>CM056737.1:2647621-3873246 GCA_029844215.1 Przewalskia tangutica
TGGGGATCAACAGTGACAGCTGGTGGTGTTTCTTCTGCAATAGGTACAAGAAAATGATTTTCCAAGGAATCCAAAAAGATGAATGATTGGATCTCAGTAACCTTTTCCTTCTCTACACCAACTATCTCTCCAAATTCCTCAACAACTGGGTGTGGTTCAGGCTTCTCAATCTGATTATTACTTTCCCCAATTGTGTCTCTAGGCAGATTTTCTTGCGGTACATTGGTCATCCTATCCATCAGATGCCCTATTTGTGTCTCCAAATTTTTGAGGGACACTCTTGTCTCAGCCATAAACTGAGTCTGGCACTTGGTGAGCCTGAGTATGTCTGTCTGCAACTCATCTAGATCTTTCTCTGAAACCTGTGGGTTAAGCTGCTGTTGATGAATTTGGTGCCCCTGATAGAAGTAGTAGTCCATGTGCCTGTTTTTTTTCCCGAATTTAACCTGCAAAATAAGAAAAACAACAAAAGGTGATAAAAAGATGCTCGCAGAACAAGTTAGAAACTTGTACTTGGAGCAACCAAATTTGAAATAAGAATAGATAAATCGATATTAAAAGTACGCCAGTCCCCGGCAACGGCGCCAAAAACTTGATATGCGATCTATCCACACGCTTAACGCAAGTGCACGTATCGTTACAAGTAATATAGTCTAGGTAAGACCGAATATCATCCTCAGTGACTGGTTTTCAAGTACCGATTATCTATGTTTTAGTTTCTATTTGGTTAACGTTAATTGGGTTGAAATTCTAAACTAATAATGCAGGAAATAAACTAATTATGAAAATACTTTGATTTAAATCAGTTATGAAGGAGAATTAGGGCTTCCAAGATCATCAACTATCCACTCTATTCAATCCTTAATACAATTAGACTGACTTCTTCTTCTACGTTAAGGTAGCAGGTTAACTAGACCGTTTTATATTCTGGTTAGGATATATAAACACTCAACCCCGATGCAGATTCCTTCTATCTTTCGATGACAGGATTTACCACAAAGGAGGATTAAGAATAATAACCTATAAAACTACACAAGTATCGGGGTACTTTCGTCCACGATTTTAACCTATGTTTATTCAACTATAGCATATTCAGAATCTCCCCTTTCGGATTTCGATTCGAAATCATATAAGTGATGATAATTAGTAGCTAATTAACTATCAAGCAATTAAAACAACTATTGAATAAATCTTAATCAAGTGAAGAAGAAAACAAACTAATGCATTAATTCATAAATAAGGGTTTCAAGCGAATCACAAGGAAATTCCTAATAAAGTAATTAGCTCCTAGCCATAGTCACGCTAAGAACTAATACAATCTCCATACATGAACTGAAATAAACAAAGAAAAGAGAAAGAAAAGAAAATACTTGAACTAAGTCTCAAATCTTCGCCTCCTAGAGTTGTGTTGTATGTACAATGGATGGAATGAATAATGAGCAGGGTTTTAGGTATTATATAGGTTTTGTAGGTAGGAAACGTTATGTCTTTTGGACCCTGAAAACGTGTCAAATTCAGCCCAAAACGTCAAAAATACGCATCGTAATACTGCGATCCGCTGGCCAAAAATCGAAGTTTTGGAAATTTAGCTGGTAAACGCCTTCCGGTATGCGCTGAGGCGTTGTTTTCCCGATTTTTTTGCTTCGACGTCCTTTTTTCATCCGAACTTCGTCTGATCTCTTCTATACTTTCCGAGACTTCTTAGACTTCATTTATTGGACCTTTTTGTGTGCAATTCCATCTCAATTAAGCTCATTTTCTCTTCTTTTCGTCATTTCTCCATTTTGACCGTTGTGACACAAAAGAAAGAAAAACGACCCTAATACTATAATAAACATCAACAAAATGAGTAAAATACTAACTAAAAATGACTCAAAAGGTGTATATAAAATACACCGATCAATATGGAACTGATCTTAGATGGTATAAGAACCCTAGGGAAATATTTGAGAGTGTTTGGAAAGTGTTGAGGGTGAAAATGAAGCCTTAGTAAGGTTATAAACCCATAAAACCGCTCCACCGCTTCGAATTTGCGGTGGCATTTGCAGCCGCAAGTCTATCGTATCTCTAGGTAGTGAGAATCCCAAAATTCCAAAATGTGACCTAAATGCGGTGCTGCAAACTCGATTTGCGGCTGCATTCTACTTTCGCTGAAATGTATTGTCTTAAAATGCACATAATATATTTTATAGATATCTGATTGATGAATAATTTATTGCGTTGGAACGTAGACTCGCTGAACTTAAATTTAGATAGGTTATGACTCCATAAATCCATACACACTAAGAGATATACCCCAAATATTTGGGCCAAAATTCTATTCTGAATTTTCTGCTTATTTCTCCCCGTATTTCAATGAACTTACTTCCTTTGATTCGTTTAGCTCTGATGTAAAATTTGAAAAAACAATCTTGTTGATTTCTTTAAAAAGAAGATGATGGCATTAAGGGCCACATTCATGCACGTTCCCCCCTCCATTAAAAGCCACATCCATGCACGTCCCCTTCCCATTTAATCCCCCTCAACCCTTCTCTTTTCACCTCCCATAAGTTACATACACACACACCTCAATATATATATTATACTTGTCGCAAAACAAGCACTTAGCACAAAAAATAAAAATCAGAAAAATATCAACAGAGCAAGAAGAACAAGAATCAGAAAAATACAAGGGAGCAAGGATCACCTTTAGCAACCAAACTGCAAATCCTTTTCGCGCTTACGAAAAATAAGGTGAGTTTTCTCACTCAAAATTATTTATTTTAAGTTCGATACAAGTTATAATATAATTCAGGTGTTGAAAAAAATCATGAACTTTTGATTATTTAAACAACTAATTTGAGTCATGAACATTCAAATTGTTTTGTACTGGGTTGTACTAGTTATAATTGAATGGAATTCAGAAGTGTTGTAAAACTCTCTATTATGATCAGATCGAGCCAAGGAGGGGATTAAACGGACTTACGGTTTAAGAGTTATCATAGTTGTTTGTGAGTTGTGGATGTATATATTATTAGGGGAAGTGCTGCCCAATTTTATATAACAAGAGAGTCATCATTTGATACATATAAAGTATACTAGTAATCATAGAGTTGACGGAAATGTTATTATTATTATAGGTTGAAGTGCTAATTAAGACGTATTCTAGACATTGAGTTGGTTAGTTCGACTATAAGGTATGTGAGCCTTTGATTTTACAAGTGACAGTCCATTCTATTTATTCCATTGAGATTCAAATGATTATTTAATTTGCATATGGTTACTCATGATAATCTATTCGTGCTTGATATGATTATATCATTTCACCGAGTACCGGGCCAGGTAATGTTCGTGCGCAATTTCTTGCATTATTCACTGAGTCCCTCACTAGAGGGCTAAGACACGTTATATGTATATATATGATGATTCCATGGACATGCATTCATGATGATGATGAGCTCACCGAGTCCCAGAATAGGCCGGGTATGTAATATGGACAGGTATCCATGATTATGATGATTCCACCGAGTCCCTCACTAGAAGGCTGGAACACATTATATGTATATAGATATGATGATTCTATGGACAGGCATCCATGATTTTGATATGACTCTCATTTTTACAAGGCACAGTTGACTCTTATTTTTATAAGGCACAGTTGACTCTCAATTTTATAAGGCACAGTCGACTCTCATTTTTATATGGCACAGTTGTATTGGTATTTTGGTTATTATACTTGTCTCCTGTTATCTTTTGGCCAGTTATGATCTTCTTTAATGTACTTTATGTTTTACATACTCGGTACATTTGTTCGTACTGACTCCCTTTCCTCAGGGGGCTGCGTTTCATGTCCGCAGGTACATATATTCAGTTTGGTGATCCTCCAGCTATTTGGAGAGCTCCATTGATCCGGAGCCAAGTCATTTTGGTACAGACCCTTTTGTTATAGACTTATGTATATTCAGGGGTACGGCGGGGCCCTGTCCCGTCATGTTTCACTATCATACTCTTTAAGGTATGTAGACAGGTGTAGGTGGTTTATGTGTTTTGGTCATCTGTACTGTTGTACTTCATTTTGGAATGTTTCCGTTTATAGTGGTAGCCTTTTCGGCTTGCCTATTTTAATATGGTTTATCGATTTCTACATTATCTTTGGTATCTGTGTGATTACATATGACAGGTGGGTATAAGGGTGCCCAGGTAGGGTACCAGTCATGGCCCGTCAGGCCGGGTCGTGACATTTAGTGGTATCAGAGCAGTTCCTCTTCGAAATGTCTACATACCGTGTCTAGTAGAGTCTTGTGTATGGGTATGTTGTGCACCATACTTATACGCAGGAGGCTGTCGGACATTTAGGATGTCATTGTTTCTTTCATCTCATAGGTCGTGCGATATAGCAGTGTTATTAGGATAATTCCCCTCTCTGACGAATTAATGTGTTTACATCTATGCCTCCAAAGAAAACGACAGCCGCCCAGAAGGGCAAATCAGTAGCAGGAGCTACTAGTCAAATCCGGAGAGTTACTAGGGCCCAAACCCAGTCTATGCTTGAGAATTGTTATACCCCGTAGTTCTGGCCGTGCGTATGAGAGCGTACGAAAGGAGTAAGACTTAAAATTTTCGAAAGATAAGTTGACGGATTATTTCGGACGGATTTTAGTCAACTTTGGGACGGGTTATGACCCAGTACATTGAGAGTTCCTAGGTGTTTCAAAGGCCTAGTGCGTATTTCATTGAGTCTAGTTTCCAACGCAACCAACCGTTCGTCGATAGGACATCAGAGTAGGAAGTTATGGGAGTTACAAGTTCGGTCTTGTGACAGACGAGAAAGGTGTTTGGACAGAGCCTCGGGGGCATGGCCGCAGGCGAGCACTGGAAAGATCGAGGGCTCGCTGAAGTTGTGCACCGCGCGCCGGGAAGCGTGGCGGCGCGAAAAGTCTGAGTCGGAAGTTTCAGCGCAGTGGACAGGGCGCGGCGGTTCGCGTTGAGTGGGGATTTACTCGCTTTGTTTTAAAAGAGGTCATGGGTGGGTGACAAGTGTCCCCCCCCCCAATCTGATTTTTGCATGTCTTATATATTGACCAAGTCTTGAAGACTTGGTCATCTTTCAAATCATTCTCTCTCTCTAAACTAAAGCTCTCACTTCTCTCTAGAATTCCAAGAGGAATTCAAAGCTTAAGGAAAATCTGAAAAGTTAGGACAAGAAGGAAGCTTGTGGCTAGCTTGTAGGAGTTGTTGTGGTGGTGTTCTTGGAAAAGAGGCTAGCAAAATTGTTGGAATAATTTTGGCTAAAACTCTAAGTTAACAATTCTTCTCTTGTAGCTAGTTATTGATGTTGCATGTGAAGAAGAAGGAACTTGTAGTAGTAAATGATGCTCTTAGATTCATTGCATGTAAGAAATATGGTTTGGATGTGAAAGAATTGGTTAAGAAGATATTGTGAGCATGTTGTAGCCTAAAAACTACCTTAAACCTGTTAAGTTAATTGTTGTACCTCATGGAGCAGAATTTTACACATCTAAGATTAGGTGTGTAATCCCCTTTGAAATATTTGGATTGTTGGGCCTTAAATGTGGCGTTTGGATGTTGAATTCGACCTTGAAAAAGGTGGCAAAGTATGTAGAAACAAAGGAAATGCTGCCCAATTTTCCTTAGGAATTAGTAACTTGAACTTGGAATATTCTACATTGAAATTAGAGGTTAATAAACGTATTATGGTCATTATAGGTTAACATATTACGTGCGGTATTTTGGGCTTAGCAAGTGGATTGACCGAAGAAGTATGTGGAGCTTTCTTATCTCTTGAGCATGAGTAGTTGTAACTATGTAGTACGGTAGACGTACAAGATTTGACATTTTTCACTTGTTTTAAGTATATGATACTTGTTTCGTTTTAAAGTATAAGTCCCTTGGATATAGGGAGATGTGTTTGACTAGTGTATAATGGTAATATGACAACTTTATGGAAAGTTGGTTGTATTGGCTTTATGAAAGGTTAATAAGGAAAGGTTTACTCCAAGTGAAATAAGTACGGATAAAGGATTTGAATTTGTGGAAGGCAAATTGTTTTTAAGGCATTAATTGCCTAAGGTTTTTAAAAGAGATGAAGTCACTTGATTTTGGAAGCCTATTGTATTTTTAAGGGTAACGTGACTTGTTTTGAAAAGTTGTCGTGACGTGATACTACGGTTATTAGTATCTTGGGAGTTTTACATAAAAGGAGTCATTTTCTTAAAAGGTTTTAAGGAACGTGGTACTTGGGTTAAATTCCCGGATTTTTCTTTTAAAACGACATGTAGTGCCTTAAGTAACTAAAATGAGAGGATGTACTAGAAATGTTATTAAGAAGTTAGGAGATATTCTTAACTTGCTTACGTTATGATAAGCCGGTAGCGCTTATGTTATGTATGATAGCCGGTTGTGCTGATTTATGTATTATTATTATTATTACTATTTATGCCATGGATTTGCTACCCATGATGCGAGTGCGGCGCTTGTACTCATGCGGGCCCACAGGGTCCATGCGGGTGAAATAGTCTCATGCGGGTGAAATAGTATCATGCGAGGTGATGACCTTATGCGGGTCCATAGGACCCATGCGGGTGAAATAGTCCCAGGAGTAGGACTGCTTAATGATACTACGGGCGGGAGATCCTGTTTTGATCATGAGCCTCCTATTTTATGCAGTAAAGTTTATACTTGTTACTCTCATTGTTAGTAAGGCACAGTGTACCGTATTTTTTACTCTATCTTCCATGACTCCGGTTTATTTTTAACTTATGATATCATTACAGTATTTTCCAGTTTTACATACTTAGTACATATTGTGTACTGACCCCCTTCCTCGGGGGCTGCGTTTATGCCGCAGGTAAGGGAAAGCAGGTGGTGGATCCTCATTCTTAGGATCTTTACTCAGGTGTCAGGAGCTCTATTTCTCCGGAGGCTCGACTTTTGGTACGATTCTCTCCGGTGTTGTAGATATTTGTACATTCAGGGGCATGACGGGGCCCTGTCCCGTCCTAGTGTTTACTCATTCCTAGAGGCTTGTAGTCCTGTTATAGCTTGGGTTGTTATAGCTTGGGTTGTTAGGGATGTAACTGTTCAACTTTGTTGTTTTAGAGGTAGCCATTTTGGGTTAGCCTGCTTATTTTATATATATGGGTTCTTGTTGTGAGTTTATCTTCCGCTGGTTTTCTCTGATGTTGTATCACAAGGGTGCCCGGGGTAAGGCACCAGTCACGGGTCCGGGGTCGAGTCGTGACAAAAGTGGTATCAGAGCAGATAATCCTCGGAAAGGGTCTACAGGCCGTATCTAGTAGAGTCTTGATTATCGGTGTGTTGTGCACCACATCTATAATCAGGAGGCTGCAGGATATTTAGGATTGGTTTCCATTCTTTCACTCTAAGATCGTGCAATAGAGCTGTGTTATAGGTTGAACTCCTCCGACATATTTCCTGACGCTTATGCCTCACGCAAGGCAACCGCGGTCGGAAGGGCAAGCGTGAGAGGAACTACTAGTAGGACACCGAGGTTACCAGGCACATGCCCGATCTTTACGAAGGAGATGTTTCGGACGGCGAGTTCCACGACGTCGCCAACTCCAGTAGAGTTTGGGGCGGCAAGGCGTCTCATCGAGACCGCGATACATGAGCCTCGATACACCGAGCGGAGGATATGGGCTACGCGAGATGGCCCGATTATTAGCCAGATCGTGGCTAGCGGGAGAGATAGACGGAGGCGCGGTTCGGTTGTACCGTAGCCCCACAGAGCCGATAACGAGGCTGCGAGACTTTTGAGTTGCGATCCACGTAGTTCTACGGTCGAGACGAGGATAACCTCAGAGTTTATCCGAAGCCATTCTGACGGATCATGAGTGATCGTGGCTTGAAACAAAGTCGGTATTGTTGGGCGCCCATCGGTTGCGGGATACTGCGGTTGACTGGTATGATTCATGGGAACTATCTCGGGAGGAGCATGCGCTTCCAGCTGTTTGGGACGAGTTCTCAGAGGAGTTCCTTGGCCATTTCTTGCCTCCGCAGATGAGGAGGGCTCGGGCCGACAGATTTTTGACACTGAGACAGAGTGGGCGGACGGTTCGGGAGTACAACGTAGAGTTTGACTCGTTGGCTCGGTATGTACCCGCTTTGGTAGCAGACATGGAGGATAGGGTGCACCGCTATGTCACAGGGCTCGATGATTACTTGGTCGAGAGTTGCACGGGAGTAGCTCTTTAGCCGGGCATGGATATTGCCCACATGCAGGCATATGCACTTGGGTGTGAGGAGCGCAGAGGCCGACGGATTGACAGGTATCAGCAGAATAGGGCCAGGACAGCAGGGTCCTCTGGTAGTTTTCGGGGTAGACAACCTCAGCAGCAGACCGGATTTGCACCTCCGCCGGTTCAGAGCACTCCTCCACCATCTTCCGGACGTACAGGGCATTCAGGAGCAGGACAGGGTTCTAGGGCTTCGGTTCCTGCAGGACCGGGGTTCCATCGAGATAAGGCCACCTATACCTCGGTGTGGTCGATGCGGCGATTGCCATTATGGAGGGTGTCGTGCTACTCCAGGAGCTTATTATTCTTGTGGCCAGCAGGGCTATTTGAGGAGAGATTGTCCGTCCAGAGGCGGCGGGAATGTTATGGCTCAACCGACAGGGTCAGTGGCTGGATCTTCGTCTTCAGTGGCGATGCGCCCCGGAGGGCAGGGTGTTCACGGATCGGCAGGCCGCGACAAGGGTCGTGGTAGGGGCCCCAGTTCCAACGGTCCTCACAACTGCATTTATGCTATGTCCAGCGGCCAGGACCAGGAGACGTCACCAGATGTCGTCACAGGTACATTATTGATTGCATGTTGTGATGTATATGCTTTGATAGATCCAGGTTCTACCTTGTCCTATATATCTCCTCATATTGCTGGTAGAATAGGGATAGAGCCCGAGTCCATAAGACCTTTTGAGGTGGCTACGCCAGTAGGTGATTCGGTGGTTGCTAGGTGGGTATATAAGGCTTGCCCAGTGACTATAGACAGTCGTCAGACTCTAGCCGACTTGATAGAGTTGGATATGACGGACTTTGATGTAATTATGGGTATGAATTGGCTAGCGTCTTGCTATGCCAATGTGGACTGTAGAGAGAGATTAGTTCGATTCCAGTTTCCTGACAAGCCAGTTATCGAGTGGAAGGGGAATACTGCATCGCCGAGGGGTAGGTTTATTTCTTACCTCAAGGCTAGGAAGATGGTGCGGAAGGGGTATATCTACCATATGGTTTGAGTATTCGATACTGAGGCTGAGATACCGGACCTTCAGTCAGTTCCGGTCGTTAGAGAGTTCCCAGACGTATTTCCAGACGAGCTTCCGGGTATTCCTCCTGAGAGAGAAATTGAGTTTTGCATTGATTTGGCTCCAGAAACCCGACCGATATCTATTCCGCCATACAGGATGGCACCTGCCGAATTGAAGGAATTGAAGGACCAGCTGAAGGACTTGCTGGAGAAAGGCTTTATCAGGCCAAGTGTTTCTCCCTGGGGAGCGCCAGTGTTATTTGTAAAGAAGAAGGATGGGACGCTGCGAATGTGTATTGATTACAGGCAGCTGAACAAGGTAACTATCAAGAACAGATATCCCCTCCCCAGGATTGATGATTTATTTGACCAGTTGCAGGGGGCGAGATGTTTTTCCAAGATAGACCTGCGATCTGGTTACCATCAGGTGCGAGTTAGAGAGGCAGATATCCCAAAGACTGCATTCAGGACCCGGTATGGGCACTATGAGTTCAGGGTGACATCTTTCGGGTTGACCAACGCCCCGGCGGTATTCATGGATTTGATGAACCGGGTGTTCAAGCCATTCTTGGATATGTTCGTGATAGTGTTCATTGATGATATCTTGGTTTATTAACGCACAAAGCAGGAGCATACAGACCATTTGAGGACGGTATTGAGAGTCCTCCGGGACCGGCAGTTGTATGCCAAGTTCTCGAAATGCGAGTTTTGGTTGGCTTCAGTGGCTTTTTTAGGGCATGTTATCGGGGCCGATGGTATTCGGGTTGATCTGGCGAAGGTGAGGCGATCAGACTTGGCCTGGACCCACTACACCAACGGAGTGCGCGCAACTTTTGGGCCTTGCGAGTTATTATCGGAGGTTTGTGGAGAAGTTTGCTTCCATTTCAAAGACCTTTGACTAAGTCGACTCGTAAGCGGTATGTTCGGTGGGACGGATGCTTGTGAGGAAGTTTCGATTGCTAAAGAGAAGTTGGCGATCGCCGATTCTTACTCTTCCAGAGGTTTAGATGGATACGTGGTTTATTGTGGCGCAGTGTCGGGCTTGGAGTGCGTCTTTGATGCGGACGGCAGAGTTATAACTACGCGTCTCGACGGCTTAGGAAGCATGAGAAGAACTATCCCACACATGACTTGGAGTTGGCGTGATGATTCATGCCTTGAAGATCGAAGACATTATTTGTATGGAGTTCATGTGGATATTTACACGCACCAAGAGTCTCGGTATATCTTCACCGGAGGAGTTGAACTTGCGACAGAGACGGTGGTTGGAGTTGCTTAAGGATTACGATGTTGATATTCTATACCACTCAGGGAAGGCCAATGTAGTTGCAGATGCCCTTAGTCGCAGATCGATGGGTAGTCCATGCGATGTACAACCGCAGAAAAGGGATATGGTCCGAGAGTTACATCAGCTAGCGAGCCTTGGGGTTCGTTTGGTTGATTCTGATAGTGATGGAGTTCGGGTTCGAGAGGTAGCCGAGTCTTCCATCGTCGAGGAGGTGAAGAGGCGACAGTATGAGGATCCGATTATGGTACGGTACTGAGATGCAACTCTCCAGGAGGAGAAGAGTCTATTTGAGGTAGCACCTGATGGGGTGCTAAGATTCGAGGGCCGGTTGTGTGTTCCTGATGTGGACAGACTTCGTCGGCCAGATTTCGGGAGGCACACAGTGCTCATTATTCTATTCACCCGGGGTCAACTAAGATATACCATGACCTCAGGTGTATGTATTGGTGGGATGGCCTGAAGAGGGACGTGGCCGGTTTTGTTGCCTGATGTCCTAATTGTCGCGAGTTAAGGTTGAGCACCAGAAGCCCGATGGGCTATTACAGGCTATTGATATTCCGATATGGAAGTGGGAGGTGATCAATATGGACTTTATTACAGGGTTACCTACCACTCAGAGGAAGCATGATTCCATTTGGGTGATTGTCGATAGGCTGACGAAATCAGCCCATTTTCTTCCAGTCAGGACGACTTTCTCGGCCGAGGATTATGCCAGACTATATATCAGGGAGATTGTGAGATTGTACGGAGTTCTTATATCGATTATTTCAGACAAAGGGGCCCAGTTCACGGCTAACTTCTGGAGGTCCTTCCAGAAGGGGTTAGGGACACAGGTGAGTCTCAGTACGACGTTTCATCCTCAGACTGACGGACAGGCCGAGCGCACTATCCAGACACTTGAGGATATGTGATGCGCGGTAAGATGCACACACTTTAAACGCAAGTGCACGTTATCGTGACAAGTAGTATAGTCTTGATAAGACCGAATATCGTCCACAAGGATTAGGGTTCAATTACCAACTATCTATCTTTTGGTATCTATTTGGTAAATTGATATTTGGATTTGTTGTTTATAACTAAGAATTATAAAAGCTATTTAACTATAAGGGTTTACTTCAGTGGTGATGAGAATAGGGCTTCCACGTCTCCTCACTATCCGCTTATGTTACTTATTAATGCAATAACTTATGGTCTTCTTCTTTTGGAGAAAGCAGGTTTACGAAATCGTTTTATACTCCCGTTAGGGTTATATAAACACTCAACCCCAGTATTGCACCTTACCTACCTTTCGGTGATAAGGATAACTCTATAGGAGGATTAAGAACAAAAACCTAGTTAACCGTCACGCACCATGCGCAAAATTAGGGTTTTTAAGCCTCTCATTAACGCTACATAAATAATTGAGGTATTTTCATCCCCAATCCAAGAATGTCTACCCAACTTACAGCATATTCACAATCCCCTCCTTTCGGAGTCTGATTAGAAATCATATAGTGATAATTAGTTGTCAATTAACTACCAAGCATTCAATTCAAATATTGGATAGATCTCAACAAGAAGAAGAATAACCATAAGCATGCATTAAATCATAACATAAGTTTCTAGAGATTCAACATGGAAAGCCCTATAGAGGAATTAGTTCCTAGTCATTGACATGACAAGAACTAATCCCATGTTCTTCATAAAAACTGAAATAAAAACAAGAAAGGGAAAAGAAATTACTAAACTATGGTCTCCAATCTCCAAGCAAGAAGTCTTGTTGTGCGAAGAGGAACTCTTAAAACCGCCTAGGGTTCTCCTTTTATAGCCGAAACCGCCACCTTTTCCTCGCAGCTGGCCCAAAATCCGTCTCGAAACCTTATTTGTCCGCATCGGCGCCGCGGCCCTGCAGACCGGCGCCGTGGCGCCGGAACTTCCGCAATCCGTCGGATGATTTGGCGCCGCGCCGATTCTGCTCGAGGCCACGCGGCCACTGTAGCTTTCCGGATGTTTAGGCGCCGAGGCCTGCGCACTGTTATGAGGCGCGCTGAAGTCTTCGCAGCCTCTCGATAGTGGCGTCGCGCCCGCTTCGATCGGCAGGGCGCCGCTGCTCGGGTTTCAGCCTCGTTCGCCACTTTCTCTGTTTTTAGCTCTGGAATCTCCTCTTTTGCCCTCTTTTAGCTCATTTTTCGCCATTTGGCCATTTTAACCACTTTTACTCAAAAGAAAGGAAAACTATCCTAATACGACACTTATATGTGCAAAACGGGACAAAAGACTAACTAAAACTGACTCAAAAGGTGTATATAAAATACACCGATCAAATACCTCCAAACTTAACCTTTGCTCGCCCTCGAGCAAAGATAGAAAGAAAGAAATAAAAGACTCAAAGAAACGAAAAATAAAAGACTCACTGACATTGATCACTTTTGCTGCATTAGTGTTAACTAGAAAAACATGAAGGTTAGCAAAATAATATGCATGGACATATAACATGAAATTTCAGCACACTAAACACATGAAGCTAGATATTTTGCAAACTCATATTTGTCATGCTTAATGGAAGTCAATATACTAAATCATGCATATAAATTCAAAAATCCTATGGCATGCTTACTTGCTATTCTCCACTAATCCTGGATATGCATAAAAGAGATCTTCAGGTATTTAAGGGTTGTAATGTAGGCTTAGGTGTAGGTAGGAAAAATAGGCTTTTTAGGCTCATTCTGTGTACCATAAGATCTTTAGCTTTTCAGTATTTCCCTTTTCTTTTTGTTCTTTCCTTCACTTCGATTCTATCTTTTCCCTCTTTTGTTTTGGGAGAGTGAAGTATCTAATAATGACAAGCACCCCCAAACTTAGGCTTTTGCCTATTTCTTATTACTTTTATCATGCAACAGGCTTATTCACTCTTTTTGTCTCTTTTTTAACACATTTTATTCCACTACTTCACATTTTTACTTATGGCACAATTTGTGGGAATATAGGGTGTCAAAGAAGAAGTTTCAATTTTTAGGCTCAATGGGGCTAACTAGGGATACTTTTTAAAGTCCGGGATAGAAAAGAATGGTAAGAATTGGCTATCAAAGAAATGTCTGAGTCATCTCCCTAACATGCATATCCTAACTATTTCGCCTCAAATAGCAAGCAATCATAACACATAAGTATTTATCATTTAGCAGGCATAATTTAAGCAAGAAACTCCAAATAGACAGATTTTGTGAGTTTTTGGCATATCTAACCTAAGTGTTTAGATAGTTGCTTTTATTCCATTACATTATTTCACCTTACTGCACTAGGTGTTTCTAGTAACTACAGCATACATGATTTTTTGACAGACAATTATGACTCAAAAAGAAAAAAAATTATGACTCAAAAATACATAAAAACAATAAAAAGACTTAAATAAAACATAACAAGACACAAATAAAACACCCCCAAACTTAAATCACACATTGTCCCCAATGTGTGTAGACTCAAAGACAGTAAAAGAATTAAGACACTTACAAACTTTGGCTAAAATGGTGGTGGTGGCGGTGGATAATGCATCGACCATTGGTTGAACAGGGAACTCATCTCGTCATACTGCTGGTGCAACTGTTGCTGCTCCTGCCTCAATTCTTGTTGCCCTTGTCGCAACTCATGCTGTCCCTGTCTCAACTCATTTTGTCCTTGTATTAATGTGCCCAAATGTTGCATCATCATTCTCTGGTTCTGGAGCACTTGCTCCATCATCGGAACTGGAGGTTCAGCTTCTGCGGTTGGCTGGTGGCTAGGTCCTGCCCCATATTGAGCCCCTATGTCAGGCTCATCTTCGTTTATTTTGGCCTCTGCTGCTGCTGCTGCTGGTTGTACTCTTCGTCTGGCTGCTAGGGGGCTTGGGTCTGGGAAAGAGTGCACTATCCCACAGGACACCGACAGTTGGTTTCTCTCATGAGTGTCAGTGGGTAGGGTTGGGACCCCTCGGAAGGCGCATAGATTGGTGATAAGTGAGCCGTGTCCCAATCCACCTGTTGTCACCAACCTGCTGATTTCTTCAATGCTCTGCACTATCTCTTTCCCCACATCAATCGTCATTCCCCTCATAATTCCATATATCGCTTAATCCTATCCTCCGCACTCTGGTGAAGTCGTGGATGGAATCACGCGCCGACGAAATATAGCCAACCTTTGGTCGCTTTGTTGAATTGGCACTGCTCATTGCTCTTGACCCATTTATTCCAATGTCAAATTCCATGGTAGCTCACGGTGTCCGCAACGGCATTCCAAATGATGTGGTCGCTTTAGACCATTGTTCTAAAGTGATTCCAATCACTTCTTTCTTCAACATCAACCGCCTTCAATTGTGCATTTACATCCTCTCGTCACGCATACATAAACCCCTAACAAAGCATCCCCTTTCCACCTTCTCCGAAAGTTGGCATAAAATTCACGCACCATTGTTGTGTTCATCGGTGTTATCTTCTCCTGATTTACGAATCTCCTCCACCCCTTAATTTCAATCATCATCGCCCGAATGGGCTCATAAACATTTTCTTCCCATATGACTCCTCTCGGTAGTCCATTCCCTTCTCGTATTAAGGGTCCGTATCGCTTTTTGTATCTTTGGAAGGCTTGGTAGCTCACAAACCTAGTATCGTCGTATCGTGGGGTTGGGGTGGATGTGGAGCCTCTTCTCTTCCCGTGGCCATGGTTAAAACAGTTTCTGAGCTTACAATTTAGTGGCACAAATGTTTCCTACACAATCAACAACTAGCAATAACACAACACCCCAAACTTCAATTCTTCTACCCAATACCCACACTCCTTTTCTACTCTTTTCTCCAAACTTCACAATCAACTTTTCAAGACCCAAACTACTTCAACTACAATACTCCTTCAAACTACTACCTCCGTGACTTCAAGAAAGGACTCAAGAACGTAAAAGATTACCTTTTATGAGAAGATTCAAGCCGTTTCTTGTGTCAGTTGGGGGTTTGAGGCTATGGAATGAAGCTTTGTTGTTTGAGCTAGCTAAGGGTTTTTTGGAATTTAAGAGTTTTGGTTGTGGTTGGGTTGGGTTTGTGGAGGATTTGTGGGCAAGTTTTTGGAATTTCGTGGGTTTTTGGAGAGGGAGAGTTAAGTTTTTGAAATTGGAATTGGGGAAAGATCTGGTTTCTGGGCGCTTTACGTTTCTGGATTCCCGCTAGGCGCCGCGGGTTCTACTTTTGGCACCGCGCGCCTAATCTTCTGCAGACTTCGGGACTTTACGCGCCGCGTTCTGGCGGCGCCTAAACTTGACAAACTTTCTGGAATTTTACCGCGCGGCCTGCTCGGGCGTCACTACGCGCTTAAACTGTGCTGTTCAGCTTTTAGCCGCGCTTACCCGCTTTTCGAAATCTCGGCTTTAGCTCGCCTTTTCGTCCTCCGCTTTATTTGCCTGCACTGCCAATAACACAAACACAAGACCCCAAGACCGTGAGATCGTTTCTAGAGAAATTAAAATAATCTAAAGACAAGAATTGAAATAACATAATTGAAAACGTTGGTTGCCTCCCAAGTAGCCTTGTCTTTAACGCTTTTTAGCCGGACGCAAGTTCCTTAGCTTTAATAACCGTGGTGGATCAAGCCCCAACTAATCCATTTCCTCCACATTTTATGCTTTTCTTTTCTTCTTTCTTCTTAGCTTTATCGAAGAGGAGTTCAGAACACATACCTCCTTTAGTGGAATTTCGCAAACCATGCCTCGCTTGGGCTCATCTCTCTTTGGTTGACTTGTATTGGCTCGCAGGGGGGTTTGATGGTGCTGATTGCAAAGCACCCACTCATGGTTGGTGGCTCAATGACGTGTTTAAAAACTTTAAACACCATTTCTTAATTTCCACCCTTAATGTTAACTCTCCTCTTTCAACATCAATCAAAGCTCTCCCCGTTGCTAGGAATGGCCTCCCCAATATGATAGGGATTTCCGCATCTTCTTCCATATCAAGAATGAGGAAGTCTGCAGGAAATAAGAATTTTCCTACTTTCACAATTACGTCCTCAATCTTGCCTCTTGGATGAACCACCGCCCGCCGCCAAAGCTTACTGTGGTTGGTTTGGCCTCATCCAACTCCAATCTGTTAAATACTGACAAGGTCATCAGATTTATACTCGCCCCTAAATCACATAAAGCTCTGTTGCAAGTCACCCCGCCATCAAGTGCGTGTAAAGCTTCCAGGATCCTTTAGTTTTGGTGGCAACTTCTTCTGCAAGATAGCTTGTTAGTGCTACTATCTCATATTCCGCCAGCTTCTTCTTTTCCCCCAAGATCTCCTTCATAAACTTGAAATAGGAGGGCATCTGCTCTAATGCTTCTATGAAAGGTATGTTAATATGCAGCTTCCTAAATGTCTCCAAAAATTTGGAGAATTGTTTATCAACCGCCTTTCGCTGTAGTCTCTGGGGAAAAGGGATCTTCTCTGTATACTCCTTCTCTGGAGTTTTCTCTACGAGGCTAGGCTCAATCACCTTCTCTTTTCTAACTCGCCTTCTTCTCAAATACTAGCCGAGGTGATCACGCCCAACTGCTTGTCGCTTCACCGATTCGCCTGGCATTGCTCCTCGATTTACCTCTGTGTTGCTTGGCAATGCCTGGCTCGCTGTTTGCTCGCTTTGCTAGCCGACCCACTTGTGTTTCCAAGTTCTGAATGAGGATCTAGCTTCGCTATGAACTGAGTCCGCATTGCGCTGCCACACCGCTTCACTCGCTTTTCACAACCGGCATTGAATCGCTGAGGCCGGGCTTGAATGAAGCGGTCACTGATTCTCGTTCACTGTTCTGCATCGCCTCGTATTGGTTCTGCTGCCTCGGTATTGATTCTGCCCTTGGTATTGGTATCGCTGGTTCTCACGCCTCGGTCTCCTCCATGAGAAATTGGGTGTTCCTCCACCCCGAATATAAGTGTTGGAGTAGGGTTGTTCTATTGCCTCGATAATTACCTATGGCACGACACTCTGCTGCTCCATTAGTATATTGTTGGGATCACCAAGGACACCTATCAAATGTATGTGGGCCACCACATATCTCACCTTTTAGGCATCTGCACCGCATTTATCGACATCGTATGTTGCGCAATCGCTTCGCTTAAAAGGGCCACTGGGCATTCAAGGCAGCAATAACATCTATTTCGTGGACTCCCACTGTTCTTCTCCCACTTGTCGACCTCTCTTCTGTGACATGGTTGTTAGTGGCCATATCTTCTAATAACTCATGAGCGTCGTGGGCTGTTTTCCTCATGAATGCTCCACCTGCTGCTGCATCTATAATGGTTCTGGTTGTACTGCTCAGCCCGTTGTAGAAGATGTGGACCAAGTTCCACAACTCAATGCAATGGTGTGGGCACTTTCTCTCAGAGATCTTTGAACCTTTCCCAAGCCTCATATAAGAACTCTCCATCCGCTGGTAGAAGTTGTTCAACTCCTCTCGCTTCTTTGCTTTACACGGGGGAAAGAACTTGGCTAGGAATTTCTGTGCCAGCTCGTGCCATGTAAAAATCGAATCGGCCGGCAGGGAATTCAACCATACTTTTGCTCTATCCCTGAGTGAGAAGGGAAAGAGCCTCAATCTGACGGCATCATCAGTAACGCCGTTATATCTGAAAGTTGCACATAGCTCCAAGAAATTCGCTATGTGCATATGTGGATCCTCCGATGGCAGTCCTCCGAATTGCACTGTGTGCTGTACCATGCTCAGAATCGCCGGTTTTATCTCGAAATTGTTGGCTCCTATTGTAGGGAGCCTAATGCATGTCTGTGCTCCATTCACTCTTGGCAGCACATAGTCCCCCAAACTCCTTTCTGGCTGGATTTGGACTCTCTCCTCCACGTCTATTGGCATTTGCCGAGGCACTCCTGGGTTAGGTTGATTTTCACCTAACCCTTCTCTCATCATGTTATTGTTTTGACCTCCGTCCATTTCTATCAAAGTTGCAATCCGATTCTTTCGCTCGCTTGCGTTTTCAATCTGGATTGAAGGGAACAAGAGTGTCTGCTCCTCTTCTCCTTCGCATAAACTGATTTTCTGAAATAGATCAAAAACAAACAACCAATCACGGTACCTCGAATTTTCTGAAAATAATAAAAAAAACGTAAAAATTAAAAATAACAATAAAAATTAAACACCAAATTAGAAATTAAAAATAGACAAATTTGATATTGAACTATGCCTAATCCCCGGCAACGGCGCCAAAAACTTGATGCGCGGTAAGATGCACACACTTTAAACGCAAGTGCACGTTATCGTGACAAGTAGTATAGTCTTGATAAGACCGAATATCGTCCACAAGGATTAGGGTTCAATTACCAACTATCTATGTTTTGGTATCTATTTGGTAAATTGATATTTGGATTTGTTGTTTATAACTAAGAATTATAAAAGCTATTTAACTATAAGGGTTTACTTCAGTGGTGATGAGAATAGGGCTTCAACGTCTCCTCACTATCCGCTTATGTTACTTATTAATGCAATAACTTATGGTCTTCTTCTTTTGGAGAAAGCAGGTTTACGAAATCGTTTTATACTCCCGTTAGGGTTATATAAACACTCAACCCCAGTATTGCACCTTACCTACCTTTCGGTGATAATGATAACTCTATAGGAGGATTAAGAACAAAAACCTAGTTAACCGTCACGCACAATGCGCAAAATTAGGGTTTTTAAGCCTCTCATTAACGCTACATAAATAATTGAGGTATTTTCATCCTCAATCCAAGAATGTCTACCCAACTCACAACATATTCACAATCCCCTCCTTTCGGAGTCTGATTAGAAATCATATAGTGATAATTAGTTGTCAATTAACTACCAAGCATTCAATTCAAATATTGGATAGATCTCAACAAGAAGAAGAATAACCATAAGCATGCATTAAATCATAACATAAGTTTCTAGAGATTCAACATGGAAAGCCCTATAGAGGAATTAGTTCCTATTCATTGACATGACAAGAACTAATCCCATGTTCTTCATAAAAACTGAAATAAAAATAAGAAAGGGAAAAGAAATTACTAAACTATGGTCTCCAATCTCCAAGCAAGAAGCCTTGTGTTGTGCAAGGCGGGAACTCTTAAAACCGCCTAGGTTCTCCTTTCATAGGCTGAAACCGCCTCAACTTTTCCCCGCAGCTGGCCCAAAATCCGTCTGAAACCTTATTTTTCCGCGCCGGCGCTTCGCATGGCCATGCGCCGGAACTCTGCAATCCGTTGGATGATTTGGGCGCCACGATTCGATTGCTCGGCGAGGCGCGGCCGCAACTGTAGCTTGATGTTTAGCGCCGCCCTCGCACTCATGAGGCCGCGCGCCAGTCTTCGCAGCCTCTTTGGATAGTGGCGCCGCGCCGCTTCGATCGCAGTGCGCTGCCGCTGGTTTCACTCGTTCGCCACTTTCTCTGTTTTTAGCTCTGGAATCTCCTCTTTTGCCCTCTTTTAGCTCATTTTCCGCCATTTGACCATTTTAACCACTTTGACTCAAAAGAAAGGAAAACTATCCTAATACGACACTTATATGTGCAAAACGGGACAAAAAACTAACTAAAACTGACTCAAAAGGTGTATATAAAATACACCGATCAATATGCTGCGGGCTTGTGTTATTGATTTCAGGGGTAGCTGGGAGGATCATTTACCTCTTGTGGAGTTTGCTTATAACAACAGCTACCATTCTAGTATTCAGATGGCACCTTATGAGGCCTTATATGGGAGGAAGTGCAGGTCACCAATAGACTGGTTTGAAGTGGGAGAAGTTCAGTTAGTCGGGCCAGACTTGGTTCAGCAGGCAGTGGATAAGGTGAAGCTTATCCAGGAGCGGTTGTTGGCAGCTCAGAGTCGACATAAGTCGTATGCAGATCATCGGCGTCGACACTTGGAATTTGAGATAGATGATTGGGTTTTCCTAAAGGTGTCACCCATGAAGGGCGTGATGAGATTTGGGAAGAAAGGGAAACTCAGCCCAAGGTACATTGGGCCTTATCAGATTGTCCGTAGGGTAGGCAAGGTTGCCTATGAGCTAGATCTGTCGTCCGATTTGGAGGTGGTACATCCAGTTTTCCATGTGTCTATGTTGCGGAAATGTATTGGAGATCCATCTAGAGTGCACCCAATTCATGATGTCCAGGTGACAGAGGGGTTATCGTATGAGGAGAGTCCCATAGCGATACTCGATCGTCAGGTTAGGCGACTTCGGACGAAGGACGTGGCTTCCGTCAAAGTCTTATGGCGGAACGAGAACAGGGAGGAGATGACGTGGGAAGCAGAGGATGACATGATAAATAAGTATCCTCACTTATTTCTTATACCTCCAGGTAACCCACTTTCTTGCTTGTTAGTTTTAATTTGGCAATTTTGCTTGAGTATTGTTGTGGTTTGAGTAAGCCTAGAAGGAACATTCGGGACGAATGTTTCTAAGGGGGTGATAATGTTATACCCCGTAGTTCTGGCTGTGCGTATGAGAGCGTATGAAAGGAGTAAGACTTAAAATTTTCGAAAGATAAGTTGACGGATTGTTTCGGACGGGTTTTAGTCAACTTTGGGGTGGGTTATGACCCGATACATTGAGAGTTCTGTTATACCCCGTATTTCCAGAGTATGTACGTGAGGACGTACGTAGAAAAGTTTGAGCCTTAAAATAGGCAATGGCCGAAAATGTTGTTCACAAGTACCGAAAAGAATCGTTTTTCGACGAAACGTTTTGCAAGACTTGCGTAGGGAAAATTCCGGCTATGTCATTTAAAATTTTTGCGGATTTTTCCGAGAGATGAAATATTTTGGACCAACGGGAGGGTGACAAAGTGGACGGCCAAAGGGCATTCCTTGCACGTTTTTTGTGCCTTGTTTGTGGTCAAGGGGTTGGTAGGATATTTTGGTGGTAGATGGATAAGGTACACTTGCCCAAATCTTGGCCTTACACTTGCCTAGCACTTGGCTTCATCTTGGCCATTGGTTGGCCATTGGTTGGCCTATAAATACTCCCTTAACTTGAAGGTTTCTTCATCCCTCAATTGATTTCTAAGTCTTGAAATCCCTTTCCCCCCTCTTGAGAGCTCTAGCCGAGAGCCCCCTTCTCCCCCCCCCCCCCCTTAGTGTAGTTTCGTCCAAGTCCTCCCCTTTGAGAGGCCTGGCCGAGAAGTATCCCCTTGCCTAGTTGTTCTCGTAAAATACCACCCCCTTGGTTGAGAAATACTTCTCCAAGTATTGTTTTATTGCCAAAATACTCTAGCCCAAAACCTTTGTAGAATTTCCAAGTACCCTCTTTACGAAAAGCCCGGAAAATACTACTATACTTTCCTTTAGCCACTAAATGAAACCCTATGGAAAATCTCCATAATTGGTTGGAGTACTTAGTAGAAGTGTGTAGAACTTCTAAGGGTTGTTTGGAGCGGGTTGGAGCACCGGAGTAGAGCTAAACCTTGCTCAGATCGACATTAAACTTGGATAATTTTGGGCTTACCGAGGTAAATAATCCTATCCTTCTATTGTAATTGGAAATTACATACTGTAGTTATATAGAAATGATTATAAGATTCATAGGAGAGAATTGAACTGTAATAGAAGGATATTACGTAAAAGAATTGAACAAATCACGCGTAAGAATATTAAAGAAGAAGATTGAATCATTTACATAGGATGTATTTACATGACTTGTGTAGCTTAACGGGTAGGGAAGTGCTGCCCGATTTTCCGTAGAATAGAGAACCTCGCTTAGAATATTCTACGAGTAGTCTAGACTTTGATAGACCGTATAACCTTTATAGGTTGAATGTTCTGCGAGTAGCATGTGCTACTTAAAAGGTGGACAAGGCTAGGGTTATAGCGTGGAGCGTTTTGCTAATAGTCTATAATCGTCGCGAGGTATGTGATTCTTCCTATCCTCTTGAGCATGATATTTTAAAAGAATATATATATAGTACGGTAGACGTACGTGTGTTAACTGAATGTAGTTTTACGGCAATGTCTTTTGACTTAAGCCTGAATAATAAGAATCTTGAAGTATTTCAAAGGAATTAAGAATCCTTTTTGAAAGAAGAATAATACTTGGTTTGAAAGCTTAAGAGTTATACTAGCTTTATGGGAAGTTAGGTATAACGGCTTAAGAGAGATAAAAAGAATGGTTTATTGATTTTAAGAAGTTAAGAGACTTGATCTTAAAAGATAAAGAAACTTGACTTAATTGAATTAATATGAATTTTGTTAAAAAGTGTGAAACCTCATTCGTGAGTAATGAGTACTTGGTTTTTAAAAGGAATAATGTTTTACTGATTTCGGAAATCAGAATAAGTATCGAACAAACCACTGCAGCGCTAATAAAGGGAAATGTATTGAAAAATTAAGTATTATTAAAACCAGTAGAAACCTCCATCTGCATAGAAGCTAAGATGAGACAAAATGATATTACATTTCCTAGATCATGGCTGCTTAAATAAGATTGATTATGAACAAGAATAACCTACTCACATATAAGGCATATGTATCACAAATTGTTTTAAAGGAGAATTATATCATTAAGTGATTAAAACTATGAACTACGAAACCTTTCAAAAATGAGAAACTTAAGCATTTGGAATTAGGTAAACTTGAACGTTTGGAAAATAATGTTGTTACTTGATTTACAAAGGGAGGTGTTTTGGTTTACTTAAAAGGATAGTCACTCTATTTTTATACTACGGGTATTGTGTGACTTTTTGAAAGAATCGGATCTTTTAAAAAGAGTTAATATATGAAGTACTTTGGGGATAAAAACCCGAAATTGTTAACATAAAGTAGAAAGTACCTTGTGTGAATAACTTGATTGTGTTGGTTTGTGATAGCCTTGAAATACTTTCTTGTTGATTTGATAAGTAAACATGTTAGGATGCTACGTGTGTTAGTATCTGGTGATGTTTGTGTAAAGGGGTTCCCCTTGTTGTGCTTATGTTGTTTAACGATAAGCTGTTATGTTACTATATCACATACTGTCACGACCGACTCGATCGCGATCGTGCCCTACCAGGCACCCTTACAGTAAACATCGAGATAATCAGCGAACATACATGAAACTTATAAATAAAACAACGGAAGTAAAACAACAGTCACCGATAGGCTACCTTCCCGACGACATACATAAACGGCGGTTGCCTCATTTCTTTACAAATGCACTCCACAATATGTGACTACGCACTTAAGAATTACAATCGCGTGGACAGGCCCCGCCATACCCCGAATATGCATAGCCATGACAACTCCGAACATCGAGCCATCTAAAAATCTTGAACCAGATCCTAAGCTCGCGGATCCACACCGTGTACCTAAACTCGCGACATGAACGCACTTCGGGCGGGGTCAAGACAACAAATTTAATATGGAAATGTAAATAACGTGCAAGAATCAAATCATAATCAGACAAAGAATGCCATTTTTAACTCCCGAAATCACTCGTATATTAACTGCTCCATTCCTTCTTTCCATAAGATTTAACATCATATTCTTACATACATACTTAAGAGGTTAATCAAGTTTTTTCCACATAACTTACTTATCTTACATAACATAATCCAGCCCATTTGCGGGACACGGTGTACTGATGAATCATGTGACATAATCCGGCCCGCCTGTGGGGCTCGGTGTACTGTGGAATCATGTAGCATAATCCGGCCCGCTCGCGAGCTCGGTGCATCGTGGAATCATGTAGCATAATCCGCCCGCCTGTGGAGCCTTGCATCTTGTGAAATCATGTAGCATAATCCGCCGCTGTGGGCTCGTGTCTTGTGGACGAACGTAACCTATGTGTAGGCTCGGGGTAATATGGCGTATCCGCCTATGTAAGCTCTCGGTATCTCATAACGTAATCCGCCTATTTGTAGGCTCGTGTATCTCATAACGTAATCCGCCTATTTGTAGGCTCGGTGTATTTCATAACGTAATCCGCCAATTCGTAGGCTCTGTATTTTCCTTACATAACATTTTTAAACCATCTTTTCACTTCTTCTTAAGTCGCCATAACAACTTCCCATAAAGCTATTATAACAACCTTTCATTTTTGAGAACTTAAGACACTTTTATTCTTACAACATTAGGAAAACTAGATCCAAAAATACTACGACATACATACTTAAAAGAATCATAAAACCTCCTTTCTTTTAAAGCTCAAGTCACATACTCTTTGGAAACCATCTTCTTAACTTTCAAATAAATTAAGCCATACTTTTTAAAATTTAGTCCTTTCCACTTATAATCAAGGCTTATGGTCTTAACACCTCGTAGCATACACTCTTTAAAATCATGTCGCTTATACTTATAAAATCATGTCATCAATACTTTAGAAATCAAGTCTCATAACTTGAAAAATAAAGTTTCAAAATCCTTCAAAGACAACCAAAGTTCATAGTCTTAAAACTTCATAACATACATTCTTTAAAGTCCATTTACTTATACTTATAAAAAAATATAAAGTTCCATACACTTCCAAAACCAAGTAACTTATTCTCTTAAAATCATATAACTTCCACTTTTAAAATCAATCCCTTTTCACATATAAATTCAAGTCATTTTCGAACATAAAATCCACTTACTTACTTTAACCAAATCAAGACACATAGCCTTTAAATCAAATCTCATAACTTCCTAACCATTCTTACTAACGCCTCCCATAAGACCTAGTAAGGACTTAGGACAATTTAAACATACTCATAACTTAGATTCAACAATGCAAATACTTCTTAACTTCTAAGAGTAGAAGAAATCTTGAAATACTATCACATTGAGATTTCATACGTAGGATCATGCCAAAGAAAGAAGAGGTTCACATACCTCGCGACGCTTGTCGACAAGTAGTAAAATGCTCCAAAGTACTTCAACCTATCATGGTCACAATACGACCATTAACCTCTTACTACAATCGTAGAAAATTCTAAGTGCTAAGTCGCCAAATTCTATAGAAAATCGGACAAAGACCTCCTTTGTTTTTACTTACTTTGCCACCTTTTCAAGGCCGAAATACAATAGCCAAACAGCCCCAATTGGCTCACAACAATATAGAAGGCATCAATACAAATAATTAACTATACAACCCCAATTGGCTCACCACAATATAGAAGGTAGTTCAATACAATTAATTAACAAACTATTACAAACCACAAGTACAAATTCGGCCACCTTGAGTTCAACAATACCAATTCTTATTCAATTTCCATTTCAATCCAACTTGGTAGCATAACATGATATCTAGTCGCAACCAAATATAACTACTAAAATCTTCAAGTCAATTACATGCGACGATTCTAGTAACGATCAAATTGTATTCCAACTTAACATGACTTACTTTCATTTCGAACTTAAGCTACAAGTAATCCATAATACTTATTAACTTCAACTTAACAACTTCATGCTAGCAACATGTAAAGCTAACAACAACAATATAAATAATCTTGTAACACTTTCAAAGAACAAGATTATACCTCAATGAATTGTAATCCGATCTTCAAAACCGAAGTTGCTCCTTAGCAACCTAGAGCCTCGTCAAGACACCTCAATCCGCTCCTTGAGACCCTTAGAACCACACCAACAACTTTCCTTCAAACCTCCAATCCAAAACCTAGAAAGCCACTAGGTTTTCGCTTTGCGACTAATACGAAAACTCTCTTTTTCCGGGGTTTTTCTATTGAGATACACTTACAATACCCTCATGAACCTTGGTTTAAAGTGTGGGGCTTAATGGACAAGAAACGCAAAATTTTCCTTTTGAAAGTGGAGGGAAGCCGAGAGCTCTTCCTTGAGTTCTTCAATTTTGTGGAAATTTCTAAGTGTAATGACATACTCTTGCTACTAGTAGTGTAATAAAGGGGCATGGAGGGTTAAGATGTAACCAAATGGGTGGTTTAGATGAAGTCTTATAAAATATCAAGACTTGGGACCTTTGACTTTGGTCAAGAAACTCAAGCTCATTAATAGGAAGACTTTGTCATCTTAAGACTATGGTCAATGACCATTTTGGCCATGCCTATTTCGTCCAAGGCATCAATAAGGGGGGTGACAAGTGTCGCCCTCCCATTCGTCACAATACTACGTTTTCCGACAATTTCACAATTCCGATAAATTTTTTTACAAGTCTCAAATCTTAACACTTGCGAAGTTCTTACGCACGTTCTAAAGCATGTCCCGAAAATACGGTGTAACATTCTTCCCCTTAGAAACATTCGCCCTCGAATGTTCTTTCGGAGTCAAACTTATAATTAGCGACATAGTTTCCTTTCACCACCCCGACATACCAACAATGCCATATATGGCCCTAATACCTTGCACACGCATATCTGTTCATCATAAGCCCAAAAGAGATTATCTTTTCGTACTTCCAACTACTTCTAACATACATACATAACTTCCATACCGACTCGCCTCAAACCTTGGAGTCACTCTATTAAACAACATAAGGCCATTTCCGCTTTCATGACTGGTTCCGTGGAACGCGCCCACGAACCCAGAAACAATTAACTAAACTTGGGCCTTGCGCTCGTGACTCGCACGAGCGGAACTACTACCAACTGATCCCACTCCATTCCAGGCCATGGAGACCCGTAACAGCCCTCAACCGACTCAACACGCACTTAACTCTTATCCTCGTCCGACTTAAAATCTTATTGCAGAGAAAACCTTATATACCTAAGGTCTCGACAAGAATCAATATTCTTAGGCTCGCAATTTCCATGCTCCACGCCCACCTTACCACCCCCCAAGAATCGTACAAAAACTTCTCATAATACCAAAACCATGTTGTCTCGATCACAATAACCATTGCTTACTCTATCCGCACTCATCCGTATAATTCTCTTGCTTACTACACAACCTTAATCTATTAACATGACATTCCGTTAGGTTCCTTAATATGGCTTCTAAGGGTTCACTACCCTATCGCATACTTCATCCTTTCCCAATTACCTCAAAATAAAACACAAAACCTTGGCGAAAATTCATTAACTATACCATACCTTCCCAGATCTAGTTAGTCTTTACCAATTCTCGTAATCTAAAATTATTCTAGGCAACACGCTGCTCCGAATTTCATACATAACTCCGTATAGATGTATGTCACAATACCAACTATACTATAATCATTACCAACCCGGATACGCAATCCACATAGTCATTCCCCATCACGCTTTCTCGTAGCTACAATTAACATAACTCGTTAGGGAGGACGACCTAACAATACTCTATCGCACGATCTCGTGAGTGAGAAGAATGGAAACCAATCCTAAATGTCCTGCAGCCTCCTCGATTATAGATGTGGTGCACAACACACCGATAATCAAGACTCTACTAGACACGGCTCAGACACTTTCCGAGGACTAATCGCTCGATACCACTTTTGTCACGACCGACCCTCGATCGCGATCGTGCCCTACCTAGGCACCCTTACAGTAAACATCGAGATAATCACGAACATACATGAAACTTATAAATAAAACAACGGAAGTAAACAACAGTCACCGATAGGCTACCTTCCCGACGTACATACATAAACGGCGCTTCCTTTCTTTACAAAATGCACTCCACAATATATGACTACAGCACTCTAAGAATTACAATCATGGCGGGACAGGCCCCGCCATACCCCTGAATATGCATAGCCATGACAACTCCTAACATCGAGCCATCTAAAAATGTCAACCAGATCCTAAGCTCATGGATCCACACTGTACCTAAACTGCGGACATGAACGCACTCGAAGGGGTCGATAACAAAAATTTAATATGTAATGTAAATAACGCAAGAATCAAATCATAACTGCATAAAAGAATGCCATTTTTAACTCCCCAAATCACTCGATATTAACCGCTCCATTCATTCTTTCCATAAGATTTAACATCATATTCTTACATACATACTTAAGAGGTTAATCAAGTTTTTCCACATAACTTACTTATCTTACATAACATAATCCGCCCATTTGCGACACGCGGTGTCTTGATGAATCATGTGACATAATCCGCCCGCTGTGGGCTCTGCATCGTGGAATCATGTAGCATAATCCGCCCGCCTGGAGCTCGGTGCATCGTGGAATCATGTAGCATAATCCGCCCGCCGTGGAGCTCTTGCTTCGTGAAATCATGTAGCATAATCCGCCCGCTGGAGCTCGGTGTCAGTGACGTAACCCGCCTATGTGTAGCTCGGGGTAATATGGCGTAATCCGCCTATGTGTAAGCTCCTGTATCTCATAACGTAATCCGCCTATTTGTAGGCTCGATGTATCTCATAACGTAATCCGCCTATTTGTAGGCTCTGTATTTCATAACGTAATCCGCCAATTCGTAGGCTCCTGTATTTTCCTTACATAACATTTTTAAACCATCTTTTCACTTCTTCTTAAGTCGTCATAACAACTTCCCATAAAGCTATTATAACAACCTTTCATTTTTGAGAACTTAAGACACTTTTATTCTTACAACATTAGGAAAACTAGATCCAAAAATACTACGTACATACATACTTAAAAGAATCATAAAACCTCCTTTCTTTTTAAAGCTCAAGTCACATACTCTTTTGGAAACCATCTTCTTAACTTTCGAAATAAATTAAGAAGCCATACTTTTAAAAACAATTAGTCCTTTCCACTTATAATCAAGGCTTACGGTCTTAACACCTCGTGAGCATACACTCTTTAAAATCATGTCGCTTATACTTATAAAATCATGTCATCAATACTTTAGAAATCAAGTCTCATAACTTGAAAAATAAAGTTTCAAAATCCTTCAAAGACAACCAAAGTTCATAGTCTTAAAACTTCATAACATACATTCTTTAAAGTCCATTTACTTATACTTATAAAAAAATATAAAGTTCCATACACTTCCAAAACCAAGTAACTTATTCTCTTAAAATCATATAACTTCCACTTTTAAAATCAATCCCCTTTTCACATATAAATTCAAGTCATTTTCGAACATAAAATCCACTTACTTACTTTAACCAAATCAAGACACATAGCCTTTAAATCAAATCTCATAACTTCCTAACCATTCTTACCAACGTCTCCCATAAGACCTAGTAAGGACTTAGGACAATTTAAACATACTCTTAACTTAGATTCAACAATGCAAATACTTCTTAACTTCTAAGAGTAGAAGAAATCTTGAAATACTATCACATTGAGATTTCATACGTAGGATCATGCCAAAGAAAGAAGAGGTTCACATACCTCGCGACGCTTGTCGACAAGTAGTAAAATGCTCCAAAGTACTTCAACCTATCATGGTCACAATACGTCCATTAACCTCTTACTTCAAACGTAGAATATTCTAAGTGCTAAGTCGCCAAATTCTATAGAAAATCGGACAAAGACCTCCTTTGTTTTACTTACTTTGCCACCTTTTCAAGGCGAAATACAATAGCCAAACAGCCCCAATTGGCTCACAACAATATGAAGGCGTCCAATACAAATAATTAACTATACAACCCCAATTGGCTCACCACAATATGTAGGTAGTTCAATACAATTAATTAACAAACTATTACAAACCACAAGTACAAATTCGCCACCTTGAGTTCAACAATACCATTCTTATTCAATTTCCATTTCAATCCAACTTGGTAGCATAACATGATATCTAGTCGCAACCAAATATAACTACTAGAATCTTCAAGTCAATTACATGCGACGATTCTAGTAACGATCAAATTGTATTCCAACTTAACATGACTTACTTTCATTTCGAACTTAAGCTACAAGTAATCCATAATACTTATTAACTTCAACTTAACAACTTCATGCTAGCAACATGTAAAGCTAACAACAACAATATAAATAATCTTGTAACACTTTCAAAGAATAAGATTATACCTCAATGAATTGTAATCCGATCTTCAAAACCGAAGTTGCTCCTTAGCAACCTAGAGCCTCACAAGACACCTCAATCCGCTCCTTGAGACCCTTAGAACCACACCAACAACTTTCCTTCAAACCTCCAATCCAAAACCTAGAAAGCCACTAGGTTTTCGCTTTGCGACTAATATGAAAACTCTCTTTTTAGGTTTTCTATTGAGATACACTTACAATACCCTCATGAACCTTGGTTTAAAGTGTGGGGCTTAATGGACTAGAAACGCAAACTTTTCCTTTTGATAGTTGAGTGAATGCGAGAGCTCTTCCTTGAGTTATTCAATTTTGTGGAAATTTCTATGTGTAATGACATAATCTTGCTACTAGTAGTGTAAGAAAGGGGGATGGTGGGTTAAGATGTAACCAAATGGGTGGTTTAGATGAAGTCTTATAAAATATCAAGACTTGGGACCTTTGACTTTGGTCAAGAAACTCAAGCTCATTAATAGGAAGACTTTGTCATCTTAAGACTATGGTCAATGACCATTTTGGCCATGCCTATTTCGTCCAAGGCATCAATAAGGGGGGTGACAAGTGTCGCCCTCCCATTCGTCACAATACTACGTTTTCCGACAATTTCACAATTCCGATAAATTTTTTTACAAGTCTCAAATCTTAACACTTGCGAGTTCTTACGTACGTTCTTAAAGCATGTCCTGAAAATACGGGGTGTAACACATACCCCCTTGACTTGTTATACCGAGGGCTTGCCACCCTTGATGCGGGTCTATACGGCCTATGCGGTCTGCGTGACTATGCGGAGCTGCGGGAGTTCCAGGGTTGATCATTCCGGGTGTTTTATTTCGATGCGGGGGATGCCCTATGCGGTCTGTGTGACTATGCGGTCTATTGAGACTATGCGGTGCGGAGTCCGGAGAATGCAGGGGTTAGCTACCCCGATGCGAGAATATCTCATGCGGTCTATGTGTGACTATGCGGTGCGGGAGTCGAGGTTAGGCATGCATAATGATACTATGGGCGATTGGCCTTGCTTCGATCATTCATGCAAGGAAAGACTCATTACGATTTACCTATTATTGCTCGTATGTGATATGACACTATGTGCAAATTGAACTAATTGTATTTGCAAATGGTTTTAAATACTTTGATTTCATTTAAAGTACTTTACAGTTTCACATACTTGGTACTGTTATCGACCTCCTTGGGGCTGCGTTCATGCCGCAGTAGAGTACACCGTTGTTGATCCTCGCCATGGGTCACAATGCGGCTTTTGGGAAGCTCCGTTTCTCCGAGGCTTATCAGTGGTATAGTCCTCTGTCGTTGTAGGTGCTACATTCGTGGTATGGCGGGGCCCCTGTCCGTCATTGTTGTCATATCATTCTTAAGTGCAGTAATCGTTGTGGCGAGTTGTAAAAAGGATGTAATCGTCTAGTTGTTATATATATATGTCATGGCAAGTTTTCTCGTATGTTGTTTTTATTTCATATCTTGTTTTATATTCCGATTACTCGATGTATGTCTACTTGGGTGCCCGGTAAGGCACGATCACGCCCGGTTCGGTCGTGACAAAAGTGGTATCGAGCGCTTAATCCTCGGAAAGTGTCTGAGACCGTATCTAGTAGAGTCTTGATTATCGGTGTGTTGTGCACACACCAATAATCGTGAGGATATAGGATATTTAGATTGGTTTCCATTCTTCTCACTCAGATCGTGCCTTAGAGTCGTGTTATAAGTTGGACCTCTAACGTATTTCTTTCCCGCACTGTTATGCCTCCGCGCAGCAACTCGGGCCCGAAGGGTAAAGCGAGGAGTCTGCGAGTAAATCTGAGAGGGTTACTAGGGCACAGGCCCAATCATCACCTGGGGTGGTGCTTCATTCGGGGAGTTCTGCGACGTCGCCAGCCCCAGCAGAGTTTAGCACAGCGGCAGCAGTTCCTACTGCGGGCCATGACATTTACACCTTCAGTTCCACGACCAGCAGCAGACAGTATAGATTGCAAAGAGGCGACCCTGTTACTAGCAAGGGAGTTAGCAGCCAGAGAATATAGAGTGCACCGATATATCACGAGTCTTGATGACTATCTAAGAGAGGGTTGTACTAGAGTAGCTCTTCAGTCAGGCTTGAGCATGGCCTGTGTGCGGGATTATGCGCAGCAGACTGAGGAACGTAGGGATCGACGGATTAACCAAGATCGTGAAGAGGCGAGCAATGTGCGAGGTCCTTTGGTAACTTTCGAGGCGGACCTTCTTAGCGGAGGCGGTTATGCGCCTCCGCCCGATCTGAGTGGACCTCCGCGCACTTGAGCGTTGGTATTTAGGAGTTGGTCAGAACTCCAGGGTTTCTGGTTCACAGATTTATATAGGTTCTAGCCAGCCAGATTCAGTTTTTCCCCAGTGTTCACAGTATGACAGGCGTCATCCCGGGGAATGTCGTCTTTTTGTTGGTGTTTGTTTTACCTGCGGCCGTCAGGGCCATGTGTCGAAAGGATGTCCTAGTAGGAAGGATGCAAGTAGGAGGACTCAGCCTACCAGATCAGTTGCGGATTCAGTGGTTCGGAGAGGAAGGGGTGCTAGCCAGAGGAGGCCACCCCCACCTCGATGTGGCCGTTGTGGTAAGTGTCATTGTGGGGAGTGTCGTACTTCTTCGACAGCTTGTTACGCTTGCGCCCAGACAGGATTGATTGGAACGACAGAGGGTAGTGAAGCAGTAGATACAGGTATATCTTTAACCCTCTAGAGATTAGTATATGTGATAAGATGAGTATATCTTAAGTGTTATGTTCAGGTAACATAAGTGTTAATTGTGATTAGAAATCATGGTTAGTAATAAGGGTAAGATTGGGGTTAAGGAAAGTGTGAGCCTTAGAGTTTTATACGTAAAGACCTTAGAGGTAAGGCCATCGCGAGTATAAGATGTATTTTTATGTTTGACCCTTATCAGAGTGCATAGTGCACGTGAGATATACTTGTGTGATAGGTCCCTGAGTGGTATGAAATGAAAGAGGGTAGTTGAGCTAAGAAGACCACTAGGTTTTTCGTGACTTGCTTAGTGAGATTGTTCCGGATCGGGGAACAAGAGTTTTCTTGCGATAAGCGGGTCGGGTTGAGGACCATCGCGGGTCAACCCGCGACTGTTTTGTGGTGGGGTCGATTCGGGGTGGTCCCGCCAGTGGTAGGGTCATGAGGTGTTAGGCCCAGTTTAGTTAACCATCGTGCGAGTTCGTAGATGCGTTCGACCGATGGTCGGGCGATGAGGTCAGCCCATCTTGTCCTTCGCCAGATCGGGCTTACTCGGCAGAGTTATGCGAGATGTTTTTATCGGGAAGGTTGTAAGGCTGCAGGTGCCTACTTTCACCTTAATGACAGTGAAGCCAGGTGGTGGCTATTTCGTTTTCGAGTTTTACCAGCAGGTTAGGAACTCAGTGAGTCTTAGTATCGCGCCCGCCTCGGGCGGTGTTTGGATTTGAGGTAGCTGTGAGGATTGTTGCCTCCTATTGAGGAGTGTTTTATAACTACCATTTAAGTATTCGGATATCGCCTTACGAAGCCTTGTAGGCGGTAGTGAAAGTTCTTGCCGATTGGTTCGATGTTGGCAAAGTTCGGATAGCTGGTTCATACTTGTTTCAGGACGTGGATGGGGTGAAGCCTATCCAGAGAGGTTATCGGCAGCTCGAGTCAACGGAAGTCGTGCGGATAATCGGCGACGCCATGCGTTTAGGTGGGCGGTGGGTCTTCTTGAAGGTACCACCCCGGAAAGGGTGTGACGAGTTTGGGAAACAGAGGAAACTTAGCCCGAGTTACTTTGGGCCTTTCAGATCATGTGAAGAGTAGGCCAGGTTGCCTATATGTTAGTTTTTGCCGTCCGACTTAGGAGGCAGTATGTCCGGTCTTTCATATTGTTATGTTCGGAAAAGTATCGGAGATCCATCCAGATTGTTCCCAGTAATGATGATCAAGTTGGAGGTAGTAACCCAGAGATTTTTGAAATTGATGCAGTAACAGAAATGTGGTAAGTTATGAGAAAGAGTTCGAGTGTACGAGAATGGTACGACGAGTAAGGGAAGAAGCGAGCATGTGTTGAGAGCATAGATGTGATCTTTTCTTTTGTAAAGTGAAGGTGCGAAGAGAGTATCTTTTAGCCCTGGGATGGGAGCTGTTGTAGTGATGGAAGTGATTCCTCGTGGACTTGGATGTAAGTATTTGCGCGTGTGGTATTGTGGCCAGGTGTGGCATGATTGTTTTCGTAAGTATAGCAGTGAAGACTACTGGCGCATGGTTGTTTTGAGACTTAGAAGGAACATTCGGGACGAATGTTTCTAAGGTGGGGAGAATGTTATACCCCGTATTTCCAGAGTATGTACGTGAGGACGTACGTAGAAAAGTTTGAGCCTTAAAGTAGGCAATGGCCGAAAATGTTGTTCACAAGTACCGAAAAGAATCGTTTTTCGACGAAACGTTTTGCAAGACTTGCGTACGGAAAATTCCGGCTATGTCATTTAAAATTTTTGCGGATTTTTCCGAGAGATGAAATATTTTAGACCAACGGGAGGGTGACATGTGTCACCCTCAAAAGTGGACGGCCAAAGGGCATTCCTTGCACGTTTTTTGTGCCTTGTTTGTGGTCAAGGGGTTGGTAGGATATTTTGGTGGTAGATGGATAAGGTACACTTGCCCAAATCTTGGCCTTACACTTGCCTAGCACTTGGCTTCATCTTGGCCATTGGTTGGCCATTGGTTGGCCTATAAATACTCCCCTAACTTGAAGGTTTCTTCATCCCTCAATTGATTTCTAAGTCTTGAAATCCCTTTCCCCCCCTCTTGAGAGCTCTAGCCGAGAGCCCCCTTCTCCCCCCCTTAGTGTAGTTTCGTCCAAGTCCCCCTCCCCCTTTGAGAGGCCTTGGCCGAGAAGTATCCCCCCCCTTGCCTAGTTGTTCTCGTAAAATACCACCCCCCTTGGTTGAGAAATACTTCTCCAAGTATTTTTTAATGCCAAAATACTCTAGCCTAAAACCTTTGTAGAATTTCCAAGTACCCTCTTTACGAAAAGCCCGGAAAATACTACTATACTTTCCTTTAGCCACTAAATGAAACCCTATGGAAAAATCTCTATAATTGGTTGGAGTACTTAGTAGAAGTGTGTAGAACTTCTAAGGGTTGTTTGGAGCGGGTTGGAGCACCCGGAGTAGGAGCTAAACCTTGCTCAGGATCGACATTAAACTTGGATAATTTTGGGCTTACCGAGGTAAATAATCTGTCACGACCCGAACCTGGGCCCGTGACTGGTGCCTTACCCCGGGCACCCTAGTGATACAACATCAGAGTAATCAGCGGAACATAAAACACATACATGAAACAAATGAAGTACAAAGCGATGTCGAGGAAAACTTGCCTTCGACATATATATAAATAACAACTCTTACAAATGAACAGTTTAATCCCTTTTACAAACCCCGCCCATACATTACTCTGCACCTCTAAGAAATTATACAACAACAATGGCGGACAGGCCCGCCATACCGAATGTAAACACCTACAACAACGGACTATACCACTGATAAGCCTCCGGAGAAACGGAGCTTTCCCAAACGCTGAACTGTGACCCTAAGAGCGAGGATCAAAGACTGGTGTACCTTTACCTGCGGCATGAACGCAGCCCCCCGAAGGAGGTCGATAACAAAAAGTGCAGTATGTGAAATCAAAATAAATCAGAAATGAAATCATAGTAGTCTATACAAAGCGGGAGACATGTATGATAACCAAACTACGCTTTAAAATAAATAGCGATCATGTCAAGCCGTGGACTCACGCCTCAAAGTCATCACTCAATAATAACTATGGGTCTCACGCCACAACATCAATCATGCCCGTGGAATACCTTCCCGCCTGGCGGTTATGATATAAAAGCACCAAGGAACACACATGAACACGTGTCCCACTGTGCCATAATAACACCGTGCAGGGTAAATGCGAAGGCATAGCCGACTACTAACACCCAGTACTAACAAGGTCATGAATCAGATCATAAGATCTGTCTGCACCGTCACATGATCAAAGCCGCCACTTGCCCGCGAGATCTAATGTCGCGTCTAGCCTCGAACTTTCCGCAGCTCGCATAGGCCAATCTCATCGGCGCATGAGGTATAACCCGCGCATCGGTAGCTACTCCCCGGCATCGTCCTGGACTCGCAGTCCGCATGGCCACATAGACCGCATGACCATAAAGGTCGCAAACTAACCTGGAACTCTCGTAGCTCCGCATAGGTCCCCAGGACCCGCATGAGGTATTCTCGAATCATGGTCCTGCATCGCGAGTCTACCCGCATCGGAGGCGGCTTAACCCGGAAACACGGTGAGGGGTATAATACCAACATAACAGTTTAACGTTTAAACAACATAAGCACAATCACAGGAAAGCACCTTTACACAAACATCACAGAATACTAACACACGTAGCATCCTAATATGATTACTTATCAAATCAACACGAAGGTATTACAAGGCTATCACAACCCAATACAATCAAGTTATTCACACATAAGGTACTTTCTACTATGTGTCAACATGTTCGGGTTTCTATCCCCAAAGTACTTCATACATTAACTTTTTAAAAGATACGTTACTTTCACAAAAGTCACACAATACCCGTAGTATATGAAAATAGAGTGATTATCTTTTGAAGTGAATCAAAACACTTATCTTTGTAAAATCAAGTAACATTATTATCCAAACGTCCAAGTTTGCCTAATTTCAAATGTTCACGTTTCTTATTTTAGAAAGGTTTCGTAGTTCATAGTCTTATTCATTTAAGAATATAATTCTCTCTTTTAAACTATCTGAGAACACAAGCCTTATATGTGAGTAGGATATTCTCGTTTATAACAATCTTATTACAGCAGCCATGATCTAGGAAATATCATTTTGTCTCATCTTAGCTTCTATGCAGATGGAAGTTTCTACTGGTTTTAATAATACTTAATCTGTTAAAACATTTCCTTTATTAACGCTGCAGTGGTTTGTCGATACACATTCGATTTCCAAATCGAAGAAACATTCTTAAGCCGTTATACCTAACTTCCCATAAAGCTAGTATAACTCTTAAGTTTTCAAAAACCAAGTATTACTTCTTTCAAAATGATTCAAAAATCTTTTGAAATACTTCAAGTTCTTTATTAACACATAACAAGCCGCTTATAGTTCAAACCGATTACCTTAAAAACCACATGTATTTTCTTACCAACATAAAGTATTATAACCAACTTCCTATAAAGCCGTTATAACACTTTATGTTTTACACCAATCAAATACATTTAGCACGTATGCGTCACCGTACTACATAGTTCACATATCATGCTAGAAGAGATAGGAAGAGGTTCACATACCTCGCGACAGTATCGACTAATAGCAAAACGCTCCAAGTACTTCAAACCGCCGGCTACTCCTTAGCCATGGATCGCGCCATCGTAGTACTTCAACCTATAAGGCCACAAGGCGCTTATTAACATTTAGATCCCTTCGTAGAACATTCTCTGAGAAAATTCGGCACTCCCCGCACAGCGTAAATCTCTCCTCTATCGGGGCGGCTATCAAGCCAACCGTGGGTTCATACATCTAACCTGACGTGCACAATTCTACCTCACGTAAAAGCTACACAAGTCTCATCTGATACACCCTATGTAAAAACAGATTCGATTTCTTCTTTCGAAAAGGTTTCTTATTATTCGTGCTTAAGTCAAAAGACATTGCCGATAACAACGTTCGATTCTACATATAGTATACTTCAACTATAGTCTAACAATCATGTAATTTCCAAATACAATAGAGGACAAGATATTTACCTCGATAAGCCCATAATTATCCAAGTATAAAGTCGATCTGGGCAATCGCTTAGCTCCAACTCAGCGCTCCAACCCGCTCTAAACCACCCTTAGAAGTTCTAACCAACTTCTACACAATACTCCAACGGACTATGGAGATTTTCCTAGGGTTTCGGTTTTGTGGTGACGGGAAGTATAATAGTATTTTGGGCTTTTCAGATAAGTATAACCTTAGAATACTACAAGGTATACGGCTAAGGTAATTTGGGCATTATAACAATACTTTTGAGAGTATTTCTACACCACAAAGGGGGTATTATACAAAGCAACTAGGCTAGGGGTTCTCGGCCGACCACTGGGAGGGAAGAGGGCTCTCGGCCAGGGGGCCTTTCAAAGGGGAGAGGGCTCTTGGACGAGAGTCAACAAGAGGAGAGGAGGATTTTAACACTTAGAAGATTTGTGGAAAGGATGAAGAATTCATCAAAGGGAGAGGGTATTTATAGCACAAGCCAAGGCCAACCAATGGCCAAGATCTTGCCAAGTGCATAGCAAGTGTAGGGCCAAGATCAAGCCATGTGCACCCTAACCCTACTCCACAAAACACTCCACAAAACAAGGCACAAAACAAGGCACAAATCAAGGCCATAAAGTAGCCCAATTCGGCCAAGGGTTGCCGCTCGCTTCCAATGTGAGGTGACACATGTCACCCTCCGTTGGTCCAAATTGTTTCTTCTATCGTAAAAATCCGCAAAATTTAAAATTGACATAGCCGAAATTCCCTATGAAAGTGGAAAGCGTTTCGTCAAAACGACTCAAATCGGGTGTTGTGAACAAAAGAATTCGCCACCTAAATCACAAGTTCAAATTTCTACGCACGTCCTTACGCACATACTGCGAAATACGGTATAACATTCTCCTCGCCAGAAACATTCGTCGAATGTTCCTTCTAAGTCTCAAACAACGTGCGCCAAGATAGTCTTCACTACTATACTTACGAGAACCAACTGCCACATCGGCCCGCGAAACACCCGCGCATAAAAACTTACATCCAAGTCCACGAGGAAACACCTCTAACATCACCAAAATGATACCACTTTTGTCACTTTGTCGCGAGCCTTGCTCGACGACCCAACAAATGGTGCCGGCTGCGTGCGATCACAAGCGTATGCGTACACTCGAACCCTTACCACATTTCGATCTCGCTTTAGTTTCCAAAACTTCGGGTTACTATCTCTTTCGTGGGCATCATTAATCGGAACATTCGGATGGATCTTGATACTTTCCCGAATCATAACAATCTGAAAGATCGGACGCCCCGCCTCCTAAGTCGGACGGCAAATGCTAACATATAGGCAACCGCCTATTCTTCACATGAACTCTCAAAGGCCCAAAGTAACTCGGGCTAAGTTTCCTCTGTTTTCCAAAGCTCGTCACACCACGTCGGGGTGGTACTTTCAAGAAGACCGACCGTCAACTCAACTCTAAGCGTCGTCGGATAATCCGCACGATTCCTCTGCCGCCAAAACCTCTTCTAGATAAGCTTCGCCTATCCACACTGTTGGAACAAACTGAACCAACTATCTCGAACCTTGCCAACATCAGACCAATCGGCCAACTTACACTTCCGCCCTGAAGGCTTCATAAGGAGACATCCGAACACCGAAATGGTAGCTAACAACACTCCTTCAAGAGGACAACAAACCTTGCAACTACCCGAAATCAAACACCGGCGAGGCGAATGTGATCGAGACTCACGAGTTCTTAACACATGTTTGGTAAAACTTCGAAACAAAAACAGCCGTGCCACTGGCTCCATCATGCGCCATAAGGTGAAGGTAGGCACCGTGCAGCCTTCCAACCTTTTTGTTAAAACAACAACTGCCGAGTGAACGGTCCGAGAAGAACACGATGGGCTGCCCCATCGGCCCAACCATGGTCGAGCGCGTCCACGAACTCGTGTGGTCAACTAAACTTGGGCCTAACACCCTCGTGACCCTAACACAAGACGGGACCACCACAAACTGACCCCACCACCAAACTGCGCGGGTTGACCCGCAACGTGGCCTCAACCCGACCGGCAACGCGCACAATGCTAGCTCGCGAAGGAAAACTCTCACTAATCACGCTACGAAAACCTGGCGGTCTTCTTAGCTCAACTACCCTTTCATTCCACACTTGGGGACCAATCCCAAACGTAGCTCACGTGCACTATGCACTTCCGATCTGGATCAAACATAACACTACACCTTTCTCGAGATGGCCTCACCTCTAAGGTCTCTACGTATAAAACTCTAAGGCTCACACCTTCTATCCCCAAATCTTACTTGGTTAACTAACCAAGATTTCTAATCACAATATTAACACCGCTATCAAAACATGGCACTTATGATATACCCATCTATCACACATCTGAACTCAGAGGTTAAGGATATGCACGAATCTCTTCTTCACTCCCTAGTCGTTCTAATCAAACCGCCCGTGAGGCGCAACTAAGGAAGGTGACGAACTACCCACCGATCCTCGAAGGCTAAGTCCTTCTACCAGACACTCTTTCGACATCGGACCACGGCGGTCATAGTACAACAAGTACCCAACTAAAAGACGACATTCCCGGGATGGCGTCATCAGCAATGAGCGGAAGCCACGGAGTTCTAACCAACTCCTGCATACCGAGCGTCCCGAAATCCGTGGAAGACCACTGCTGCGGTGGATGTGCAAATCTAATCTGTTGGTGAGGCGACTACGCCTCGAAAGTTACCAAAGGACCTTGCCGCTCGGCCTCTTCTCATCGCCCGTTAACGTCGATCTACACGTCTCGGCTGCTGCGCAAAGCCCGTACGTGCCATGCTCGAGCCTGGCGAAGAACTTACTCTTGCACAACCTTTTCGTTGATATTCATCAAGACTCGCGGTACATCGGTATACTCTCGTAGTCAAATCCATAGTTAATGTGGTCGCCTCCTTGAAATCTATATTCTCTGTTCGGCCGTGGGCGAAGGTTCACATACCATGGCGCGAGAGCTGCGTCGCCGTCTTAAACTCTGCTGGGGCTAGTGACGTCGCGAAATCCTGAATGAAGCATTACCCTAGGTAATGATTGGGCCTGTGCCCACGTAACCCTCTGAACTCTACTCGCAGCTCCCTCGGCTGCGTTGCCCTTCTGGGCCCGGGTTGCCTTACGTGGAGGCATAACGGTAAGGGAAAGAAATACGTGAGAGGTCAACTTACAACACGACTCTAAGGCACGATCTCGAGTGAGAAGAATAGATATCAATCCTAAATATCCTATAGCCTCACGATTATTGGTGTGGTGCACAACACACCGATAATCAAGACTCTGCTGATACGGTTCGTAGACACTTTCGAGGATTAAGCGCTCGATACCACTTTTGTCACGACCGAACTGGGCGTGGTGGTGCCTTACCGGACACCCTAGTGATACAACATCGTAGTGTCAATGGAACATAAAACACATACATGAAACAAATGAAGTACAAAGCGATGTCGAGGAAAATTTGCCTTTCGACATATATATAAATAACAACTCTTACAAATGAGCAGTTTAATCCCTTTTACAAACCACCTGGCAGTACTACGGACCTCACAGAAATTATACAACAACAATGGCGGGACGGGGCCCCGCCATACCACGAATGTAAACACCTACAACAACAGGACTATACTGATAAGCCTCGGAGAAGCGGAGCTTTCCCAACGCTGACGTGACCCTAGAGCGAGGATCAAAGACGGTGTACCTTTACTGCGGCATGAGCAGCCCCGGAGAGGTCGATGCAGTGCAAAGTATGTGGCGAAAATAAATCGTAAATGAAATCATAGTAGTCTATACAAAGCGGGAGACATGTATGATAACAAACTACGATTTAAAATAAATAGCGATCATGTCAAGCCGAGGACTCACGCCTCAAAGTCATCACTCAATAATAACTATGGGTCTCACGCCCACAACATCAATCATGCGTGGAATACCTTCGCCACTGCGATTTATGATATAAAAGCACCAAGGAACACACATGAACACCAGTCCCACACGTGCCATAATAACCGTCGGGAGTAAGTGAAGGCATAGCCGACTACTAACACCTACGGTACCAACAAGGTCATGAATCGTATCATAAGATCTGTCTAGGCCGTCACATGATCAAAGCGGCCACTTGCGCGATATCTAATGTGCGCGTCTAGCCCGAACTTTCCGCAGACTCCGCGTAGGCCAATATCATCGGCCGCGTGGTATAACCCAGCGTCGGTAGCTACTCCGGCGTAAATCACTGGACTCGCGATCGCGCCAGCACATAGGCGCGTGACCATAAAGGCGCGCGCTAACACGGAACTCGTAGCTCGCGCATAGGCCCCAGGACCCGCGTGGTATTCTCGAATCATGGTCCTGCATCGCGAGTCTACCCGCATCGGAGCGGCTTAACCCGGAAACACGGTGAGTGGTATAATACCAACATAACGGTTTAACGTTTAAACAACATAAGCACAATCAGGAAAACCCCTTTACACAAACATCACGAATACTAACACGTAGCATCCTAATATGATTACTTATCAAATCAACACGAAGGTATTACAAGGCTATCACAACCCAATACAATCAAGTTATTCACACATAAGGTACTTTCTACTATGTGTCAACATGTTCGGTTTCTATCCCCAAAGTACTTCATACATTAACTTTTTAAAAGATCGTTACTTTCACAAAAGTCACACAATACCGTAGTATATGAAAATAGAGTGATTATCTTTTGAAGTGAATCAAAACACTTATCTTTGTAAAATCAAGTAACATTATTATCCAAGCGTCAAGTTTGCCTAATTTCAAATGTTCACGTTTCTTATTTTAGAAAGGTTTAGTAGTTCATAGTCTTATTCATTTAAGAATATAATTCTCTCTTTTAAACTATCGAGAACATAAGCCTTATATGTGAGTAGGATATTCTCGTTTATAACAATCTTATTACAGCAGCCATGATCTAGGAAATATCATTTTGTCTCATCTTAGCTTCTATGCAGATGGAAGTTTCTACTGGTTTTAATAATACTTAATCTGTTAAAACATTTCCTTTTATTAACGCTGCAGTGGTTTGTCGATACACATTCTGATTTCCGAAATCAGTAAAACATTCTTAAGCCGTTATACCTAACTTCCCATAAAGCTAGTATAACTCTTAAGTTTTCAAAAACCAAGTATTACTTCTTCTTTCAAAATGATTCAAAATCTTTTGAAATACTTCAAGTTCTTTATTAACACATAACAAGCCAGTTATAGTTCAAACCAGTTACCTTAAAAAAAACCACATGTATTTTCTTACCAACATAAAGCTGTTATAACCAACTTCCCATAAAGTCGTTATAACACTTTATGTTTTACACCAATCAAATACATTTAGCACATGTACGTCTACCGTACTACATAGTTCACACATATCATGCTAGAAGAGATAGGAAGAGGTTCACATACCTCGCGGCAGTATCGACTAATAGCAAAAGCGCTCAAGTACTTCAAACCGTCGGCTACTCCTTGCCATGGATCGCGCCATACGTAGTACTTCAACCTATAAGGCCACAAGGCGCTTATTAACATTTAGATCCGCCGTAGAACATTCTACGAAAATTCGCAACACCTCCCCATGGCGTAAATCTCCTCTCTATCGGGCGGCTATCAAGCCAACCAGGGGTTCATACATCTAACCGGACGTGCACAATTCTACCTCACGAAAAGCTACACAAGTCTCATGTCTGATCTATGTAAAAAGCAGTTCGATTACTCTTCTTTCGAAAGGTTTCTTATTATTGGGCTTAAGTCAAAAGACATTGCGATAACAACGTTCGATTCTACATATAGTATACTTCAACTATAGTCTAACAATCATGTAATTTCCAAATACAATAGAGGACAAGATATTTACCTCGATAAGCCCATAATTATCCAAGTATAAAGTCGATCTGGGCAATCGTTTAGCTCAACTCGGCGCTCCAACCCGCTCTAAACCACCCTTAGAAGTTCTAACCAACTTCTACACAATACTCCAACGGACTATGGAGATTTTCCTAGGGTTTCGGTTTTGTGGTGGGAAGTATAATAGTATTTACGGGCTTTTAGTATAAGTATAACCTTAGAATACTACAAGGTATACGGCTAAGGTAATTTGGGCATTATAACAATACTTTTGAGAGTATTTCTACACCACAAAGGGGGTATTATCTGAAAGCAACTAGGCTAGGGGTTCTCGGACCACTGGGAGGGAAGAGGGCTCTCGGCCAAGGGGCCTTTCAAAGGGGAGAGGGCTCTTGGACGAGAGTCAACAAGAGGAGAGGAGGTATTTTAACACTTAGAAGATTTGTGGAAAGGATGAATAATTCATCAAAGGGAGAGGGTATTTATAGCCTGAAGCCAAAGGCCAACCAATGGCCAAGATCTTGCCAAGTGCATAGCAAGTGTAGGGCCAAGATCAAGCCATGTGCACCCTAACCCTACTCCACAAAACACTCCACAAAACAAGGCACAAAACAAGGCACAAATCAAGGCCATAAAGTAGCCCAATTCGGCCAAGGGTTGCCGCCCCTTGCTTCCAATGTGAGGGTGACACATGTCACCCTCCCGTTGGTCCAAAATGTTTCGTCTCTCGGAAAAATCCGCAAAAATTAAAAATGACATAGCCGGAAATTCCCCTACGAAAGCTGTGGAAACGTTTCGTCGAAAAACGACTCAAATCGGGTGTTGTGATCAAAAAGAATTCGGCCAAGCCTAAATCACAAGTTCAAATTTCTACGTACGTCCTTACGTACATACTCTGGAAATACGGGGTATAACATAATCCTATCCTTCTATTGTAATTGGAAATTACATACTGTAGTTATATAGAAATGATTATAAGATTCATATGAGAGAATTAAACTGTAATAGAAGGATATTACAGAAAAGAATTGAACTGAAATCACGTCAGAAGAATATTAAAGAAGAAGATTGAACTGTACTTACATAGGACTGTATTTCTGATGAACTTGTGTAGCTTAACGGTAGGGAAGTCTTTGCCCGATTTTCCGTAGAATAGAGAACCTACTGCTTAGAATATTCTACAGAGTAGTCTAGACTTTGATAGACTGGTATAACCTTTATAGGTTGAATGTTCTGCGAGTAGCATGTGCTACTTAAAAGGTGGACAAGGCTAGCCGGGTTATAGCCGTGGAGCGTTTTGCTAATAGTCGATAATCGTCGCTAGGTATGTGATTCTTCCTATCCTCTTGAGCATGATATTTTAAAAGAATATATATATAGTACGGTAGACGTACGTGTGTTAACTGAATGTAGTTTTACGGCAATGTCTTTTGACTTAAGCCTAAATAATAAGAATCTTGAAGTATTTCAAAGGAATTAAGAATCCTTTTTGAAAGAAGAATAATATTTGGTTTGAAAGGTTAAGAGTTATACTAGCTTTATGGGAAGTTAGGTATAACGGCTTAAGAGAGATAAAAAGAATGGTTTATTGATTTTAAGAAGTTAAGAGACTTGATCTTAAAAGATAAAGAAACTTGACTTAATTGAATTAATATGAATTTTGTTAAAAAGTGTGAAACCTCATTCGTGAGTAATGAGTACTTGGTTTTTAAAAGGAATAATGTTTTACTGATTTCGGAAATCAGAATAAGTATCGAACAAACCACTGCAGCGCTAATAAAGGGAAATGTATTGAAAAATTAAGTATTATTAAAACCAGTAGAAACCTCCATCTGCATAGAAGCTAAGATGAGACAAAATGATATTACATTTCCTAGATCATGGCTGCTTAAATAAGATTGATTATGAACAAGAATAACCTACTCACATATAAGGCATATGTATCTCAAATTGTTTTAAAGGAGAATTATATCATTAAGTGATTAAAACTATGAACTACGAAACCTTTCGAAAATGAGAAACTTAAGCATTTGGAATTAGGCAAACTTGAACGTTTGGAAAATAATGTTGTTACTTGATTTACAAAGGGAGGTGTTTTGGTTTACTTAAAAGGATAGTCACTCTATTTTTTTACTAGCGGTATTGTGTGACTTTTTGAAAGAATCAGATCTTTTAAAAAGAGTTAATATATGAAGTACTTTGGGGATAAAAACCCGAAATTGTTAACATAAAGTAGAAAGTACCTTGTGTGAATAACTTGATTGTGTTGGTTTGTGATAGCCTTGAAATACTTTCTGGTTGATTTGATAAGTAAACATGTTAGGATGCTACGTGTGTTAGTATCTGGTGATGTTTGTGTAAAGGGGTTCCCCTTGTTGTGCTTATGTTGTTTAACGATAAGTTGTTATGTTACTATATCACATACCCCGACTTGTTATACCGGGCTTGCCACCCGATGCGGTCTATACGGCCTATGCGGTCTGCGTGACTATGCGGGCTGCGGGAGTTCGAGGTTGATCATTCGGGTGTTTTATCCGACGCGGGGATGCCCTATGCGATGCGTGTGACTATGCGGTCTATTGAGACTATGCGGTGCGGAGTCGAGGAGAATGCAGGGGTTAGCTACCGATGCGAGAATACCTCATGCGGGTCTATGTGTGACATATGCGGTGCGGGAGTCGAGTTAGGCATGCATAATGATACTATGGGCGATTGGCCTTGCTCGATCATTAGCGGCCAAGGAAAGACACATTCTGATTTACCTATTATTGCTCGTTTGTGATATGACACTATGTGCAAATTGAACTAATTGTATTTGCAAATGGTTTTAAATACTTTGATTTCATTTAAAGTACTTTACAGTTTCACATACTTGGTACTGTTATCTTGACCTCGCCCGGGCTGCGTTCATGCCGCGGTAGAGGTACACCATGTTGATCTCGCTCATAGGGTCACGATGAAGCGTTTGGGAAGCTCCGTTTCTCCGGAGGCTTATCAGTGGTATAGTCCTCTGTCGTTGTAGGTGCTTACATTCAGGGGTATGGCGGGGCCCTATCCCGTCATTGTTGTCATATCATTCTTAGAGGTATGTAGTACTGTTGTGGGCAGAGTTGTAAAAAAGGATGTAACTGTTCTAGTTGTTATATATATATGCCGCAAGGCAAGTTTTCTCAGATGAACAGTTTTTATTTCATATCTTGTTTTATATTCCGCTGATTACTCTGATGTATGTCTACTTGGGTGCCCGGGGTAAGGCACCAGTCACGGGCCCGGGTTCGGGTCGTGACAAAAGTGGTATCAGAGCAGTTAATCCTCGGAAAGTGTCTACAGACCGTATCTAGTAGAGTCTTAATTATCGGTGTGTTGTGCACCACGCAATAATCGTGAGGCTATAGGATATTTAGGATTGGTTTCCATTCTTCTCACTCAGATCGTGCCTTAGAGCGTGTTATAAGTTGGACCCCTCTAACGTATTTCTTTCCGCACTGCTATGCCTCGCGCAAGGCAACTCGGGCGAGAAAGGGTAAAGCGTGAGGCGTGAGTAAATCTGAGGGTTACTAGGCGAGCCCAATCATCACTGAGGTGGTGCTTCATTCGAGGAGTTGCGACGTCGCCCGGCCAGCAGAGTTTAGCTGCAAGCGGCGATTCTGCTGCGGGCCATGACATTTACACCTTGGTTCCACGACCGGACGGCAGTATAGATTGCAAAGCGACCTGTTACTAGCTAGGGAGTTAGCGGCGGAGAATATAGAGTGCACCGATATATCACGAGTCTTGATGACTATCTAAGAGAGGTTGTACTAGAGTAGCTCTTGATCGAGCTTGAGCATGGCACGTGTGCGGGCTTATGCGCAGCGGTGAGAACGTGAGATCGACGGATTAACCAAGATCGTAAGAGGCGAGCAGGTCCTTTGGTAACTTTCGAGCGGACCTTCTGTGAGCTGGTTATGCGCCTCCGCCCGACTGAGTGGACCTCCGCGGACTTGAGCGTTCGGGTATTTAGGAGTTGGTCGAGAACTCCGTGGTTTAGTTCCGCGATTTATATAGGTTCTAGCGGCCAGTTGATTTTCCCGGTGTTCCGCAGGATGGCGAGTCATCCGGGAATGTCGTCTTTTGTTGGTGTTTGTTTTACTGCGGCCGTCGAGCCATGTGTCGAAAGGATGTCCTAGTAGGAAGGATGCAAGTAGGAGGACTCGACCTACGGTCGATTCTTGATTGGTGGTTTGGAGAGGAAGGGTGCTAGCTTGGAGGCCACCATCTCGATGTGGCGTTGTGGTAAGTGTCATTGTGGGAGTGTCGTGCTTCGGGCGACTTGTTACGCTTGCGCCCAGCGGGGCGGATTGATTGGAGCAGCAGAGGGTAGTGAAGCGGTGAATACAGTATATCTTTAACCTCAGAGATTAGTATATGTGATAAGATGAGTATATCTTAAGTGTTATGTTCAGTAACATAAGTGTTAATTGTGATTAGAAATCATGGTTAGTAATAAGGGTAAGATTGGGGTTAAGGAAAGTGTGAGCCTTAGAGTTTTATACGTAAAGACCTTAGAGGTAAGGCCATCAGAGTATAAGATGTATTTTTATGTTTGACCATATCGAGTGCATAGTGCGTGAGATATACTTGTGTGATAGGTCACGAGTGGTATGAAATGAAAGAGGTAGTTGAGCTAAGAAGACCACTAGGTTTTCGTGACTTGCTTAGTGAGATTGTTAGGATCGGAACAAGAGTTTTTGCGATAAGCGGGTCGGGTTGAGGACGATCGCGGGTCAACCGCGACTGTTTGTGGTGGGGTCGGTTCGGGGTGGTCGCCAGGTGGTAAGTCATGAGGTGTTAGGCCCAAGTTTAGTTAACCATAAATGCGAGTTCATAGATGCGTTCGACGATGGTCGGGCGATGAGGTCAGCCCATCTTGTCCTTGATCGGGGTATTTACTCGGCGAGAGTTATGCGAGATGTTTTTATCGGGAAGGTTGTAAGGCTGCACGGTGCCTACTTTCACCTTATGATGACAGTGAAGCCAGTGGTGGCTATTTCGTTTTAGGAGTTTTACAGCGGGGTTAGGAACTCAGTGAGTCTTAGTATCATCTTCGCCTCGGGCGGTGTTTGGATTTCGTGGGTAGCGTGAGGATTGTTGCCTCTATTGAGGAGTGTTTTATAACTACCATTTAAGTATTACGATATCGCCTTACGAAGCCTTGTAGGGCGGTAGTGAAAGTTGCGGTCGATTGGTTCGATGTTGGCAAAGTTCGGATAATGGTTCATACTTGTTTGGCAGGATGTGGATGGGGTGAAGCCTATCCGGGAGAGGTTATCGGCGGCTCGAGTCAGCGGAAGTCGTGCGGATAATCGGCGGCGCTTGGCGTTTAGGTGGGCGGTGGGTCTTCTTGAAGGTACCACCGGAAAGTGTGACGAGTTTGGGAAAGCAGAGAAACTTAGCCCGAGTTACTTTGGGCCTTCGGATCATGTGAAGAGTAGGCGGGTTGCCTATATGTTAGTTTTGTCGTCCGACTTAGGAAGCGTATGTCGATCTTTCATGTTGTTATGTTCGGAAAAGTATCGGAGATCCATCAGTTGTTCGATAATGATGATCAAGTTGGAGGTAGTAACCCAGAGATTTTTGAAATTGATGCAGTAACAGAAATGTGGTAAGTTATGAGAAAGAGTTCGAGTGTACGAGAAGGGTACGACGAGTAAGGGAAGAAGCGAGCATGTGTTGAGAGCATAAATGTGATCTTTTCTTTTGTAAAGTGAAGGTGCGAAGGGAGTATCTTTTAGCCCTGGGATGGGAGCTGTTGTAGTGATGGAAGTGATTCCTCGTGGACTTGGATGTAAGTATTTGCGCGTGTGGTATTGTGGCCAGGTGTGGCATGATTGTTTTCGTAAGTATAGCAGTGAAGACTACTGGCGCATGGTTGTTTTGAGACTTAGAAGGAACATTCGGGAGTGATGGAAGTGATTCCTCGTGGACTTGGATGTAAGTATTTGCGCGTGTGGTATTGTGGCCAGGTGTGGCATGATTGTTTTCGTAAGTATAGCAGTGAAGACTACTGGCGCATGGTTGTTTTGAGACTTAGAAGGAACATTCGGGACGAATGTTTCTAAGGTGGGGAGAATGTTATACTCCGTATTTCCAGAGTATGTACGTGAGGACGTACGTAGAAAAGTTTGAGCCTTAAAGTAGGCAATGGCCGAAAATGTTGTTCCTGATGCCAAAAGAATCGTTTTTAACGAAGCGTTTTGCAAGACTTGCGTAGGAAAATTCGGCTATGTCATTTAAAATTTTGCGGATTTTTCCGAGAGATGAAATATTTTAGACCAACGGAGGGTGGCGTGTGTCACCTCAAAAGTGGACGCCAAGGGCATTTCTTGCACGTTTTTTGCCTTGTTTGTGGTCAAGGGTTGGTAGGATATTTTGGTGGTAGATGGATAAGGTACACGTGCCCAAATCTTGGCCTTACACTTGCCTAGCACTTGGCTTCATCTTGGCCATTGGTTGGCCATTGGTTGGCCTATAAATACTCCCAACTTGAAGGTTTCTTCATCCTCAATTGATTTCTAAGTCTTGAAATCCCTTTCCCCCTCTTGAGAGCTCTGGCCGAGCCCCCATCTCCCACTTAGTGTAGTTTCGTCCAAGTCCCCTCCCCTTTGAGAGGCCTTGGCCGGAAGTATCCCCTTGCCTAGTTGTTCTCGTAAAATACCACCCTTGGTTGAGAAATACTTCTCCAAGTATTGTTTTAATGCCAAAATAATCTAGCCCAAAACCTTTGTAGAATTTCCAAGTACCTCTTTCTGAAAAGCAGGAAAATACTACTATACTTTCCTTTAGCCACTAAATGAAACCCTATGGAAAAATCTCCATAATTGGTTGGAGTACTTAGTAGAAGTGTGTAGAACTTCTAAGGGTTGTTTGGAGCGGGCTGGAGCACCCGGAGTAGGAGCTAAACCTTGCTCAGGATCGACATTAAACTTGGATAATAATTTTGGGCTTACCGAGGTAAATAATCCTATCCTTCTATTGTAATTGGAAATTACATACTGTAGTTATATAGAAATGATTATAAGATTCATAGGAGAGAATTAAACTGTAATAGAAGGATATTACAGAAAAGAATTGAACTGAAATCACGTCAGAAGAATATTAAAGAAGAAGATTGAACTGTACTTACATAGGACTGTATTTACAGTAGACTTGTGTAGCTTAAAGGGTAGGGAAGTGCTGCCCGATTTTCCGTAGAATAGAGAACCTACTGCTTAGAATATTCTATAGAGTAGTCTAGACTTTGATAGACTGGTATAACCTTTATAGGTTGAATGTTCTGCGAGTAGCATGTGCTACTTAAAAGGTGGACAAGGCTAGCCGGGTTATAGCCGTGGAGCATTTTGCTAATAGTCGATAATCGTCGCGAGGTATGTGATTCTTCCTATCCTCTTGAGCATGATATTTTAAAAGAATATATATATAGTACGATAGACGTACGTGTGTTAACTGAATGTAGTTTTACGGCAATGTCTTTTGACTTAAGCCTGAATAATAAGAATCTTGAAGTATTTCAAAGGAATTAAGAATCATTTTTGAAAGAAGAATAATATTTGGTTTGAAAGGTTAAGAGTTATACTAGCTTTATGGGAAGTTAGGTATAACGGCTTAAGAGAGATAAAAAGAATGGTTTATTGATTTTAAGAAGTTAAGAGACTTGATCTTAAAAGATAAAGAAACTTGACTTAATTGAATTAATATGAATTTTGTTAAAAAGTGTGAAACCTCATTCGTGAGTAATGAGTACTTGGTTTTTAAAAGGAATAATGTTTTACTGATTTCGGAAATCAGAATAAGTATCGAACAAACCACTGCAGCGCTAATAAAGGGAAATGTATTGAAAAATTAAGTATTATTAAAACCAGTAGAAACCTCAATCTGCATAGAAACTAAGATGATACAAAATGATATTACATTTCCTAGATCATGGCTGCTTAAATAAGATTGATTATGAACAAGAATAACCTACTCACATATAAGGCATATGTATCTCAAATTGTTTTAAAGGAGAATTATATCATTAAGTGATTAAAACTATGAACTACGAAACCTTTCGAAAATGAGAAACTTAAGCATTTGGAATTAGGCAAACTTGAACGTTTGGAAAATAATGTTGTTACTTGATTTACAAAGGGAGGTGTTTTGGTTTACTTAAAAGGATAGTCACTCTATTTTTATACTACGGGTATTGTGTGACTTTTTGAAAGAATCAGATCTTTTAAAAAGAGTTAATATATGAAGTACTTTGGGGATAAAAACCCGAAATTGTTAACATAAAGTAGAAAGTACCTTGTGTGAATAACTTGATTGTGTTGGTTTGTGATAGCCTTGAAATACTTTCTTGTTGATTTGATAAGTAAACATGTTAGGATGCTACGTGTGTTAGTATCTGGTGATGTTTGTGTAAAGGGGTTCCCCTTGTTGTGTTTATGTTGTTTAACGATAAGTTGTTATGTTACTATATCACATACCCCCTTGACTTGTTATACCGAGGGCTTGCCACCCCGATGCGGGTCTCACGGCTATGCGGTCTGGCGTGACTATGCGGGTGCGGAGTTCGAGGTTGATCATTCCGGTGTTTTATCCGTCACGCGAGATGCCTGCGATGCGCGGTCTATTGAGACTATGCGGTGCGGGAGTCGGGAGAATGCAGGGGTTAGCTACCCCGTCGCGAGAATACCTCATACGGTCTATGTGACTATGCGGTGCGGGAGTCGAGGTTAGGCATGCATAATGATACTATGGGCGATTGGCCTTGCTTGATCATTCGGCCTAGGAAAGACACATTACGATTTACATATTATTGCTCTTGTCTGTGATATGACACTATGTGCAAATTGAACTAATTGTATTTGCAAATGGTTTTAAATACTTTGATTTCATTTAAAGTACTTTACAGTTTCACATACTTGGTACTGTTATCGACCTCGCCCGGCTGCGTTCATGCCGCGGTAGAGTACACATGTTGATCCTCGCTCATAGGGTCACAGTTCAGCGTTTGGGAAGCTCCGTTTCTCCGGAGGCTTATCAGTGGTATAGTCCCCTGTCGTTGTAGGTGCTTACATTCAGGTGTATGGCGGGGCCCTGTCCCGTCATTGTTGTCATATCATTCTTAGAGGTATGTAGTACTGTTGTGGCGAGTTGTAAAAAGGATGTAATCGTCTAGTTGTTATATCTATCTTATGCCAGACAAGTTTTCTCAGATGAACTGTTTTTATTTCATATCTTGTTTTATATTCCGCTGATTACTCTGATGTATGTCTACTTGGGTGCCCGGGGTAAGGCACCAGTCACGGGCCCGGGTTCGGGTCGTGACAAGTTCCTAGGTGTTTCAAAGGCCTAGTGCGTAGTTCGTTGAGTCTAGTTTCCAATGCAACCAACCGTTCGTCAATAGGACATCGGAGTAGGAAGTTATGGGAGTTACAAGTTCGGTCTTGTGACAGACGAAAAGGTGTTTGGACAGAGCCTCGGGGCGGCGCGCTGCGAGGCAGCGGCTGCCGGAAAGATCGAGGCTCGCTGAGATTGCAGCGCCGGAAGCAGGGTCGCGGCGCGGAAAATCTGAGTCAGCGCCAGTTTGGCCAGCGGCTGGGCAGCGCTGCGCGAGGTTCTGAGTGAGGGATTTACGCCTTTGTTTTGTTTTAAAAGAGGTCATGGGTGGGTGACAAGTGTCCCCCCCCCCATCAGATTTTTGCATGTCTTATATATTGACCAAGTCTTGAAGACTTGGTCATCTTTCAAATCCTTCTCTCTCTCTAAACTAAAGCTCTCACTTCTCTCTAGAATTCCAAGAGGAATTCAAAGCTTAAGGAAAATATGAAAAGTTAGGACAAGAAGGAAGCTTGTGGCTAGCTTGTAGGAGTTGTTGTGGTGGTGTTCTTGGAAAAGAGGCTAGCAAAATTGTTGGAATAATTTTGGCTAAAACTCTAAGGTAACAATTCTTCTCTTGTAGCTAGTTATTGATGTTGCATGTGAAGAAGAAGGAACTTGTAGTAGTAAATGATGCTCTTAGATTCATTGCATGTAAGAAATATGGTTTGGATGTGAAAGAATTGGTTAAGAAGATATTGTGAGCATGTTGTAGCCTAAAAACTACCTTAAACTTGTTAAGTTAATTGTTGTACCTTATGGAGCAGAATTTTACACATCTAATATTAGGTGTGTAATCCCCTTTGAAATATTTGGATTGTTGGGCCTTAAATGTGGCGTTTGGATGTTGAATTCGACATTGAAAAAAGGTGGCAAAGTATGTAGAAACAAAGGAAATGCTGCCCAATTTTCCTTAGGAATTAGTAACTTGAACTTGGAATATTCTACGTTGAAATTAGAGGTTAATAAACGTATTATGGTCATTATAGGTTGACATATTACGTGCGGTATTTTGGGCTTAGCAAGTGGATTGACCGAAGAGGTATGTTGAGCTTTCTTATCTCTTGAGCATGAGTAGTTGTAACTATGTAGTACGGTAGACGTACAAGATTTGACATTTTTCACTTGTTTTACGTATATGATACTTGTTTCGTTTTAAAGTATAAGTCCCTTGGATATAGGGAGATGTGTTTGACTAGTGTATAATGGTAATATGACAACTTTATGGGAAGTTGGTTGTATTGGCTTTATGAAAGGTTAATAAGGAAAGGTTTACTCCAAGTGAAATAAGTACGGATAAAGGATTTGAATTTGTGGAAGGCAAATTGTTTTTAAGGCATTAATTGCCTAAGGTTTTTAAAAGAGATGAAGTCACTTGATTTTGGAAGCCTATTGTATTTTTAAAGGTAACGTGACTTGTTTTGAAAAGTTGTTGTGACGTGATACTACGGTTATTAGTATCTTGGGAGTTTTACATAAAAGGAGTCATTTTCTTAAAAGGTTTTAAGGAACGTGGTACTTGGGTTAAATTCCCGGATTTTTCTTTTAAAACGACATGTAGTGCCTTAATTAACTAAAATGAGATGATGTACTAGAAATGTTATTAAGAAGTTAGGAGATATTCTTAACTTGCTTACGTTATGATAAGCCGGTAGCGCTTATGTTATGTATGATAGCCGGTTGTGCTGATTTATGTAATATTATTATTATTACTATTTATGTCATGGATTTGCTACCCATGATGCGAGTGCGGAGTTGTACTCATGCGGGCCCACAGGGTCCATGCGGGTGAAATAGTCTCATGCGGGTGAAATAGTCCCATGCAAGGTGATGACCTTATGCGGGTCCATAGGACCCATGCGGGTGAAATAGTTCCAGGAGTAGGACTGCTTAATGATACTACGGGCGGGAGATCCTGTTTTGATCATGAGCCTCCTATTTTATGCAGTAAAGTTTATACTTGTTACTCTCATTGTTAGTAAGGCACAGTGTACCGTATTTTGACTCTATCTTCCATGACTCCGGTTTATTTTTAACTTATGATATCATTACAGTATTTTCCAGTTTTACATATTTGGTACATATTGTGTACTGACCCCTTTCTTCGGGGGTTGCGTTCATGACGCAGGTAAGGGAAAGCAGGTGGTGGATCCTCATTCTTAGGATCTTTACTCAGGTGTCAGGAGCTCCATTTCTCCGGAGGCTCGACTTTTGGTACGGTTCTCCCCGGTGTTGTAGATATTTGTACATTCAGGGGCATGACGGGGCCCTGTCTCATCCTAGTGCTTACTCATTCCTAGAGGCTTGTAGTCCTGTTATAGCTTGGGTTGTTAGGGATGTAACTATTCAGCTTTGTTGTTTTAGAGGTAGCCATTTTGGGTTAGCCTGCTTATTTTATATATATGGGTTCTTGTTGTGAGTTTATCTTCCGCTGGTTTTCTCTGATGTTGTATCACAAGGGTGCCCGGGGTAAGGCACCAGTCACGGGTCCGGGGTCGGGTCATGACAAAAATGTACCCCAGTCGGCGAGCTCTGCTATGCCGCCACCTCCAGAGGCTCCAGTTCATAGGACAGAATCACCAGCTCCCGAGGCTCCAACACATGAGCCTCGATTCCTCGACCAAGAAGCGGTAGATAGAACCGTAGAGATGCGATTCGATTCTTTGCAGTTAGTGGTAGGGCAGACTCGCAGGCATGGACTTGGAGTTGACAATAGATCTGATAGTTTGAGGATTCGTGACTTCTTAAGTTGTAATCCTCCAGAGTTTTTTGGGTCAAAGCCCGAGGATAATTCGCAAGAGTTTATTCGGCAGCTACAACGTACATTGAGGATAATCAAGGCTTCTGAGACTGAGTCTGTTGAGTTGGCTTCGTATCGATTGCGGGATGTAGTTGTTAATTGGTATGGGTCTTGGGAGTTATCTAAGGGTGAGGGTGCTCCTCCAGCAGTATGGGATGGGTTTACAGAGGCCTTCCTTGAGGAGGGCTAGAGTTGATAGATTCTTACAATTGAGGCAGAGTGGCAGGAGCGTCCAAGATTATAGTCTGGAGTTTGATTCGTTGGCCAGATATGCGTCTACTATCGTAGCTGATATGGCTGATAGAGTGCATCGTTATGTGATGATAGTGGATTGATATTTGATTGATGGTTGTATGGCAGTGGCTCTTCAGCCAGGTATGGATATTGCCCGATGTGCCTATGCACGGGGGTAGATGGCCAAACCGAGGCGTCGGCTGATAGGGATCACGACAGAGGCCAGCATAAGAGGGCTAGGTCGGCTGGATATACTGGTGAGTTTCGAGGCGGGCAACCTCAGCAGCATGTTAGATATTCTTCCCAGCCAACACAGAGTGCACCCCCACAGTCCACAGGCAGGATATTTGATCGCACAGGTTATTCAAGAGCTGGTCAGAGCTCCAGGGCTTCAGGTTCACAGATGAACAGGGGTTCTAGTCAGTCGAGGCCACCTTTGCCTCGGTGTCTTCGGTGTGGTAGGTCCCATATTGGGGAATGTCGTTTTACTACAGGAGCTTGCTTTTCTTGTGTCCTCTAAGGCCATATGATGAGAGAATGTCCTTATAGAAGTGGTACAGGTGGTATGGCTCAGCCTACTGGGTCGGTTGATGGTTCGTCTTCTTTTGTAGCTATGCGCCCCACAGGGCAGGGTAGGCAGACGCTAGCAGGACGTGGTAGAGGTCGTGACGGAGCTTCTAGTTTTGGCAGTCCCTCGAACCGCATATATGTTTTGGCTAGTAGGCAGGATCAGAAGGCGTCACCAAATGTGGTTACAGGTATATTATCGATCTTTTTTCGAGACGTATATGAATTGATAGATCCAGGTTCCACATTATCATATATTTCTCCCTTTGTTTCTAGTAGAATCGGAATAGAATTTGAGTCGATAGAACCATTTGAGGTAGCTACACCGGTTGGAGATTCTGTCATAGCTAAACGAGTATATAGGAATTGTTCGGTTATTATATATAGTCGTCGTACCATAGCAGATTTGATAGAGTTAGACATGACTAAATTTGGTGTTATTGTGGGTATGGATTGGTTGGCTTCTTGTTATGCTAACGTCGATTGTAGAGAAAAGATGGTTCGATTTCAGTTTCCAGGCGAACCAATTATAGAGTGGAAAGGGAATACAACATCGCCGAGGGGTAATGTTATACCCCGTAGTTCTGACCCTACGTATGAGAGCGTACGAAAGCATGTAAGACTTAAAATTTTCAAAGGATAGGTTGACGGATTATTCCGGACGGGTTTTAGTCAAATTTAAGGCGGGTTATGACCCGGTTCATTGAGAGTTCCTAAGTGTTTCAAAGGCCTAAGGCGTAGTTCGTTGAGTCTAGATTCCAACGCAACCAACTGTTCGTCGATAGGACGTCGGAGTAGAAAGTTATGAGAATTACAAGTTCGGTCTTGTGATCGGACATAAATGTGTTTGGACAAAGCGCGAGGGCGCGGCGCGGATGCGAGCCGTGGCGCCGAAATGCGAGGTCGCTGAAGTCTGCAGCGCGCCGGGACAGCGAGGCCTGGCGCCGAAAGTTCAGAGAGGCTGCGGGGGTTTCAGCGCCGCGACGCCGAGGCGGGATTTTTGGGCGGAAAAACTTAGAAAAAGTCAGATTTCTCTTTTAAAAGACCTTGGGAGAGTGACAAGTGTCCTCCCCATCTGATTTCTTGCATGCAATATATTGACCAAGTCTTGAAGACTTGGTCATCTTCCAATTTCTCTCTCTCTCTAAAGCTTAAGCTCCCACTTCTCTCTAAAATTCCAAGAGAAATTCAAGCCTAAAGAAAAATCTGAAAAAGTAAAAGAAAGAGGGAAGCTTGTGGCTAGCTTGTGAAGGTTGTTGTGGTGGTGTTCTTGAAAAGGAAGCTAGCAAGTGGTTGGAAAATTTGGCTAAAGCTTTAAGGTAACATTTCTTCCTTTAGAATTAGTTATAGTGTTGCATGTTAAGAAGGAAGAACTTGTGGTAGTAAATAATGCTCTTAGACACATTGTATGTAAGAAATATGGTTTGAATGTGAAGGAATTGGTTAAGAAGATATTATGAGCATGTTGTAGCCTAAAAAACTACCTTAGAATTGTTAAGTGAATTGTTGTACCTTTTGGGGCAGAATTTTACACACCCAAGTTTAGGTGTGTAATCCCCTTTGAAATGTTGGATTGTTGAGCCTTAAATGTGGCGTTTGGATGATAAATTCGGCCTTGAGAAAGGTGGCAAAGTATGTAGAAACAAAGGAAATGCTGCCCAATTTTCCATAGAATTTAGTGGCTTTGAGTTTAGATTATTCTACATTGAAATTAGAGGTTAATAAACGTATCATGGTTATTTTAGGTTGACATATCACTTGCGGTAGTTTGGACTTAGCAAGTGGATTGATCAAAAAGGTATGTGAAGTTTTCCTATCTCTTGAGCATGAATAGATGAAACTATGTAGTACGGTGAGCGTCTGAGATTTGGTATTCTTACTTGTTTTAAGTATATAATGACTTGTTTCATTTTAAGAATGTATAAGTCCCTTGGTTAGGGGAAAAGTATGATTTTACTAAAGTATAGAGTTAATATAACAACTTTATGGGAAGTTGGTTTATTAGCTTCATAAAAGGTTAATGAGAAGAGATGTACTCTAAAGTAAGATAAGTATATGAAGAGGCAAATTTATTTTAAGGCATCAATTGCCTAAGGGTTTTTATGTATAAAGAAGAGTCACTTTTAAAAGAATTGAAGTATATAGTACTTGGGTTAAATTCCCGGTTTTTCCTTTAATAAAGATATGATTAAGTGCCTTAAGTAAACTAAAATGAGAGGGTATATGAACAAGACTAATAAGAAGTTATAAGTTTTCTTAACTTATTTATGATTATGATATGATGACAGTTTGAGCTAGGGTAAGAGTATATCTGAGGGGCAAGCCCCAAGATCGTTATACCACCTTCTCCAAGGTAAGAGTATGTCTGAGGGGCAAGCCCCAAGGTCGTCATACCACCTTCTTCAGTGTAAGAGTATATCTGAGGGGCAAGCCCCAAGATCGTTATATCATTTGCTTGATGTAGAGTATATCGAGGAAAGTCCCCAAGATCGTTATACCATCTCTTGAGGTAGAGTATATCCGGAGAAAGTCCCAAGATCGTTATACCACACATTAGTGGATTTGCTACCCACGATGCGAGGAATACCTCATGCGAGTCTTTATGGGCTTATCTGGGTGAAATAGTCCCGTGCGGTAGTCTGACTATGCGAGGAATACCTCGTGCGGGTCCACGGGACTATGCGGGTGAAATAGTCCTAGGAGTAGGGTGCTTATTGATACTACAGGCGAGGTACCTGTTTTGATCCTAAGGCCCTATTTTATGCGTATTATATATATATATACTTGTCACTCTCATTGTTAGTAAGGCACTGATAAAGGTATTTGATTTTCTTCCATGACTCGGCTTACTTTTAGACTTATGATATCATTATTACGGTATTTTCGGCTTTACATACTTGGTACATATTGTGTCTTGACCCCCTTCCTCGGGGCTGCGTTAAATCTGCGAGTAAGTAAGCGATTGAGGATCCTCGTTCTTAGGATCACTATTTGGTGTCGAAGCTCCATTCCTCGGAAGCTTGTTTATTAGTGCGGATATTCCACGATGCTATAGGTATTTTGTACATTCGAGGTATGGCGGGGCCACTGTCCATACGATTGTTATCTTTAAGTGCAGTGGTCACATATATGTTTTGGGCTATAAGAACCAGTTGTACTACTATACTTACTTTGTTTAAGTATGTTTTATGGAAGGCAGCCTTATCGGCTGGCCAGTGATGTTTACCCTTTTTATAAGTTATGTGTTATGTATGTTCCGCTGCTATTCTCTGACATATACGGCGAGTACCCGTGAGATACGATCGCGGCCGGGGTTTGGTCGTGACAAAAGTGGTATCGAGGCGATTAGTCCTCGGAAAGTGTGCGGGCCGTGTCTAGTAGAGTCTTGATTATCGGTGTGTCGTGCACCACATCTATGTCGGGAGGCTGCAGGACATTTAGGGACCAGTTTCCATTCTTTCACTCTAAGATCGTGCAATGAAGTGAGTTATAGGTTGAACCTCCTCGATGTTTTCCTTTATGTATCGATTATGCCTCGCGCAAGGCAACCGCGACCCGGAAGGGCAAGGCGGTGAGAGTCTTTGCTAGTGGGACGCGGAGAGTCACGAGCACAGCCCGATCCTTACGAGATGATGTTTAGGCGGCGAGTTCCACGTCGTCGCCGACCTCAGCGAGTTCGAGGCAGCGGCTCACGAGGCTGCGATGCAGAGCCTCGGCCCGGTCGGTGCGGTGCAGATTACGAGATTCGATTCTTGACGGCATAGTGGTAGGCGGCGCCGGCAGAGCGGCGGCCAACCCGAGCCGACGGTTCTGGATTGGGATTTCTTGGGTTGTCACCCACGAGTTCTATGGTTCGAGATTTGAGAGGATCCGCGAGGAGTTTGTCCGGCGATTCTGACGGACCATGCAGGTCCTTAGGGCATCAGAGACTGAGTGTGTTATACTAGCTTCTTACCGGTTACGCGATATTGCGTTGAACTGGTTTGAGTCATGGGTATTGTCGAGGGGTGAGGATGCTCTTCCAGCTGTTTGGGAGGAGTTCACGGAGGCGTTCCTAGACCACTTCTTGCCTCTTGAAGTGATGAGAGCCCACGTAGATAGGTTCTTGACCTTGAGACAGGACGGGAGGACTATCAGGGAGTACAGCCTGGAGTTCGACTCCTTGGCGAATATCGCACACCATAGTAAGCGACATGGCGAGCATGGTTCATCGATATGTGATGAGGTTGGGCCGTCATATGATTCTGCATGCTTGGGGTGGCTCTTGACCGAGATGGATATTGCGGAGATGCGAGCATACGCGAGATTGAGGCGAGAGCGAGATCGGCTAGATTTGGGCCAGCCCGAGAGGTCGAGACAACGAGTTCTCGAGGCGATTTTGGCGGGCAACCTCGGCGATGAGCTAGGTCCACATTCCGGCCGGCCGAGTGCTCCTTCTCGATTTCGGCGGGAGTCCGATCAGCGAGGTTATTCGAGGCGGTCGGGCTCCGGGACTTCAGATTTTCGGGAGGCGAGACCGGCTAATCGAGACCACCTACCTCTCGGTGCGTTGGTGCGGTAGGTCTCATCCGGGCGAGTGCCGTATGGGTTCGGGAGCATGTTACTCTTGTGGCCAGCGGGGCCATCTGAAGAAGGATTGTCCGTCCTTCGGCGGCGGGAGCATACAGTTCAGCCGGCGAAGTGCATTCTTTGAATCTTCATCTTGATGGTTAGACGCCCGGAGGCGGTACTTATGGGCGGCGAGCGCGGCGAGTCGTGGTAGGGGTTCGATTCTAGCGGTCCTCGAACGCGTATATGTTATGTCGGTCGGCGGGACCGGGGCGTCGCGGATGTCCGCAGTACATTACTGGTTTCTTGCTGTGATGTATATGCTTTGATAGATTCGGGTTCTACCTTGTCCTACATATCTCCTCATATTGCCAGTAGAATAGGGATAGAGCCCGAGTCCATAAGACCTTTTGAGGTGGCTACGCCAGTAGGTGATTCGGTGGTAGCTGAGCGGGTGTATAAGGCTTTCCCTGTGACTATAGATAGCCCAGTTCTTACTCTTCCGGGCTTAGATGGATATGTGGACTTTTATGTGATTATGGGTATGGATTGGCTAGCGTCTTGCTATGCCAGCGTGGTACAAAGTTATAAGCTTATGCATCTCGGCGGCTTAGGAAGCATGGAAGAATCTATCGCCAGACTTGGAGTTTATTTCTTACCTCGGCTTGAAGATGCGGAAAGACATTATTTATATGGAGTTCATGTGGACATTTGCCGGACCTTGATCGATTCTCGTTAGAGTTTCGGATGTATTCCCGGAGGAGGGTATCCCTCGAGAGGCGGTGGTTGGAGCTTGATTTGGCGCGATGTTCGGCCAGATATCTATACCATCCAAGGATGGTACTTGAGTTGAAGGTGAAGGACAGTGAAGATTTCTTTGAGAAGGGCTTTATTAGGCAGTGTTTCTCCACAGGGAGCACGGTGTTATTTGTAAAGAAGAAGGATGGGGTCCGTAGATACATCGGCTGAGCGCGGTAACTATCAGGTTTGTTTGGTTGATTTGTTTGACCGATTCGGGTGCAAAGTGTTTTCAAGATGACACAGTCTTCCATCGTCGAGAGTTAGAAGCGAGATATGAGGATCCGATTCGGGGACTTATGCGGTTGAGGTGATGTCTTGTTTGAAAGAGCCCAGTATTCTATTTGATGAATAGGGTGTTGGCCATTCTTGGATATTCGTTATAGTGTTCATTGATGATATCTTGGTGTATTCCGACGCGAGGCATCGTCGGTGCGGAGGAGCACGCGGTGCTCGTTATTCTATTCATCCGGGGTCGACTAAGATGTTTCATGACATCAGATGCGTGTATTGGTGGGATGGCCTTAAGAGGGACGTTGCAGAGTTCGTGCACGGTGCGAATTGTCGCGAGTTAAGATTGAGCACGAAGCCGGTGGTACATTGCGGCTATTGATATTCCGACTTGGAAGTGGGAGGTGATAAATATGGATTTTATTACAGGACTACCTACCACTCAGAGGAAGCATGATTCCATTTGGGTAATTGTCGGCGGTGCGAAATCAGCCTATTTTCTTCGAGCAGCGTTCTCGGTGAGACTATGCGGATTATATATTAGAGATTGTGAGGCGCACGAGTCGGTGTCGATTATATCGGATATAGAGAGCCCGATTCTCGACTAACTTGGAGGTCTTTGAAGGGATTAGGGACACGGTGAGTCTCGATGCGGCGTTCATCCTCGGACGGACGGCCGAGCGGCGCCTATCGACGGCGAGGATATGCTGCGGGCTTGTGTTATTCGATTTGGTAGGGAGGATCATTTGCCTCTTGTGGAGTTTTCTTACAACCGCGGCTATTCCAGTATTCGGATGGCGCCTTATGAGGCCTTATACGGGAGAAGTGCAGTCACCGATAGGCTGGTTCGAGTGGGAGAAGTTTAGTTAGTTGGGCGGACTTAGTTCGGACGGTGGATAAGGTGAATCTTATCCAGAGCGGTTGTTGGCGGCTTCGAGTCGGCGTATGCAGATCATCGGCGTCGACTTGGAATTTGAGATAGATGATTGGGTTTTCTAAAGGTATCGCCCGTGAAGGCGTGATGAGATTGAAAGAAGTGGAAGCTTAGCCCAAGTACATTGGGCGTGTCGGATTGTCCATAGGTGCAGGGGGTTGCCTATGAGTTAGATCTGCCGTCCGATTTGGAGGCGGTACATCGATCTTCCATGTGTCCATGTTGCGGAAATGTATTGGAGATCCATCTAGAGTGCACCGGTTCATGATGTCAGTAGCGGAGGAGTTATCGTATGAGAGAGTCCCATAGCGATACTCGATCGTCGGGTTAGACGACTTGGACGAAGAGCGTGGCTTCGTCAAGGTCCTATGGCGAGCGAGCGAGGAGGAAATGACGTGGGAAACAGAGGATGACATGATAAAGAAGTACCCTCACCTATTTCCTATACCTCCAGGTAACCCACTTTCCTGCTTGTTAGTTTTGACTTAGCATTTACGCTTCAGAATGTTGTGGCTCGTGGAGCTTCTTTATTTGCAAAAGAATAGTTAAAAGGTTCTATGTCGATGTTGTGATTTGAGTATACCCCGTAGTTCTGACCCTACGTATGAGAGCGTACGAAAGCATGTAAGACTTAAAATTTTCAAAGGATAGGTTGACGGATTATTCCGGACGGGTTTTAGTCAACTTTAAGGCGGGTTATGACCCAGTTCATTGAGAGTTCCTAAGTGTTTCAAAGGCCTAAGGCGTAGTTCGTTGAGTCTAGATTCCATCGCAACCAACCGTTCGTCGATAGGACGTCGGAGTAGAAAGTTATGAGAATTACAAATTCAGTGCGCAGTCGGACAGAAATGTGTTTGGACAAAGCGCGAGGGCAGCGGCGCGGATGTAGGGCAGCGGCGCGAAATCTTGAGGGTCGCTGAAGTTGCAGCGCCGCGCGCCGACAGCGGCGCGCGGCGCGAAAGTTGAGAGAGGCTGCGGGGTTTTGCGCCGATCTTGGATTTTTGGGCGGAAAAACTTAGAAAAAGTCAGATTTTTCTTTTAAAAGACCTTGGGAGAGTGACAAGTGTCCTTCCCCCATCTATTTCTTGCATGCAATAAATTGACCAAGTCTTGAAGACTTGGTCATCTTCCAATTTCTCTCTCTCTCTAAAGCTTAAGCTCCCACTTCTCTCTAAAATTCCAAGAGAAATTCAAGCCTAAAGAAAAATCTGAAAAAGTAAAAGAAAGAGGGAAGCTTGTGGCTAGCTTGTGAAGGTTGTTGTGGTGGTGTTCTTGAAAAGGAAGCTAACAAGTGGTTGGAAAATTTGGCTAAAGCTTTAAGGTAACATTTCTTCCTTTAGAATTAGTTATAGTGTTGCATGTTAAGAAGGAAGAACTTGTGGTAGTAAATAATGCTCTTAGACTCATTGCATGTAAGAACTATGGTTTGAATGTGAAGGAATTGGTTAAGAAGATATTATGAGCATGTTGTAGCCTAAAAAACTACCTTAGAATTGTTAAGTGAATTGTTGTACCTTTTGGGGCAGAATTTTACACACCCAAGTTTAGGTGTGTAATCCCCTTTGAAATGTTGGATTGTTGATCCTTAAATGTGGCGTTTGGATGATAAATTCGGCCTTGAGAAAGGTGGCAAAGTATGTAGAAACAAAGGAAATGCTGCCCAATTTTCCATAGAATTTAGTGGCTTTGAGTTTAGATTATTCTACATTGAAATTAGAGGTTAATAAACGTATCAGGGTTATTTTAGGTTGACATATCACTTGCGGTAGTTTGGACTTAGCAAGTGGATTGATCAAAAAGGTATGTGAAGTTTTCCTATCTCTTGAGCATGAATAGATGAAACTATGTAGTACGGTAGACGTACAAGATTTGGTATTCTTACTTGTTTTAAGTATATAATGACTTTTTTCGTTTTAAGAATGTATAAGTCTCTTGGTTAGGGGAAAAGTATGATTTTACTAAAGTATAGAGTTAATATAACAACTTTATGGGAAGTTGGTTTATTAGCTTCATAAAAGGTTAATGAGAAGAGATGTACTCTAAAGTAAGATAAGTATATGAAGAGGCAAATTGGTTTTAAGGCATCAATTGCCTAAGGGTTTTTATGTATAAAGAAGAGTCACTTTTAAAAGAATTGAAGTATATAGTACTTGGGTTAAATTCCCGGTTTTTCCTTTAATAAAGATATGATTAAGTGCCTTAAGTAAACTAAAATGAGAGGGTATATGAACAAGACTAATAAGAAGTTATAAGTTTTCTTAACTTATTTATGATTATGATATGATGTGATTTGAGCTAGGGTAAGAGTATATCGAGGCAAGCCCCAAGATCGTTATACCACCTTCTCCGGTAGAGTATGTCGAGGCAAGCCCAGATCGTCATACCACCTTCTTGGTGTAAGAGTATATCGAGGCAAGCCCCAGATTGTTATACCAGTGCTTGGTGTAGAGTATATCGAGGAAAGTCCCAAGATCTTTATACCATCTCTTGTGGTAAGAGTATATCCGAGGAAAGTCCCAAGATCGTTATACCACTGTTAGTGGATTTACTACCCACGATGCGAGGAATACCTCATGCGAGTCTTTATGGGCTTATGCGGGTGAAATAGTCCCGTGCGGTAGTCTGACCTATGCGAGGAATACCTCACGCGTGTCCACAGGACTATCACGGGTGAAATAGTCCCGAGGAGTAGGGTGCTTTTTGATACTACAGGCGAGGTACCTGTTTTGATCCTAAGGCCCTATTTTATGCATTATTATATATATATATATATGCTTGTCACTCATTGTTAGTAAGGCACGATAAAAGGTATTTGATTTTCTTCCATGACTCAACTACTTTTAGACTTATGATATCATTATTACAGATTTTCCACTTTACATACTTGGTACATATGTGTCGACCCCTTCCTGGGCCTGCGTTAAATCCGCGGTAAGGGTAAGCAGATTGAGGATCCTCGTTCTTAGGATCACTATTCCGGTGTCAGAAGCTCCATTCCTCCGGAAGCTTGTTTATTGGTACGGATATTCCCTGATGCTATAGGTATTTTGTACATTCAGGGGTATGGCGGGCCCCGTCGCCACGCTTGTTATCTTTAAGTGCGTGGTCACATATATGTTTTGGGCTATAAGAACCGGTTGTACTACTATACTTTGTTTAAGTATGTTTTATGGAAGCGACCTTATCGGTGGCGATGATGTTACCCTTTTATAAGTTATGTGTTATGTATGTTCCATTGCTATTCTCGACATATACGGCGGTACCGGTAAGTACCGATCAGCGGCCCCGGGGTTTGGTCGTGACAAAAGTGGTATCAGAGCAGTTAGTCCTCGGAAAGTGTGTACAGACCGTGTCTAGTAGAGTCTTGATTATCGGTGTGTCGTGCACCACATCTATAATTAGGAGGCTGCAGGACATTTAGAATTGGTTTCCATTCTTTCACTCTAAGATCGTGCAATAGAGCTGAGTTATAGGTTGAACCTCCTCTGATGTTTTCCTTTATGTATCAGTTATGCCTCCACGCAATGCAACTGCGGCCCAGAAGGGCAAGCGGTGAGAGTCTTTGCTAGTGGGACGCGGAGAGTCACGATGGCGTGCCCGATCCTTACGAGATGATGTTTAGGCGGCGAGTTCCAAGTCGCCGCCCGGCCTCAGCGAGTTCGGCGGCGGACGCGGCTCACGAGACGATGCGGAGCCTCGGCCGATCGTGGTCCGAGTACGATTACGAGAGCAGATCGATTCTTGACTAGCATAGTGGCGAGCGGCAAGCGAAGCGGCGGCCAACCCTGAGCCGGTTCTGATTCGGGATTTCTTGGGTTGTCACCCACCCGAGTTCTATGGTTCGAGATTTGAGGAGGATCCGCAGGAGTTTGTCCGGCAGTTATAGCGGACCATGCATGTTATACCCCGTATTTCCAGAGTATGTACGTGAGGGCGTACGTATACAATTTGAGCCTTAAAGTAGGCATAGGTTCGAATTTGTGCACAAGTGCCGAAAGGAGTCGTTTTTACTAAACGTTTCCTGACTTTCTTAGGAAAATTCCGGCTATGTCATTAATAATTTTTGCGGATTTTTCCAGAGGCGAAACATTTTGGACCAACGGGAGGGTGGCATGTGTCACCCTCACATTGGGCGTGAAGTGGGCGGCGAGGCATCAATGGCACGTTTTTTGTGTTGATTCTTGGTCAAGGGTTAGGTAGGATATTTTGGTGGTAGATGGATAAGGTGCACTTGGCTTGATCTTGGCCTTACACTTGCCTAACACTTGGATGGATCTTGGTCATTGGTTGGCCATTCCTTGACCTATAAATACCCCTCTAAGTTGAAGAGTTATTTCATCCAAACTTGAGCAATCTATCTGAGTCTCAAAATCCCTCCTCTCCATCAACCTTGTTCTCGTCCAAACACCACCCCTCTCCCCTCTTGAAGGCCCTCTGAACCCCACCACCTTTGTGGTGCCACTGGCCAGGTACCCACTAGCCTATTTGTTGTCGTATAATACCCATTTTTGTTGTATAGAAATACTCTCCTAGTATTGTTATAATGCCCAAATACTTTAGCCCATATACCTTGTAGTACTTTCCAAAGTACTTTTTATACAAAAGCCAGAAAATACTATTATACTTCCTCATCCACAAAAACGAAACCCTAAGGAAAAACCTTCATAGTCGGTTGAAGTGTTAAGTAGAAGTTGGTTAGAACTTCTAAGGGTTGGTTGGAGCGGGTTGGAGCGCACGGAGTAGGAGCTAAACCTTGCTCAGGATCGACATATAAACTCGGATAATTTTGGGCTTATCGAGGTAAACATTCTTGACCTTCTGTTGCAATTGGAAATTACATGTTGTAGGAGTATATAGTTGAGTATACTATATATAGAACTGAACATAGTTGTGCGGCAATGTCTTTTGACTTAAGCCTGAATAATACTTACTGCAATGTCTTGCGACTTAAGCTGAATTTTAAGAAGTGGCTGAATGTAATTACATAGGGTGTATTACATGAAGCTTGTGTAGTATTCTTGTGAGTAGAATTGTATCGTCGGTTAGGCGTGCAAACCCCAGTTGGCTTGGTAGCGGCCTCGATTGAGAGGAGATTTACGCTGTTGCGGGGAGAGTCTTTGCGAATTTTACGTAAGATATTCTACATTGAGATCTAAGATGTTAATAGGCGCCTTGTGGCCTCTATAGGTTGAAATACTACGTGTGGCGTGGTCTACTTGGCTTAAGGTGTAGCCGACGGTTTGAGGTACTTGGGCGCTTTGCTATTAGTCGGTGTCGTCGCGAGGTATGTGAACCTCTTCCTATCTGTTCTAGCATGATATGTGTATAACTATGTAGTGCGGTAGGCGTACATGTGTTTAATGTATTTGATTGGTTTGAAACATAAAGCGTTATAACGGCTTTATGGGAAGTTGGTTATAACGACTTTATGTAGGTAAGAAAATGCTTTGGGGTTTCAAAGGGTAACTGATTTGACTTATAACGGATTTGATGTGTAGTAATAAAGAACTTGAAGTGTTTCAAAAAGACCTTTTTGAAAGAAGAGTAATACTTGGCTTTGAAAACATAAGAGTTATACTAGCTTTATGGGAAGTTAGGTATAACGTCTTAAGAGATAAAGAGAATGGTTTACCGATTTTTAGAAGATAAGAGACTTGACTTAAATGTATGAATTTTGGGTGAAACCTCATTCGTGAGTAATGAGTACTTGGTTTTTTTTTAAAAGGAATAATGTTTCTTGATTTGGAAATCGAATAAGTATCGACAAACCAACTGCGGCGTTAATAAAGGAAATGTAAAGACTAATGAAGTATTATTAAAACCAGTAGAAACCTCCATCTGCATAGAAGCTAAGATGAGACAAAATGATATTACATTTCCTAGATCATGACTGCTTAATAAGATTGTTTATAAACAAGAATAACCTACTCACCTATAAGGCATATGTTTCTCAAAACGTTTAAAGGAGAATTATGTTTAAAGGATTAAAACTATGAACTACGAAACCTTTTCTAAAATGAAACTTGAGCATTTGAAATTAGGCAAACTTGAACGTTTGGAAAATAAGGTTGTTACTTGATTTTACAAAGGAAAGCATTTTGGTTTACTTAACAATGTTAGTCACTCTATTTTTTATACTACGGGTATCGGGTGACCTTTGTAAAAGAAATGGATCTTTAAAAGTAATTTAACATACGTAGTACCTTAGGGTTAAAACCCGGACTTTGGCATAAAATGAAAGTACTTTGAGTTGTGTATAACTTGCCTATGCTTGTTGTCGTGAAGCTTGCCTATGCTTGTCGTGAAGCTTGCCTATACTTGTTGTTGTGAAACTTGCCTATGCTTGTTGTGATAGCCTTTGTTGTATTTCTGTACCCCGCGTCTCTCGATGGAGGGCCGGTTGATTTGTTATGAACGATTCTACACCGAGTCCCACGAGATGGGCAGGGACACGTATTTCATTTTATTATACACCGAGTCCCACGAGATGGGAAGGGACACGTATTCCATTTGATTATACACCGAGTCCCACGAGATGGACAGGGACACGTATTCCATCTGATTATACACCGAGTCCCACGAGATGGGCAGGGACACGTATTTCATCTGATTTTTACACCGAGTCCCACGAGATGGCGAGACACGTATTTCATCGATTCTACACCGAGTCACGAGATGGCGAGGACACGTATTTCATCCGGTTATCATACATGTCTCCCCTTTATATAGACTATTATGATTTCATTCTGATCTTTTCTGATTTCACATACTTGGTACCTATTATCGACCTCCTTGAAGTGCGTTCATCTGCAGTGGAAGTACATCGGTTGTGGATCCTCGCTCATAGGATCACAATTGGCGTGTCGAAGCCCCATTTCTTCTGAGGCTTATCTTTTGGTATGTTACCTCAGTCCATGGAGATTCTTATACATTCGTGGTATGGCGGGGCCCTGTCAAATCATAGTTGTAAAAATCTTAGAGGTGCATGCCTTTGTTGTAGGCGGGGTTTGTAAAAAGGATAATTGTTCGGTATTTATGTATATATGATGAAGGCAAGCTGTTTTGGTTGCTTTGTTTATTTATCTTGTCTCTTAATTCATGTTCATATTTTTATTTCCGCTGATTTTCTCTGATGTTGTATCACTAGGGTGCCCGGGGTAAGGCACCAGTCACGGGCCCGGGTTCGGGTCGTGACAATGCAGGTCCTTAGGGCATCGGAGACTGAGTGTGTTATACTAGCTTCTTACCGGTTACGCGATATTGCGTTGAACTGGTTTGAGTCATGGGTATTGTCGAGGGGTGAGGATGCTCTTCCAGCTGTTTGGGAGGAGTTCACGGAGGCGTTCCTAGACCACTTCTTACCTCCTGAGGTGAGGAGAGCCCGCGTAGATAGGTTCTTGACCTTAAGACAGGACGGGAGGACTATCGTGAGTACACAGAGTTCGACTCCTTGGCGGATATGCGCACCATAGTAGCGACATGGCGAGCGTGGTTCATCGATATGTGATGGGGTTAGACCGTCGTATGGTTCTTGCATGCTTGGGGTGGCTCTTCACCGAGATGGATATTGCGGGATGCGAGCATACGCACGAGGATTGAGGCGAGAGAGCGGGATCGGCTAGATTTGGGCGGCCAAGAGGTCGAGACAGTAGGTTCTCGTGGCGATTTTGGCGGGCAACCTCGGCGGCGAACTAGGTCCACATTCCGGCCCAGCAGAGTGCTCCTTCTCGATTTTCGGCGAGGTCTGATCAGCGAGGTTATTCAGAAGCGGTCGAGCTCCGTGACTTGAGTTTCATGGAGGCGAGACCAGCGCTGTCGAGACCACCTACCTCTCGGTGCGTTCGGTGCGGTAGGTCTCATCCGGGCGAGTGTCGTATGGGTTCGGGAGCATGTTACTCTTGTGGCCAGCGAGGCCATCTGAAGAAGTATTGTCGTCCCCAGGCGGCGGGAGCATGCTGGTTCAGCGACGGTGCATTCTTTGGATCTTCATCTTCGATGGTTAGACGCCCGGAGCGAGTACTTATGGGCGGCGAGCCGCGCAGAGGTCGTGGTAGGGTTCGATTCTAGCGGTCCTCATAACCGCATATATGCTATGTCCAGTCGACAGGACCAGGAGGCGTCGCCAGATGTCGTCATAGATACATTGTTGGTTTCTTGCTGTGATGTATATGCTTTGATAGATCCAGGTTCTACCTTGTCCTACATATCTCCTCATATTGCCAGTAGAATAGGGATAGAGCCAGAGTCCATAAGACCTTTTGAGGTGGCTACGCCAGTAGGTGATTCGGTGGTAGCTGAGCGGGTGTATAAGGCTTGCCATGTGACTATAGATAGCCGTCATACTCTAGCCGACTTGATAGAGTTGGATATGACAGACTTTGATGTGATTATGGGTATGGATTGGCTAGCATCTTGCTATGCCAACGTGGACTGTAGAGAGAGATTAGTTCGGTTCCAGTTTCCCGGCGAGCCGATTATCGAGTGGAAGGGGAATACTGCATCGCCGAGAGGTAAGTTTATTTCTTACCTCAAGGCTAGGAAGATGGTGTGTAAAGGGTACATCTACCACATGGTTCGGGTATTCGACACTGAGGTGAGATCGGGACCTTGATCGATTCCGGCCGTTAGAGAGTTTCGGATGCATTTCGGATGAGCTTGGGTATCCTCCCGAGAGGAGATTGAGTTTTTCATTGATTTGGCGCGGATACTCGACCGATATCTATTCCGCCATACGGATGGCACCCGCGAGTTGAAGGAATTGAAGGACCGGTGAAAGATTTCTTTGGAGAAGGGCTTTATTAGGCAAGTGTTTCTCCCCAGGAGCACGGTGTTATTTGTAAAGAAGAAGGATGGGGCCAGCGTATGTGTATCGATTCTGACGGTGAACAAGGTAACTATCAAGAATGGATATCCCTCCCGGGATTGACGATTTGTTTGACGATTGCGGGGTGCAAAGTGTTTTCAAGATAGACTGCGGTGCAGTTACCATCAGTACGAGTTAGAAGCGAGATATCCCAGATGCATTCAGACCGGTATGGGCACTATGAGTTCGAGTGATATCTTTCGGTTTGACCAACGCCCAGCGGTATTCATGGATTTGATGAATAGGGTGTTCGAGCCATTCTTGGATATGTTCGTTATAGTGTTCATTGATGATATCTTGGTGTATTCGCGCACGCAGGCGAGCATACTGATCATTTGAGGACGATATTGTGGTCCTCGTGACCGGCAATTGTATGCTAAGTTCTCGAACGCGAAGTTTTGGCTTCAGTGGCTTTCTTAGGACATGTTATCGGGGCCGATGGTATTCGTTGATACAATAAGATTGAAGCGATCAAGACTTGGCCTGCACTCCACTACACCGACGGAGGTGCGCGGCGTTTGGGCCTTGCAGTTATTATCGGAGGTTTGTAGAGAAGTTTGCTTCTATTTCAAGATTTTGACTAAGCCGACTCGAGAAAGCGCTATGTTCCGGTGGACGGATACTTGTGAGGAAAGTTTTCAGTTGCTAAAGGAGAAGTTGATGACCGCCCCAGTTCTTACTCTTCCAGAGGGCTTAGATGGATATGTGGTTTATTGTGACGCGTTAGGTGTCGGGCTTGGGTGCGTGCTGATGCAGCACGGCAAGGTTATAGCTTATGCATCTCGACAGCTTAGGAAGCATGAGAAGAACTATCCCACACATGACTTGGAGTTGGCAGCAGTGATTCATGCCTTGAAGATCTGGAGACATTATTTATATGGAGTTCATGTGGACATTTACACAGACCACAAGAGTCTCCAGTATATCTTCAGCCAGAGGGAGCTGAACTAGCGACAGTGACGGTGGTTGGAGCTACTTAAGGATTACGATGTTGATATTCTATATCACCCAGGGAAGGCCAATGTAGTTGCAGAAGCCCTTAGTCGCAGGTCGATGGATAGTCTGTCTGATGTTCAGCCAGAGAAGAGGGATATGGTCCGAGAGATACATCAGCTAGCAAGCCTTGGGGTTCGTTTGGTTGATTCTGATGGTGATGGAATTCGGGTTCGAGAGGTTGTCGAGTCTTCTATCGTCGAGGAGGTGAAGAGGCGACAGTATGAGGATCCGATTTTGGTACGGTACCGAGATGCCGCTGTTCAGAAAGAGAGGAGTCTATTTAAGGTAGCGCCTGATGGGGTGCTAAGATTCGAGGCCGGTTGTGTGTTCCCGATGTGGACAGACTTCACGCCAGATTCTCGGGAGGCACACGGTGCTCGTTATTCTATTCATCCGGGTCGACTAAGATGTATCATGACCTCGATGCGTGTATTGGTGGGATGGCCTTAGCGGGGCGTCATGAGTTCGTGGCACGCGTGCGAATTGTCGAGGTTAAGATTGAGCACCGAAGCCTGGGTCATTGCGAGCTATTGATATTCGACTGGAAGTGGGAGGTGATAAATATGGATTTTATTACGGACTACCTACCACCGGAGGAAGCATGATTCCATTTGGGTAATTGTCGCAGTGGCGAAATCAACCCATTTTCTTCCGGTAACGACGTTTCACCGAGGACTATGCCGATTATATATTAGAGAGATTGAGATTGCACGAGTCCGGTGTCGATTATATCGATAGAGGAGCCCGGTTCTCGGCTAACTTCGAGGTCTTTTCGTAGGGATTAGGGACACAGTGAGTCTCGAGACGACGTTTCATCCTCGATCATGGCGGGCCGAGCGCACTATCCAGGCACTTGAGGATATGCTGCGGCTTGTGTTATTGATTTCAGTGGTAGCTGGGAGGATCATTTGCCTCTTGTGGAGTTTGCTTACAACAACAGCTACCATTCCAGATTCGGGATGGCGCCTTATGAGGCCTTATACGAGGAAGTGCAGTCACCGATAGTGGTTCGAGGTGGGAGAAGTTCGATTAGTCGGGCCGGACTTAGTTCACAGCGATGGATAAGGTGAAGCTTATCCAGAGCGGTTGTTGGCGGCTCGAGTCGCAAGTCGTATGCAGATCATCGGCGTCGACACTTGGAATTTGAGATAGATGATTGGGTTTTTCTAAAAGTATCACCCATGAAGGGCGTGATGAGATTTGGAAAGAAGGGGAAGCTTAGCCCAAGGTACATTGGGCCGTATCGGATTGTCCGTAGGGTAGGCAGGGTTGCCAATGAGTTAGATCTGCCGTCCGATTTGGAGGCGGTACATCCAGTCTTCCATGTGTCCATGTTGCGGAAATGTATTGGAGATCCATCTAGAGTGCACCCGGTTCATGATGTCCAAGTGACAGAGGAGTTATCGTATGAGGAGAGTCCCATAGCGATACTCGATCGTCAGGTTAGACGACTTCGGACGAAAGACGTGGCTTCCGTCAAGGTCCTATGGCGGAACGAGAACAGGGAGGAAATGACATGGGAAGCAGAGGATGACATGATAAAGAAGTACCCTCACCTATTTCCTATACCTCCAGGTAACCCACTTTCCTGCTTGTTAGTTTTGACTTAGCATTTACGCTTCAGTATGTTGTGGCTCGTGGAGCTTCTTTATTTGCAAAAGAATAGTTAAAAGGGTCTATGTCGATGTTGTGATTTGAGTAAGCCTAGAAGGAACATTCGGGACGAATGTTTCTAAGGGGGGAGAATGTTATACCCCGTAGTTCTGACCCTACGTATGAGAGCGTACGAAAGCATGTAAGACTTAAAATTTTCAAAGGATAGGTTGACGGATTATTCCGGACGGGTTTTAGTCAACTTTAAGGCGGGTTATGACCCGGTTCATTGAGAGTTCCTAAGTGTTTCAAAGTCCTAGGGCGTAGTTCGTTGAGTCTAGATTCCAACGCAACCAACCGTTCGTCGATAGGACGTCGGAGTAGAAAGTTATGAGAATTACAAGTTCAGTGCGCAGTCGGACAAAAATGTGTTTCGGACAAAGGCGACAGGGCCGCGGCGCCGGATGCAGGGCCGCGGCGCCGAAAGTACTGAGGGGTCGCTGAAGTTGCAGCGCCGAAAGTTCAGAGAGGCTGCGGGGGTTTCAGCGCCGCGGCGCCGAGGCGGGATTTTTGGGCGGAAAAACTTAGAAAAAGTCAGATTTTTCTTTTAAAAGACCTTGGGAGAGTGACAAGTGTCCCCCCCCATCTGATTTCTTGCATGCAATATATTGACCAAGTCTCGAAGACTTGGTCATCTTCCAATTTCTCTCTCTCTCTAAATCTTAAGCTCCCACTTCTCTCTAAAATTCCAAGAGAAATTCAAGCCTAAAGAAAAATCTGAAAAAGTAAAAGAAAGAGGGAAGCTTGTGGCTAGCTTGTGAAGGTTGTTGTGGTGGTGTTCTTGAAAAGGAAGCTAGCAAGTGGTTGGAAAATTTGGCTAAAGCTTTAAGGTAACATTTCTTCCTTTAGAATTAGTTATAGTGTTGCATGTTAAGAAGGAAGAACTTGTGGTAGTAAATAATGCTCTTAGACTCATTGCATGTAAGAACTATGGTTTGAATGTGAAGGAATTGGTTAAGAAGATATTATGAGCATGTTGTAGCCTAAAAAACTACCTTAGAATTGTTAAGTGAATTGTTGTACCTTTTGGGGCAGAATTTTACACACCCAAATTTAGGTGTGTAATCCCCTTTGAAATGTTGGATTGTTGAGCCTTAAATGTGGCGTTTGGATGATAAATTCGGCCTTGAGAAAGGTGGCAAAGTATGTAGAAACAAAGGAAATGCTGCCCAATTTTCCATAGAATTTAGTGGCTTTGAGTTTAGATTATTCTACATTGAAATTAGAGGTTAATAAACGTATCATGGTTATTTTAGGTTGACATATCACTTGCGGTAGTTTGGACTTAGCAAGTGGATTGATCAAAAAGGTATGTGAAGCTTTCCTATCTCTTGAGCATGAATAGATGAAACTATGTAGTACGGTAGACTTACAAGATTTGGTATTCTTACTTGTTTTAAGTATATAATGACTTGTTTCGTTTTAAGAAGGTATAAGTCCCTTGGTTAGGGGAAAAGTATGATTTTACTAAAGTATAGAGTTAATATAACAACTTTATGGGAAGTTGGTTTATTAGCTTCATAAAAGGTTAATGAGAAGAGATGTACTCTAAAGTAAGATAAGTATATGAAGAGGCAAATTGATTTTAAGACATCAATTGCCCACAAATTCTATGTATGAAAAAGAGTCACTTTTAAAAGAGTTGAAGTATGTAGTACTTGGGTTAAATTCCCGGTTTTCTTTTATTAAAAATATGATTAAGTGCCTTAAGTAAACTAAAATGAGAGGGTATATGAACAAGACTAATAAGAAGTTATAAGTTTTCTTAACTTATTTATGACTATGATATGATGACAGTTTGAGCTAGGGTAAGAGTATATCTGAGGGGCAAGCCCCAAGATCGTTATACCACTTTCTCCAGGGTAAGAGTATGTCTGAGAGGCAAGCCCCAAGATCGTCATACCACCTTCTTCAGTGTAAGAGTATATCTGAGGGGCAAGCCCCAAGATCGTTATACCATCTGCTTCAGTGTAAGAGTATATCTGAGGGTAAGCCCCAAGATCGTTATACCACCTGTTTCGTGGATTTGCTACCCACGATGCGAGGAATACCTCATGCGAGTCCTAATGGGCTTATGCGGGTGAAATAGTCCCATGCGGGCGGGTACAGCCTATGCGAGGATTACCTCATGCGGGTCCACAGGACCTATGCGGGTGAAATAGTCCCAGGAGTAGGGGTGCTTATTGATACTACTGCAGGTACCTGTTTTGATCCTAAGGCCCCTATTTTATGCAGTATTATATATATATATACTTGTCACTCTCATTTTTAGTAAGGCACAGTAAAAGGTATTTGATTTTCTTCCATGACTCCAGCTTACTTTTAGACTTATGATATCATTATTACAGTATTTTCCAGCTTTACATACTTGGTACATATTGTAATCGACCCCTTCCTGGGCCTGCGTTACATGCCGCAGGTAAGGGTAAGCAGATTGAGGATCCTCGTTCTTAGGATCACTATTCCGGTGTCAGAAGCTCCATTCCTCCGGAAGCTTGTTTATTGGTACGGATATTCCCTGATGCTATAGGTATTTTGTACATTCAGGGGTATGGAGGGGCCCTGTCCCGCCACAGTTGTTATCTTTAGAGGTCTGTGGTCACATATATGTTTTGGGCTATAAGAACCAGTTGTACTACTATACTTTGTTTAAGTATGTTTTATGGAAGGCAGCCTTATCGGCTGGCCAGTGATGTTTACCCTTTTTATAAGTTATGTGTTATGTATGTTACGCTGCTATTCTCTGACATATACCTGACAGGGTACCCTGGTAAGGTACCAGTCGCGGCCCCGGGGTTGGGTCGTGACAGGTAAGTTTATTTCATACCTCAAGACAAGGAAGATGGTTAGAAAAGGTTATATTTATCATTTGGTTCGAGTGCATGTTATGGAAGTGGAGGAACCAGTTCTTCAGTCAGTTCCGGTAGTTAATGAATTCCCAGGTGTGTTCCCAGATGACCTTCCAGGTCTTCCTCCAGAATGGGAGATAGAGTTCAGTATAGATGTACTAGCAGATACCCGAACCATATTTATTCCTCCTTATAGAATGACACCTGCAGAGCTGAAGAATTTAAAGGAGCAGCTGAGGGACTTGTTGGAAAAATGCTTCATCAGGCCTAGTGCATCACCTTGGGGAGCACCGGTATTATTTGTGAGGAAGAAAAGATGGATCGTTACGGATGTGTATTGATTATAGGCATCTGAATAAGGTAACCATAAAGAACAGGTATCCCCTCCCCAGGATTGATGATTTATTTGACCAGTTGCAGGGTGCTAAGTGTTTTTCGAAGATAGACTTGCGATCAGGTTATCATCAGGTGCGGGTAAATGAGGCAGATATTATGAAGACAACATTCAGGACCCGATACGAACATTATGAGTTTAGAGTGATGTCTTTTGGGCTGACCAATGCTCCAGCAGTATTTATGGATTTGATAAATCGAGTGTTCAAGCCATTTCTAGATATGTTCGTTATTGTATTCATTGATGATATTCTGGTTTATTCACGTTCAGAAGAGGAGCATGCATACTATTTGAGGATGGTACTTAGGGTACTCCAGCACCATAAGTTGTATGCCAAATTTTCTAAGTGTGAATTTTGGTTGACTTCAGTAGCATTTTTGGGGCATATTATCAGAGTTGATGGTATTCGGGTGGATACGCACAAGATTGAGGCAGTAAATACTTGGCCCAGACCTACGACCCCTACTGAGGTACGCAGTTTTCTGGGGCTAGCAGGGTATTACGGGAGGTTCGTGGAAAAGTTTGCCTCGATTTCAGCGCCTTTAACAAGGCTAACTCATAAGGCAACTAAGTTCCAATGGACGGATGCTTGTGAGCAAAGCTTCCAGTTGTTGAAAGACAAGTTGATTACGGCTCCAGTTCTAACACTTTCTGAGGGACCAGATGTTTATGTTATTTATTGTGATGCTTCAGGTATTGGACTAGGTTGTGTGTTGATGCAGCATGTCAGGGTTATAGCTTATTCCTCCCGACAGCTCAGGAAGCACGAGAAGAATTATCCCACTCATGATTTGGAGTTAGCGGCAGTGATTCACGCTTTGAAGATAATGGAGACATTATTTATATGGTGTCCATGTTGACATTTATACGGATCACAAGAGTCTCCAATATATCTTTAAGCAGAAGGAGCTGAATTTACGATAGAGACGGTGGCTAGAGTTACTGAAGGATTATGATGTTGATATCTTGTACCATCCAGGGAAAGCAAATGTTGTGGCAGATGCTATTAGTCGTAGATCTATGGGTAGCTTAACGGATGTGCAACCGTAAAGGAAGGAGATGGTTCGTGAGATATACCAGCTAGCTAGCCTTGGAGTCCGGTTGGCTAATTCTTAGGATAGTGGAGTTTTTGTTCGAGGAGTTGCCGAGTCCTCTATTAAAGAAGAGGTAAAGAGACGTCAGTATGAGGACCTGTTCTGGCACAGTATAGAGATACAACTCTTCGAAAGGAAAAGACCTTATTCGAGGTTGCACCTGACAGGGTGCTATAGTATAGCGGCAGATTATGTGTACCTGATGTTGCAGGGTTATGATGGTAGGTTATGGGAGAAACACATAATGCTCGTTATTCTATTCATCCGGGGTCAACGAAGATGTATCATGACCTCAGATGGTTGTATTGGTGGGATGACATGAAAAAAGACATAGCGGTGTTTGTTGCTCAGTGCCCGAATTATCAACAAGTTAAGGCCGAGCACCAGAAGCCTGGTGGATTATTGCAGGAGATAGAGATCCCAACTTGGAAATGGGAAGTGATTAATATGGACTTCATTACAGGATTACCTCATACTCAGCGGAAGTATGACTCTATATGGGTGATTGAGGATAGGCTGAGGAAATCAGCCCATTTTCTTCCAGTCAGTACTATTATTCAGCTGAAGACTATGCGAGATTGTACATCAGGGAGATAGTGAGACTTCATGGGGTTCCCACATCTATTATATCGGACAGAGGAGCTCAAATTACAGCTAACTTTTGGAGATCGTTCCAGAAGGGATTGGGGACACAGATGAGTCTTAGCACATCATTTCATCCTCAGACTTATGGGCAGACTGAGCGTACTATTCAGACACTAGAGGATATGTTGAGAGCCTGTATTATTGACTTCAGAGGTATCTGGGATGATCATTTACCACTCATCGAGTTTGCCTATAATAATAGCTACCATTCTAGTATCCAGATGGCACCGTACAATGCCTTATATGAGAGGAAGTGCAGGTCACCTATCGGTTGGTTCGATGTAGGTGAGACTAAGTTAATAGGCCCAGACATGATTCAGCAAGTTGTTGATAAAGTGAAGCTTATTCAGGAGAGATTATTGACAACCAGAGTTGACAGAAGTCCTATGCAGATAATCGACGTCGACAATTAGAGTTTCAGGTTGGTGATTGGGTATTCCTGAAGGTGTCACCCATGAAGGGTGTGAGGAGATTCGGTAAGAAGGGAAAGCTTAGCTCGAGATACATTGGGCCTTATCAGATTATTCGTAGGGTAGGCAAGGTTGCCTATGAATTGGATTTACCATCTGATTTGAAAGCGGTACATCCAGTCTTTCATGTATCGATGCTACGTAAGTGTATTGGTTATCCTTCTAGAGTATTCCCTGTAGATGATGTTCAGGTGATAGAGGAGTTGTCTTATGAGGAAAATCCCATAGCTATACTTGATCGCCAGGTGAGAAGGTTACGTACTAAGGATGTGTCTTCCGTCAAAGTATTATGGAGAAATAATAATAGGAAAGAAATGACTTGGGAAGCAGAGGACGAAATGAAGGAGAAGTATCCTCACTTGTTCCCTATGCCTGCAGGTAATTCAATTCCTTACTTGACAATTTTTTATTGGTGAATGATATATGTGATATATTGTTGCCCTGTGTGGCATCTTTGGGTTTGCTGAATATATGTTGGTAGGTAGAGTTATAGAGGAGACACAACCGAAATTTTTATAGCATGAGACCTATTATGAACATTCGAGGACAAATGTTTCTAAGGGGGGAATGATGTTACACCTCGTACTTTTAAGGCTATGAATTGAGAACGTAATTAAGAAAATAAGATTCAAGTATTGGGAATTAGTATACAAAAGAATGTAATTACAGAATAATTTTGGATATAACATATGTGGTGGTGAGAATTAATACTAGTAGTTGAATTTTTCCAATGAGGGTTATGGACTTAGTGTTGTATTATAAAATCTTGGCATTGAGAAGCATGAGGCCATCGAAAATTTCAGATTTTAGCTAAGTGTGGAACTAATTTTTAGTAGCAAGAAGGATAAGTGGGAATTAGTGGAGTACAAGTGGCAAGACCACTAACATGCATAGGCTTAAATCCCCTTTCCAGCCCACATATTCCCATTTCTCTCCCCTTGTTTCTCGAAAATTCTCTCCCACATCCCTCCATATTCTCTCCTCCTCCTCAAACAAATTTTTATTGACTTCCATATCTAAGTTATAGACCAAATCACCCCCCCCCCTTCCAAGATAAAGTTATTCTATAAAGTTCCAAGCCATAGTAAACTCCTAAAGCAGTGCAGTTTCGGTAATATTCTGGCCGAGAAAATTGTCCAGAAAATGTTATCTTCGAAGATGAACTATTTTGGAAGAAAAACATAAAAGTAAGATAAGTTTAATGTCACGACTGCCCGGTTCGTGGATCGTGCCTCTGGGGCACCCAAGTAGTCATACATCAGAGTAACCTGCGTAATATAAAACAAGACAGGAAACTTTTTATAAAATAAGACACAGTTTATCTGATGAAAAGCTTGCCTTTCGGCATAATATAAATAACTCAAGTTTTGCGATACATCTCAACTGCATAATAGTACTACTGCACCTCTAGGAAGTAAACAACTATGGCGGGACAGGGCCGCCATACCCCGATCAGCACAAACTATCTACAATACAGGAGATCATACCAAAAGTAGAGCCTCGGAGAAGATGGAGCTCCCGACACCAATGCAAAGAGATCCTGAGGATGCGGATCTAGCACTGCTGCCCACTTACTGCGGCATGAACGCAGCCCCCCGAAGGAGGTCAGTACAACAGGTACCAAGTATGTGAAACTATAAAGAACTGAAATGAAATCAAAGTATTTAAAAACTTTTTCACAAATACAATCAGTTCAATTGCACATAGTGCCACATCACAAACAACAACAGTAATAGGAAAACTGTAACAGGTCTATTCTAGGTCGCGAATGATCGAAGCAAGGCCAATCGCCCATAGTATCATTCTGCGTGCCTAGTCCTGGACTTCCGCAGCCCGCATAGGTCACACACAGACCCGCATGAGGTATTCCTCGCATCGGGGGCAGCCAACCCCGGATCCGCCTAGGCTCCCGCACCCGCATAGCCTCAAAAGACCGCGTAGTCTCAACGGACCGCGTAGGAATCCCCGCGTCGGGCTAAACACCCGAATGATCAATCCCGAGCATACCGCTGCTCGCATAGTCTCACAGACCGCATAGCCGTATAGACCAAGATCAAGGGGCAAGCCCTGTATAACGATCGAGGGTAGGTGATACAATAACAAGACAACGGACTTACCGGTTAGCAACGTAAGCACAAAGAAGAATGACCCTTTACACAAAGATTTCAAGACACTAACACAGGTAGTATCATAATATGTCTACTTATCAAACAAATCTTACTACACTTAACAGAAATCAATACAAGGCTTTTATAAACAAACAAGTAAACAGTTCCTTTTTATCTTTCTTAAGTTGTTATACCTAACTTCCCATAAAGCTAGTATAACTCTTAAGCTTTTGTTTTTTAAAAACCAAATATTTATCTTCTGTTTAAAAATGATTCAGTATTCTTTTGAAGTGCTTCCAGTTCTTTATTATTCAGGCTTAAGCCGTGAGGCATTGCCGTAAGTATTATTCAGGCTTAAGCCGTGAGGCATTGCCCTAAGTATTATTCAGGCTTAAGTCAAAGACATTGCTGTAGTTATTATTCAGTTAACACATGTACGTCTACCGTACTATATATTGTAAAATATCATGCTTTAGGAAGAATCACATACCTTCTCAGCGAAAACCACCTGCCAAGTTGAATATGTCGCGCGCAGAGAGTCAGCCTATAATAGTCACAGATATCTATCAAAGACTACTCTGAAGGTCATTCTAAACAGAGGGTTCATAATTCTACGGTAAGTCAAAAGACTTCCCACAGTGAGCTATATAAGTTCATCGTGAAAACAAAGTCTATGTAAGCACGCTTGATTATTCTTCTAAGTATTTATACTTATTCTTATTCTACAACAGTAAGTATTCTCTAATTCAAAAGAGGGTTAGGATTAGTTACCTCGTTAAGCCCAATAATATCCTAGAAAAAGTCGCGCCTGAGCAAGGTTTTGCTCCTAAGTTGTATGCTCCAAGGAAACCTTAGAAGTTCTTCACAACTTCTACTAAGTACTAAGGTATTTGGGCTAGGGTATTTTGGGCATTATAACAAAACAAGAAGGCAACTTTTCTACCAAGGGAGGGGTAGGTTTCTAGGCTAGGGGTGGGGTAGCCTCGCCAAGCTTCTCAGGGAGGGGTGTTGGACGAATTGCTACAAAGGGAGAGGGAAGGATTTTTAGACTTGGAAAGCTTTTGGTGGATGAAGAACTCTTCATCACAAGAGGGGTATTTATAGCTCAAGCCTTGGCCAACCAATGGCCAAGATGAAGATAAGTGCAAGGCAAGTGTAAGGCCAAGATCAAGCCAAGTGCACCCTAACCCCTACTCCACAAAACACTCCACACAACACTCCACAAAACATGGCACAAAACAAGGCCTAAGCAAGGAACCAATCGGCCAAGGCCAACACCCTCTTGACGCCCAATCGTCCAAAGCCACCCCACTTGCTTCGATGTGAGGTGACACATGTCACCCTCCCGTTGGTCCAAAATGTTTCGTCTCTCGGAAAAATCCGCAAAATAAGAAATGGCATAGCCGAATTTACTCTACGAAAGTTGTGGAAACGTTTCGGAAAAAGCGATTCTTTTAGTGAGTTGTGTACAAAAGAAAACGCCCAAGGCTAACTAAGGCCAACTTTTGTACGTATTCCTCACGCATACTGGAAATACGGGTATTACATTCTCCTCTCTAGAAACATTCGTCCGAATGTTCCTTCTCAAGACGATTAACGATAAAATTCTTCATAACTTAAAGCGGTTTGCAAATGCCACACGCCACAAAACAACACTTAGGCATAAACGATAACGAAAATTTACAAGTAGGAAAGTGAATTACCGGAGGTGTGGGAATAGGTGAGATACTTCTGCCTCATTTCCTCCTCGGCTTCCCACGTCATCTCCTCCCTGAGCTCGTTTCGCCACAAGACTTTGACGGAAGCCACGTCCTTCGTCCGCAGACGCCTAACCTGACGATCGACTATCGCTATGGGAATCTCCTCATACGATAACCCCTCGGTCACCTGGACATCGTCAATCGGGTGTACCCTAGATGGATCCCCGATACATCTCCTCAAAGATAGATACGTGAAAATCGGATGCACCGCCTCCGGATCGGACGGCAGATCCAACTCATAGCAACCTTGCCTACCTCGCGACAACTAAACGCCCAATGTACCTAGGGCCGAGTTCCCCCTTCTTCCCAAATCTCATCACACCCTTCATGGGTGACACCTTTAGAACTCAAGATGCCGACGACGATGATCTGCATACGACTTCTGTCGACTCTGAGCTGTCAATAGCCGCTCTCGGATAAGCTTCACCTTATCCACTGCCTGCTGCACCAAATCTGTCCCACTAGCTGCACCTCGCCCACATCGAACCAACCTATAGGCGATCTGCACTTCCTCCCATACAAGGCCTCATAAGGCGCCATCTGAATACTGGAGTGGTAGCTATTATTATACGCAAACTCAACTAGAGGCAAATGATCCTCCCAACTACCACTGAAGTCAATAACACGTGCTCGCAGATATCCTCGAGTTCGGATAGCGCTCGCCTGTCCGTCTGCTCTGCGGATGAAATGCGACTGTGCTCACTCGCCCCTAAACCCTCTGGAAGGACCTCCGTAAGTTAGCCGAACCGGCTCCTCGTGCGATATGATCGAAGTAGGGACTCCATGCGACCGACGATCTCTGATGTAAAGTCGGCATAATCCTCACCAAAAAGTCGTCCGGACGGAAGAAAGTGGGCTGATTTCACACCGTCGACGATAACCCATATAGAATCATGTCTCTCCGAGTGCGAGGTAATCCCGTGATGAAGTCCGTGTTGATTACCTCCCACTTCCGTGTCGGGATCTCAATCGTCAGAACAAACCACCGGGCCTCACGGTGCTCTACCTTCACCGCCGACAACACGCACCGAGCTACGAACTCGCAACGCCTCTTCAAGCCATCCCACCAATACACGATCTAGCGTCGTGGTACATCTTGGTCGACGGATGGATAGAGTAACGCTTGCTACGTGCTTCCCAAGAACTCGCCAAGTCCTCAAACATCCGGAACACATGCCGCTTCAAACCTTAGCACCCCATCGGTGCTACCTCAAAGACCCTTGCCCTCACGAAGAGTCAGATCACGATATCGAATCAAAGCCGATCCTCGAATCGCTGCCTCTTCACCTCGACGATGGAAGACTCGCAACCTCACGAACTCTAACCCCATCGCTATCGTAATCAATCAAACGGACACCAAGGCTCGCTAAGCGATGCAAATCACGAACCATGTCCCTCCTCTCTAGCCGCACATCCGATAGGCTCCCATCGACCTACGACTAAGAGCATCCGCCACAACATGGCCTTCCCGTGGTACAGATATCAACATCGTAATCCTTAAGCAACTCTAACCACCGCCTCGTCGTAGTTCGGCTCCTCCGTGAAGATATACCGAGGCTCTTGTGGTCTGTATAAATATCCACGTGAACCCCATACAAATAGTGCTCCGGATCTTCAAAGCGTGAATTACTACCGCCAACTCCAAATCATGGGGGTAGTTCTCTCGTGTTTCTTCACCGGGATGCATATGCTATAACCCTGCCATGCTGCATCAACACACATCCCAACCCGATGCCTGACGCATCACAATACACGACATAACCGTCTGGACCCTCTGGAAGAGTAAGAACGGGGGCGGTCGTCAATCTCTCCTTCAAGAATCGAAACCCCGCCACAAGCATCGCCCACGAACTTGGCTGCCTTCTCGAGTCACCCTAGTCAATGGTGCGCAGATAGAAGCAAACTTCTCCACGAACCGCCGATAATATCTGCAAGGCCCGTAAAATCGCGAACCTCTGGAGTAAGAGTTCAGGCCAAGTCCTGACTGCATCGATCTTGGCCGTATCAACTCGAATGCCATCAGCCCCGACAATATGCCCAAGAAACGCCACTAAAGTACAACAAAACTCACATTTGGAAAACTTGGCGTACAACTGGTCTCGAGAATCACAAGATAGCCTCAAATGCTCCGCATGCTCGCTCTGGCGAGAATAAACCAAGATATCATCAATGAACACTATCACAAACGTGTCAAAAATGGTTTGAACACTCGGTTCATCAAATCCATGAATACCGCCGAGCATTGGTCAACCTAAAAGACATGACCGAACTCATAATGCCCGTACGTCCCGAATGCAATCTCTGGGACATCCACCTCTCGACTGCACTGATGATAGCCCGATCGCAGATCAATCTTGAGAAACATCTCGCACTGGCAATCGTCGAACAAATCATCAATCATGGGAAGGGTATTCGTTTAATGGTCACCTTGTTCACCGTAATCAACACACATGCGCAGCGTCCCGTCCTTCTTCTTCACGAACAATACCGGCGCTCCCCAGGGAGAAACACTAGGCCTGATGAAGCCCTTCTCCAGCAAATCCCTAAGCTGGTCCTTCAACTCTCTCAACTCGGCAGGTGCCATTCTGTATGGCGGAATGGAAATAGGCCGAGTGTCTGGTAATACATCTATACAAAACTCGATCTCCCTCTCAGGAGGGATACCCGGGAGGTCATCTGGAAACACGTCTGGGAACTCACGACTCTGAATCGATCAAAAATCTGGTACCGCAGCCTTCGTGATCAAACACCCGAACGAGATGGTAGATATACCCTTCGTACCATCTTCTTAGCCTTGAGGTAGAAATAAACCTACCTCGGCGATACCGTGCTCTCCCACTCGACAACCGGCTCGTCAGAAAGCGGAACCGTATTACTCTCTCTCATAGCCTACATTGGCGTAGCAAGAAGCTAGCCAATCCATCCCCATAATCACGCCGGTCAATCATCTCCAACTCTATCAAGTCGGCTAGGTCCGACGATCAGAATGGTCACAGACAAGCTCATATACCCGCCGAGCTACCACCGAATCACCCATGGCGTAGCTACCTCGAAAGTGGTCTATGGACTCGTGCTCTATCCCTATCCTACTAGCAACAAGGGAGATATATAGGACAGTAGAACCGGATCTATCAAAGCATACACATCAAACCCGAATCGATAAGGTACCGCGACATCGGTGAGGCCTCCCGATCCTGTCGGCCGACAAAGCATATATGCGGTTCGAGGACCGCGAAGCTGGGACCGCGCCACGACCGCCGCGACCCGCTGGTCCACGAGTACCTTGCCTCCGGCGAGTAATCGCTGGGATGAAGAAGCGCAATGCACTCGAGATCGGGCCCTACTACCGCCGCCCCGGCCGGACAACTCGCGAAATGACCTGCCGCCACAAGTATAGCAGTTCTCGAGTACGCCTCGAATGGTATTCGCCACAACGGGCACACCGAGCGCACTCGAACGGTTAGCACCTCGCTACTCGAAATCAAGTCCTGGGCCCCGACCGCCTCGATCGCCCGGGCCTTGAAAATGAGGTAGGAGCGCTCATACCGGGCCGTGGTGCAAATCGACTTCACGACGCCGCCACCACGAGGACCACCAAAAGAACCGCCGTCTTGGCCTTCTTCTCGCCGCTGATATCGCTTACCCGCGGTCTCTACGCCTCACATCCCGGTATGAGCTCGCATACGGGTTATGTCCATGCTCGGCCGGTGGACACACCCGCACAAGACTCGGCCATGTAATCATAGAGCCCAGTGACATAGCGATGCACTGCCCTCCATCTCTCGCTACGCAGTGGACATATCGAGCCAAAGAATCAAACTCGACATTGTACTCTCACTGCGGCGTCCTCCCCTGTCTCAAAGAACAAGAATCTATCACTGCCCTCCTCATCCGCGGAGGCAAGAAGTGTGTGAGAAAAGCCTCAAAACTCATCCCATACCGCTGAGGTGCATGCTCTCCCGAAAGCTCCCATGAATCAAACCAATCGATCGCGGTATCACGCAGCCGATGCGAACCGAATGTCACACCGCCTCTCAAGCCACGATCACCCGTGATAATCCTGCGGTGACGGATGAACTCCTGCGGATCATCCTCGACCGCCGACCAGAAACTCGCGGGCTACAACTCAAGAAATCTCGTAGCCTCAAACTATACGCCTCGGTGCACTACGGTGCGATCGAGCTGAGCCGAACTGCCGTGATCCAGCCTCTCTCTCGTGTCGGGCCACAACTTTAGCCAAAAGTGGGCCATCTCTCAGTACCCTAACTCCTCCGCCCAGTGCCGGGACGAGGTGGGGTACTGTGGTCTCGCTGGCCGGGCGGCGCCATAGAACTCGCCGTCTGCGGTATAGACCGGGCTCGAGCCCTCGTGACTGGGTGTCTCGCTAGCGGCTCCTCGCTTTGCCCTTCGGGCCGGGTTGCCTTACGTGGAGGCATAATCAGCACAGAAAGGAATACGTTAGAGGGTCCAACCTATAACACGACTCTAAAGCACGATCTCGTAATGAGAAGAATGGAAACCAATCCTAAATATCCTATAGCCTCTCGATTATTGGTGTGGTGCACAACACACCGATAATCAAGACTCTACTAGATACGGTTTGTAGACACTTTCCGAGGATTAAGCGCTCGATACCACTTTTGTCACGACTGCCCGGCGTGGATCGTGCCTTACCGGCACCCAAGTAGTCATACATCGAGTAACCGGAATATAAAACAAGACAGAAACAGTTTATAAAATAAGACACGCTTTATCTCGATGAAAAGCTTGCCTTTCGCATAATATAAATAACTCAAGTTTTGCGATTACATCCCAACCGCATAATAGTACTGCACCTCTAAGGAAGTAAACAACTATGGCGGACGTGGCCCCGCCATACCCTCGATCAGATAAACTATCTACAATACAGGAGATCATACCAAAAGTAGAGCCTCCGGAAGATGGAGCTCACGACACCAATGCAAAGAGATCCTAAGGATGCGGATCTAGCACCGCTGCTTTACTCATGTATGAACGCACTTCGAGGAGGTCAAGATAACAGTACCACGTATGTGAAACTATAAAGAATCAAATGAAATCAAAGTATTTAAAAACTTTTCACAAATACAATCGGTTCAATTGCACATAGTGCCACATCACAAACAACAACAGAATAGGAAAATCAGAACAGTCTATTCTAGGTCGCGAATGATCGGGCAAGGCCAATCGCCCATAGTATCATTCTCGCGTGCCTAGTCCTCGACTTCCGCCCGCATAGGTCACACATGCATCCGCATGAGGTATTCTCGTGACGGGGCAGCCAACCCCCAGATCCGCCTAGGATCCCGCAGACCGCATAGCCTCAAAAGACCGCATAGTCTCAACAGACCGCATAGTGAATCCCCCGCATCAGGCTAAACACCCGGAATGATCAATCCTGGAGCATACCGCTGCTCCGCATCGTCGCACAGACGGCATAGCACGTATAGACCAAGATCGCGGGGCAAGCCCTGTATAACGATCAAGAGGGTAGGTGATACAATAACAAGACAACGGACTTACAGGTTAGCAACGTAAGCACGAAGAATGACCCCTTACACAAAGATTTCAAGACACTAACACGTAGTATCATAATATGTCTACTTATCAAACAAATCTTACTACACTTAATGTAAATCAATACAAGGCTTTTATAAACAAACAAGTAAACAGCCTTTTTATCTTTCTTAAGTTGTTATACCTAACTTCCCATAAAGCTAGTATAACTCTTAAGCTTTTGTTTTAAAACCAAATATTTATCTTCTGCTTAAAAATGATTCAAGATTCTTTGAAGTGCTTCGATTCTTTATTATTCAAAGCTTAAGTGAGGCATTGCCGTAAGTATTATTCGTGCTTAAGCCGCGAGGCATTGCCCTAAGTATTATTCAGCTTAAGTCAAAGACATTGCCGTAGTTATTATTCGATTAACACATGTACGCTCACCGTACTATATATTGTAAAATATCATGCTTTAGCAAGAATCACATACCTTCTCAGAGAAAAACACCTGCCAAGTTGAATATGTCGCGCGCATAGATTCAGACTATAAAATTCACAGATATCTATCAAAGACTACTCTGAAGGTCATACTAAAAAGAGTGTTCATAATTATACGGTAAGTCGCAAAGACTTCCTACCACAGTGAGCTATATAAGTTCATCGTGAAACAAATCCTATGTAAGCACAGTTTGATTATTCTTCTAAGTATTTATACTTATTCTTATTCTACAACAGTAAGTATTCTCTAATTCAAAAGAGGGTTAGGATTAGTTACCTCGGTAAGCCCAATAATATCCTAGAAAAAGTCGCGCCTGAGCAAGGTTTTGCTCCTAAGTTGTATGCTCCAAGGAAACCTTAGAAGTTCTTCACAACTTCTACTAAGTACTAAGGTATTTGGGCTAGGGTATTTTGGGCATTATAACAAAACAAGAAGGCAACTTTTCTACCAAGGGGGGGGTAGGTTTCTGGGCTAGGGGTGGGGTAGCCTCGCCAAGCTTCTAGGGGAGGGGGGGGTGTTGGACGAATTGCTACAAAGGGAGAGGGAAGGATTTTTAGACTTGGAAAGCTTTTGGTGGATGAAGAACTCTTCATCACAAGAGGGGTATTTATAGCTCAAGCCTTGGCCAACCAATGGCCAAGATGAAGACAAGTGCAAGGCAAGTGTAAGGCCAAGATCAAGCCAAGTGCACCCTAACCCCTACTCCACAAAACACTCCACAAAACACTCCACAAAACATGGCACAAAACAAGGCCTAAGCAAGGAACCAATCGGCCAAGGCCAACACCCCTCTTGGACGCCCAATCGTCCAAAGCCACCCCACTTGCTTCCAATGTGAGGGTGACACATGTCACCCTCCCGTTGGTCCAAAATGTTTCGTCTCTCGGAAAAATCCGCAAAAATAAGAAATGGCATAGCCGAAATTTACTCTACGAAAGCTGTGGAAACGTTTCGTCGGAAAACGATTCTTTTAGTGAGTTGTGTACAAAAGAAAACGTCCAAGGCTAACTAAGGCCAAACTTTTTGTACGTATTCCCTTACGTACATACTCTGGAAATACGGGGTATTACATTTAAGCTTGTAAAGATGCATGCATATCATTTTAAGTTGAAGAAATGGTGAAATGGTGCACATTGGAGCAGTGGGTGTCGCCGCAATTTAGGGATTGTTTTGGCTTAAGTTAAGGTAAGAATTCTTCATTTTATTGAGTATTTGGAAGTTAAATGATGTTGTAGTTAAGAGATAAACTCATGTTAAAGAGAATTGGAAAAAAGAGAATGCATGTGATTGTTGTTGATGTTGTTGAGCCGATGGGAATTGTTGTTACCGATTTTAGGGGATGTTTTACCGATTTGAGTATGATTGTTGTTGTTGTTATTATCGACACTAACTGTATGTTAAAAATTGAAGGAAGTCTTGAAAGAAATCTTGATAATTAAAGTTGAAATGGTTTATATGAAAGTAATGAAAGGTGAATTGGATTTTAAGGAATTATGAAAAGAGTTATGGTATTATGGTTGTTGGCCGAGACCTTCATGAAATTATTGGACATTGTTGTGTTGAATTTAAGGGTTGTTTTTTTGAAGTTAAAATGCTAAAATTTAGTTATAAACATGCATATACATTGTTGTAATTGTGGATATATGTCTTAACGGAATTGAAGTATAGAAAGGTGTTATGTTGCAAACTATAAGACTTACACTTTTGTCGTTGTTGCTAGAAGTATGGACTGTTTTTAAAGGTTGTTTTAATATGGATTAAGGAGCTGTATTAACATGAGAAATAGGTGTGTGAATCACCTTGGTTGTTGTGGTTATTGTTTTCCATGAACGTAAAAAAGAAAGAACGTATAACAATGGCGTATATAGAAGTATATGGGACTGATTTGGTTATGACCTTGAGACTTGTCTTATTATTGATGTTGTTGACCTTGTTTGTGAGTTGTGGATGTATATATAAATAGAGAAAGTGCTGCCCAATTTAATATAACAAGAGAGTCATCATTCGATACATATAAAGTATACTAGTAATCATAAAGTTGACGGACATGTTATTATTATTATAGGTTGAAGTGCTAATTGAGACGTATTCTAGACATTGAGTTGGTTAGTTCGACTATAAGGTATGTGAAACTATTTTTTCTTCTTTTGGCATGATTTATATAAAATGAGTGTACGGCGGACGTACATAATTCCATTGAATCCTAATTATTAGTGATACTTGATATGATAGTTGCCTTTGATTTTACAAGTGACAGTCCATTCTATTTATTACATTGAGAGTCAAATGATGATTTAATTTGCATATGGTTACTCATGATAATCTATTCGTGCTTGGTGTGATTATATCATTTCACCGAGTCCCAGGCTGGGTAATGTTCGTGCGCAGTTCCTTTTATTGTTCACCGAGTCCCTCACTAGAGGGTCGGGACACGTTATATGTATATATATGATGATTCCATGGATAGGCATCCATGATGATGATGAGCTCACCGAGTCCCAGAATGGGTCGGGTATGTTATATGGACAGGTATCCATAATTATGATGATTCCACCGAGTCCCTCACTAGAGGGTCGGGACACGTTATATGTATATAGATATGATGATTCTATGGACAGGCATCCATGATTTTGATATGACTCTCATTTTTATAAGGCACAGTTGACTCTCATTTTTATAAAGCACAGTCGACTCTCATTTTTATATGGCACATTTGTATTGGTATTTTGGTTATCATACTTGTCTCATGTTATCTTTTGGCCAGTTATGATCTTCTTTATTGTACTTTATGTTTTACATACTCAGTACATTTGTTCGTACTGACCCCCTTTTCTCGGGGGGCTGCGTTTCATTCCCGCAGGTACAGATATTCAGTTTGGTGATCCTCCAGTCTAGGATTCATGTTCAGTTATTTGGAGAGCTCCATTGATCCGGAGCCAAGTCATTTTGGTACAGACCCTTTTGTTATAGACTTATGTATATTCAGGGGTACGGCGGGGCCCTGTCCTGTCATGTTTCACTATCATACTCTTAGAGGTATGTAGACAGGTGTGGGTAGTATATGTGTTTTGGTCAGCTGTACTGTTGTACTTCATTTTAGGATGTTTCCGTATATAGTGGCAGCTTTGTCGGCTTGCCTATTTTGATATGGTTTACCGATTTCTACATTATCCTTGGTATCTGTGTGATTACATGTGACAGGTGGGTATAATGGTGCCCAAGTAGGGCACCAGTCGCGGCCCATCGGGTCGGGTCGTGACAGTAGTACTATCCGCAAATTATCCACAAGATCTGCTTCCGAGTGATAGTAAATCAGAATAAATACTATCACAAATACATCCAAAAATGGGGGAAACACATTGTTCATTAGATCCATAAATGTCGCTGGTGCATTTGTAAGTCTAAATGACATTACTAAGAATTGCCCATACCTTGTCTTGAAAGTCGTCTTCGGAACGTCTTTCTCCTTAACCCTTAGCTGATGGTACCTCAACCTTAGGTCAATATTTGAGAACCATTTTACACCTTGTAACTGGCCAAACAAGTTATCAATTCGGGGAAGAGGGTACTTGTTCTTGATAGTGACTTTGTTCAGCTGCCGATAGTCAATACACGTCTGTAACGAACCATTTTTCTTTAGTACAAACAATATCAGTGCACCCCAATGAGATATGATGGGCTTAATAAAGCCTTTCTCAAGAAGATCCTTTAATTGCTCATTTAATTCTTTCAATTTAGCTGGAGCCATTCTATAAGGAGGAATAGATATCGGCCGAGTGTCTGGCAACACGTCTATACCGAACTCAATTTCCCTTTCGGGAGGAAGGCCTAGAAGTTCGTCTGAAAATATATCTAGAACTCATAAACCTCCGGAATTGATTGAGAAGTAGGTGGTTCGACATCGACATCTCTAGCCCGAACAAGATGGTATATACAACCTTTGGAGATCATCTTTATTTCCTTAAGGTATGAAATAAACTTACCTTTTGGAGATGCCGTATTACCCTTCCATTCAAGGGCTGGCTTGTCTGGAAACTGAAATCTAACAATATTTGTTCGGTAATCAATATTAGCATAGCACGATGCCAGTCAATCCATGCCCATAATAATATCCAAATCAATCATTTTTAATTCAACCAAATCTGCTAAGGTCTGATGGCTACAAATTAATATTGCACAATTTTGATAGACCCGTCTAGTAACTACTGATTCACCAACTGGTGTAGATACCACAAATGGATCTTTTAACAACTCAGTCTCTATACAAAACTTACAAGCAATGAAATGGGTGACATATGATAGATTAGAGCCTGGATCTAACAACACATACACATTATGTAAAAATACTGATAATATACCTGTAATAACATCAGGTGAGGACTCCTAATCTCGTCGCCCTATTAAGGCATAAGTGTGGTTCTGACCCCTACCTCTGTCGGATGATGTTTGTTGACTTTGCCCTAACAGGCGTATTGAATATGATAAAGCTATTATAGATCCGACCGACTGGGCCCTAACACCTTCGCCTCCTGTCGGGCATTCTCGCCTAATATCACCAGGTTCACCACAAGAATAACACACATTTGATCTTTATTGGCACGGTCCTGAATGGGCCTTACCACACTGTTCGTATCAAGCCAACGATGGCCTCATCCGAATAGAATCCCCTCTATAATAACACCATGACGTTTATGAACTCTAACATGGTCTCAATTAAACATACCGATCAACCATCGACCTTGAAAATAGTAATGATGCGCTAACTGTCGGGTAGGATGGGCGTCTATACAGTTGTGGCCTGGGCCCACCTCTACACTCTCTTACATCACCTACGGATTGAGCCCCCTTATACTGGCCCTTATCATGCTCTCGATCTACCCACTATTGTCTTTTACGATCCTACAAATTATGTGCATAAGCCTGAATGCGAGCAATATCTGTATTCAGATTCAGAGAAGTCGTAGTACACTCGTTGACCAAGTGCGCCTCCAAGCCAGTAACAAACCTATGTACCCGATCACTCATCTCAAATCATAGGAGCATATCTGGCCAATGAATTAAACTGTAAGCTATATTCTCAAACATTCATGTTTTCCTGCTCAAGACGTAGAAATCTATCCTGCCTGGTCCGCCGAAGTTCGATTGACAAAAAATGGTGTAAGAAGGCCTCTGAAAACTCTCTCCATCCTACGGGTGGAGCACGAGGTCCCCTAGACTGCTCCCATGTCTCATACTAGGTGACATCTCGCAGCCTATAAGAATCAAATTTTACCGATTCAGTAATGGTAGCATCCATTACCCGCAAGATACGCTGTATCTGATCCAGAAAATTCTGCGAGTTTGCGTTCATGTCTAACCCTGTGAATACTGGAGGGTCTAGGTTGATGAAATATTGGGCTCTCGCTCTAGCAGCTCTATCAGAAGGACTGTGAATCTGACGTTGGCCTGAGTGGACACTAATCGGGTCAATAATTGTACAACACTTTGCATATCAATATCCTCATCTAGAGTTAGGTGGAGTAACTAAGGGTACTACAGCCCCCACTAATATCTTCTGGAGGTGGTGAAGTCGGGGAATCATATGAAGGAGTCACACAGTGGGTCTCTCTCTGGCCCTTGCTAGCGGGTGGCAATCGATTAGTACTTTCACCTGCAGCCGTATCCAGCGCCCTCATACTCTTGAACTTCCTCCTTGTTGTAGGCAATACTGAAATCGTAAACACGAGATGGATTAGGAGTGAAATATTTAAAACCCAACTCTACTACACGATCTATGAGATGAAATAATAGAAACCATCCCTAAATTTCAAGTAGCCTCCTTCTTATAAGTATGGTGCATAACATACCCATAAGCAGGACTCTAATAGACACGGCTTGTAGACTCTCTAGGACAGACCTGCTCTGATACTAAATTTGTCATGACTCAATCCAGAGGGCCATGATGGGCACCCGAACCTTACCTACCAAGTACGCTCTCCAATCATACAATCAGGCAGAAATAATAGCGTAACAGGAATACAAGAATAAACTGATACAAAACAACCGACAGAAATATCCAACAATTAGTGAATGCCTAAATGTCATGTACAATGTGGTATACATATATATTAGCCTCATTGGGCATCATACTTACCATAATAGCCTCTGTGGGAATCATATCATATCAGCCTCTGTGGGAATAATCATCATCATATATGTCACGACCCATTCCGGGGCCCGTAACTGGTGCCTTACCGGGGCACCCAAGTAGTCATACATCAGAGTAATCAGCGGAAATATAAAACAAGACATGAAACAGTTTATAAAATAAGACACAGTTTATGTGAACAACGTCGCCTTTCGGCATATATATATAAACAAGGTTTAGCAGTTACATCCGACACTGTACAACATGACTACAGACCTCTAAGGAAATATACAACTATGGCGGGACAGGGCCCCGCCATACCCTGACTGTACAAAACTATCTACAACAGGGAGATCATACCAAAGAGTAGAGCCTCCGGAAGAGATGGAGCTCCCGACACCAACGTAGAGATCCTAAGGATGCGGATCTAGCACCTGCTTGCCCTTACCTGCGGCATGAACGCAGCCCCCCGAAGGAGGTCAGTACAACAGGTACCAAGTATGTGAAACTATAAAGAATCAAATGAAATCAAAGTATTTAAAACCTTTTCACAAATACAATCGGTTCAATTGCACATAGTGCGACATCACAAACAACAACGATAATAGGAAAAGCGTAATGTGTCTATTCTAGGCGCGAATGATCGAAGCAAGGCCAATCGCCCATAGTATCATTCTGCGTGCCTAGTCCGGACTTCCGCCGCATAGGTCACACCGCACCGCATGAGGTATTCTCGCGCATCGGGGCCAACCCCGGCATCCGCCTAGGCTCCGCGGCCCGCATAGCCTCAAAAGACCGCGTAGTCTCAGCGGACCGCATAGGGAATCCCGCGTCGGGCTAAACACCGGAATGATCAATCTGGAGCATACCGCTGCTCGCGTAGTCTCGCGAACCGCATGGGCGTATAGACCGCGTCAAGGGGCAAGCCACCGGTATAACGATCGAGGATAGGTGATACAATAACGATACAACGGACTTACGGTTAGCAACGTAAGCCGCAAGAATGACCACTTTACAGTATTTCAAGACACTAACCCAGGTAGCATCATAATATGTCTACTTATCACACAAATCTTACTACACTTAATAGAAATCAATACAAGGCTTTTATAAACAAACAAGTAAACAGTTCCTTTTTATCTTTCTTAAGTTGTTATACCTAACTTCCCATAAAGCTAGTATAACTCTTAAGCTTTTGTTTTAAAACCAAATATTTATCTTCTGTTAAAAATGATCGATATTCTTTTGAAATGCTTCCAGTTCTTTGTTATTCAGGCTTAAGCCGTGAGGCATTGCCGTAAGTATTATTCAGGCTTAAGCCGTGAGGCATTGCCATAAGTATTATTCAGGCTTAAGTCAAAGACATTGCCGTAGTTATTATTCAGTTAACACGTATGCGTCTACCGTACTATATATTGTAAAATATCATGCTTTAGGAAGAATCACATACCTTACCGTGAAAACCACCGCAAGTTGAATATGTCGCGCGCAGAGAGTCAGCCTATAATAGTCACAGACATCTATCAAAGACTACTCTGAAGGTCATTCTAAATAGAGGGTTCACAATTCTACGGAAAGTCGGGCAGCACTTCCCTACCCGGTGAGCTATATAAGTCTACTGTGAAAACAGTCCTATATGAATAGTTCAATTATTCTTCTTTTAAACCCTTCTACTGTGATAACGATTCAATTCTATACGCAATATTCTTCTAAGTATTTATACTTATTCTTATACTACTACAAGTAAGTATTCTCTAATTCACAAGAGGTTAGGATTAGTTACCTCGGTAAGCCCAATAATATCCTAGATAAAGTCGCGCTGAGCAAGGTTTAGCTCTAAGTTATGCGCAGGTAGCTCAAGAAACCTTAGAAGTTCTTCAACTTCTACAAAGGACTAAGGGATTTGGGCTAGGTATTTTGGGCATTATAACAATACTAGAAGCCAACTTTTCAACCCAGGGAGGGGGTAGATTGCGGCTAGGCTCGCGGGGGTAACCCCTCGCCCAACTCACTCAAAGGGGGGGGGGGGGGAGGTGTTGGACGAAAGGCTAAGGGAGAGGAGAGGATTTTTAGACTTGGAAGATAACTTTGTGGATGAAGAACTCTTCATCTTAAGGGGGTATTTATAGGTCAAGAAGTGGCCAACCAATGGCCAAGATTAAGACAAGTGCAAGGCAAGTGTAGGGTGAAGATTTACTCCACACAAATATCCTACCAACTCCTTGACTTGTGCACAAGGCACAAAAAACGTGCACTTCCTCTCCAATTTCGTCCAATGGACGATTCAAGTCCATCAATGGGAGGGTGCCAAGTGTCGCCCTCCCGTTGGTCCAAAATGTTTCGTCTCTCGGAAAAATCCGCAAAAATTAGTAATGGCATAGCCGGAATTTTCCCTACGAAAGCTGTGGAAACGTTTCGTCGGAAAACGATTCTTTTAGTGAGTTGTGCACAAAAAACGTCGAGGCTAACTTTAAGGCCAAACTTTTTATGCGTATTCCCTTACGTACATACTGGAAATACGGGTATAACATTCTCCCCTCCTTAGAAACATTCGTCGAATGTTCCTTCTCAAACGATTATCGATGAAGCTTAAGCGGTTTGTAAGTGCCACACATGGCCACAAAATAACACTTAGGCATAAATGATAATGGAAATTTACAAGTAGGAAAGTGAATTACGGAGGTGTGGGGAATAGGTGAGATACTTCGCCTCATGTCCTCCTCGGCTTCCACGTCATCTCCTCCCGAGCTCGTTCGCCACAAGACTTTGTGAAGCCACGTCCGTCCGCAGACGCCTAACGACGATCGACTATCGCTATGGGAATCTCCTCATACGATAACCCCTCGGTCACTGGACATCGCGTCAATCGGGTGCACCACAGATGGATCCCGATACATCTCTCAAAGATAGATACGTGAAAAACCGGATGCGCCTCCGGATCGGACGGCAGATCCAACTCATAGGCAACCTTGCCTACCTGCGGACAATGAAACGGCCCAATGTACCTTGGGTGAGTTTCCCTTCTTCCCGAATCTCATCACACCGCCATGGGTGACACCTTTAGGAAAACCCAATCATGAACCTCGAACTCAAGATGCCGACGACGATGATCTGCATACGACTTACATCGACTCGGTGTCGATAGCGCTCTCGGATAAGCTTCACCTTATCCATCTGCTGCACCAAATCTGGTCCCACTAGCCGCACTCGCCCACATCGAACCAACCTATAGGCGATCTGCACTTCCTCCCATACAAGGCCTCATAAGGCGCCATCCCGAATCTTTGGAGTGGTAGCTATTATTATCATGAACTCAACTAGAGGCAAATGATCCTCCCAACTACCAGAAGTCAATAACACGGGCTCGCGACATATCCTCAAGAGTGCGGATAGTGCGCTCTGCTGTCCGTGCATGCGTGGATGAAATGCGGTACTCGGGCTCACTGCGTCCCCTAAACCCTCTGGAAGGACCTCGAAGTTAGCGTGGCCCGGGCTCCTGCATGCGATATGATCGAGTAGGGACTCATGCGATCGACGATCTCTCGGATGTAAAGTCGGCATAATCCTCGGTAGAAAAAGTCGTCTGACGGGAAGAAAGTGGGCTGATTTAAATCGACTGTCGACGATAACCCATATAGAATCATGTCTCCTCCGAGTGCGAGGTAATCCGTGATGAAGTCTATGTTGATTACCTCCACTTCCGGTCGGGATCTCGATAAATGCGTAACAAACCACCGGGCCTCGGTGCTCTACCTTCACTGCGACAACATGGGCGAGCTACGAACTCGCAACGCCCTCTTCAAGCCATCCCACCAATACACGGATCTAAGGTCGTGGTACATCTTGGTCGACCGGATGGATAGAGTAACGCCGCTACTGTGCTTCCCAGAACTCTGCCAAGTCACGAAACATCTGGAACACGATCGCCCTCAAACCTTAGCACCCCGTGGTGCTACCTCAAAGGACCGCGCCTCACGAAGAGTCAGATCACGATATCGAATCAAAGCCGATCCTCGAGCTGTTGCCTCTTCACCTCCTCGACGATGGAAGACTCGGCAACCTCACGAACTCTAACCCACCGCTATCGGAATCAATCAAGCGGACACCAAGGCTCGCTAATCGATGCAAATCACGAACCATGTCCTCCTCTCTAGTGCACATCGATAGGCTCCCATCGACCTACGACTAAGAGCATCCGCCTGACATTGGCCTTCCCGGGTGGTACAAGATATCAACATCGTAATCCTTAAGCAACTCTAACCACCGTCTGCATCGTAAGTTCAGCTCCTCTGTGAAGATATCTGGAGGCTCTTGTGGTGCGTAAAAATATCCACGTGAACCCCATACAAATAGTGCCTCCGGATCTTGGCGTGAATCACGCCCAACTCCAAATCATGGGTGGGGTAGTTCCTCTCGTGTTTCTTCGGTGTCGGGATGCATATGCTATAACCCCGCCATCTTTGCATCAACACACATCCCAACCCGATGCTGGACGATCACAATACACGACATAACCATCCGACCTGCGGAAGAGTAAGAAGCGGGCGGTCGTCGATCTCTCTTTCAAAGCGAAACCCCGCTCACAAGCATCGATCCATCAAACTTGGCGCTTACGAGTCGACCTAGTCAATGGTGCGAGATAGAAGCAAACTTCTCTACGAACCGATAATATCCTGCAAGGCCCGAGCTGCGAACCTCTGCCGGAGTAGTAGGTCTAGGCCAAGTCTGATCGCCGATCTTGGCGTATCCACTCGAATGCCATCAGCCCCGACAATATGCCCAAGAAACGCCACTGAAGTCAACCAAAACTCACAGTTGGAAAACTTGGCGTGCATTTCTTTGGTCGAGAAGCTGTCGGCCACAGCCTCAAATGCTCCGCGTGCTCCGCTCTGGCGAGAATAAACCAAGATATCATCAATGAACACTATCACAAACGTGTCCAAAATGGTTTGAACACTCGGTTCATCAAATCCATGAATACCGCGGAGCATTGGTCAACCCAAAAGACATGACCACTGAACTCATAATGCGTCTGGGTCGGAATGCGATCCTGGGACATCCACCTCTCGACTCGCACTTTGATGATAGCGACCGTAGATCAATCTTGGAGAAACATCTCGCACCTGCAAGTCGAACAAATCATCAATCACGGGAAGGGGTATTCGTTCTTAATGGTCACCTTGTTCACCGTCAGTAATCAACACACACGCGCGCGGCGTCCGTCCTTCTTCTTCACGAACAATACGGCGCTCCCTGGGAGAAACACTAGGCTGATGAAGCCGCTTCTCCAAAGAAATCCCTAAGCTGATCCTTCAACTCTCTCAACTCGGCAGGTGCCATTCTGTATGGCGGAATGGAAATAGGCCGAGTGTCTAGCAATATGTCAATACAAAACTCAATCTCCCTCTCAGGAGGGATACCCGGGAGGTCATCTGGAAACACGTCTGGGAACTCGCTGACTACTGGAACTGACTGAAAATCTGGTACCGCAGCTTCAGTATCAAACACCCGAATGAGATGGTAGATATACCCCTTCTGCACCATCTTCCTAGCCTTGAGGTAGGAAATAAACCTACCACCGGCGATACCGTGCTCCTCCCACTCAACAACCGGCTCCTGGAAGCGGAACCGTACTACTCTCTCTGCGGTCCACATTGGCGTAGCAAGCTAGCCAATCCATCCCCATGATCACGTCGAAGTCAATCATCTCAACTCTATCAAGTCGGCTGAGGTCCGACGATCGTAAATAGTCACAGACAAGCTCTATATACCCGCCGAGCTACCACCGAATCACCCAGGCGTAGCTACCTCGAAAGGGTCTATGGACTCGTGCTCTATCCCTATCCTACTAGCAACAAGGGAGATATATAGGGCAGTAGAACCGGATCTATCAAAGCATACACATCAAACCGAGCGATAAGGTACTGGCGACATCGGTGAGGCCTCACGATCTGTCGGTGGACAAAGCATAAATGCGGTTCTGAGGACCGCTAGAACTGGGACCCGCGCCACGACCTCTGCCGCGACCCGCTGGTCCCTGAGTACCTTGCCCTCCGGGGCGAGTAACTGTCGAGGATGAAGAAGCGGCAACAGACCACATGGCCCAGGCCTACTACCGCCGCCCGGTCGGACAAACTCTCGCGAAATGACCACCTGCGGCCACAAGTATAGCGGGCTCGAGTCTGACTCCCGAATGGTATCTACCACAGGGCACCGAGCGGACCTCGAGCAGTTAGCACTGCTACCACCGGAAATCAAGTCACAGGGCCCGACCGCCCCCGCTGCTCTGCTGAAAATGAGGTAGGGCGCTCTGCGCGTGGTGCAAATCGGACTTCGGCGATGACGCCCACGAGGACCACCAAAGAACCGGCCGTCTTGGCCTTCTTCTGGCGATATCGCTCTACCCGCGGTCTCTACGCTCCTCGCATCCCGGTCGTGAGCTCGCATACGGGTTATGTCCATGCTGGTGAAGGACACACGCACAAGACTTCGGCCATGTAATCATCTAGCCCGATGACATAGCGATGCACCACTCCTCTCTGCTACGGTCACGAGGACATATCGAGCCAAAGAATCAAACTCGACATTGTACTCCTCGGCTGTCGTCCTCCCTGTCTCGGCAACAAGAATCTATCGGCTCGTGCCCTCTCATGCGGAGGCAAGAAGTGTGTGAGAAAAGCCTCAAAACTCATCCCATACTGCTGGAGTGCATGCTCTCCCGGAAAGCTCCATGAATCAAACCAATCGATTGCGGTATCACGCGGCCGATGCGAACCGAATGTCACGGACTCGATCTACGAAGCCCGATCACCCGCATAATCCTCTGCGGTGACGGATGAACTCCTGCGGATCATCCTCCGGCCTCGACCAGTAAAACTCGCGGGCTACTGACTAAGGAAATCCGTAGTCTCAAACTATACGCCTCGGGTGCACTACGCGTGCGGCTGGAGCTGAGCCGCGTCCGGCCTCTCCTCGTGTCGGGCCACAACTCTGCCAATAGTGGGCCGTCTCCTTGTACCCTAACTCCTCCCAGGTGTGGGGCGGGAGGTGTGGGTGCTGCGATCTCTTTGGGGCGGCGGCGTCATAGAACTCGCCGTCTCGTATAGACGGGCACGAGCCCTCGTGACTCTGGGTGTCTGCTAGTAGCTCCTCGGTGCCTTGCCGCCACGGGCGGGTTGCCTTACGTGGAGGCATAATCATTACGAGAAAGGAATACGTTAGAGGTCCAACCTATAACACGCCTCTAAGCACGATCTCAGAATGAAGAATGGAAACCAATCCTAAATATCCTATAGCCTCCTGATTATTGGTGTGGTGCACAACACACCGATAATCAAGACTCTACTAGATACGGTCTGTAGACACTTTCCGAGGATTAACTGCTCTGATACCACTTTTGTCACTTTGCCGCGAGCCTTGCTCCGGCGACCCAACAAATGGTACCGGGCTGCTTGCGATCCCTGAGGCATGCCCTACGGCCCTTCTCAGGATGTGCCATACGGAGAGCCACGGTTCGGGTCTGTTCCCGTGGTAGAGGCTCTGGCCTCTTTATACGCTCGGCCCGAAGGAGGTCGATCTGCAGTACCAAGTATGTGAAACTATAAAGAATCGAAATGAAATCAAAGTATTTAAAACCTTTTCACAAATACAATCGGTTCAATTGCACATAGTGCCACATCACAAACAACAACGATAATAGGAAAAGCGTACAGTCTATTCTAGGCGCGAATGATCGGGCAAGGCCAATCGCCCATAGTATCATTCTGCGTGCCTAGTCTTGGACTTCCGCGGCCGCGCATAGGTCACACAGCACCGCGTGAGGTATTCCTCGCGTCGGGGCAGCCAACCCCGGCATCCGCCTAGGCTCCGCGGCCCGCATAGCCTCAGACCGCGTAGTCTCAGCAGACCGCGTAGAATCCCCGCGTCGGGCTAAACACCGGAATGATCAATCACGGAGCATACCGCTGCTCGCATAGTCTCACAGACGCGTAGGCGTATAGACCAGCATCAAGAGGCAAGCCACCGTATAACGATCGAGGATAGGTGATACAATAACGATTACAACGGACTTACGGTTAGCAACGTAAGCACGTGAGAATGACCCCTTTACGGTATTTCAAGACACTAACCCAAGTAGCATCATAATATGTCTACTTATCACACAAATCTTACTACACTTAAGAAATCAATACAAGGCTTTTATAAACAAACAAATGCAGTTCCTTTTTATCTTTCTTAAGTTGTTATACCTAACTTCCCATAAAGCTAGTATAACTCTTAAGCTTTTGTTTTAAAACCAAATATTTATCTTCTGTTAAAAATGATCGATATTCTTTTGAAATGCTTCAGTTCTTTGTTATTCAGCTTAAGCGTGAGGCATTCAGTAAGTATTATTCGAGCTTAAGCGTGAGGCATTACCATAAGTATTATTCAGCTTAAGTCAAAGACATTGCCGTAGTTATTATTCGATTAACACGTATGCGTCTCGTACTATATATTGTAAAATATCATGCTTTAGGAAGAATCACATACCTTCTCGTGAAAACCACCGCCAGTTGAATATGTCGCGCAGAGTCGACTATAATAGTCACGCACATCTATCAAGGACTACTCAAGGTCATTCTAAGCAGAGGTTCACAATTCTACGGAAAGTCGGGCAGCACTTCCCTGCGGTGAGCTATATAAGTCTCATGTGAAAACAAATTCTATATAAGCATAGTTTAATTATTCTTCTTTTAAACCTTCTACTGTGATAACAGTTCAATTCTATTCGCAATATTCTTCTAAGTATTTATACTTATTCTTATACTACTACAGTAAGTATTCTCTAATTCACAAGAGGTTAGGATTAGTTACCTCGGTAAGCCCAATAATATCCTAGATAAAGTCGCTGAGCAAGGTTTAGCTCTAAGTTGTACGCCCCGGTAGCTCCAATAAACCTTAGAAGTTCTTTTCAACTTCTAAAATGGACTAAGGGATTTGTGATTGGGTATTTTGGGCATTATAACAATACTAGAAGACTACTTTCTACCATGGGAGGGGGTTAGATTTCGGCTAGGCTAGGGGGTAGGCCTCGGCCAAACTCACTCAAAGGGGAGGTGTTGGACGAAGGCTAAGGGAGAGGAGAGGATTTTTAGACTTGGAAGATAACTTTGTGGATGAAGAACTCTTCATCTTAAGGGGGTATTTATAGGTCGAAGTGGCCAACCAATGGCCAAGATTAAGACAAGTGCAAGGCAAGTGTAGGGTGAAGATTTACTCACACAAATATCCTACCAACTCCTTGACTTGTGCACAAGGCACAAAAAGCGTGCACTTCTCCTCAATTTCGTCCAATGGACGATTCAAGTCCATCAATGGGAGGGTGCCAAGTGTCGCCCTCCCGTTGGTCCAAAATGTTTCGTCTCTCGGAAAAATCCGCAAAAATTAGTAATGGCATAGCCGGAATTTTCCCTACGAAAGCTGTGGAAACGTTTCGTCGGAAAACGATTCTTTTAGTGAGTTGTGCACAAAAAAAAACGTCCAAGGCTAACTTTAAGGCCAAACTTTTTGTACGTATTCCCTTACGTACATACTCTGGAAATACGGGGTATAACAATATACCAGCTGATCGGGTGGTTGCGTATACAACGTTATATCCCTTTTCTCATCCTCAATATATGATCCAGGGTAATACATAAATATAATGCATGAATGACAATAAAACATTCTGAGTTTATCTGAATGACATAATATCCTTATACCTTCGGCTAACATTGTGAATATTAACATATTTCCCATATACCTCAATAAGGATTTAGAAATATATTTAGACATGCTTTTAACATAGAAATCAATAACAGGAACATCCTTAACTACTTAGAGTAGAATCAGTTATAGAACAATATTATGTTTACATTTCGTACATAGAACATGTCAAAAGAAAGAAATAATTTGCCTTAACATACCTTCGTCGATCCGTTGATAATACAACTCAAGTAATATGTATGCCACCAAACCTTAAACACGAATGAACCAACTCGAAAAATGGAATTCAATATGACTTAGGAACCGTGTTTTGCATGTTGCGGCTAACACCCATTAACTTCAAATGAACATTACTATGTTGCTACCTAATCTCAAATAACTATGTGTATATATGTAATCCAAAGCCCAAACATTGTTGCCTTCTCTTTATTTCCTAAGTGGCCATGTGGTCCACCCACCTCTTAAGCCATACTTGACACATTAGTAATATGTGTCACCACTAGAAACCCCGTAAACAAATAGTCACTTAGGTGATTCATCTAAAAACTACACGTAATTATTCTCACTAATCTTGTCCCTCACTCAAAATTCATTAATTGGCCTATTATTATTATCAATTAGCTGATCATTGTTGTCAATTAGTCAATCATTGTGGTTAATTATCCGATCATTGTTGTCAATTAGCCGATCATTGTGGTCTCACTTGGTAAGTCCTAAATTAGTTCGGGACCGCATCCTTTTATATGCTAAGCTATGTTTTTGCATACGTGAATGTGACATAAATTCTCTAAGGCTCGATCTACTTGCATAGTCTAGATGCTCAAACCATCACCCAAGAGTACGGAGTGTTACATTTATTTTCTATAAAATGAGTTTTTCGCATCTTTTTAAGTTCTATTTTTCAGATTAGTTTTCAGATTTCCAGATTTATTAGATATAAAATGTCAGATTTCCAGAATTTATTTATTTTTAAATCCAGATTTAAAAAAAATAGGTTTTGCACTCCTTTTATAAAATCAGTTTTTTGAGACAAACTGAATCTTAAAAGGTCAGTAGGGCAGGGCTTAGCGGGGCGGGGTAGGACAGGGCATTTTTTAGACAAAGCTAAACGGAGTAGGGCAGGGTGGATCAAAATCTTAAAAGGTCAAATCTTATCCCGCCCTTACCCGCCCAACCCGCCTATTTGCCATCCCTAATCCTATATAATGCTATTGTGCTTTTCAATAGTTATTGAAGTTTGCTTATGATAGTAAAATAATGTGGAAGGCAACATAGGAATGACGACAAACGCGTGCAGCTGTTTAAAGTCGTACTTGGTTTTCAAGGAGAGTATGAGAGAACTCTGAGAGAAAAGAGACCCACATGTTCTCCGGGCATAGTCCAGTGGTAAATCCTGGGCGCTATAAGGCGCTCTGGCATGGACAGCGTGGATTCGATTCCCCGTAGGCGCGAAGAAATTCTGCATGTTGGGGAATTTGACCTTGTCTCATTGATCAGTTGTACGCTCTCAGAAACTAGCCACTGGAGCACATCCCGCGATTTACTGGTGATGTTGTTAAAGGACCGGTGCCATCACCTCGAGGACGTCTGGATAATACCAGTGAAGTAGTCAGGCGCAAGTCTGAAAACCTCGATTATAAAAAAATAAAATAAAAATAAAAAAAAGACCCACATGCACTGTACTGCCAACATTTACATTTCAAAAAGGGAAAAAGATCATCATTGCTTTGCAGTTTGCACTAAAACTTGTACAAAATCATCATTGTGACTACCTTAGCTCTGATTCTTTTTTTGCTTTCTAGAACGAAAACCCTAAATAGTAAAATCAAATCGCCTCGTTAAATAACCTCTTTACTTAAACGTGTCTGGTTTTATATTTTGATTGTGCATTATATTTGTAAGAATGTATTAATTTTTCTTGAGGAGTTCTTCTCATTAATACAAATATATATAATGTGTATAATATTGAATTATAATTGAATATGATCTATATTTACCATAATTACACACAAATATTAAGTACATAATATACGGCGAATATATGGTAATATTAGCTATCACACCCCTCAGTCGGAGCGGGAGGAGGACGGACGCTGACACTGGATCTGAAGTCTAGAATCAGTTGTCGAGGAAGTCCCTTAGTGAAAATATATGTATATTGATACGAAGAAAGCACATGCAACACATTAACATGATCTATAGCAACTTTCTAACGAACAAAATGTATATCCATCTCAATATGCTTGGTTCTATGATGTTGAATCAGGTTATGAGATAAATAGATCGCAGATATGTTATCGCAGTAAACCATAGATGCATTACGTAAGAGACAATGAAGCTCCAAGAGGAGGTTTCAGAGCCACCAGATCTCAGCAAAAACATTTGCAACGCCTCTATATTCTGTTTCTGCACTCGATCTGGAGAGTGTGGTCTGACGCTTGGCAGACCATGAGATTAGATTATCTTCTAAGAACACACAGTAGCCGAATGTGGAACGTCGTGTGTCCCGACATCCTTCTCAATCAGCGTCCACATATGATATCATCCTGGTCGGTGCAGAGGGATAGAGATGTAATTCATAATCTAGTGTGTCCTTAACGTATCAAATGATATGTTTAAGAGCTGTAAAGTAAAACTCCCTGGGGCATGCATAAATAAACACACATGTTGGAAAACATATGCAATATCAGGCACGGTGAATGTAAGATACTGGAGTGCGCCTGTGAGGCTCATATAGAGAGTGGGATCGGACACTTGATCACCATCAACAGTACTGGGTTTGGACTTTGAGTTGACCGAACTAGGCATGATTTTGTAGTTAGCTATTTTAGCCATGTACAAAATTTCTTCTGCATACTTACGCTAACACAGAAACATAGTATCTGCAGATCGAGTCACTAGAAATCCCCATGAAGTAACTTAACATCGACAAGTCTCTCATGGAAAATTCGAATTTGAGCAAAGCAATGATCTCATTTTTCAACACGTCAGATGAGGCAGTTAGAACAATATCATCCACATATAATAACAAATATGCAATGTTACTACCTCGATAAAAAAATAAAAAAGTGAATGGTCACACTTGTTGTATATGAACCCAATCTGCATAATGTAAGTAGCAAAGCGCTCATACCACGCCATAGGGGCCTGTTTCAAACCATGCAGTGACTGACGAAGATGACATACATAATGAAGAGCCTCTGGATGTACAAAACCTAGCGGCTAGTGCATGTAAACAGTTTCTTTCAAATTGTGTTTTGATATAGAGACGGAATTCAAAAAACTTGGCAAACACTTCAGATTTGAATTTAAGGGGGTAAACTCAGATAAAGTGAGAAAAATCGTGTAATAAAATGAGATAATATTTATGACCCCGTAAACTAGTAATGGGAGTGATCGGTGTATTTTATATACACTTTTTGAGTCGTTTTTAGTTAGTCTTTTGTCCCTTTTTGTACAAATATGTGTCGTATTAGGATAGATTTTCTTTCTTTTGAATCAAAGTGGTTAAAATGGCCCAATGGCGGAAAATGAGCTAAAAGAAGGCAAAAGTGGAGGTTCCAGAGCTTGAAATGTGAGAAAGTGGCGGCGGCAGAAGCTCGTTGCGGCGCGGCTCTCCAGCTAACAGATAGCAGGGCCGCGGCGCACAATATTCAGAAGGCCTCAGAAGATGCGGCGCTCTAGACAAGAGAAGCGGGCGCGGCGCCCAAATACGAGCAGCGCAGATTCCGTCGCGGCGCCGATAGCGAACAGCGGCGCCGCGGGAAAATTAGGTTTTAGGCAATTTACGGGCGGAAGGAAAAGTTGGAGGCGGTTTTGAGCCTATAAAAGGAGAATCCTAGGCAGTTTTCAAGGGTTCCCTTTCTTGCACAAACACAAGATTTCTTGAAGTTGAAGATTGGAGACCTTAACTTAGTAATTTCCTTTTCTTTCTTTCTTTACTTTCAGTTTTTATGTTGGATATTGAATTAGTTCTTGTCATGTCAATGGCTAGGAACTAATTCCTTTATAGGGTTTTCCATGTTAAATCACTTGAACCTTATGTTATGAATTGATGCATGTTTATGGTTATTCTTCTTATTGTTGAGATTTACCCAATAATTGCTTTGCATGATTGGTAATTAATTGATCAATAATTATCATTATTTATATGATTTCTAATCAAACTTCGAAAGGAGGAGGTTGTGAATATGCTGTAAGTTGGGTAGACATATTTTGGATTGGGGATGAAAATACCTCAATTACTTGTGTAGCGTTAATGAGAGGTTTAAACACCTAATTTCACGCATGGCGCGTGACGATTAACTAGGTTTTTGGTCTTAATCCTCCTATAGAGTCATCCTTATCACCGAAAGGTAGAAAGGAGCGCTACTGGGGTTGAGTGTTTATATAGCCTTAACGGGAGTATAAAACGATTTAGTAAACCTGTTAGCTCCAAAAGAAGAAGAACCATAATTCATTGCATTAATAAGTAATATAAACGGATAGTTGAGGAGACTTGGAAGCCCTATTTCCATCACTACTGAAGTAAACACATAGTTAATTAGTATTTATAATTATTAGTTATAATCAACAAAATCAAATATCGGTTACCAAATAGATACCAAAAGATAGATAATTGGTACTTGAACACTAATCCTTGTGGACGATATTCGGTCTTACCAAGACTATATTACTTGTCACGATAACGTGCACTTGCGTTAAAGTGTGTGCATCTTTTTGCGCATCAAGTTTTTGGCGCCGTTGCCGGGGATTAGGCATAGTTCAATATCAATTTTATCTATTTTTAATTTCTAATTTGGTTTTTAATTTTTTTATTTTATTTTTATGTTTTTAAATTTTTATTTTCGGTAAAAATCAGGGTGCCGTGATCTGTTTGTCTGTTTTTGATCTGTTTCAGGAAATCAGTTTATGCGAAGGAGAAGAGGGGCAGACACTCTTGTTCCCTTCAATCCAGAGATTGAGAAAACATGTAAACTGAACAGAAAGAACCAGCGGATTGCATCCTTAATTGAGATGGACGGCGTCCAAAACAACAATATGATGAGAGAAGGGTTAGGTGAAAATCAACCTAACCAAGGAATGCCTCGGCGAGTACCTATGGATGTCGAGGAAAGAGTTCAAGTCAAGCGCAGAAGCTTGGGAGACTACGTCTTTGGGGTGAGCGAACGCAGGACATGTATTAGGCTCCCAGCAATAGGAGCGAATAACTTTGAGATCAAACCGGCGATTCTAGGCATGGTGCAGAACACAGTGCAATTTGGAGGACTGCCATCAGAGGATCCACATATGCACATAGCTAATTTCTTGGAGCTATGTGCAACATTCAGATATAACGGCGTTCACGATGACTGTCAGTTGAGCTCTTTCCCTTCTCACTCAGGGACAGAGCAAAAGTATGGTTAAATTCCCTGCCAGCTGATTCGATTTTTACATGTCAAGAGCTGGCGCAGAAATTTTTGGCAAAATTCTTTCCCCCATGCAAAGCAGCGAAATTGAGAGGGGAGCTGAATAACTTCTACTAAGCAGATGGAGAATCATTATACGAAGCTTGTGAGAGGTTCAAGGATTTGCAGAGAAAGTGCCCACACCACTGTATTGAGTTGTGGAACTTGGTCCACATCTTATAACAATCTGATCGAACAACCAGAAAAATTATAGATGCAGCAACAGGTGGGGCATTTATGAGGAAAACAGCCCATGAAGCTCACGAATTATTAGAAGATATGGCCACCAACAACCATGTCACAGAAGATAGACCAATGAGTGGTAGGAGAACAGTGGGAGTCCACGAGATAGATGTCATTGCTGCCCTGAATGCCCAAGTTGCCCTGTTGACCAAGCGGTGCAACAACATCTGATGTCGATAAATGCGGTCACAGATGCCTAAGAGCTGTGAAATATGTGGTGGCCCACATACATTTGATAGATGTCCGTCAGCTGATCCTAATAATATGTCAATCGAGCAGGCAGAGTGTCAGGCCGTGGGTAACTATCAGAGGCCCCAAAACAACCCATACTCCAACACATATAATCCAGGGTGGAGGAATCACCCAAATTTCTCATGGAGAGGAGACCAAGCGGCGAGAATCAATATAGGGGCGATGCAAAACCAGAAGACCAAAATCAGCACCGCTTTACTCAGCCCCCCTTTCCAACGATTCAATGCACTGCTCACCAGAAAAGCAAGATGGTGAGCGGCTTTGTTGGCTCTCACCAACGCCTGCACCCGATTCGTGGAAACTAGATCCTCGTTCAGAACTTGGAAACACAAGTGGGTCACTAGCAAAGCAATCAAGCAAAGAGCCACGGTACACCGCCAAGCAACACGAGAGATGAATCGAGAGAACAATGCCAGCGATGCGGTTGAGAAATAGTAAATTGGAAGCGGCGATACCTCGGCCCGAGAGTTGAACAACGGGCGAGAGATAGAAAGAGAAGGTGGTTGAAGCTTCGCGGTAGTAGAAAACTCGGAGAAGGAGTATACAGAGAAGATCCCATTCCCACAGAGATTGCAGCGGAAGGCAGTTGATAAACAATTCTCTAAATTTTTGGAGACATTCAGAAAGCTGCATATCAACATACCCTTTATAGAGGCATTGGAGCAAATGCCCTCCTATTTTAAATTCATGAAGGAGATTTTAGGGAAGAAGAAGAAGAAACTGGCAGAATATGAGATGGTAGCACTAATGGAGGAGTACAGTGCTATCCTGCAGAAGAAGTTGCCCCCTAAACTAAAAGACCTAGGGAGCTTTACACTACCTTGCACAGTTGGCAGGGTGACATGTAACAGGGCTCTTTGCGATTTAGGGGCAAGTATAAATTTATGCCTTTATCGGTGTTTAAACGGTTGGAATTAGGTGAAGCCAAACCAACCACGGTGAGCCTTCAACTAGCTGATAGGACAGTGGTTCACCCAAGAGGGAAGATTGAGGACGTGATTGTTAAAGTAGGAAAATTTTGTTTTCCTGCGGACTTCCTCATTCTTGACATGGAAGAGGATGCAGAAATCCCTATCATATTGGGGAGACCATTCCTGGCAACAGGGAGAGCCTTGATCGATGTAGAAAGAGGAGAGCTGACGTTGAGGGTGGAGAAGGAAGAAATGGTGTTTAAAGTATTTAAACACATCATTGAGCCACCAATCATGAGCAGGTGCTTTGCAATCAGCACCATCAAACCCCCCTTGTGAGCCAGTACAAGTCAAACCAAGGGAGATGAGCCCACAAAAGCAGGTATGTGATGCCGAACCTCCACAAAAGCAGGTATGTGTTCCTGAACCTTCCCTTGAAGATAATTCTAAGAAGAGAAGAAGAAGAAGAAGAAAACGAAAATGTGGAAAAAATGGATTGGTTGTGGGGTTAATCCACCCCACACTTATTGAGTTAAGGAACTTGCGTCCGGCTAAAAGACGTTAAAGACAACGCTACTTGGAGGCAACCCAAGGTATTTTGATTTATTTTACTTTAATATAGTAGTTTTTATTAAGAACGGTCTCACGGAGGTAGTGTTTGTGTTGTGATTGACAGGTGTAGGCCAATAAATTGAAGGGCGAAAAACTGAAGAATAACCAGGATTTCCAGAAAAAGCGGGTGGCGCGGCTAAAAACCCAGAAAATTGCCAAGTCGGTAGCGTGTGGCTCCGTGCAGAACGCGCGCGAAATTACCGAGGTAGTGCAGTAAGTTGGGCGCCGCGGCTAAATTCGAACATGGCGGCGGAAATCGTAAAGTCATAAAACGCCCAAAGACCCGATTTTCCCCAAATTCAAACCAAAACCTAACCTTTCTTCTCCACAAAACCTACGAAAATTCAAACCTCACCCACAAATCTTCCATAAATCAAACCCAAACACAACCAAAAACTCTTAAAATCCCTAAACCCTTAACCATTTCAACCAACAAAACTTCATCCCAGTGCCTCAAATCACCATTAGAAGCAAGAAAACCTTGAAGAACACCGTCAAAAAAGTAATCTTCATCTTTTCTTGAAAGTTTTTCAGTAGTCAAATGAGGTAATAGTTTGGAGGAGTGTTGCATTGTTGAAGTTGTTGGGGGTGTTGAAAAATTGGTTGTGAAATTTAGAGGAGGAGTATACAAGGAGGGTGTGGGTATTGTGTAGTACAGGAGTTGGAGTTTGGGGGTGTTAGTGTTGTAGCTGCCAGTTGTTGTGTTGGGGAACATTTGTGATACTAAGTTTGTAAGCTGCAAAAAGTGATTTAACCATGTCCGCCAGAAAGAGAAGAGCTTCCACATCCACCTCAGCCCCGCAATACGATGATACTAGGTTTGTTAGCCAACAAGCTTATGAAAGATACAAAAAGCTTAGTACTAGGCCCTTAATCCCTGAAAGGGGAATGGACTATCAAAGGGATTCGTTTGAGGAGGAGGATGTCTATGAGCCCATTCGGGCAATGATTGAGATGATGGTGTGAAAGAGATTTGTAAACCCGGAAAAGATAGCACCAATGAACACAGCGATGGTGCGTGAATTCTATGCTAACTTTCCGGAGAAGGTGGAAAATAAATGCTTTGTGAGGGGAAGGTATATGCCTGTGACGGCAGGAGCGATAAATTCGACATTGAGAACAGTTGATGTTGAGGAAAGAGGTGATGACCGAAGCTACTTCAGAACATGGTCGAGAAGCACCGCCAGCATCAACTGGGATGCCGTCGCAGACACATTGAGCTACCCTGGGGCTGCATTTGATATTGCAAGAAATGGGTCAAGGGTGGCGTATGTCGATTCAACAAAGCGATCGAGGTTGATGTATTTCGCCGATGCCGTCGATCCCATCAACGCACTTCACCAGAGTGCCAGAAGATAGGATTAAATTGATAAATGGAATCATGACGGGGAAGACGATTGATGTAGGGAAAGAGATAGTGCAAAGTATTGAAGAAATCAGCAGGTTGGTAACAACAGGTGGATTGGGACATGGCTCACTTATCACTAATTTATGCCACATGAATGGGGTCTCAATCCTACCCACTGATACTAATGAGAGGAACCAACTGCCTGTGTCATATGGGATAGTGCACTCTTTCCCAGACCCAAGCCCCCCAGCAGCAAGAAGAAGAGCACCAGCACCACCAGCAGCAGCAGCAGAGGCCGCAATGAACGAAGATGAGCCTGAAATAGAGGCTCAATATGCGGCAGGGAGCAGCCACCAGCCAACCACAGAATCAGAACCTCCAGTGCCTATGATGGAGCAGTTGCTCCAGAACCAGAGAATGATGATGCAACATTTCGACACAGTAATACAAGGACAACATGAGTTGAGACAAGGGCAACAAGAATTGAGGCAGGAGCAACAACAGTTGCACCAGCAATTTGACGAGATGAGTTCCCTGTTCAACCAATGGTCGATGCATTATCCACCGCCACCGCCACCATTTTAAACCAAGTCTGTAAGTGTCTTGTTTCTTTTATTGTCTTTGAGTCTTGCACACATTGGGTACAATGTGTGATTTAAGTTTGGGGGGTGTTTTATTTGTGTCTTATTATTATAGTATGTTTAAGTCTTTTTGTTGTTTTTGTGTATAGTTTGAGTCATAAATATTTTTTCTTTTGAGTCACAATTGTCTGTCAAAGATCATGCATGCTGTAGTTACTAGAAACACCTAGTGAAGTAAGGTGGAATAATGTAATGGAATTAGAAGCAACTATCTAAACACTTAGGTTAGATATGCCAAAAACTCACAAAATCTGTCTATTTGAAGTTTCTTGCTTGAATTGTGCATCATAAATGATTAGAAACCTATGTGTTATGATTGTTTTCTATTTGAGGCGAAATAGTTAGGATATGCATGTTAGGAGAGATGACTCAGGCATTTCTTTGTTAGTCAATTTTTACCACTCTTTTCTATCCCTGACTTTAAAAATATCCCTAGTCAGCCCCATTGAGCCTAAAAATTAAACCTTTTCTTTGACACCCTATATTCCCACAATTGTGCCATAAGTAGAAATATGAAATAGTTGGAATAAATTGTGTTAAAAAAGAGACAAAAAGAGTGAACAAAAGTGATGCACCCCAATAAAAAAGTAATAAGAAATAGGCAAAAGCCTAAGTTTGGGGGTGCTTGTTATTATAATACACTTCACTCTCCCAAAACAAAAGAGGGGAAAGATAGATTTGAAGTGAAGAAAAGAAATCAAAAGAAAAAGAGAAAAATTGAAAAGCTAAAGAGCTTATGGTACACAAAATGAGCCTAAATGCCTATTTTTACCTACCTATACCTAAGTCTACATTACAACCCTTAAAAGTCCTGAAGATCTCTTTTATGCATATCCATGATTAGTGGAGAATAGCAAGTGAAAATGTCATAGGATTTTTGAATTTTACAAGCATGATTCAGTGTTTTGACTTTCATTAAGCATGATAAAAATGAGTTTGCGAAATATCTAGCTTAATGTGTTTAGAATGCTGAAATTTCAGGCTATATGTTCTTGCATATTATTCTACTAATCTTTGTGTTTTTCTAAGTAACACCAATGCAGCAAAAGTGATCAATGTCATTGAGTCTGTTTATTTTCCTTTCCTTGAGTCTTTATTTCTTTCTTTTTATCTTTGCTCGAGGGCGAGCAAAAAGGTTAAGTTTGGGTATTTGATCGGTGTATTTTATATACACTTTTTGAGTCGTTTTTAGTTAGTCTTTTGTCCCTTTTTGTACAAATACGTGTCGTATTAGGATATATTTTCTTTCTTTTGAGTCAAAGTGGTTAAAATGGCCCAATGGCAGAAAAGGAGCTAAAAGAGGGCAAAAGTGGAGGTTCCAGAGCTTGAAATGCGAGAAAGTGGCGAGCCGGGCAGAAACACCGTTGCAGCGCCACGGTGCCTCCAGCTAACAGATAGCAGGGCCGCGTCGCACAATATCCAGAAGGCCTCAGAAGATGCAGCGCCGCGGCTCTGACAGCGAAGCGGTCGCGGCGCAAATACGAGCAGCGAAGTTCCGTGGCCGCCTGATGCTGAAAATCGTGTTTTAGACGAATTTTTGGGTCAGGCCTGAAGGAAAAGTTGGAGGCGGTTTTGAGCCTATAAAAGGAGAACCCTAGGCAGTTTTCAAGGGTTCCCTTTCTTGCACAAACACAAGATTTCTTGAAGTTGAAGATTGGAGACCTTAACTTAGTAATTTCCTTTTCTTTCTTTACTTTCAGTTTTTATGTTGGATATTGAATTAGTTATTGTCATGTCAATGGCTAGGAACTAATTCCTTTATAGGGCTTTCCATGTTAAATCACTTGAACCTTATGTTATGAATTGATGCATGTTTATGGTTATTCTTCTTATTGTTGAGATTTACCCAATAATTGCTTTGCATGCTTGATAATTAATTGATCACTAATTATCATTATTTATATTATTTCTAATCAAACTTCGAAAGGAGGAGGTTGTGAATATGTTGTAAGTTGGGTAGACATATTTTGGATTGGGGATGAAAATACCTCAATTACTTGTGTAGCGTTAATGAGAGGTTTAAACACCTAATTTCACGCATGGAGCGTGACGATTAACTAGGTTTTTGGTCTTAATCCTCATATAGAGTCATCATTATCACCGAAAGGTAGAAAAGAGCGCTACTGGGGTTGAGTGTTTATATAGCCTTAACGGGAGTATAAAACGATTTAGTAAACCTGCTAGCTCCAAAAGAAGAAGAACCATAATTCATTGCATTAATAAGTAATATAAGCGGATAGTTGAGGATACTTGAAAGCCCTATTTACATCACTACTGAAGTAAACACATAGTTAATTAGTATTTATAATTATTAGTTATAATCAACAAAATCAAATATCGGTTACCAAATAGATACCAAAAGATAGATAATTGGTACTTGAACACTAATCCTTGTGGACGATATTCGGTCTTACCAAGACTATATTACTTGTCACGATAACGTGCACTTGCGTTAAAGTGTGTGTATCGAGCCTCTGGATGTACAAAACCTAGCAGTTAGTGCATGTAAACAGTTTCTTTCAAATTGTGTTTTGATATAGAGACGAAATTCAAAAAACTTGGCAAACACTTCAGATTTGAATTTAAGGGGGTAAACTCAGATAAAGTGAGAAAAATCGTCTAATAAAATGAGATAATATTTATGACCCCGTGAACTAGTAATGGGAGATATCCATAAGTATGCATGAACAATGTCAAAAGGCAAAAATGTAACACTTAAAGATGACCTAAAAGGAAGGCGAACATTCTTGCCTAAAGAGAAAGAATAACAATTTTGGGCAAGGTACTCATTATTACATCAAATGAAATTATTGCTTCTAAGAAAATTAAAAACATGAGTGCCTAGGTGTCCAAGTCTATTGTTCCAAGTTGACAGAGAGATTGTAGCTAGAAATGTGTGTGATCGGGGTATGGCAGCGGAAATGGATGAGAAAGGATAGAGGCCCTCACGTTATTGCATCTCGTAAGAGGTGTCTCCATAAGTATATCCTTCACAAAAAAATCAAAGGGGTCAAACTCAATAGAAATAAAATTGTTTCGAGTAAATTTCCTAACATATATTAAATTTGTAATGATGTTGGGGGCATAGAGGACGTTATTTAGGGAGAAATGTATGTGAGGTGGTTTTGTGTGGGTGGTACAATACCCTTGAATTGGAATGTGATGACCATTACTGACCGTCTCTGCCACCTCCGCAGTTGCCCCATAGTTGTTTGTTGTCCGGAGGTGGTTGTTGGCCGACGGGGGCGGCATTTTCCGCTGGCAATGCCTTTTGATTATGTTCTTCCTATTTGGCACGTCGGGTTTCTTCCAATAATAATTGCGAACGGGTCCTGTTGAAGCTAGGTAGTGGATTGGCTTGTTGAATCATAGTCGTGAAAGTATTGTATTCACCCTTCGATAATCCATTAACTAGTTATATGACCATCTTTATATCAGAAATTAGTGTTCCCACGTTGGATAATTGGTCCGCAACTAGCTTCAATTATTTACAATATTCGGACATGTTGGCAAAATTCTCAAGACGTGTATTATTGAATTGTTCCTCCAAGTACCCAGCACGTGTGTGCTTGTTGTCCTGAAATATCTCCTTCAACCGTATCCATAACTCACGAGCCGAGGCACCAGTTTTCATAATCGTATGAAGCAAGTCCTTAGAGATGGTGCCATAAATACACTGCTTGACAATGGCGTCAAGACAACGCCATGTCTTTTCATCAATCTCGATAGAGCGAGGGAAAGAGTCATCAATATGATCAAGCATGTAATAGGCACATGCATGAATGCGAAAAAGTTAAACCCACAAAGAATATTGACCATCTTCGTGTTCAAGAACTAAAGGATGTAGTTCTGATGTTGGTGACGGCAAAAATCGGATGGAAAGAAGAAGTGGAGGAGGGAGTGGGTGGATTGTGGGTGACGCCTGGGGAGGAAGAGGATGTCGTGGGAGAGGTGGGAGTAGCTGATGCGCGATTTAATGCACACACTTTAACGCAAGTGCACGTTGTCGACTCAAGTAATATAGTCTAGGTAAGACCGAATATCGTCCTCAAGGATTGGTTTTCAAGTACCGACTATCTATCCTATGGTATCTATTTGGTTAACGTAAATTGAATTGGAATTCTAACTAATAATACATGAAATAAACTAATTATAAAAATACTTTGATTTAAATCAGTTATGATGGATAATTAGGGCTTCCAAGATCATCAACTATCCACTATATTCAATTCTTAATACAATTAGACTGACTTCTTCTTCTATTTGAGATAGCAGGTTTACTAATCCGTTTTATACTCCTGTTAAGGCTATATAAACACTCAACCCCAGTAGCGCTCCTTTCTACCTTTCGGTGATAAGGATGACTCTATAGGAGGATTAAGAACAAAAACCCCTGTTAACGTTAAGCAAATAGCATAAATTTAAGTATTTAAACCCCTATTAACGCTACACAAGTAATTGATGTATTTTCATCCCCAATCCGACTTATGTCTACCCAACTTACAACATAGTCACAACCTCCTCCTTTCGAAGTTTGATTAGAAATCATATAAGTAATGATAATTAATGATCAAGTAATTACCAAGCATTCAAAACAATTATTGGATAAATCTCAACAATAAGTGAAGAAGAAATCAACTAATATATTAATTCATGAATAGAGTTTCAAGTGAATCACAAGGAAATCCCTAATAAAGTAATTAGCTCCTAGCCATTGTCACGCTAAGAACTAATACAATCTTCATACATGAACTGAAATAAATAAAGCAAAAAGAAAGAAAAGAAAATACTCGAGAACGAGTCTCCAAACCTTCTAGCATCCAAGGGTTGTGTTGTGGAATATTTACAAGATGGATTGGTGGATGGATGGATGTAGAATGGTGAATGGTGGAATGGAGAATTAATTCTTCTAATGATGTAGAGACTATTTATAGACCAAGAATCCTTTAGGTGAAGGGTTAAGGATTTGTAGGTAGGAAAAGTTATTAGAATCCTTTTAGGTAAGGGTTTTAAGGTAGGAAAAGTTATCCATTTAGGTAGGAAAAGTTATCCCTTTAGGTAGGAAAAATTATCCCTTTAGGACTCTGTAAACATGTCAAATTCGGCCCAGAATCTCAAATATCCCGCGTCGGCGCCGCGGCCCTGCAGACTGGCGCCGCGACGCCAAAAAACCTGCCACTTTCAGACTTCGCAAAGACATCAGCGCCATGTGTTACACAACATGTCATGTGACATTTTTCTCGCGACTGCTTTATTCGTCCGATTTCTCTATAATTTCTAACTTCTTAGACTTCAATTCTTGGCCCTTTTTGTGTGTAATTCCATCTCATTTATGCTCATTTCATCTCCTTTTTGTCATTTCCCCATTTCTGACCGCTGTGACACAAAAGAAAGGAAAACGACCCTAATACTATACTAACATAAATGAAATGAGTAAAATACTAACTAAAAATGACTCAAAAGGTGTATATAAAATACACCGATCAAATACCCCCAAACTTAACCTTTGCTCGCCCTCGAGCAAAGCTCAAAACAAAAATAAAACAAAACGAACAAAGACTCAAAGAGATGGATCAAGTAGTTATAATATTGCTTCTTCAAAATCATGGATGAAAGATGAGATAATATGTTAGAACATATATAGCATGAATAATCAGCAATCAGAGTTTCAAGTTAGATATTTCGCAAATTCACTTAGATCATGTTCAATGGAAATACAAACACCTAACCTATGCATGTCAATTTCATTCCATCTTTCCCAAATGGTATAGACCTGTTTACTTGTTATTCTCCACTAATCATAGACATACATATTAAAGATCATCAGGAATTTCAAGGGTTGTAAGGTAGGCTTAGGCAGGGGTAGGTAAAAATAGGCATTTAGGCTCAATTACGTACCATAAGCACTTTTCATTCAAACTTTTTTTCCTTCTTTTTGATTTTTCCTTTTTTAGTTTCGTACCCACTTTCTCCCCTCTTTTCTTTTTGAGAGAATGATATGTATTATAAATAACATGCACCCCCAAACTTAGACTTTTGCATATTTTTCATTGGGGTGCATCAAATTTGTTCACTCTCTTTTTGTTTCTTTTTCACGCTTTTCATCCCAATACTTTTCCATTATTACTTATGGCACAACAAAGGAATCGTAGGGTGTCAAAGAAAGATATTTATTTTAGGCTCAGAGGGGCTGACTAGTGATACATTTTATGTCAGGGTAGGTAATGAATGGTCAGAATGACTATCAAAGAAATGCCTGAATCATCTCCCTAAACATGTACATCTTAACTATTTCGCCTCAAATAACAAGCAAATAGATTTTCTAGACATTTTTTCAACCTTCTTTCCATAACTGACACACATAAGTTAAGCATAAATATTCCAAATAATTAGATGTCAGGAATTTTTGGTATATCTAACTTAAGCACACAGATTGTCGCTTTTAATTCTATTACATTATTTCACTTTATCCACTCAATATCTTTAGCAACTACAACATGCATGATCCATCAAATAATAATAATAAAAAAAATGACTCAAAAATACTCAAAAACACACAAAACAAATCAAAAAGACTCAAAAACAGTAAAACATCCCCCCAAACTTAAATCACACATTGTCCCCAATGTGTGCAAGACTCAAAAAAAATGTCACGACCCGATCCCGGGCCCGTGACTGGTGCCTTACCCCGGGCACCCTAGTGATACAACATCAGAAAAAAATCAGCGGAAAATAAAAACTTAAACATGAAACAAGATATATGATAAGAACAGGCTAACCCAAGCGGTCTCCTTTTGTATATATACATAAAAACCCGAACAATTATCCTTTTTACAAACTCTGTCCACAAATGTTCTGCACCTCTAAGAGTTTTATAACAACAACTATGACGGACGGGGCCGTCATACCCTGAATGTACAAGAACCTGCACTCGTGGTAACATGCAAAAGATAAGCCTCGAGAAACGGGCTTCCTAATCTGTTGAATGTGATCCTATGAGCGAGGATCCACAACCGATGTACCTCTACACTGCGGCATGAACGCGGCCGAGGTCAAGATAACAGTACAGTATGTGAAATCAAAAAAATCAAATGAAATCATAATAGTCTATATAAAGCGGAGACATGTATGATAACCAAACTACGATACACAACATATAGCGATCATGTCAAGTCGTGACTCGCCTCCAAGTCATCACTCAAAATATATCCATGGGTCTCACGCCAACATCAATCGTGCGTGGAATTCCTTTCTCACCGTCGGCGATCATGATAGAACAACACCAAGAGTACACATGAACACGTGTCCCACTCGTGTCATAAAACCGTGCGGGGCAAGTCTGAAGGCTAACTACCGGATACCAAAGACGCGTCATCGATCGCCGGGCAAGTACGAAGCCAACTACTAGATACCAAGGCCGTACTAACAATACTATGCAACCAAACCACGGTCGACACGGCAAGTACGAAGCCGACTACCAGTACTAAGGCTGTCACGTGGTGGCCGGGCAAGTCTGAGCTAACTACCGTGTACAGGCGTGTCACGAGACTTCGCCACTAAACCGAGCGGGGCAAGTCGCGAAGGCTAACTACCAGTACCAAGGCGAATCAGCCACGAGGCGGGGCAAGTACGAAAGCCAACCACGGATACCGAATCGGTAAAACCTCACGGAGAGCTAGTCCGTGGAATAACGCTATCAACGAGGCGCGCGTGGAATCCTCCGTCGCTGCAGACGCGTCAAGTAAGATCATAACAAATCAACCTACCTCATCGAGAGACACGGTGGTATAAAAATACAATCGCACAACAAGGCTATCACACGCAAACATAGGTAAGTTACACCTAACTCGAGGTACTTTCATTTTATGCCAAAGTCGTGTTTTAATCCCCAAAGTACTACGTCGTTAAATTCTTTTAAAAGACTTATTTCTTTTACAAAGGTCACCCGATACCGTAGTATTAAAATAGAGTGACTAACACTTTTAAGTAAAACAACACACTTTCCTTTTTAAAATCAAGAACAACATTCTTTTCCAAAAGTTCACGTTTGCCTAATTTCAAATACTCAAGTCTCTTATTTCCGAAAGATTTCATAGTTCATAGTCTTAATCACTTAACAACGTAATCTCTTTTAAACAATTGAGTAACATATGCCTTATATGTGAGTAGGTTATTCTTGTTTATAACAATCTTATTAAAGCAGTCATGATCTAGAAAATGTAATATCATTTTGTCTTATCTTAGCTTCTATGCAGATGGAGGTTTCTCTTGGTTTTAATAATAATTAATTAGTCAATACATTTTCCTTTATTAACACTGCGATTGGTTTGTTCGATACTGCTCTCATTCCAAAATCAATATAACATTATTCCTTTTAAAACCCCAATTTCCCATTTCTCATAAAAGCGGTTTCACAACTTTTTAACACAAACCAAGTCATTACTAATTCACATCAAGTCATTTATCTTTTAAAAACCACCAACCATTCCTTTACCCACATAAAGTTGTTATAACAAACTTCCCATAAAGCGTTATAACACTTTATGTTGTAAACCAACTAAATTCACTTAACACGTATGCGTCTGCATACTACATAGTTCACAACATATCATGCTAGAAAAGATAAGAAGAGGTTCACATACCTCGCGACGATTATCGACAATTAGCAAAACGCTCTGAAGTACTATAACCTTGCTAGCCTTTTCCACCCTTCAAGTAGAATACGCTACTCATAGTACTTTAACCTATAATGGCCATAAAACGTCTATCAACTTCTAGATCACTTCGTAGAATATTCTAAATACAAGATTCCTTATTCTACAGAAAATTCGTGACACCTCCCCACTTGCCCTACCACATAAATCTCCTCCTCTATTCAGGCTCGCTACCAGGCCAACAACTCCCAGGGGGGAGGGTTACACGTCCTAACCGGACGTGTACAATTTTACTTCACAATAATACTACACAAGTCTACTGTAAATACAATCCAATGTAAATACAGTTCAATCCTTTATAATCATCCTTCCAATATATCTTATACTCAATTCTAAATTACTACAATATGTAATATTCAATTACAATAGGGGGACATAGATCATTACCTCGATAAGCCCAAAATTATCCAAGTTTATAAGTCGATCCTGAGCAAGGTTTAGCTCCTAATCTGAACGCTCCAATTCGCTCCAAGAAACCCTTAGAAGTTCTACACCACTTCTACTTACTACTTCAACCAACTATGAAGATTTTTCTAGGGTTTCACTTTGCGACTAATGGAATAAAGTAGTATTTCCGGGCTCCTAGTATTGAAATAACTTGGAATACAACTAGGGATACTAGGCAAAGGTATTTGGGATTATACAATAATACTTGGAGTATTTTCTACACAAGTGGGGGAGGTTGGACGAAACAAGGCTAAAGGGAGGGAGTATTTTGCTTGGAAAAACTTCAAGTGAGGGATGAAATTAGTCTTCAAGCTAAGGGGGTATTTATAGAAGAATCAAGGGTCATGATAAAGTCAAGTGGGTGGTCAAGATTGGGCCATGTGTGTGTGGGTCCCACCACACCACATGGCCAACGAAATTGCTTCCAAGTGTCATGGCCATTTCGGCCAAGAGGGACAAGTGGCTAGCCACTTGTCCCTCCAATTCGGCCAAGGGTGCCACATGGGGGTGACACGTGTCGCCCCCCGATTCGTCCAAAATATTTCGTCTTCCGAAAATCTCAAAAACAAAGTGGGCCCCACAAAACCGTAAATTTCTCCCGTGGGCCCCACGTGACCATTTCCGAAAATAAAATCCCATAATTCTAATATAATCCAAGAAGTCCAAATACCAAATCTGGGAATCCAATTCCCACTAACGAACCTTTTTCCTTCACAAAACCCGGAAACTTTTCCGTCGAAAAATCACACCTTTCTTTCTTTCCAAAATTTATGTCGTATTCTCGTACGTACGTCCCCACATACATACCCTGGAACTACGGGGTATAACAAAAAAAATATAGGGACAACTTACTGACACAACACAATGTCATGCAGAGTGCAGGAGGAAAAATTCGAATTTGCGGAATATGGCCTCAAGTTCCGTATTGCTAATCGTGTGGATCTCTGAGTTCGGCGCGGCCCGATTACAGGCGCGCCAGCGACTTTTTCCTTTTTCAGCGTTTTTGCTCATTTTTCCTCGGTTTTAGCTTTCAGTCCACCTGTTATCCAACAACACAAAACAAGAACCCAAGACCGTGAGACTGTTCAAGACAAAAATAAATCAAACTAAAGACAGAAATTAAAATAACATAATTAAAAACATTGGGTTGCCTCCCAACAAGCGTTGTCTTTAACGTCTTTTAGCCGGACGCAATTAACCTTTACGAGTGCCCATTGGATCCTTCTGCGAACTGCTTGCAATCCGCAGAGTTATTGTTGCAGGTCTCACTTTTCCTACAACCATCTGTTCAAACAAGGGCCTCAAACATAAAATTATCCCCCAAGTACATAAGACAGACTTGTCTTTTAAGCTCTCTATAATGTAGGGATATCAGTGAAATTCCCTACATCTCTCAACTCTAGGGGGTGCCCTTGATGGTATGGACTTTCTGTTTGGGGGTCAACATTGACAGCTGGTGGTGTTTCTTCTGCAATAGGTACAAGAAAAAGATTTTCCAAGGAATCCAAAAAGATGAATGATTGGATCTCAGTACCCTTTTCCTTCTCTACACCAATTATCCCTCCAGATTCCTCAACAGCTGGGTGTGTTTCAGGATCTTCTATTTGCTTACCACCTCCCATAATGATGTCTCTAGGCAGATTTGCTTGAGTTGTATTGCTCATCTCATCCATCAATTGCCCTATTTGTGTCTCCAACTTTCTGAGGGACTCTCTTGTCTCAGTCATAAATTGAGCCTGGCACTTGGTGAACATAAGTATGCCTGCCTGCAACTCATTTCGATCTTCCTCTGAAATCTATGGGTTAAGCTGTTGTTGATGACTCCATTGTCTCTGATAGTAGTAGTCCATGTGTCCTGATTTTTTTTTTTTAACCTGCAAAATAAGAAAAACAACAAAAGGTGATAAAAAGATGCTCGCAGCGCAGAACAAGTTTCTAACTTGTTCTTGGAGCAACCAAATTAGAAATAAGAATAGATAAATCGATATTGAAAATACGCCAGTCCCCGGCAACGGCGCCAAAAACTTGATGCGCGATGTAATGCACACACTTTAACGCAAGTGCACGTTGTCGACTCAAGTAATATAGTCTAGGTAAGACCGAATATCGTCCTCAAGGATTGGTTTTCAAGTACCGACTATCTATCCTATGGTATCTATTTGGTTAACGTAAATTGAATTGGAATTCTAACTAATAATACAGGAAATAAACTAATTATAAAAATACTTTGATTTAAATCAGTTATGATGGATAATTAGGGCTTCCAAGATCATCAACTATCCACTATATTCAATTCTTAATACAATTAGACTGACTTCTTCTTCTATTTGAGATAGCAGGTTTACTAATCCGTTTTATACTCCCGTTAAGGCTATATAAACACTCAACCCCAGTAGCGCTCCTTTCTACCTTTCGGTGATAAGGATGACTCTATAGGAGAATTAAGAACAAAAACCCCTGTTAACGTTACGCAAATAGCATAAATTTAGGTATTTAAACCCCTATTAACGCTACACAAGTAATTGAGGTATTTTCATCCCCAATCCGACTTATGTCTACCCAACTTACAGCATAGTCACAACCTCCTCCTTTCGAAGTTTGATTAGAAATCATGTAGGTAATGTTAATTAATGATCAAGTAATTACCAAGCATTCAAAACAATTATTGGATAAATCTCAACAATAAGTGAAGAAGAAATCAACTAATATATTAATTCATGAATAAAGTTTCAAGTGAATCACAAGGAAATCCCTAATAAAGTAATTAGCTCCTAGCCATTGTCACGCTAAGAACTAATACAATCTCCATACATGAACTGAAATAAATAAAGCAAAAAGAAAGAAAAGAAAATACTCGAGAACGAGTCTCCAAGCCTTCTAGCATCCAAGGGTTGTGTTGTGGAATATTTACAAGATGGATTGGTGGATGGATGGGTGTAGAATGGTGAATGGTGGAATCGAGAATGAATTCTTCTAATGATGTAGAGACTATTTATAGACCAAGAATCCTTTAGGTGAAGGGTTAATGATTTGTAGGTAGAAAAAGTTATTAGAATCCTTTTAGGTAAGGGTTTTAAGGTAGGAAAAGTTATCCCTTTAGGTAGGAAACATTATCCCTTTAGGACTCTGAAAACATGTCAAATTCGGCCCAGAATCTCAAATATCCCGCGTCGCGCCAGCGACCCTAGGCGCGCGCTGAAAAACTGCCACTTTCGGACTTCAGAGACACGTTGGCGCCGTGGTGACATTTTTTCGAATTTCCGTTTAAATCGTCTGTTTCTCGTCCGGACTTCGTCTGATTTCCTCTATAATTCCCGGAACTTCTTAGACTTCAATTCTTGGTCCTTTTTGTGTGTAATTCCATCTCATTTATGCTCATTTCATCTCCTTTTTGTCATTTCCCCGTTTCTGACCGCTGTGACACAAAAGAAAGGAAAACGACCCTAATACTATACTAAACATAAATGAAATGAGTAAAATACTAACTAAAAATGACTCAAAAGGTGTATATAAAATACACCGATCAGTAGCCATGAAATTCATTAGAGGAGATGAATTTTGGTTAGGAAGAGAGAAAAATAGGGTTTATCCGCCGGTCATGTAGGGGCGGCGGTATTGGACTTTTTAAAAGTGTTTTAGGGTTTGAATCTTGATACCATGTCAGAATGTATTAATCTCTTTGAAGAGTATTTCTCATTAATACAAATATATATAGTGTGTACAATGTTGAATATTTTGAATGAGAATCTATATTTACCATAATTACACACAAATACTAATTACAGAATATACAACGAATATATAGTAATATTCGCTATCAATATTGTCATTCACTAGTTAATGTCTTCAACAACTCCTTCAACATATGGAAGAGAGATAACGAGGGGAAGAGAATCCAACACATCAAATCTCTAAAAAGGGCATCCCAATGCACTAAGCTTCTGCTATGTGCGGGGTCCGGGGAAGGGTCGGACCACAAAGGTCTATTATACGTAGTCTTACCTTATATATCTGCATGAGACTATTTCCACGATTTCACGGCTTAAAACCATGATCATGGTCACATGACAACAACTTTAACACATCAAATCTCTGTAATCCTAAAAGTTTAGGGTCGTGACCTATCTTTGCTTTAGTTTTTGTGGAGCTTTCGTGTAGTGATATATATACGCAAAAAAATATTTTTTAACTTATATATAGTACTTCTTCTATCCCATTTTTTTGGACAAAGTGAACCCCTTACATTTCTCTAGCTCTGCCTCGGCCGACAACTATATAAGGCAAAGCAAACAAAATTATACCCCTTTTATTTTAATTTTTTATGATGTTTGACTAGCTAGACAAAGCGTTTAAGAAAAATAAATAAAGATTTTTTTTTGGGTAAATAAATATTATATTACTAGAAATCGGAAAATACAATCGATCATTGAGGGTTCTCAAGCCTCAATGTATAGCACGAAAATACAATACAAGAAAATAAAATAAACGCAATACAAATAAACTCAATCTTGGAGGGTTGAAATACTCTTCCACTTCTCAAACATGCTGCTTGGCTTTGTTCTTAATAAAATTCTTCCTTGAAGTAACCTCTTGCCATCCAATATTATCCGCACAAATTGGTGCCTGCATGTACACACTCGACGAATTCTCAACACCCGTAGCACTTCTAAAGGACCCCGGGACGAAAGGAGTGCTAGACCCCCCTCGTGATGCCTCGGCAAAGGTCCCGACTTGATTAAAATCCTTATTTCCCACCCCTGTTGAGTTGGGAATATCATGTGCATCCCGCAAACGGTGTTCATCAAATTGATTCTCACCCGAAGCTCGATCAAGATTCGAAGCTGCATCGACACTTCCGGGCATAGAGGGCATACTCGTATCCTCACCATTCTGAGGCAAAACATTCAAATTTTGAGGTCGGGAAATCTCCATAGGCTTCACTTGTTTCTCCAACTTCTTACACTTTAAATGGCTATGCCCAAATGTTTGGCAAAGAAAACAAAAATCCGGATAATGCTCATATTCCACTTTTTGAACATACATAATATTACTCGGTAGTTTTACTCTAAATTCCGTGACTGGCTCCTTGCTAACATCGACTTCAATCAATACTCGTGCATAGTTCATTTTGGTTCTCTCTTTAGTAAACTGATCCGTGTATAGAGGCATTCCAACACGCGATGCAATTTTACTCAAACCGGTTTCACTCCAAACCGATAAGGATATGTCACGTAGCAACACCCAAACGGGGATTTTCATAAAAAGATCATCTGAAAGTATCACGTCCTTATCAACTAGTTTTAACATCAATGTTTTGCCGAAAGTCATATAGGGGCCACCATGAAACATCTTAATGCGATCGTCCTCCGACATGAAACGGAAGACAGTCCATCTACGTCCATAGGGAATGATTCGACACTTCACATCCCAGCCCTTAACAATTGAACTCAGTGCCTCACATCCCGGGAAAGGGCCCGTGAAACATCCAATAAGACAATAGCCCCAAGTTTCAACAAATGGAACTTCATCATTCGCATCAAGTTCTACAATATCTCCTTCTTGTTCAATAAATTGTAGTTTCATACCCTTTTCTTCCAAACATGACTCCGCAAACACCCCCGCATAAGTCTTCTTCCATTGAATAGGCTTATCCGTAGGTGCATTGTTTACAGCTTCGGGAGAAGTGAAGGGTTGAGGATCCATAGGTACATTGTTGATTCCCGCAATTGAAGTCAAATAACGTGCACCATTGGGATTTGGTGTCACATAATTCTTTTGTTGTAATAATGCACTATCATTTAATGTATTAGAGTTCCTAGGACTCTTGTTCTTGTCAAAACCGGTTCCCACCCCTATCAAGATTTGAAGTCCCTTTAAATGAGATGTCTCTTTATTCCCTACGTCAATTAAATTCGTCAAGTTACTAGGCCTCTTTTGGAGAGAAAACCCCCCGGCTTCCACATAATTTGCCTTACCAAGATCCATGGGACTTGGAGTAACTTCGGATGCAGCAACCATTGAATGGGGCGTGCCTTTGGCTTCCGCATCAATTGAATGCTGCAAATTACTAAATCTCTTTTGAATAAAAATCCCTTCGACTTCCGCAACCTTTGCATTTCCAAGGCCTATGGGAATTGAAGCATTTTCGGACTCAACAACCATTGTCTGGTGACCCATGGACTTCGCCCTTGACCCATGTCCACCCACCTGACCCGCTATCAACCCGGGACCATTCACGTGACCCGTTTTCTCCTCGGCATCCATAGTGTCTGCCGGAAAAACCCCTTCGGACTCAGAAACCATAAACCGGTGACCCATGGGTTGCATCCACAACCCATGACCACCATAACGACCCCCCTGCAACCCGGGACCACCCTTCATACCCGTTTTCGACCCGGGATCCCCTGCATGAGCCGTTTTCCCCCCAGTGTCAAGGGTTCCTACCGGAACACCACCTGAGGTCGCCAACAGAAAGTTGAGAGACTCATTGAATTGCATCTTCGACCCATGACCACCATCATGACCCTCTTGCAATCCATAACCACCCTCCTGACCTGCTTTCGACCCGGCTTCACCCGCCAGACCCGATTTCCCCACAATGTTCATGGTTGCTATCGGGACACCACTGGAAGCTGCCACCACCGAATATGTACTCGGAAAATTCATACCTTGAACAATCAAACTAATTTCTTTCTTTCTCTTGGACGTAATCTTTATATTCTTCCTCATGGCAAGAAGGAAGATGACTCACACTGGGACTAAATCCCTTCGATAGTGGCGGAACCAATGAATACACAATACTATGAAATCTTAGATGTTAAAGAAGATGAAAACTTACCTTTAACAAATCGATTAAAGTGAACATGAAATGAACACACAAACTTCTCTGTAAGATGGGATTGATCAAAGAACAATCCGTAATAATTCAGTTGGTGAAAATCATAGAAGAAGGGAGACGTAGAGGAGCAACTAGAGGAAAATGTTGAAAGCATTTTCGCCTAGTGAGAGAAACATCTCTCTAACTCTTCTTACGTGGCATAAAAAAAAGATTTCGAACATACATTAAAGTGGAATTTGCAAGTGCTCTTTACTACATCATGATTGGTGTTAGAATCATGAAATTTGACAAGTAATTCAAAACAAATTACAAAATTGAGATATTTAAACTTGTACTTCTCTTATGTTGAAGGGATTAAAAAAGTCATATATGCACAAAAAAGAACTTGTTTTACTGATTTACTCCCATTTGTGCAATATAACTTTTAGATGGAATCCCCTTTAGCATGTGGCTCTATCACTGGTCATGCCATTTTATAGTTATAAAATATTTCATTAAGAATAAAAAGATATGCTTAAAATTAAAAAAGAAAATCAAAATATAATATATATGACAATCTAAAAAGAAAAACAATTATATAGACTTAATGAAAGAGATATTTGTTGGAAATTTACTAAACGTAAAATAAAATTAATCCTATTAATTATGACTCGAACAATTGGAGTTTCGCACGTCGGAAACATGGTTTCCAAACACGTGCACATAAAGTGTCAAGGATCGTAATTTTCTTAAAAGAAAGAGATATTGGTACGTATATGAATTGTTTGAGACGTAAGATAATAGACGGTTATTGGTCAAATGACAAATGGTTTCACGTTGGTAAATGAAAGGAAGAAATGTGTAAAAGATGAAACGAATCAAAAATCGCTGCGGAGCCGAGAAGGGCCGCGACGCAACAAAATCAGGGTCGCGGTGCTTGGAGCACCACGGTGCCTCCTCCTAGAGCCCCGGCTCTAAATGTCATTTCAATTCTAGTAGCTCACTGGAATTGAAGAGTCGCGGTGCCTTAACATCGTCGAAGGCACGCTCGTAGACTATATGATTCAGGAGTTCTCAGCGGTGGTTCTTGAAGCAAACCTCATTGAGAATCCAGTGCAGTGGTGGTTGGTGTCACGACCCGACCCCGGGGCCGCTACTGGTGCCCTATCGGGGCACCCTGTCAGGTACACATCAGAGAATAGCAGCGGAACATACATAATACAAAATCTGTATAAGGTAAACATCACTAGCAAGCCGACAAGGCCGTCTTTCATAAAATAACTTAATCGAATGTGAAACAGTACAACTGGTTCTTACAGCCCAAACCACAAACGTGACTACAGACCTCTAGGAATAACAACTGTGGCGGGACAGGGCCCCGCCATACCCCCTGAATGTACAAAAGTCTATAACCTCAGGGAATCATACCAAAAGACAAAGCCTCCGGAGGGATGGAGCTTTCCAGGAAATGAACAGTGATCCTAAGAGTGCGGACCAGCAAGCTACGTATCTCGACCTGCGGCATGAACGCAGCCCAGAGGTCGATAAAGCAGTACCAAGTATGTGGCCTGAAAATCAGTAATGAAATCCTAAGTCCGAAAATAAGTGGTCGGGGATGAAATCAACTTACCTTTTCTCGTGCCTTACTAACAATGATAGAGTAACAAACATATATATAATCTGCATAAAATAGGAGGCTCGTGATCAAAGCAGGTCCCTGCGTAGTATCGATAAGCAATCCTACTCACGGGACTATTTCACCGCGTGGGTCTGTGGACCGCATGAGGTATTCCTCGCATAGGTTGTACCGCCCGCGTGGGACTATTTCACCGCGTAAGCCCATGGGACTCGCGTGAGGTATTCCTCGCGTCGTGGTTAGCAAGTCCACTGAGCAGATGGTATAACGATCTTGGGGACTTACCCGCCGGATATACTCTTGCTGGGCGGATGGTATAACGATCTTGAGAGTACTCGCCGGATATACTCTTTGCTGGAGCGGATGGTATAACGATCTTGGGGCTTGCCCCTCAGATATACTCTTACACTGGTGCAGATGGTATAAAGATCTTGGGCATGCCCCTCAGATATACTCTTACACTGGAGAAGGTGGTATGACGATCTTGGGGCTTGCCCCTCAGACATACTCTTACCCTGGAGAAGGTGGTATAACGATCTTGGGGCTTGCCCCTCAGATATACTTTTACCCTAGCTCAAACTGTCATCATATCATAATCATAAATAAGTTAAGAAAACTTATAACTTCTTATTAGTCTTGTTCATATACCCTCTCATTTTAGTTTACTTAAGGCACTTAATCATATCTTTAGTAAAAGAACACCGGGAATTTAACCCAAGTACTACATGCTTCAACTCCTTTAAAAATGACTCTTCTTTATACATTAAAACTCTTGGGCAATTGATGTCTTAAAACCAATTTGCCTCTTCATACACTTATCTTACTTAGAGTAAATCTCTTCTTGTTAACCTTTCATAAAGCTAATATAACTAACTTCCCATAAAGTCGTTATACTATCTTTATACTTTAGGAATTAAGACCTTCTTATCTTTTCATAAGGCCGTTATAACTAACTTCCCATAAAGCCGTTATAACTCCTTATAAACCATTTTGTTCTTTTACTAACCAAGAGACTTATACTTCAAACAAATCTACACAACTTTCAAAAATACTTCAAGCCTCTTATCTTTAGAATAATTCAATACTCAATACTTTCACACCAAGTACTCTATACTTTTGTAAAATCATATTTTTCCCTTAACCAAGGGACTTATACTTCTTAAAACAAAACAAGTCTTTATTTATACTTAAACAAGTAAGAATATTAAATCTTGTACGTCTACCGTACTACATAGATACAAATACTCATGCTCAAAAGATAGGAAAGCTTCACATACCTTTTTTATCAATCCACTTGCTAAGTCCAAACTACCGCAAGTAATATGTCAACCTAAAATAACCATGATACGTTTATTAACCTCTAATTTCAATGTAGAATAATCTAAACTCAAAGCCATTAAATTCTATGGAAAATTGGGCAGCATTTCCTTTGTTTCTACATACTTTGCCACCTTTCACAAGGCCGAATTTATCATCCAAACGCCATATTTAAGGCTCAACAATCCAACATTTCAAAGGGGATTACACACCTAAACTTGGGTGTGTAAAATTCTGCCCCATAAGGTACAACAATTCACTTAACAATTCTAAGGTAGTTTTTAGGCTACAACATGCTCATTATATCTTCTTAACCAATTCTTCCATATCCAAACCACATTTCTTGCATGCAATGACTCTAAGAGCATTATTCACTATCACAAGTTCTTTCTTCTTAACATGCAACACTAAAAACTAATTCTAAAGGAAGAATCATTACCTTAGAAATTTAGCCAAATTTTTCCAACTTGCTAGCTTCCTTTTCAAGAACACCACCACAACAACCTTCACAAGCTAGCCACAAGCTTCCTTCTTGCTTTTACTTTTTCAGATTTTTCCTAAGGCTAGAATGTCTCTTGGGATTTTAGAGAGAAGGAGGAGCTTGAACTTTTAAGAAAGAAGGAGGAGCTTTTGTCTAAGAGAGAGAGATGAAATATGACCAAGTCTTGAAGACTTGGTCAATATAATGCATGCAAAAATCAGATGGGGGGGACACTTGTCACCCTCCCAAGGTCTTTTAAAAGAAAAATCTGACTTTTCCTAAGTTTTTCCGCCCAAAATCCGCCTCGGCGCGCGGCCGCCCGGCGCCTTGGCGGCTCTCGCAGCCTCTGCGAACTTCCGGCGCGGCACGCTATCTGGCGCGCGGCTGTAATTTCAGCGACCCCTCGATTTCGGCGCGCGACCTGCATCCGCGCGGCCACGCTTTGTCCGAACACATTTACGCCCATTGCGCCGAACTTGTAACTCCCATAACTTCCTACTCTGATGTCCTATCGACGAACGGTTGGTTGCGTTGGAATCTAGACTCAACGAACTACGCCCTAGGCCTTTGAAACACTTAGGAACTCTCAACGTACCGGGTCATAACCCGCCTCAAAGTTGACTAAAACCCGTCCGGAACAATCCGTCAACTTATCCTTCGAAATTTTAAGTCTTACCCCATTTCGTACGCTCTCAAACGCATGACCTGAACTACGGGGTGTAACAGTTGGACACATGCCACCTGTCACATATGTTTCAATAAAGAAGCCTTATCCACTTATACACCAGTCTCAGACAAGAAGTTGTTCATGACAAACAATTCTTCTTCAGAGGTACTGGGGGTAGGAAAGGTGATCCTAAATATGAAGTCCGGGAAGGAGCTAACTCTGAAGGAAGTGATGCATATCCCAGAAATTCGTAGAAATCTGATTTCTGGACCTTTGTTAGTAATGCTGGTTTTAGGCTTGTGTTAGAGGCTAACAAGTTTGTAATCACTAAAAATGGAACCTTTGTAGGAAGGGGCTTCGTCTGTGAAGGCCTATTTAAGTTTAATGTTGCACATGTAATGCCTTCTGTTTCAACTATCAATAAAATTACGTCTTCTACCTACTTGATTGAGTCATCTAATTTATGGCATCATAGATTAGGACATGTTAACTATCAATCTATCCAAAGATTGGTAAAGTTGGAATTATTGTCGTCTATCGATATAAACCCTCAAGTAATTGTGAGGTGTGCGTAGAGGCAAAACTTTCCAGAATCCATTTAGATCCGTCGAAAGGGAAACCGCTCCTCTAGAACTCATACACACTGATATATGTGATTTAAAGTTCGATCAAACTAGAGGGGGAACAAGTACTTTGTGACTTTCATAGATGATGGCACAAGGTTTTGTTACCTTTACTTACTAAAAAGTAAATATGAAGCCTTTGAAGCATTCAAACGCTACAAAGCAAAAGTTGAGAACCAACTAAGCGGACAAATTAGAATAATCTGTAGCGATAAAGGGGGAGAATATGTAGCGCCTTTTGAAGAATTATGTACCCAATCGGGTATAGTTCATATAACAACGACTCCTTACTCACCTCAATCAAACGGTGTTATTGAACGCAAGAACCGAACACTAAAGGAAATGATGAATATTTTACTCATCAATTCGGGCCTCCCTCAAACCATGTGGGGAGAAGTTGTCCTTACCGCGAATAGAATTCTTAACATAGTTCCACACAAGGGTAAAGACAAGACTCCATACGAACTATAGAAAGGTAAGAAACCTACCTACAAATATTTGAAGGTATGGGGTTGCCTGTCCAAGGTAAAAGTACATATGCCAAAGCAGGTTAAGATTGGACCTAAGACTGTAGATTGCATATTCATCGGATATGTCAATAACAGTAGTGCTTATCGTTTCCTAGTGCATAAGTCGGATGTACCGAACATTCATGAAGGTACAATCATGGAATCAAGGAACGCAAGTTTCTTTGAAGATACATTTCCATATAAGGAAAATAACATAACCTCTCGCAAACGAAGTTATGATCAAATCTCTGAGAATCAAGGGGTCGATGACTATCTAGATCCAAACAGTTCAGATCTAATGAATTATGAAGTAGCTGATTATCCGAAATCCAATTTTCCAGATTCTCAGGACTTGAAAGATTCAGAAATGGAACCAAGTAGAAGCAAAAGGGTCCGGAAGGACAAGTCCTTCAGCCCAGACTTTAAAGCTTATCTGGTTCAGGATGAACCACAAACAATCACTGAAGCATTGTCAACTCTTGAAGCACCACTCTGGAAGGAAGCTTTAGAAAGTGAGATAGAATCAATCCTTCATAACCACACCTGGGAGTTGGATGAACTTCCCCGGGACACAAACCTTTGTGTTGTAAGTGGATCCTTAAACGGAAGTTAAAGGCAGATGGATCTATCGACAAGTACAAGGCTAGGTTGGTAGTCAAGGGTTATAGCCAAAAGGAGGGCCTTGATTATTTCGACACCAATGCTCCGGTGTCTAGAATGACATCCATACGTATGGTCATAGCTATCGCCGCCTTGCGGGATCTTGAAATACATCAAATGGATGTTAAGACAACTTTCCTAAATGGTGATTTGGAAGAAGAAATATATATGGACCAACTCAAGGGGTATGTGGTTCCAGGACAAGAGACAAAAGTTTGTCGACTTGTTAAATCATTGTACGGGCTGAAACAGGACCCTAAACAATGGCACGAGAAATTTGATAGTACTTTATTATCAAAAGGGTTCGCCATTAATGGATGTGACAAATGTGTCTACATGAAAGGAAATGTTTAATCCTTCGTCGTGATATTCCTTTATGTAGATGACTTGTTAATCACTGGAAGCAGTCCTGGGATATTCCTAGACACTAAGAACATGTTAAAACAATGTTTTGACATGAAAGATATGGGCATTGCAGATTTCATCTTAGGGATCAAGATCTCTAAGACATCTGATAGAGTGGTCTTGTCTCAATCTCACTACATCGAGGATGTACTGAAGAAATTTGGGATGTTCGACAGTTCACCGGTATCGACACCAATTGATATAAGTCAAAAGATTGACAAATATCTTGGTGAGCCCGTACGCCAGGAATGATATGCGTAGGTGATTGGTAGTCTGATGTATATCACAAACTGCACTCGACACGATATCGCTCATGCAGTCAATAAATTGGCTAGGTTCACCCGTAATCCAAGTGAGGATCACTGGAAAGCGTTGAATAGGGTACTACGGTTCCTGAAGTTCACGCTAAATTTTGGGTTACACTATTCGAGATATCCAATTGTACTAGATGGGTAAAGTGATGCAAATTGGATATCTGATAGCAATGACATCAAGTACACCAGCGGATATATTTTTACAATCGGTGGTGGAGCTGTCTTGGAAATACTCTAGGTAAACTCTTATTGCCCGATCCACGATGGAGTCAGAATTTATCGCTTTAGATAAAACGGGAGAGGAAGCTGAGTGGCTTCATGGTTTTCTAGAGGATGTCCCGTGTTGGGATAAACCCGTGTCTTCTATAATGATCCACTGCGATAGTCAGTCGGATCTAGGAAGGGCACGAAGTTCTATATACAATGGCAAGTCTCGTCATATTCGATGGAGATATGAGTCTGTTAGGCAGCTGATCACCTCGGGTATTATTTCCATTAATTACATAAAATCTAAGGAAAATATCGTAGATCCCTTGACGAAAGGAATACCTAAAGATCAGATGTTCTGCCTATCTAGGGAAATGGGCTTAAAACCCAAACAATAAGAACTGATACGGTGGACACCCAACCTTAGAGACTGGAGATCCCAAGAATAAGGTTCAATGAGAAAACTAAATTGTAAAGGTTCCGTGAGCGCTTCGGTGGAAGCAAGAGCACTTTGGATAATGTTTTCTTCTTAAGAAACACAATCCAAGGTCGTTCCTGTGATAGATATAAAGTGCTACCTGTAAGAGGGGTAAATGATAAGTTTCAAAACCTTTAATGATCCTCAATATTTGAGGTTAGGTTGGGGAAATTTGAATGGTTCATAACGCTTGTGTAGCGGGGTATTGTAGGATACCTTGTAGGAGACCACCTATTTAAATGCGATGACATGCCGCCTCAAATGAACGCACTTAAGAATCCAAGGGTGTCCATGGCCCACGATGGACAAAAACATAAGAAAGATTGGGTAGAAAAGGTGTTGTATTGATACCATTTTCTTGGCATATACTAAACACTGACGGTTCAAGACATCACATTCACCGCGCAGTAATTATATCCGATGGTATTCTACTATAGAAGGTTCAAAGCTACGGCTACCTCTCCAGATACAACATCTATCCGCCGAGTGATTGCTCGAAAGACACCATGTGTGTGCGCCAAAATCTCTTCCAAGAGAGGATTGTTGGAAATTTACTAAACGTGAAATAAAATTAATCATATTAATTATGACTCGAACAATTGGGGCCCCGCACGTCGGAAACATGGTTTCCAAACACGTGCATATTGGTACGTATACGAATTGTTTGAGACGTAAGAGTATAGATGGTTATTGGCCAAATGACAAATGGTTTCGCGTTGGTAATTGAATGGAAGAAATGTGTAAAGATGAAATGAATCAGAAATCGCCGCGGAGCCGATAAGGGTCGTGGCGCAACAAAGTCAGGGCCACGGTGCTTGGAGCACCGCGGTGCCTCCTCCTAGAGCCCCGACTCTAAATGTCGTTTCAATTCCAGTAGCTCACTGGAATTGAAGAGCCGCGGTGCCTTCCCAAAGGGACGCGGCCCTAATTGGCATTTTAGTTCGGTGAGTTCTTTGGACATACTGGCGTCAGATTCCCTCACGAAGGGCGGCGGCTCGATCGTTTTGATCAGTTGGGTAATTAAAACTGATTCTTGGGCTGACTTTGGAGCATTTAATCTCCATTACTTGGCTATTGATTTCAGCAATTACTAGGCTGAATTAACCTCAATATCAATGGTTATTACTTGACATTGATGGCCATTCATTTGGTTAATTGAGAAGACATAATCATCTATCTATAAATTGATGCCTTTGGCACAATTGCAAAACACACTTGACACTTAACACTTAACAATTCTCTGAAATTGTCTTCCTCTCTTGCAGTCACAAAACACTCAAAGATTTTTTTCCTAAGCAAACACTTGAGTTCCCTTTGCTCATTTGTTTGATTGTTGTTTTATCTTGGGAGATAAGTTGTCATTATACCGTTGAAAGGATATACGGGGCAATATTATCTTAAGGATAGATTGAGAATTCAGTCGACTCATCAAGCCTCTTATTTGTTTATTTCCAGATTTCTTATATACTTGTTGTTGTTGTTACATTCCCATTTTATTGTTACTACACATTATTTCCCACAATATCAAAGTAGTTTATAAATAGTCTAGTGGTAAATATTTTTATCACATTAAACTAGGGGTGGCCAACGGGACGGTCCGAGCCGGGGTGGGGCGGATTTGGGCGGGATCGGTTTTTTTTTGTGCACTTATTTAAAAAAATAACATATATTAAATATATGAACAACTCAATAATTGAACAAGATAGTGTAATAAAAACATTTCAAGGTTGTTTTTGTGTCTCTTATATTATTTCATTGAAATATGTTTTTTGGTAATACATATTAACATATACAATTGTCAAAATTACAACTTTGTGGTGTTGTTCAAAAGTTGCAAATGACATAGTAAAATTGCAATTAAATAAACTACCAATTTGAAAACACATTTTCTAGTTTCTTCACAATGTCGTGTGGTTCTTCAGTTGAAATTGGTATTTGTTGGTCAAATTGATCCACGTCGCTACTCATGCCTTCAGATAAGATGTCGTTGTAGTTTTCGTCTTCTTCTTCGTTGATCTCCGGTTGACCGCACCTTCTCCGCTCCGCTCGTATCCAATCTCTGAATAGTACTGCAATCTCCAAGCTGTCTCCGGCTAATGAGTGTATGTGTTTGAATGTTCAAAACATCTCGGGCCATCATTAAAAGTGTCGGAAATATCTTCTCATTCCCGCTCCATTATTTCAGCAAGTCTTCCTTTCCTTCTTCGTTGACAACTGCTTGGTACGGTAAAGTCCTTCTCCTGTTGACAAGGATGGATCCAAATATCTCTGTACCCTGCAAAATAAAAACATCAAACTCGCTAATTTGGTTAGTAGTGCTACCACCACACATTCAATTTCTGAGGCTTTCAATACTAGCTGCAGAAATAGTATGTCTTTTTAGAGGTTGTGTTGAAGAAGAAGATGGTATAGAAGTCGGTTGATTGCTAGCACTTTCTTGTTGGTAATACCTATATACTTTTTTGCATTCATCTTCTATGCTAGACAACACTTCTTTTGTTTGTTCAATTTCAATAGGTGGTGGGGCATTTAAATTTTTGGGAGTTGGAGGTGGTAGTACTTCTATACATTTATAAATACTTTCAATAAGTGATTTACAACCGTCTATTTTAATAGTCGGATTTAATACAACACCAATAATATAAATAGAGGAATAAGAATAAAATATTTCTTTATTTTCATATACATTTTTTTAATAGCTTGCTTATGAGCTGGTTTTATATATTCTCTAAGCAGTAAAAATATTATAGTTATATAAAATAATATAGTTGAAATAGTAGGATAATATACATCGAAAATTTCTTTTGTTGCTTGAAAATATTTCTCTAGAAATACAATAAGTTCTTTAATTTTTTCTCAATCGTTATCTACAATCATATCAGTTGAATTTTGATTATGAGCGTTAAAAAATAAAGTTATAAGTTTTCTATAATCATAAGCAACAAGTAGTTGTTCATAAATATAGAATTCTACCTAGTGGGTATTTCTTCTGAAATTTTTCTATAAGGTAGTTGGCAATCGTGACAAACTTTTTTATAATATTTTTTCGTTGTATTCTATTATTTTTAAAAATAAAGTTTATAGCAAATTGTATTTTTTCAATAATATCTTGAAAAAGTAATACGTCATCCTTTACAACTAAGTTATAAATATGACACGCACATTTTATATGAAAATTATTTGGAAAAGGAGGAGTTAAAACATCTTTTAAAACTGTAATAGCAGTATTATTAGAAGATGCATTATCTAATGTAATACTCATAATTTTATCAGTTATTCCGTAATAATTACAAACTAAATAAATATTTTCTGAAAAAAATCACCAGTGTGCCTACTATCTATATATCTATACGCTAAAATATATTTTTGCATAGACCATTTATAATCTATCCAATGACAGGTTACCGTTAAATAATCATGGTCGTTAGTACTACGGCCTATATCAGAAGTTAGAGCGACTTTGCCATTAAAATGATATAAAGCATAACGCAAATATTGTTGATATTCATGTGCAAATTTAAATACATATCTCTTAAAAGTTGATCTAGGAAAACTTTTATAAGCAGGATTATATGTATCTATAATATAATGAATAAAAGCAGGAGATAAAGAAAATGAAAAAGGCAAACATTCCACAGCAACTAATTTTGATAATGTTTTTCTATCTCTATGTTTATCGTATTTAGGGCCTATAATTCCCCCCGTCGTATGGTTAATTTGACTCTGTACTTGGTCCGAGATAGTATATGAATCTTGTTCCGATGGAGAGGGCGCTTGCGCACCATCTTTTTCAGCTTTGTATTGGGCATACCTACACTATTACAGAATTGCGTTTGCATAGCACTTTTTTTCCTGCTTGCACAACGCTTTTAAGCTACCGCTATGGTAGCTTAGATAGCGCTTAAAAAAGTGCTTCAAGCTTACTACTGCCATAACGCTTTTCTTAGATAGCGCTTAAAAAAGCGCTATGCAAGTTATACTTCAATTTTGAAGATACTAGCTTGCATAGCGCTTAAAAAAGCGTTATCCAATTGTTTTTATCTGGGTTTTTTTTACTTTTTATTTATTGTTTTGGTACCAATTCCCCCCTCCCCCTCCTGTTTTTTCACCTAATAAATAAAATATCAAAAAGAATACTCATTCAAAATATAATATAATATAATATAATATAATCATTCGCATAAAACATAATAATATATTTAAAATAGTATCTCAATCATTAGTAGCTTACAATCATTAACTAATAACAATACGATATAGTCAACAATTACATTAAAATACTAACTAATAACAATACGACATAGTCAACAATTACATTAAAATACTAACTAATAACTTCAACCTTCCATTTTTTCTTTGATGAATAGATTGTACAAGTAGTCTGCCCAATTAATTCGAAAATTCTTCATTTTGCTTGTAGGATAAACTTTGAGTGGTGAACTATGAACAAACTGCAAAACATAGATGTTACAAAAACACAGTTAGAATATAAACGTCCAACAAATAAACATACTACACAAATAACCTCATACAAATATTGCTTCAATTAACATTCCATCTGAGATCTGTCCGTTATAACAAATAATGCAAGCTGGAGGAAGAATCTTTTTAGACTGAGCTAGAATACCTACTTTCTAATTGAATCAGCAACTTAGTATTGAGCAGGCTTTACCATTTATAGCTTTTTTGGAACAGTAGCACGACTACAAGTAGCAGCTTGATACCAAGAGTTGTCTGAACTATATTACCAGCCATAAGAAAACCATTATTTCAACAACAATCCCATTCAAATAGAGGCATGGAATTGATAGAGAAATCAACCAAGGAAAATAGATCAACAAATTGAAGTACCGGGAATCAAATATCAAATGAACTACTGGAAGCAAATATCTCCTAGATTTATCACATCAAAAATGGATATGAATTACCTACATATATTTTATTTTTATCAAGTGATGCTCTTAACAGCAGGGAAATATGTGAGATACAACAAATACAAGCTTGGATGAGAAGAGGTACCTGCTGGCTTTATCAAATCCAAATCTAGCACCAAAATAGAAGGCAACAGAAAGCAACCAAGAATCACTATGGACAGCAACTAAGGATAGCAAGTCTTTTTCTTGCATCCCATCTCTAGCAAAGTTAATACCAAGATCAGGCTCGGGAAGCTCTGGTGGTACTTCTTCAGCAGGCAGATTGACCTCCCATTGTTCATTTGGGAGTCCGTACAAGCACAAGTTTTCCTTCTCTAATACAAAATGGAGATGTTTAACCTCTTGAAATAGAAACTATGTAAATCATAAAAGAATGATTAAACTACCAAATTAGAAGTAGAGCACATTAATGTTAACCAAAAGCTTTTTGTTCCAGAAGCAATTTTTAGGTACATTCGTTTAGCAGAGCTACAGAAGCAACGGAGTAAAGGCAAAGCAGGAGCAAAGACATAGGGATAAACAGTATGTTTAAGCTCAACGCCCTGTAATTTAAAAGTGGTGTTCTAAATTATACTACTTCTAAATACTTATTACAGATATGGCAATACAGAACTTTATCGATATGCAAGAAAGTTTACATCAATCATTTTTTTTGCTTTTGTACTTGGCTAATGGAACAAAATAGAGGGGCTGCAGAGAACTTGACATGACAAATTAGTAAGCTACAGAAGGTGACAGTTCCTTCTACATTGTTTCTTTCTGATGCGCGATTTATGCATACGATAAACGCAAGTGCACGTGTCGTGACAAGTAATATAGTCTAGAAGACCGAGTTATCGTACTCAGGGATTAGTGTCCAATTTCCAACCTCTATTCTATAGTATCTATTTGGTAACCGATAATTTGATGAATTGTTTATAGCTATGATTATAGATGCTAACTAAATTACTTTACTTTACTTCAGATATGGTGGAAATAGGGATTCTAAATCTCCTCGACTATTCGCTCGCTTTACTCGTTAATGCAAATAATTAAGGTTCTTCTTCTATTTTGAGATAGCAGGTTAACTAAGCCGTTTTATACTCCTGTTAAGGTAATATAAACACTCAACCCCAATGTAGAACCCTTCTATCTTTCGATGACAAGATTGACTACAAAGGAGGATTAAGAGCAATAACCTATTAAGCTACACAAGTATCGGGGTACTTTCGTCCACGATTTAAATCGATGTTTATTCAACTATAGCATATTCACAATCTCCCCTTTCGGCTTTCGATTATAAATCATATAAGTTATGATAATTAGTGATCAATTAATTACCAAGCAATCAAAACAATTATTGAATAAATCTCAACAATAATAAGAGGAAACCAAAACATGCATTAATTCATAAGAACGAGGTTCAAGCGATTCGACATGGAAAGCCCTAAATTAAGTTAGTTCCTAGCCATAGACATGCCAAGATCTAAACTAATATCCAACATATACAAAAAAAAGAAATAAAATAAAGAACAAAAAATTACTCAAAAGTAAGTATCTAATTTTGATCTCCAAGTTGTGATGAATTGTAAGGTGTGGAACTTCTCCAAATCTGACCTAAAGGTCCTTTTTATATCACAAAAAATGTCTCAAATCTTTTCCTTCTTGGCCTTGGCCCATTCCTATTCGGATCTGTCAATTTTCCCGTGTTGGCGTCGCGGCCCTGCCGCGCCGCGGCCAAAACTCTGCGACTCTGCTTCTTGGCGCCGTGTGGCTCTGCATTCTTTGGTTGGTTGGCGTCGCGGCGCCGCCCTGTTTCTCGCCCGGGTTGTCAACTTTTTAGCTTTTTGAGCTCTGGAACCTCTGTTTTTGCCCTCTTTTCGCTCTTTCTCGTCAATGTGCCACTTTAAACCACTGTGACTCAAAAGAAAGAAAATCTATCATAACACGACACATATTTGTACAAAAATGGGCAAAAGACTAACTAAAAATGACTCAAAATATGTATATAAAATACACCGATCAAACACCCCCAAACTTAACCTTTGCTCGCCCTCGAGTAAAGATAAAAAAATAGAAACAAAGACACGAAAGAAACGAAAATAAAATGACTCAAAGACATTGATCAAATTGCTGCATCATTGTTACTTAGAAAAGCATGAAGGTTAGTAGAATAATATGCAGGAACATATATCATGGATTTTTAGCATTCTAAATACATCAAGTCAGATATTTCGCAAATTCAATTTAATCATGCTCAATGGAAGTAAGAATACCTAACTATGAATGTTAATTTCAAAATCCTATGGCATGTTCATTTGCTATTCTCCACTAATCATGGATACACACATTAGAGATCATCATGACTTTTCAGGGTTGTAATGTAGGCTTAGGCAGGGGTAGATAAAAATAGGCTTTTAGGCTCAATCTTACGTACCATAAGCTCTTTTTGCTTTCGATTCTTCCCTTTTCTTTTGATTTTCTTTTTAACTTCATACCTATCTTTTCCCTCTTTTATTTTGAGAGAATGAGGTGTCTGATGAATAGTAAGCACCCCCAAACTTAGGCTTTTGCCTATTTGTGATTACTTTTCATTGGGGTGCATCAAAATTGTTCACTCTCTTTTTGTCTCTTTTCAACACTTTATTTTCCAAACACATCAATTTCTTCACTTATGGCACAAGTATGAAATTATAGAGTGTCAAAGAAAGATCTTATTTTTAGGCTCAAAGGGGCTGACTAGGGATACAATTTTAATGTCAGGGATAAGCAAAGAATGGTAAGAAAGGGCTAACAAAGAAATGACTGAGTCATCTCCCTAACATGCATATGCTAACTATTTCGCCTCAAATAGCAAGCAAGAAGACACATAGGTTTAATTATTAACAATGCATAAATCAAGCAAGATACCCCAAATAGTTTGACTTCATGAATATTTGGCATATCTAACCTAAGTGTTCAGATGGTTGCTTCTAATTCCATTATATTATTCAACTTTACTTCACTAGGAGTTTCAAGTAACTACAGCATGCATGATCATAAAAAAAATTAGAAATAAACATAGAAAATAACACAGAAAGACTCAAAAACACATAAAAAATACTAAGAACTCCCTCCAAACTTAAATCACACATTGTCCCTAATGTGTGCAAGACTAAAAGAGAAACGGGACAACTTACAGACTTGGTTTAAAATGGTGGCGGTGGCGGCGGATAATGCATGACAGATAACGTCAGAATGGAAGAGGGAAATCGTTTCTAGGGCTCTTATTTTTTAGATTTTTCGTCGCGGGGCCACGGCCCTGAGATCGGTGCCGTGGCGCCCAAACATCTGCGACCTTCTGAAATTTCGGCGTCGTGGCGCTCTGATTTGGCGCCGCGGCAGCCTACTTCCTGCGCCTTTATGCATTCTCGGCGCCATGGCCCTCTGCTGGGCGCCGTGGCGCCGAGCCGATTTCCTCCTCTCTCACGTTTTTCGTCCTCCACTTTTAGCCTTGTACCTGTCATCACAACATGTAAACAATACCTTCCGTGAGACTGTTCTAACTAAAACTAAATTGCATAAAATTTAAAAACCTTGAGTTGTCTCCCAAGTTGCGCTGTCTTTAACGTCTTTTAGCCGGACGCAGGTTCCCTATTCATTTTGGAATGATATGGGTCACTAGGCTCATGTATTATATTTCATTGATCACGTAGGGTTTCAACCTTTGCCTGTTTACCTTGAAAGGGGCTCATTCTCTCCCTCTCACTTCAAATTATACCTGTCAACCGGTCCGGGTTGACCCGGAACCGGACCGGTTGACCCGGTGGTTTAACCGGACCGGCCCGGACCGTGAGACATCTGGGTTGGGGTCGGATTGTCCCTGACCCCAACCCGCAGGTCATTTCAAAACAGATAACCGGACCAGGTTAGGCGGTATTGGAAAACCGGTTCTATTATCGTTAACCGGGCCGGATGGACGATTACAAAAAAATAAAAAAATTGCCCAACGGTCAAAATGACCAGATTGGGCTTGAAGAAGTGGGGCGGTGAGCGGTCATTTCGACCGTTGGTCGATATATTATTAATTTTTTTTTGTTTTTTTGTTTTGTTTTATTATTTATTTTAATTCCATTTTTACCCTTTAAAAAATCTATAAATTCTCTACATTTTCTTCATTTTTATCACACAACATTTCTCTCAATTCTCTTATTCTCATACTCTCTTAATCATCTTTATTATCAATTTTCAAGTTATTAATATTATTAGTTTTCAAATTCAAAGTAGCAAGGCCTTGAGACTTGAGCTTGAGTTTCAATTGAATTCTGAATCCCGAAGTTTGGTACACTCGTTTCATTCTCTAATTATTTTATTAAATTGTCATATTTATTTGTTGATTATTTAAATATTTTATAATGTCTTTACTAAGGGGAATTGCGTCGGGACTGCGCCGTAAATCTAGTTCAAGGGGTAAAAAATCTGTAGGTTCTTCATCATCTAATCAAAATATAGATTATGATCAAATGCAAGAAGATTTTGGAATAGAAGATAATGAATGTGATAACGTTCAATTAGATAATATTGTTGAACTTGAAGAACAAGAACAAGAACCTCCTACACCTACTAGTGTTCCTTCTGTCAATGTTGGTACTGCTAGTGGTAGTCGTAGTCGTAGACCTCCTTTACCAGAACCAGTAGCAAGAAAAAAAAGGAGTAAAGTGTGGCTCTTTTATGATAAAGTTGTGGGTACTGATAGAGTTAAATGTAATATTTGTGGGAGAACTTATAAACATAAGACAGGGGGTGGTGACGGGGGGACGGGCACTATAGCTAGACATATAAAATTCGATCATACGGCACAATGGAATGCTGTCCCTAATTTAGAACCCGGTCAACAACAACTTAATCCATTAACTGGGGGGTTGGCTAAGTACGATCCAAAGATCGCATTGAATTAGCAAAAATGATTGTCGGAGGTTGTTTGCCTTTTTCTTTTGCTTCTTCTTCATATTTAATTACATATATTCAAAGAGTATATAATCCTTTTTTTAAAGGTGTTCCTCGTAGTACTACTAGAGCCGATATTTTTAGACTTCATAATGATTATGTTATTTTCTTGCAATATTTGTTTGCTAACCTTCCATGCCATGTTAGTTTTACTTCTGACATTGGACATCGTTGAGCAGTTATGATTATTTAACAATTACTTGTCATTGGATTGATGAAAATTTTAAAATGGAAAAAGCGTATTATTGCTTTTGCGTATGGCGAGGATCAAAGTCATCTTGGAAAATATATAAGCGAAACTATTTGTTTTATGCCCAAAAATATTATCTTTATAATAAAATACTTTGTGTATCATTTGATAATGCATCTACTAATACTGCTGCTGTAGATCTTTTTAAAGCGGAAGTACAACCACCACTTCCTGATATATTTCATGTTCGTTGTGCTTGTCATATTTATAATTTAATTGTTAAAAGTGGTCTTGATTTATTTTCACTGAAATAAAACTTGTCAAAGAAATTTGTTGGAGTTATTCGGGGTAATAATAGGAAAAATAGAATTATAGAATTTAAAGAAAAATGTAAACAATTTAATTTGAGACCTAAATTCATGCGGAAGAGATTATTACGGTGGAATTATACTTATTTATTTTTAAAAGAATGTTATAAGTATAAAGACCTCATAACACATGTTGCAAATGCGCATTGTAAGAACGTAATGTATATGTTAACAAGCGAACATTGGAAATCAATTGGTGAACTTTTAAAATTTTACGTAAATTTTACCACTGCATTGAATTTTGAGATCTTATTACCCAACAGTTTGTAATGCTTTAGCTCATATAAATGAAATTTCCTATTTACTTTATGGTTTAAAATCAAATGTGAAATATCTGAATCGATTCTGATTATGTTTGAAAAGTTTAAAAAATATTTTTTCCTATTCTGATGTTTATTGTATTAGTGCGATCTTAAATCCTTCTATTAAAAAGGTAGATTGTCATAATCTAATATTTAGTTTATATACTTATATGGAAATAGGTGGAGCAAACTCCATCTTCATTTGATTGCATAAATAAACTTGATACTAATTTAACAACATTATATGAATATTATGATACATTACATGATAACACCAACTCTGCTACTAATATTCCTTCTAGTTACGTTACGTGTCTACACTGCGAGTTGATGATGATGGCGATGAAGAAGAATCTTTAGACATATGGAGCACTTTTACAACACAATCAACCATGGCCGATCTTGCGATGAGATGCAATTTTATTTGCAAAAGCGGTAGCGAAGAAAATTTTGACCCTTTACAATGGTGGCGAGGATAACAAAGGCAATTCCGGTACTTGCGGCGATGGCGGGATGTTCTTAATGTGTCGATCTCAGCGGTGGCTTACGAAAGTGCATTTAGCCAAGCACGAGATCAAATAGGAGACACGCGTCACTCGTTGGGTGGAAGCACATTAGAAGTGTTAGTGCAGCAAGGGATTGGATCAGATCAGAGAGAAGAAATCAAGGATGTGGAGACGTTAATTCTCCAGAAGATGAAGAAATAGGCAATATTTTGGAAGGCGGGAGCGAAGGCGGGACTGGAATTAATACTCCAGATTTAGAGGCTATGGAGCATAACCAATTCAATCAACCTATAGATTACGAAGAACTTGCAAAAAGGATGCATAATATGTAAATAAAATTATTATTACTTCATTATGTACTCTTATTAACGTTATGAAAGTTCAAAAGTTTACATCTTATCATTAATTTTAATTTTACTATCTATTTAGTTGTTAATCTGTTATTACTTATAAGTTATATGACTTATATCTACTAATCTAATAAATTAATAAAATTATAATTACAAATTTACAATATAAACTATAAAGTTATAAACTATAAAGTATAAAGTTATAATCTATAATAAAGTATAAAGTTATAAACTATAAAATACAAAGTTAACTTTAAAGTTTCAATTTTAATATATACAACTAAATTATATATTATATTATTATATTACATATTTAAATTGAATTTAGTTTATATTATAGAAAATAAATACTAGAATTTAAAAAAAAAATTAAAAAAATAATAATAAGAAACCGGACCAGGTTGGACGGTTATGACCGAACACGGGCCAACTACACGGAATCCGTAATCGACCGGTTGGCGGTAATCCGAGCAGTTAAACGGTAGGGCTACCGGTCGATCGGCCGATTAGCGGGTATACTTCAAATGCACCGTGGGAATACTCTTTACGATTATGCGGTCACGACCAGCGCGATTTGAGCTTGCACAGAACGACCTCAACCTTGTTGAATAAAAGCACTTGTTGTCCTGGCTTGAAAGTCTTTTGGGATCAACATCTTATCATGTCATACTTTGGTTCGTTCTTGTAGATCCTTGCATTCATAGGCGTTGTATGCAGATTCATCCAACTCGCTCAGCTGTAGCAACCTCTTCTGCCCTGCTGCCTTGTCATCCATGTTCAACTTCCTCATTGCCCAATAAGCCCTGTGTTCTAACTCTACTGACAGATGGCATGCTTTACCAAAAACTAACTTATATGGTGACATTCGATGGGGTTTTGAATGTTGTTACGTATGCCCGTAGTCGTCGTCGATTTGATAGACAAATCCTTCCTTGAGCCATCCACGTCTTTTCAATATGCTCTTCACTTCCTGTTTGAAACTTACGCGCCCGTTCGGCAGGGTGATAGAGGCAATGTGGTGCGATGGTAGACTCCATATCGGAAAGCAATGTTTCAAGTGCTTGTTGCAAAAGTGGCCGTTAATCATGTGATGATGGCCCTAGGAGTACCAAACCTTGTGAATATATTCTTTTGGAGGAACCTTTCGACAGTCTTACTGTCATTTTCTTTAGTGGCTACCGCTTCTACCCATTTGGACACATAATCCACTGCTAGAAGAATGTACTAATTCCCAAAGGACGACGGGAACGGACCCATGAAGTCGATCCCCCATACATCAAATAGTTCCACCTCTAAGATCTCATTCGAAGGCATTTCATTTCGTCTTGATATGTTCCCTGTTCTTTGACAAAGATCACAACTCTTCACAAAGGTGTGGGCATCCTTGAAGAGGGTTGGCCAATAGAACCCACTTTGCAGTACCTTCGCAGCTGTTCTTGATGCCCCAAAATGTCCACCACATTGTAAGGTGTGACAATGGGTGATAATCTGGTGCATCTCGTCCTTTGGTATACATCGCCTGATGACTTGGTCGGCGCAATGTTTGTATAATATTGGCTCCTCCCAATAGTAGTGTTTTACTTCAGAGTAGAACCTCTTCACTTGTTGTCTTGTCAATCCTGGGGGTACTACCTTAGCTGCGAGAAAATTAACAAAATCAGCGTACCAAGGTAACTTAAAGACAACACTTACTTGAAACAATTGCTCATCTGGGAAGTGATCATTTATCTGCACATCCTTGGTGTTCTGGCTCTCTATGTTTTTCAGCCTCGACAAGTGGTCAGCAACTAAGTTTTCTGTCCCCTTCTTGTCACGGATCTCCATGTCAAATTCTTGTAATAGCAGAACCCATCGGATAAGGTGAGGTTTTGCATCCTTCTTTGTCATTAAGTACTTTATGGCTGAATGGTCAGTGTATACTATCACTTTATTCTCAATTAAGTATGGCCTGAATTTCTCGAATGCATATACTATTGCTAGTAATTCTTTTTCTGTAGTGGCATAATTCAACTATGCATCATTAAGAGTTTTACTAGCATAGTAAATGGATCTGAATACCTTATCAACCCTCTGCCCAAGCACTGCTCCCACTGCATAATCACTTGCATCACACATTAGTTCAAATGGGAGCTCCCAGTTTGGTGCAATGATTATAAGTGCTGAGATAAGCCTCTCCTTGAGTGTCTGAAAATCGGTCATGCATTCTTTATTGAAGTCAAAAGCAACCCCAGTCATTAGCAAGGTGGAAAGAGGTTTTGAAACTTTTGAGAAGTCCTTGATGAATCTTTTATAAAAACCGGCATGCCCAAGGAAACTTCTGACCCCTTTTGTTGATATGGAGGTGGTAGATTTTCGATTACTAAAATCTTTGCTTTGTCCACCTCAATACCTTGGTTGGATATTTTGTGTCCAAGGACAATCCCCTATTTTACCATGAAGTGACACTTCTCCCAATTCAGCACAAGGTTGGACTCTTCACACCGTTTCAACACTGTTTCCAAGTGCCTCAAACACTCGTCGAACGAGGACACAAAGACCGAGAAATTATCCATGAAAATCACTATAGTCCTCTCCACCATTTCAGAAAAAATTGCCATCATACACCTCTGAAAGGTCACAGGTGCATTGCAAAGTCCAAATGACATCCTTCTGAATGCAAACGTACCAAAGGGGCAGGTGAATGTTGTCTTTTCCTGATCTTCTGGTGCTATGGCAATCTGATGATACCCTGAGTAACCATCCAAAAAACAGTAGTAATTGTGCCCTGCAAGTCTATCTAACATATGATCTAGAAATGGCAACGGGAAGTGGTCTTTTCTGGTTGCCTTGTTCAACTTGCGATAGTCAATGCAAATTCTCCACTCAGTAACTGTTCTAGATGGAATGAGCTCATTCCTTTCGTTGGTCACTACTGTTATACCACCATTTTTGGGCACCACTTGCACCGGACTCACCCATGCACTGTCAGAGATAGGATAAATTACCCCAGCATCAAGCCATTTCATGATTTCTTTTCTGACTACCTCTTTCATGTTTGGATTTAGTCTCATCTGTGCCTCAATGGAGGGTCTTCTCTCCTCATCTAGATGGATCTTATGCATCATTGTTGACGGACTTATCCCCCTTATGTCTGCTAATGTCCACCCAATAGCGCGACGTGAGCCTCGATACTCTCGTGACCTTCAACCTCTCGTGGATAGATGACATGAGATAATCACTGGTAAGGATTTATTCTCACCTAGATATCGGTACTGCAAATGATCTGGTAGAGTCTTCAACTCTAACTCTGGAGCTTTTTCTGTGGATGGTACTGATCTTTCTGACATCTGCCCAAGCTCTCCATATCTCTTCCTATCACACTGCTCATAGGAATTCATCAAATTTGCATACTCCATCAGATTCGGGTCATTGCTATTATTATCATCCCATCGTATCAGCACTTCTTCAAGTGCATCAGCATTTCTGAACCCATTGTCAGACACTGCTTCTTCGATCACATCAATGGCGAAGCAGTTGTCACTTGCCTCTGGAAAAGTTACTGCTTGAAAAAAATTGAAAATCACCTCTTCTTCTTCCACACGAAGTCTCAACTCACCTTTTCAAACATCAATGAGTGTCTGTCATGTGGCTAGGAAGGGTCTGCCAAGGATAATGAGGATCATATCATTATCTCTCATGTCTAAGATGATGAAATCAGCGGGAAAGATGAACTTGTCCACCTTAACCAACACATCCTCGATGACTCCTCTAGGGTGGACGATAGAGCGGTCAGCTAACTGCAAAGTGATGTTTGTAGATCTGGCTTCTCCCATTCCAAGTTTGCAAAACACTAGATAGGGCATAAAATTTATACCTGCCCCCAGATCACACAACGCCTTCTGACACTCAAACTTTCCTATAGTTGTTACACCCCATAATTCCAGGACATGTTTATAAGAACGTACGTAAGAACTCAAGAACGTTAAGAGTTGAACTAGTAATAATTTATCAGAATTATGGAAATGTCGGGAAACGAAATATTACGAAGAATGGGAGGGTGACACGTGACACCCCCCCCCCCCTTGGATGGTCTTGGACGTTTTAGCCAAGGTCAAGAAGGCTATTTGACCAAAGCAAAGATGAACAAGTCTTGCAAGCTAGAGCTTGAGTTTATTGACTAAGTCAAAAAGCCCACTTGGCTTGATATTTTAATCTCATTCATCCAAACCCAATATGTGTTGTAATCTAGACCCTCCATTTCATTATATATTCATCCTAAGTAGCAAGACTTAGCTCACAACACTTAGAAAAATTTCACACATTCTTGTTCTTGAAAGTGAGCTCTCGGGTTTGATACATTTCCCACACAAAAAAAATTCGTTTATGGTTCAATAATCCCAACACTTTAAACCAAGGTTCCTAAGGGTATTGTAAGGATATCTCAATAGAAAGATCCCAAAAAAGTGTCGTTTTTGCATTAGTCGCAATGTGAAAACCTAAGTCGCTTTCATAGGTTTTGATTGAAAATTGAAGGGAAGTTGTTTATGAACTTCTAAGGGATTCAAGTAGCGGATTGGAGTGTCAAGAAAAGGAGCTAAGTTGCTAAGGAGCGACTTTGAATCTTGAAGTTGGATTAAGGCTTGTCAAGGTAACAATCTTGTTCTCTTAGTGTTATAAGATTACATATTGTTGTAGTTATACATTTTAACAAGCATGAGATAAATGTATTGGAGATTAATAAGTGTTATGGATATTAGAAGCCTAAATCTGAAATGACCTTGTTAGCCATTTAAAATTGAAATACAATTTGGTCAATAGTTAGAATCGTCGCATGTTAAGGAAGAAAGGATTTATAGTTGTTGTAATTGTTATTATGAATATAACATGTTGGAATAACAACTTGGATTGAAAAAGGAATTGAAAGGAAATTGATAATTGTTGTGACAATGGTAGCCGAATATGGCTTGGAAATATTGGACAGTTTTATATTGATTGTGGGGCAGAATTTTACACGTCCTATTAGGCGTGTAATCCCCTTTGTATTACTGAATTGTTGGGCCTTAAATGTGACATGTTTGGTTATTGAATTCGGGCCTTGAAAAATGTGGAAAAGTACGTAGAAACAAAGGAAGTGCTGCCCAAATTTCTGTAGAATAAGAGACTTAGCACTTAGTATTATTCCACGTTAATAAGCTAGGAGTTGATAGACATGTTATGGTTATTATAGGTTGAAGTACTACGTATAGCGTATTCTACTTAAGGGATGGAATAGCTATCAATGTTGAAGTACTTTGGAGCATTTTGCTACTTGTCGATAATCGTCACGAGGTATGTGAACCTCTTCCTTCTTTTGGCATGATTCTATGTATGGAATATACATGTGGTGTCATTTCATGATTCCTTCTACTCTTAGAAGTTAAGAGGTATGTATGTTGATTTACTCTATGTAAAAGTTATGTCTAAGTTATCCTAATTCTTACCAAGTCTTATGGGGGATGTTGGTAAGAGTCGTTAGGAAGTATTTGGAGTCGAGTTGACTTTGCTAATTTACTGCACGAATGAGAATAAGAAAGAACAAGCCATTGCAGCGTTAATAAAAGAAAATGTATCGACAATCAATTAAATTAAAATGAGTAGAATTCTCCATCTGCATAAAAACTAAGATAAGAAAAAATTGTATTACATTTTCTAGATGATGGTTGCTTTAATAAGATCGTTATGAACGAGTATAACCTATTCAAAACGCATAAAAGTATATGTTACTTAATTTAAAGAGTTTTCGTTATGAAGTTTTAAGACTATGAACCTTGAATTCTTAAAAGGTTAAGAAACTTTATTTTTCAAGCTATGAGACTTGATTCTTAAATGAAGGAATGACTTGATTTAAAAGTATAGAATATTTGATTTGGAAAGTATTGATTTCTTGATATTCTAAAGATAAGAGACTTGATTTCTAAAGTTAAGAAACTTGATTTCTAAAGATAAGAGACGTGAAGTATTTTGAAAGTTATGCAACTTGATTTGAAAGTATAAGTCTCTTGGTTATAAAAAGAATGAATTTGTCTAAACCATAAAGAGTTATAACGGTTTTATGAGAAGTTAGTTATAACGGCTTTATGGAAGGTTAAGAGAGGTGTTTATTTTGATTGATAGGCATGAGTTGCCTTGGTTTTGAAATTAGAAGTTACTTGGTTTCAAAGTCTTGAAATGAATTTCTAAAGGTTTAGTAACTTAATTTGAAAAATAGGCATGTCTTGATACTACGGGTGTTAGTATCTTGTGGTTTTATATAACAAAAAAAGTCTTTTGAAAAGAATGGAAGTACATAGTACTTTGGGTTAAATTCCCAGATTTTTATGTGATATGAAAGTGCCTTGAGTTATGAAATGAGATTCATTTTAGTATGCTAATGAAAGTCTAAAAGATTTTATGAACTTGCCTATGCTTGCTTGTGATAGCCTTTGAGTGCAAGTATTATATTTTTACGCTGCCGTGACTCTCAGTTGGAGGCGTGCATGCATCGTGAATTTACTTGGGCGTCACAAGCGGTGACGGAGGATTCCATGGGTATGCTTCCATTGTGATTGATCCTTGGACATGCTTATACGATGAGGGATTCCGGGGCATGCGACAAGGATGCAGGTTAAATTCCCGGATGATGTTATTACCCCATGGCCATGCTTATACGATGAGGGATTCCGGGGCATGTGGCCATGTTGTGTACTATTACTCCATGGACTAGCTCCCCATGAAGACATGTACCCGAGATGAGGGATTCCACGAGCATGTGATATACGATTATTACCCCATGTATTAGCTCTCCATGAAGTCATGTACCCGAGATGAGGGATTCCACGGGCATGAGATATATATATATATATTGCTTATTTGTACGCCGACAGTGAGGTAGGATGCCACGGGCGCGTCACATGGTTATATTTTACACTTACGGTTGTCGGCAGTGATGGGGGATTCCACGGGCATGAGATATATATATATATTGCATATGTGTACGCCGACAGTGAGGTAGGATGCCACGGGCGTGTTACATGGTTATATTTTACATTTACGGTTGTCGGCAGTGATGGGGGATTCCACGGGCATGAGATATATATATTGCATATGTGTACGCCGACAGTGAGGTAGGATGCCACGGGCGCGTCACATGGTTATATTTTACACTTACGGCTGTCGACAGTGATGGGGGATTCCACGGGCATGAGATATATATATATATATATATATATTGCATATGTGTACACCGACAGTGAGATAGGATGCCACGGGCGCGTCACATGGTTATATTTTACACTTACGGTTGTCGGCAGTGATGGGGGATTCCACGGGCACGCTTTGATATTTGTGGGCTTGAGACCCTTACTGGACGGTGTGATGATATTTTAGGGCTTATGTCCATAGCCCTGGTGTGACTATTGTTCATGTGTTGAAATATTCTTTAAAAGGTAAAACTGACTTTTATTACTTTCACTTCGGCAAGGCACAGTGTACTGTTATTTTGGTTATCATACATGTCTCCAGCTTTATTTTAGACTATTATGATTTCATTACAGTACTTTCAGTTTTACATACTTGGTACATATTTGTCTTGACCTCGCCGGGCTGCGTTCATCTGCGCGAGTTGAGGTACATAGCTTGCGAATCCACTCTTAGGATCACTGTTGATTCTTGAAAGCTCCATTTCTCTGGAGGCTTTGTCTTTTGATCTGATTCCTCGAGGTTGTAGATTTATGTACATTCGAGGGTATAGCGAGGGCCTGTCCGTCCACGATTGTTATGTCAAAACTCTTAGAGGTCTGTAGTCATATCTTGTGTGTCGCTTTGTAAAAGAAAAAAAAAGGGTAACTGCGTTTGGAATTATATATATATCCCGGGAGGTAGCCTTATCGACTAACCTGTTTTTTATTTCTTGTTAAGTTCATGTATGTTCCACTGATTATCTCTGATGTATACCTGTAAGGGTGCCCAGGTAGGGCACGATCGCGAGCAGGTCGGTCGTGACAAAAGTGGTATCGAGCGATTAGTCCTCGGAAAGTGTCTACAGACCGTGTCTAGTAGAGTCTTGATTATCGGTGTGTTGTGCACCACATCTATAATTAGGAGGCTGCAGGACATTTAGGATTGGTTTCCATTCTTCTCTCTCTGAAATCGTGCAGTAGAGCTGTCATATTAGGTTGAATCCTCTCTGACCTATTCTTATGTATCCGTTATGCCTCACGGAGCGGCCTGGGGCGAAGGGCAAAGCGGCGGCGAGGCGCTAGTGGTACATAGAGGTTACCGATACTGCACCCAGTTATGCACGAGGTTGTAGCTCGGGCGGCGGTCGATTCGCCGACGGTATTAGAGGCGAGAAACGGCCGCAACTCGGAAGGATCCGATACGAGCCTCGATTCTGCGCCCGGCGAGTTCTGATTATGGAAGCGGTCAGGTTATTGACTAGCATAGTGGTAGGCGTGCGAGAGCGAGTAGCTAACCCTGTAAGCGGTTTGAGGATTGAGATTTTAGGTTGTAATCCACCGAGTTCTATGGTTCGAGATCGAGGATGATCCTCGGGAGTTCGTTCAGCGGCTCTGACGGACTATGCAGGTACTTAGGGCCTCAGAGACAGAGTCAGTTGTGTTAGCTTCTTACCGGTTACACGATATTGCGTTGAACTGGTTTGAGTCATGGGAGCTGTCTAGAGGTGTGGATGCTCTTCCGCTGTTTGGGATGAGTTCACAAAGGCCTTCCTGGATCACTTTTTGCCTCCTGAGATGAGGAGAGCCCACGTGGATAGGTTCTTGACATTGAGACAGAATGGGAGGACTATCATAGAGTACAGCCTGGAGTTTGACTCGTTGGCCAGATATGCGATCACTATTGTGACTGACATGGCGGACAGAGTTCACCGCTATGTGATGGGGCTAGATCGTTATATGATTACTGCATGCCTGGGAGTGGCCCTTCAGCCATGTATGGATATTGCCAGGATGCAGGCTTATGCACAGGGGATCGAGGACAGAGAGAGAGAGAGGACTAGCTAGACACAGATTCAGGATAACTTTCGAGGCGGACAGCCTCAGCAGCAGACTAGGTCTACATTTCAGCTGACACAGAGTGCTCCTTCCCGGTCTTCTGGCAGGAGGTTTGATCGCCGGGGATATTTGGGAGCAGGTCAGGGCTGCAGGTTCACAAATGTCCGAGAGTGGTAGCCAGGGGAAGCCACCTTTGCCTCGGTGTGGTCACTGTGGTAGGTTCCATTTTAGGGAGTGTCGTACAACTTCGACAGCTTGTTATGCTTGCGGCCAGCAGGGCCATTTGGTGAAAAATGTCCAGGCAGGTGGCATGGTGGGATAACCCGATCTCTTGGATCGATTCGCGGGTTCTTCACCTTGATAGCTAGGCGGTGTTAAATGCGCGTGGTAGTGATAAGTCGTGGTGGAAGTTCCCAGTTTTAGCGGTCCTTTGACCCGCCTATATGATTTCAGGTATATCTTTGACCCTTTAGAGACTTGTATGCATGATAAGGTTGTTGTAAGTTTAAGTGTCATGAACGGATAATATTGAGACTATGTATATATGCTAGAAGGAGTTGGAAGTACGAAAAGAAAGTCCTTTTGGGCCATGAATGGGAGTAAATAGTGATGGTGCACACTTTGGATTTGTTTTGTCATTTAGCTTATGATAGATGGATATGTGTGTGCGAGGTATTAGGGCCATAGGTGGCATAATTAAGTTTCATTAAGTGTAGTTTTATGAGACTATACCGAGAAATATTAGATTGACTCCGAAAGAACATTCGGGGACGAATGTTTCTCAGGGGGGAAGAATGTTACACCCCGTAATTTCATGACATGTTTATAAGAACGTACGTAAGAACTCAATAACGTTAAGAATTGAGACTAGTAATAATTTATCGGAATTATGGAAATGTCGGAAAACGAAATATTACGACGAATGGAAGGATGACACGTGTCACCCCCCCCCCCCTGGATGGTCTTGGACGTTTTAGCCAAGGTCAAGAAGGTCATTTGACCAAAGCAAAGATGAACAAGTCTTGCAAGCTAGAGCTTGAGTTTATTGACTAAGTCAAAGAGCCCACTTGGCTTGATATTTTAATCTCATTCATCCAAACCCAACATGTGTTGTAATCTAGAACCTCCATTTCATTATATATTCATCCTAGGTAGCAAGACTTAGCTCACAACACTTAGAAAAATTTCACACATTCTTGTTCTTGAAAGTGAGCTCTCGGGTTTGATACATTTCCCACACAAAAAAAATTTCGTTTGTGGTTCAATAATTCCAACACTTTAAACCAAGGTTCCTAAGGGTATTGTAAGGATATCTCAATAGAAAGATCCCAGAAAAGTGTCGTTTTTGCATTAGTCGCAAGGTGAAAACCTAAGTCGCTTTCATAGGTTTTGATTGGAAATTGAAGGGAAGTTGTTTATGAACTTCTAAGGGCTTCAAGTAGCGGATTGGAGTGTCAAGAAAAGGAGCTAAGTTGCTAAGGAGCGACTTTGAATCTTGAAGTTGGATTAAGGCTTGTCAAGGTAACAATCCTGTTCTCTTAGTGTTATAAGATTACATATTGTTGTAGTTATACATTTTAACAAGTATGAGATATATGTATTGGAGATTAATAAGTGTTATGGATATTATATGCCTAAATCCGAAATGACCTTGTTAGCCATTTGAAATTGAAATACAATTTGGTCGATAGTTAGAATCGTCGCATGTTAATGAAGAAAGGATTTATAGTTGTTGTAATTGTTATTATGAATATAACATGTTGGAATAACAACTTGGATTGAAAAAGAAATTGAAAGGAAATTGATAATTGTTGTGACAATGGTAGCCGAATATGGCTTGGAAATATTGGACAGTTTTATATTGATTGTGGGGCAGAATTTTACATGTCCTATTAGGCGTGTAATCTCATTTGTATTGCTGAATTGTTGGGCCTTAAATGTGGCATGTTTGGTTATTGAATTCCGGCCTTGAAAAAGGTGGAAAAGTACATAGAAACAAAGGAAGTGCTGCCCAAATTTTTGTAGAATAAGAGACTTAGAACTTAGTATTATTCCACGTTAATAAGCTAGGAGTTGATAGACATGTTATGGTTATTATAGGTTGAAGTACTACGTATAGCGTATTCTACTTAAGGGATGGAATAGCTATCAATGTTGAAGTACTTTGGAGCATTTTGCTACTTGTCGATAATCGTCTTGAGGTATGTGAACCTCTTCCTTCTTTTGGCATGATTCTATGTATGGAATATACATGTGGTGTTATTTCATGATTCCTTCTACTCTTAGAAGTTAAGAGGTATGTATGTTGATTTACTCTATGTAAAAGTTATGTCTAAGTTATCCTAAGTTCTTACCAAGTCTTATGGGGGATGTTGGTAAGAGTCGTTAGGAAGTATTTGGAGTCGAGTTGACTTTGCTAATTTACTGCATGAATGAGAATAAGAAAGAACAAGTCATTGCAACGTTAATAAAAGAAAATGTATCGACAATCAATTATATTAAAATGAGTAGAATTCTCCATCTGCATAGAAACTAAGATAAGACAAAATTGTATTACATTTTCTAGATCATGGCTGCTTTAATAAGATCGTTATAAACGAGTGTAACCTATTCACAACGCATAAAAGTATATGTTACTTAATTTAAAGAGTTTACGTTATGAAGTTTTAAGACTATGAACCTTGAATTCTTAAAAGGTTAAGAGACTTTATTTTTCAAGTTATGGGACTTGATTCTTAAAGGAAGGAATGACTTGATTTAAAAGTATAGAATACTTGATTTGGAAAGTATTGATTTCTTGATATTCTAAAGATAAGAGACTAGATTTCTAAAGTTAAGAAACTTGATTTCTAAAGATAAGAGACGAGAAGTATTTTGAAAGTTATGCAACTTGATTTGAAAGTATAAGTCTCTTGGTTATAAAAAGAATGAATTTGTCTAAATCATAAAGAGTTATAACGGCTTTATGGGAAGTTAGTTATAACGGTTTTATGGAAGGTTAAGAGAGTTGTCTATTTTGATTGATAGGCATGAGTTGCCTAGGTTTTGAAATTAGAAGTTACTTGGTTTCAAAGTCTTGAAATGAATTTCTAAAGGTTTAGTAACTTAATTTGAAAATAGGCATGCCTTGATACTACGGGTGTTAGTATCTTGGAGTTTTATATAAAAAAAAGAGTCTTTTGAAAATAATAGAAATACGTAGTACTCTGGGTTAAATTCCCGGATTTTTATGTGATATGAAAGTGCCTTGAGTTATGAAATGAGATTCATTTTAGTATGCTAATGAAATTCTAAAAGATTTTATTAACTTGCCTATGCTTGCTTGTGATAGTCTTTGAGTGCAAGTATTATATTTTTACGCTGCCGTGACTCTCAGTTGGAGGGCCGACTGTCTGTCGTGAATTTACTTGGACGTACCGACAGTGACGGAGGATTCCACGGGTATGCTTCCATTGTGATTGATCTTTGGACATGCTTATACGATGAGGGATTCCGGGGCATGCGACCAGGATGCGGGTTAAATTCTCAGATGCTATTATTACCCCATGGCCATGCTTATATGATGAGGGATTCCGGGGCATGCGACCATGTTATGTACTATTACTCCATGGACTAGCTTCCCATGAAGACATGTACCCGAGATGAGGGACTCCACGGGCATGTGATATACGATTATTACCCCATTGATTAGCTCTCCATGAAGTCATGTACCCGAGATGAGGGATTCTACGGGCATGAGATATATATATATATATTGCATATGTGTATGACGACAGTGAGGTAGGATGCCACAGGCGCGTCACATGGTTATATTTTACACTTACGGCTGTCGGCAGTGATGGGTGATTCCACGGGCATGAGATATATATATATATATATATATATATATATATATATATATATATATATATATTGCATATGTGTCTGACAGTGAGGTAGGATGTCACGACGCATCATATGGTTATATTTTACACTTACGGTAGTGATGGGGATTATATATATATATATATATATATATATATATATATATATATATATATTGCATATGTGTAAACGGTGAGGTAGGATGTCACGGGCGCGTCACATAGTTATATTTTACACTTACGGCTGTCGGCAGTGATGGGGGATTCCACGGGCATGAGATATATATATATATATATATATATATATGCATATGTGTCTGGCAAACGGTGAGGTAGGATGCCACGGGCGCGTCACATGGTTATATTTTACACTTACGGCTGTCGGCAGTGATGAGGGATTCCACGAACACGCTTTGATATTTGTGGGCTTGAGACACTTACTGGACGGTGTGATGATATTTGAGGGCTTATGTTCATAGCCCTTGTGTGACTATTGTTCATGTGTTGAAATAGTCTTTAAAAGGTAAAACTGACTTTCATTACTTTCACTTCGGCAAGGCACAATGTACTGTTATTTTGGTTATCATACATGTCTCCAGCTTTATTTTAGACTATTATGATTTCATTACAGTACTTTCAATTTTACATACTTGGTACATATTTCAGATCGACCTCGCCCGGGCTGCGTTCATGCCGCAGGTTGAGGTACATAGCTTGCTGATCGACACTCTTAGGATCACTGTTCAGTTCTTGGGAAACTCCATTTTTCCGGAGGCTTTGTCTTTTGGTACGGTTCCCTGAGGTTGTAGATTTATGTACATTCAGGGGTATGGCGGGGCCCTGCCTCATCACAGTTGTTATGTCAAAACTCTTAGAGGTCTGTAGTCATATCTTGTGGGTCGCTTTGTAAAAAAAAAAAGGGTAACTGCTTTTGGAATTATATATATATCCCGGGAGGTAGCCTTATCGGCTAACCTGTTATTTATTTCTTGTTAAGTTCATGTATGTTCCGCTGATTGTCTCTGATGTATACCTGTAAGGGTGCCCAGGTAGGGCACCAGTCATGGGCCCAGGGTCGGGTCGTGAAAATAGTGCATGGGATGGTGAAACTCCCCGGATCTTTCAAATTCTGAGGTAGCTTTCTCTGTAGGATGGCACTGCATTCATCGGTCAACACCATTGTTTCGTAGTCATCTATCCTCCTCTTTTTGTTGTGAATCTTCTTCATGAACTTTACATAACTCGGCATCTGTTCTAGTGCCTCAGCAAACGGGATGTTGAATTGCAATTGTTTGAGAACTTCCAGGAATTTAGAGAACTGTTTGTCAAGAGAACTTGTTTTTAGCCTCTGGGGGTACGATATCCTCACCTGGGGTGCGTCCACAACTGCTCCCAAATTCATTGTACCCTCTGAGCCCTGGGCGCCACGGCCCAGAGATTCGGCGCTGTGGCGCCCAAACTTCTGCACTGTCTCAGGATCGTCGGCGCGTAAGCGCTGCTCGATGTGGCAATGCGTACTGCGAGAAGTCTAAGTCCTTCTTTTCTGGATACGGTGGTGGTGAGTTTGCTTCCACTGGTTCGCCAATTTTCAGGTCAATCGCCTGGCATTGCTCTTTTATTTTCTCTCCAATATGTTCAGGGTGATTCCCTTGTATTCTGTTGCTTAGCATGCCCGCGATTTGTCTTATTTGCGTTTCCAAATTCTTTAGGGATACTCTCGTCTCATCCATGAACTGAGTTTGGTGCTTAGTTAGCCTGAGTATGGCTGCTCGTAGCCCATCCTGCTCTTCCTGTGGGACATGGGGATTACATTGTTGTTGATAGTTATGTAACCCTTGATAGTGGTAATCCATGTTTGCAGGGTCCCTGAGATAAATCAAAACCAAAAAACGAATCACGGCGCACGGTTCCACCAATACAAAAAAATAATAATAAAAAGAAAAAGAAAAACCAAATTAGAAATTAAGAATATATAGAATGATATTGAACTACGCCAATCCCCGGCAACGACGCCAAAAACTTGGTGCGCGATTTATGCATACGCTAAACGCAAGTGCACATGTCGTGACAAGTAATATAGTCTAGAAGACCGAGTTATCGTCCTCAGGGATTAGTGTCCAATTACCAACCTCTATTCTATAGTATCTATTTGGTAACCGATAATTTGATGAATTGTTTATAGATATGATTATAGATGCTAACTAAATTACTTTACTTTACTTCAGATATGGTGGAAATAGGGCTTCCAAATCTCCTCGACTATCCGCTCGCTTTACTCGTTAATGCAAATAATTAAGGTTCTTCTTCTATTTTGATATAGCAGGTTAACTAAGTCGTTTTATACTCATGTTAAGATAATATAAACACTCAACCCCAATGTAGAACCCTTCTATCTTTCGATGACAAGATTGACTACAAATGAGGATTAAGAGCAATAACCTATTAAGCTACACAAGTATCGGAGTACTTTCGTCCACGATTTAAACCTATGTTTATTCAACTATAGCATATTCACAATCTCCCCTTTCGGCTTTCGATTAGAAATCATATAAGTTATGATAATTAGTGATCAATTAATTACCAAGCAATCAAAATAATTATTGAATAAATCTCAACAATAATAAGAAGAAACCAAAACATGCATTAATTCATAAGAATGAGGTTCAAGCGATTCGACATGGAAAACCCTAAATTAAGTTAGTTCCTAGTCATAGACATGCCAAGAACTAAACTAATATCCAACATATACAAAAAAAGAAATAAAATAAAGAACAAGAAATTACTCAAAAGTAAGTCTCTAATCTTGATCTCCAAGTTGTGATGAATTGTAAGGTGTGGAACTTCTCCAAATCTGACCTAAAGGTCCTTTTTATATCACCAAAAACGTCTCAAACCTTTTCCTTCTTGGCCTTGGCACATTCCTATTCGGATCTGTCAATTTTCCCGCGTTGGCGTCGTAGCCCTGCAACCGGCGCCGCGGCGCCGAAACTTCTGCGACTCTCAACTTCATGGGCGTCGTGGCGCTCTGCTGCTGTTGGTTGGTTGGCGCCGCGGCGCCGCCCTGTTTCTCGCCCGGGTTGCCAACTTTTTAGCTTTTTGAGCTCTGAAACCTCTGTTTCTGTCCTCTTTTCGCTTCTTCTCGCCAATGTGCCACTTTAAACCACTGTGACTCAAAAGAAAGAAAAAATATCCTAACACGACACATATTTATACAAAAATGGGCAAAAGACTAACTAAAAATGACTCAAAAGGTGTATATAAAATACACCGATCACTTTCTTGCATGTGACCGCATCTTAAGTGACTAATTGTAGCAGCTTGTGTAGCTTTACTTATGCAACAAATTAACCCTCGTACACACCACATTGACTACTAAGTCAAGTACATAGCTGGACATCAGATAAAACAGTCACACTGGGTCAGTTCTAGAATATTTTAAACACAGTTATCACCAAATGAGAACTAGCACAAAACTGTTTAACAACTTCATAATGAACTGCTGTTTCAATAAAAAACTTTTGCCAAAAAAGAAACACACACAGACACAGTAATGACATGGAAATAAAAGTTTCCAATGAACAAACAAAATTCTACAACAGTGGCAGTTAAAGTTCAGTGGTTCAAGACAAAACACAATGACAGCATCGCTTTACCTCACTCATGTTACATTGATATTTCTAACCATTTCAGTAATAACTTCCAAACATTAATCATATTCCTACTAGACTGAGATAAATCACATACTTGATACACCGTGTTAAATATAAGACATAATCACTAAAACAGGTTAATATACTTGGATAAAACAGGCTAATTAAAATTACTCTTTGATCCTTACTATGACCCGGTCTAATTACAGTGGCATAATCAAATATAGTTAAGTTAATAATACATACGCGTTGTTTCATTACTGGTCTCAAATAATAACTCATGCTCGCACAACTATTATCATTTTATTACTGCTTGACATAAAACTTAAAGAAACAAACATATGTTAGGAGATTAATCCAGATACAACGTCTTCCAAACAAGCCAACACATCAAGTTGACAGTTTATATTATGAAACATGCCCGAACAAGAACATCCATCGGAGTTATATTAACTAAAAGACAGACGAATGTAATCTAAGATGATTAAATTTGCTATAACACACTTAGAGCACACACATAAACTAATAAAAATACGAAAAGTATTTAGGTTTATCTTCTCTGGGCATGGGCAGTGAACCGAGTCGGCTTTTTTGAGTCGTCGATGTCACTCGGAAAACGTGTTATGCGATTGAGTGGAGCTTCGAATGATTTGGCTTTGAAGAAAAAATGAAACTTAGCTTTATGTTCTTAGACAATTGATTTGTTGGAAAGCAAGAGTTTTTTGTTAGAATTTCCTTTCGGTTCTTGACTGGTTTTCTCTCTGTGGTGTATTTCCAAAGGGTATTTTGGGGTGGATAATTCAAAATGGTTTTGGTAAGTTTCATTTTTTAGGGACGATTTGGTTCGATTTTGGTTGTGATTTTTCAAACGATTTGGGGTTGATTTGAGATTCGGTTTGGAGTGATTTGGGGTACCAATTTTACGGGAGTAGATGATGGCAAGACCGAATTTTCCTGCGAGAATCCGACGGAGATTTGGGAGTGTAGTGTAGGTTGTGCGGCGGATTCTCCTATTCTTTAGGGTTATCAGAAAAAATGGAAGTGGGGTGAACGATGGATTTTCTTTGGGATATTTGGGTCGTTTTGGTTGGGCTTTACTTCATAGCGTTTCCACAAGCGCTATCTAAGTGGAAATATTTATATTATTATATTAATAAATTACTTAGGTAACACAAATTATAATAGCGCTTTAAAGAAGCGTTATGCAAGGAGTAACTTGTATAGCGCTTCGATTAAAATTTTCGAAAAGCGCTATAACTGTATTTTTTGTTAGATTTTTTTTTAATTTGAAAATTTGAAAAAACGCTATCTAAGTTGCGTTACGCAAACTGAAATATGTAGTAGTGCTAGTTTTGTGTTTTTATTTTATGTGTCTCATTAAACTTCCTGTCTCACTATGACCTTGTCTAGTTTTAAAATTATAAATATCTTTACAAGTTTTACATATATCTACTTGATTATGTACGTCCCTATTAAAAAAAATCCATGCATCTGATTTTAATGGTCGTTTTGCTGCACCTAGTCTCATACTAGGGGGAATATGAGGCGTTCCAGTTGCATGCTCACTAGTGAGTATTTCATCTACATTAGTGAGTGTATCATCATCTAGATCATCTTCTAATTTAAAGTCTTATTCATTTTGAGAAAATATCTGGTCGTCTAAATCATATGGTATTTCAGAAAAATATTCAGTATCAATAAAATCATCATGTCTAGGAGTAGGACTATGAATACTAGAAGAAGTACCTCTGTCCTTGTTACCCCTACTAGAAGAAGCATTACCCTAACCAACATACTTCTTAATCCTTTCATTTTAATTATGCTAATAAATAGTTAAAGACTTAAAGATAATGAAATTAAGTGACCTAAATAAAATAAAGACACAATAATAATTTAATGAAATAACGAATGTACCAAATGTCGACGTAACGTCGACGTGTAATCAGAGGTTGAAAATTGAAATTTTGATCGATAGATAATCCTCAAACTAGAAGCTAACTTCACTCCCAAATGAATAAATAAAATTGAATATTTAGTAGACAATGTAGACTTGTAGAGAGATTGATTGAGAGATTCTAGGAAGATTTGTAAGAAAGATGAAGAGAAAATGAGGTATTTATAGTTGAAAAATTGGGTTAAAGTGTAAATATAATAACTTAGAGTTAAAAATAAATATAAAGGGGGTTGGGGAGGCCAAAAATGGGCGTTGCACAACGACCAAAATGTTAAATGATCGTTTGTGCAACGGTTATATTTGCAAAGGTAGAGTTTCGGGCGGGACAAGGGGCAATCAAGGCCGGAATCGGGTCGTGGCGGGACAGAGCCTGGCGGGACGAGATCGTGTCCCGTCCCGATTTGAGTTCCGATACCGTTTTTTCTTTTTTTTATATAATTTCGAGGTCGGTCGGGACCGGGCCGGGTCGTCCCGGCCCACTGGCCAGGCCTACATTAAACTCCTATCCTTGCCCAAGAGCGTTCAATATTGTATGTATAGGTTCTTTAATGAAAGGAAAGTCCATTGATACCAAAACAAGTTGTGACATCACCATACAATTTTATTCGCAAATTATTTACTCCTGTCTTCAAATAATTGCTTGCTCTCTTTTTAAACTGTCAAAATTTGTTTACTCTGCAAGTTTCTCTCTTTTTTCTTTAATACAGTTAATAACATACGGTAGCGAAACTTATCTTCAAGTAATTATGAACACTGAAGACTTCTAATATATATAATTGTAATTCCAAACGCCCAGTTACAATTTAGATTTTTGTCTTAAGCAATTCCATATATGTCTCCTTTCCTGCAGATCTGCAAACGCAGGGTGATCTTATCTCACTCTCTTTTCTCTTCTTAAATATTGCTCAAGTGAAAGCAGGAATGAATGAAGAACTCTAGAGGTGTAATATTTTGTTGAATAAACAATTATCTCAAATATCGAAGTAAAAGTAAATGCATGTAATATTGGTCTAAAAATACTTCAGATAATTACTGGTGCATGTGCTGGCTAGTATTACCTATGATGATACTTAGAAATGTTGATCTTCATGTTGTATGCTGCCCAATAAAAGGGCTGCTAACAATCCAGAGGCGGATGCAACCTGTTTCACTCACTGAGCCGGAACGTAATATACGTGAAAAGTTACTAAAATTTCAATAATTATGAAAATCATAATTTATTGCAGTGAATTTAATGATAGGAACTTGATGACGTTGAATCAATCAAGATTAAATTCTGAATCCATCTCTAGTTGTATCAAAGTTGTTACTTCCTCCTTCAAGTCCCCGGATCTGCTGTTGTTGCTGCTGCTGATCTCTAGGAAAAAACTGATGGTGATGTAGGAGTTGGTTATGATCCCTCCCACCCCCGCCTCTTCCTCCTATCAAATTGAACCCCAAACTATGCTGGTGGGAAGTGCCAATAGGCCATGACTAGTGGTACTACCGATGGCTCCTAAATTTTGGTACTTGGAAAGTTCGGACTTGGCACAGCTAAGGTCTACCTGGAGCTGTCGGAGCTGGTGTTGGAGAAGGGAGATGACCCCAACGCAACCGTAGACGGGGTCTCGGAGGCGCATGTCAGCCTCGTAAGCCAGAGAGTTGACGGCGTCTTCCCTTTGATGAGGCTGCAACTCGTTCAGCAGCTTCGTGACGTTGCTGGCACCAAATATTTTGTGAACATTCGCGAATTTCTGGGGCTGATCTGGGGGGAAGTATGGTGCAAACACGCATTCTGGATGGCATTTCCGACGCAGGAATTTACATGCTGCACATGGTGAGTAGGATGACAGTGAAGGTGATGAAGATGAAGTCATTCACAAGTATCAGGAGTACTTCTCTCTTCTACTTTATCTTCCTTCTCTTTTATACCTTCAAATAACAGTATATATAGGATCATATAGTAATGAAGTCTTTCTGCATCACTACATAAATAAAGCTACCTAGCTAAGTGGTTAACAGTCCATATTTGGAATGGTATATGATTAGAAATCATAGTCTAAGATTTGTTTTTTAAAATCAAGATATTTAATTTCACTTATAATAACACGTACTCCCAATATCATGTTTGACATCATAACCCGAATAATAGATTGGCAATCTGCTAAATATTGCACCAATTTCGGGGAAAGAGCTCTATGGACATCCTAAAGAGCTTTTACTTTGTTGAGACAGAGATCTGCGACAAGAATCACACGGTGAAGGAAGAACCCTTCTCCTGATGAAGACGAAGGAAGGGGTGAGTATCACAGGGGTTCGTCGAGAGTGAGAGAAGGAGAAGACAGATGAACGTTGTGGAATGAATAATGAATAATGTGTATTGTGAATAGTACAACTGGATATATAAATATCCTACATTACATTTGAAGTAAATGACTATTTTGCCCCTTATAGTAAAAGACCATTCTATCCCCTTACTATACTAAATATCTGAAATGACTAATCTTCAACACCCCCCCTCAAGCTAGGAATTATGAAAAATGTTTTTCATTCCTAGCTTGGAAACAGTGCATGGTATTTGTCGACGAGGGTTTGGTAAGCAAGTCGTGATTCTTTGTTCAGAGGATATATATACTGTGTCGATGAGGCCTGTGCGTATCTTTTCCCGAATGAAATGACAATCTATGTCGATGTGTTTAGTCCTCTCGTGGAAGACCGGATTCGCAGCAATCTGAATGGCGGACTTCATGCGTGTACATCAAAAGCGGTGTGCGAATCTCAACACGGATCTCGAAATAGGCACGCCCGACATACAACTTCGCGCTGAAGTGCCGCTTAGCGATATTACGCCTCGGCGGAGCTCCGGGAAACTGTGTCTTGTTTCTTAGATTTCCACGAGATAGGTGAGGAGTCATGCATAACCACATAACGATGGATCGACCTTCGATTCGCTCACGCAAGAACCCGGCATCGCGAGAATACCTTAAGTTGAGGTGGAATCGGGCGATGAATACCTTGCCCTGGTTCCTGCTTCACATACTTGACAATTCGCAAACCAGCCTCCATGTGTGATATTTTAGGTGCATGCATAAACTGGCTGAGGCAATGCACTGCAAATGTGATGTCTGGTCTAGTGGTTGTCAAATATAAGAGTCGACCAATTAGCTTACGAAAATCGATCCTCAGCAATGTATCATCATTTCTTTGGTTGGGGTCTCGTTGAGTCTCCTGCTGATGCCATATGCTTATCAAACTCGACTGTTGTAAATTTTTGATTCATTTCCATAGGGGAATGTGCAGGTTTTGCACCTGCAAGACCCATGTCAGAAATAAGCTCCAAGGCATACTTCCTCTGATGCATGAGGATACCTTGTGTGTTTCTTGCAAACTCAATACCAAGAAAGAATCTTAACTCACCCAGATCTTTGATCTTGAAGGCAGACTTCAGTGTTTCTTTGGTGTCTTGAATCAGTGCTGAATCATTCCCTGTAATTAGTAGATCATCCACATAAACTAAGATTATCACAATGCTACCACTTTGTTGCTTAGTGAACAGTGAGTAATCTCTGATACTCTGTTTGAAACGTAGGAGAGAAGAGCTGTGGTTAACTTTATGTTCCATTGTCTTGATGCCTGCTTCAAGCCATAAAGAGACTTCTGCAATCTGCACACCTGTCTCTGTCTGCCTGTATCACTGTGATCAAAGCCATCTGGTATTTGCATATAAACTTCTTCAAAGAGATCTCTTTGCAAAAAAGCATTATAGACATCCATCGATGGATTGTCGATGTCTAGGCGAGGCGAGATACCACAGTTCTCACAGTTGCCATTTTCACTACTGGTGAAAATGTCTCTTGGTAATCCATCCCCTCCTTCTGGTTGTAACCTTTTGCTACTAGCCTTGCCTTAAATCTTTCAACCTCACCAGTTGCTTTATACTTTATCTTATACACCCATCTACACCCTATAGTCCTCTTTCCTTCAGGCAGTGTCACCAATTGCCAAGTTCCATTGTCTTCAAGTGCCTTGATTTCTGCTTTCATTGCCTCAACCCATCTTGGGTCTTTGGCTGCAACTGAATAGTTGATTGGTTCTGTGTCAAGTGAGACTTTGGCAACAAAGTGCTGATATCCTGGAGACAAAGCAGAGTAAGAAACATAGTTAGAAATGGGGTACAGACAAGTAGAGGAACTATGTGTAGTAATGTAGTCCTTGTGCCATATAGAAGTGCTGGTCCTTCTTGATTTCGACATCCTCGAGCTGGTGGCGATCTGATGTCATCCACAGTGATTCTTGTTTCTTGATCATGCCACAGTGGTTCTCACATTGTATGCTGATGTTGAGGAACCAGGTCCTCATAACTGAACATCTCTTGTGATGTAATGTGATTAATCTCCTCATTAGTGCTGCCTTTGAATGGGAAGCATTTCTCCATAAACTGCACATCCCTGCTAACAAAAAAAACATTGTTTTCCATATTGTACAACTTGTATCCCTTTTGAGTGGAACTGTAACCAACAAGTATGGATCTCACAGCCCTAGGGCTCAACTTGTCACATTTAGGCAGGGCAGTGGCAAAACACAAACATCCCAGCACTCTAAGGTGATCAAGTTGTGGAGTTCTATTGTATAACATCTCAAATGGTGACCTGTCTTTTATGGCAGTAGAAGGGATTCTGTTAAGTATATAAACAGCATTTTCAACACAGAATCCCCAAAACTTATCTGGAAACCCTCCTTGTATTTTAATGGCCCTAGCAGTTTCAAGGATGTGTCTATGTTTCCTTTCAACTATACCATTTTGTTGGGGTGTATATGGACAAGAGCTTTCATGGACAACTCCATACTGTGAAAAGAGGTCACTACAATTGTGATTAAAAAATTCAAGTCCATTATCAGACCTGATCCTCTGAACTTTGGTTTCAAACTGTGTGTTGACCTTAATGAAAAAATCCCTGATTATAGAGAATACATCAGATTTCAATCTTATCAAATAAATCCAGGTCCATCTAGAGTAATCATCCACAATGGTTAGGAAGTATTTCATTCCATTAACAGTTTCAACTTTGTGGGGACCCCATACATCCATGTGTAGTAATTGAAATGCTTTTGTGGATCTATTATGACTGGTATTGAAAGGGACTCTAGTTTGTCTTGCTAAGGGACATATTTCACAGTTATCAAAGATAAAATGATCATGCTTTCTAAAAAACTCAATTTTCTTCAGGACTGTCATGGGTACATGGCAAAGTCTCTGATGCCAAGTCACTGCATCAACTTTTGCTGCTGACATGCACCTCCTCAACTGTCCTCCTTTATTCTGTACATCCAGAGAGAGTGTATACAAACCATTCTCTTCATTACCAATCCCCCTCACCTTGCCAGATGAGAGGTCCTGAAAGACACAATAGTTGGGAAAAAAAATGACACTACAGTTTAGGTCTTTAGTCATTTTTGATATGGACAAGAGGTTAAACTTAAAGGATGGTACACATAAAACTCCTTTAAGTACATCACCTCCACCCAAGTGGTACTCCCCAACAGTTGAGATTTGGGCAGAATCTCGCATTGGTAAGTGCACTTCCCGATCCTCTGCACAATACATTGTTATGTAAGTGTCTTTGATCAGTGATCATGTGGTTAGTGGCTCCTGTGTCTACAATCCATTTTATCAGTTCTCTTGAGTCAGAGGCATGCTTACCTGCCATGTTTACATTGATGTTCTGAAGTTCCTTGCTGTCCAGCAAAGCTAGGAGTTTCTGATGTTGTGCAGGTGTGAACTGACTTAGTGTCATTGCCTCTGTAAAGTTTGAGTGAACAGGTTGACCATGTGTGTAGTTCTCATGAGTTGTATTGCCTCCTGTTGCTGTATAAGCTTTCTTCCCTTTACTCTTGAAGTTTTCTGGATAGCCATGAAGTCTGTAGCAAACTTCTTCTACATGTCCAGTCTTCTTGCAGTAGTTGCACTTCATCAATTGATAGCAATCCATCTGGAGATGACCTTTGATCTTGCAATGGTCACAAAAGGCATTTGGATTGTAGTTCTTCTTCTGTTTTCCAGTTCCATTTCCTCCTCTGTTAGTCCCAGATTTGGAAGAGAACATGGCAGATAGTTCCATTGATTCGTGCATTGCCCTACTACTGGATCCAAGCATCATCCTCTGGCTTTCCTCTTGATTCATCATGGCATATACTTGATTCAGTGAGGGCACTGGCTGCATCAAAAGGATCTGACTTCTTACTTGACCATAGCTTTCATCTACTCCCATTAGAAATTGTAGTAGCCTTTGGTGTTGAAAGTGATCCACAAATTCTTTGGATTTTGGGCAACAGGATGAAATTTGGCATGATGGAGTCATATTCGTCCCACAGATCTTTGAGTCTGGAGTAATATAACGACATTGACAGTTGTCCCTGTCGCATAGAAACAATTTCCTTGTGGAGTTGGAAGGTTCTAGAGCTATTTACTTTGTCAAATCTTTCTTTCAATTCTTCCCATATAGTGTAAGAATCTGAGTTGTACAACATTCCAGTTAGTAGATTTTTGTTTACGTTTCCCATAAGCCAAGACACAACTATCGCGTTACATCGCTCCCATATTTGTGTCAAGTTTCCATGGAGGTTTTCTTTTCGTACACTTCCATCTATGAACCCTAACTTGTTCTTTCCTAATAGAGCCAGCTTCATGGCTCTACTCCATAATGTGTAATTATCCATGCCATTTAATGTGATTCCAACTGACAGGGATCCAGGAGCATCTGAAGGAAACAAGTACAGCGGATGATTGTGGTCAATAATGTCAATCTTTGTACTTGTTTCTCCAGAGTGTTCTTCTCCTGTGTTTCCCATGCTTGGATCTTAGGAACAACAGAAAATAACAATCAATATAAAGGAAAAAAGAAAAGAAAAAAAAAATGAAAATAACCGTAGAATATCAGGAATCGACGGATCTAACTTCAGGCTGAGTTTTCGAACAAGATCCGCATATCTGTGAGCTTCTCGCACCTTGCATGTGTCGCTCTTCAGCAGATCTGTACGGATCCTTCGTTGAAAACCACATAATCTTCATGCATCTTGTAAAGAAGGTTCAGTGGTGGCAAAGCCCTAAGAAATCAGTCGAAGAAAGCTTGTGACTGTGAAACCCTAAAAGGAACGATTGAGAATCAGATCGCCATATTCAGGGCTCTGATACCATGTTGAGACAGAGATCTGCGACAAGAATCACACGGTGAAGGAAGAACCCTTCTCCTGATGAAGACGAAGGAAGGGGTGAGTATCACAGGGGTTCGTCGAGAGTGAGAGAAGGAGAAGACAGATGAACGTTGTGGAATGAATAATGAATAATGTGTATTGTGAATAGTACAACTGGATATATAAATATCCTACATTACATTTGAAGTAAATGACTATTTTGCCCCTTATAGTAAAAGACCATTCTATCCCCTTACTATACTAAATATCTGAAATGACTAATCTTCAACATACTTGTTATGTCTTCCTTTCCATGTGGATCTTGTAAGACTTGAGGGACTACCCTCATATTCTTGAATCTTGATACTCGACAACTATTTTTATATCCAAGATAACCTTTTTCCAAAAGAGGGGAAACAAAATGTACAATACACCTACTAAGAAGGAAAATAGTATAGATACCTTTCACGATCTGGCAACTGCGGTTTTAACCAAAGGAAAGAGCAAGTAGCTAGTACCTCAGCTGCAATATAAAAAACCTTATTGTACTGAAAAAGATGAGGGGGGTATAAATTGAAGAAGAAATTGAAAGTTCAGGACTATTTAATACTGTTAACATTAAAAAATATAAGCAATTTTCCCCGTATCTTCAACTCTCTATTGACCAGAAACCTACTTATATGTTCTCATACCAACAAGTAGTAAAATTAAAACTCATGAGAAGACGAAAAAAAATCTGTATATAAGGGAAAAACAATGTTTAAGAATGTAAGAAAATAAGAGTAATACTAACAGTCATGAGTACTAAGGATTTGATAGGGATTGGATCCCGTGAATGTGTGAAAGTAAGAGGTGTATGTACTTGTTAAAAAAGTCTTACTCTCTCACTCTTCACGATGTTATATTAGCAAACAAATCAGATATATTACTTGGATTTCATTGAATGTTCATATATATGCATACACAAGTGAACCTACCTCTTGTCGATTCTTGTGCATTGGAGAAAAACTTGGTAAAATGAATATATAGAAGAGAAAATGAAATTAGAGGTTAGTACCTCCTAATTTTTCTGAAAGTTTTCCGTGCCACAGTGTTGTGTGTCCTCGAACTCTTCGGTCAAACGTTTCTTTTTCAGTTTCCGTGCATATGGGTCGATTTTTGTGATGGACAGCTGAAAGTCAAGCTTGGATCTCGTGGAGTAACAACCATCTTTTCATTATACAACTTATTCCTTTTGCTGAAAACTTCTTTTATATTGTTTGGTAGTGAATGGAGCTAGATGAAATAAGGTATTGTAAGTTGAATTGACCTCTTCTGTTAAACCTATATGGTAGACAGAAAAGGAGAGGAGATATAAACCAGTGCTAAAGAGGACTACTTATAAACAACAACTGAAATGGAGGAATAATCATGCAAAAGGCTATTCTTTGAAAACGAATAAAATGGCAATCTTTAAGCTTCCGTTTTTATGCCTAAAGAAGCTCAATGTTTGTAGTAACAAGGGGCAGAGGACAAGCATATAAAGATGGTGACAATAATGCCAAACGCAAGAAAAGGAACTCTCTTGAAGATGTTACTGTTGTTTGGCCTTTTCCATGTTTAACTTACATACATTGGAAGTGTAAAATTTTATATATTTAAATGTTTTTTCCGTTCCATTTTATCCCAAGAGATTCGAGCAAAAGTAACAAACTATTTTATTCTCATTTTGAAGTCGGGCATATAATTTATATTCTTAAAAATTATACAAAACATACTATAAGTGTTAGAATATCACTGATATTATTTGAAAATTTTAGGGATAGTCTCAGCATTCGTCGTCCTCCAACTTCGACTGCGGGGCTGTGTTAGAATATTATAGATAATATTTGAAGAATATTATTATTGATATTATTATTAATGTAGTATCATTGTATATATAGTAATAAGTAAAATAATTAATAGAAAGATTAGTAGGGATAATTAATAGGAAGATTAGTAGGGATTGTCATCAATTGGAAAGATTAGAAGCTTGATTTTCTCTAATCATTTATTGTATATTTGTGTATATAATTTATCCTTTATGGAAGAATATATTCAAGGAAAATTTACCGGTGGCCTCCCCCTTTATTATTTCCGCGATTACCATCCTTTTTATTATTATTACGTCCTTTTTGTCCCTTATTTTGTTGAGAAGGGTCAAAAACATTACCATTATTAGAAGACGCGACAATCATGGCGGAATTTTGAACCGTCGAGGCCTTTTTAGCAAAGCCTTATTCTTCAAGAACAAGCATGGACCTTGCTTGGTAAAATTTAGGTAGAGGATTACTTTGCCGGATAAGTGTCCCTACGCCGCTATACGCATCCGTGAGATCGACAACCAATTGCAAAACCAACCGTGTATCCGTAACTGGGGAACCTACGTTCCTTAGTTGGTCTGCCAACACTTTTAGGCGTTGAAAATATGAAGAAACGTTAGGAAAGTCCGTCATGTCAATTGTGGAGAACTCTTGTTCCAATGTTACGGCACGAGAATTTTGGTTATCTTGAAAGATATCCCGCAAGCGATCCCAAGCCGCCATGGAAGTCGAATCAGGTTCCATTATTGTATGCAACAAATCTGTAGAGATTGTTACATATATCCAACCAAGAACTGTGGCGCCAAGTGTGTCTCACAATTTCTTGTCTTCGTCAGTTTTCAACTCCTTCCCTTTTTCTTCCTTTGGAGAAATTATGTGGTGAAGTACTTTATGAGAGCGACATCATATCTTGAACAATTCCTCCCAAGTTACGTAATGTACGTTTTACATCTCTAGTTTGATGGAAACATGAGTTTTGATATTTGAGACGACAAGAATATGGTGAAAAGATGATTTGGACTCGGACATGATTGGTTGGAAGTTGAAAAAATAAAAATGGAAGAAGGATGTAGGAAAAATTGACACGATTTGGATGAAAGTAAAAGAAAGGACGAAACAAGGTAGGCTGCTCAGTAGGGTGAGAGCCAAGAATGGTGAAGAAAAAATATTGTGGATCTTTCCCTAATCTCTTGATATCATATTAGAATAATAAAATATATTTTTTTGAGTATATTCTTTCATAAAGGGTAAATTATATACACAAATATATAATAAATGATTAGAGGAAATCAAGCCTCTAATCTTTCCAATTGATGACAATCCCTACTAATCTTCCTATTAATTATCCCTACTAATCTTTCTATTAATTATTTTACTTATTACTATATATACAATGATACTACATTAATAATAATATCAATAATAATATTCTTCAAATATTATCCATGATATTCTAACAATAAGTTATAATAAATACATAATTTAAAATATATAAATGAATCGTAGTTAAAGAAGATTTTTTTAATTTATAAATAGTATTACTTTATACCGTATAAAGTGAAATAGAAAAAGTAACTTGATATTGTCAAAATCCTTTACATTGTTAGGGGTTGTTTAGTTCATGAGATAAGGGATAACAATCCCGAGATGATATCTGAGATTATGTAATCTCCTATTTGGTTGAATTTTTATTTTCTGTATAGTAATCTCGGAATAAAACAATTAAATGATGACAATTAAATGAAGAAGGATCAGACAAATATTTAAATTTAACCGTTAAAGGGGGTTGACAAAAATATATATTATTATTTGATTGTTTTATCTCAAGAATTTTTATCTTATGAACCAAACATCTATCGAAAACATGTATGCAATAAATACTATCATCGTTACTGAATCCTCTCCGTACTATAATAACGTCGATATAACTTATGCCAAGCTTGGTGTAGTCTTTCTATGATTTGTTTGTGTTGGAAATGACTTTTGGATCTGGTCGATTCACAGCGTGTTAGTCCATTAGCTTGTCTTCCTAAATAATTTTGCATATATCGTTCTCTGTCCCAATTTATATAATATAATTTAGCTAGATATGAAGTTTACAAAAGAGAATCATACATATGTATGATTGTAAATCATTTCATTAAAGATAAAAGAAGAAGTTTAAATTAAATTATTTTTCAATCTAAAAATGTATCATTATTTTGGAACAAACTAAAAAGAAATGAATCACATAAATATTATATAAATACATTATTATCTATGTCGAAAAACATATGTTTTTGCACCAGAATATGACAACATTGATTTATCGATGTATATAAATTAAATCTAAATAGATCAATGAGGAGGGGGAAGATAAGTCGCCCAAGAGAAGAGGCCGGAGGCGGACCGAAAGAAAAGAAGAGAGCGTAATAAAAGTAGGGTCAGGGGATTCATGAGAGTTGTTTAATATTTCTGCCTAGAGGCCGGTATTCATGTCATACATATGTGATTATCAATCAATGGTATATGGAGGGTTTCTGATAGAACAAAGTGGGGGAATTAACTTGTCTCGTGACATTGATGTGACCTTTCCTAATTATTCCATTTGTTACACCATTCAACTTCATTGCCCCCACGTCCCTCTTTTGTTTTCTAGTACCACTAATTCATCTTCATTATTTTGAAGATGATAAGTGCATTACGTAGCTTCAACAGAGATTTCAATTAATTATTTTCCCTGTCACATTTCATGTGAAGTGTTATTTTCTTAGGAGTCGAACAATTAGACTTTTCTTTGGCTACTATTTTCGCGAACTATTCTTAAGCATTATGAGTTATGTTGATTTATTGTAATTGCCATGTGTTTTTTTAATTATGTAAAGTTTATTATTAAAAAACTTTTTAAAAAAAGTATGCTTGAATTTACCCAAATACTCCCACCGGATAAAAAAAAGTGTTCACTTAGTTATATGCACACTCCTTAAAAAAATACTAATTTTTAAGCAAAAATAAGTAATTTGACTAAAATGCTCCTAATTATAGGTATTGAGATTTGGTCACCTAACACTTAATAAGGACACTCTTTTTTACTCAAAAAATAAAGGCTAAGTGAACACTCTTTTTTATTCGGAGGAATAACTAAAATCTCCACATATATATTCAAATATGAAACCTATGTAAGCATATGAGTCCACAAACATCCGTATTGCTACACTACTGTTCTGGATCCAAAATGTCACCCAAAAAAGGTAATCCCGAGCCTCAGAGGACAAAGTTATAATTTTGTTACAGAATCATCTTACCCAAGGTTCAATGTCATGAATCTCACAAATCATATAATTTTGATCACTAATCGATGGTTAAATCAAAAATTTACTAAGCTCCCAAATCTTGGACAATATCCCCATTATTCCTTCATCAAAAAATCATGATTCAAGGGATCAAAAGCTAAGAAAGTTCATGAAATAATTACAATAGGGAGGTTAGATTCTTACTCCACCGACCAAATCTCGAACTCCCCTCTAAAATCTCTCAAAACCAAGGTCTCTGGCTCCCAAATTCGTGATTTAAACAATAAAATCGAATTGAGGAAGAAATGAATTTGAGTCTGCCAACGACCTCATAGGTGCGACCTATTTTTCGCTTCTGCCACATCTTCGATCTATATCTCACATGTGTGAGGACAACTAACCAGCCCCAAGTCCGCAGATGCAGACATTTATCCGCATGTGTGATGACGCTTCTACGACCTTCACTTCGCAGGTGCAATCTCCCATTCGGCGATTTTTTGCATCTTTGGCCCACCTTTAGTAGTTGCGGCCTCTTCTCTGTAGGTGCGATAGCACCAGATATCAGCTACACAAAAATCCTCCAAGTCCTTGAATTTTGGTTTTAACCTTTGGAACTCATTTGGGACCCCGTGGACAAAAAATAAATATGTATTCAATGATAAGACACATTCCGGACCTATACACGAACTCAAAACACCCAAAAGAGGTTGTAATGACCTGATGTTGACCGATGCTAACTGCATTTCCTCACTTTAACTAGTTTCTCAATCGACCTAATATGCATTTGCAACCTTTGGGGCTCGAACCAACAACTCGACTAAGTCATAAATCGCAATTCCGACCTCATGTAATTGACAAAACTCTCATTTGACCTCATTAATATCTAGAGTTGACATTGGTCAACTATTTTCATTTCTTAACTTAAGAATTTTCATATTTTATCATTTTTTCTTCGATACTCGCTCAATTGCCCTGGAAATTGTGTCACCCATATTTTACTATTTCCATATTTTACATCATTCACCACTTAAAGAAATGATCGTCCTCGAACGTAAAGGAAAAGAAAGTACCTAAACTGCCTAAAAGTTGAGGATATCTACTTCACATATCCTACTCAGTCTCTCAACTAGCCTCTTCGTGTCTCCACTAAACCTTTGCTAAAACTAACTCTTTGGACCTTAACTTCCAGATACGCCTATCCAAGATGGCTATCAGCTCTTCCTCTGAAGTCAAATTCAGATCAAGAAACACTGAATTTTGTTACGATTCACTTTTACGCGAAGACATAAAAGCTATTAGGAGGTTGTTGGTGCTCTAAGTCAAATAATATTTTTTACAGTCACTACCTAATTTATAGGTAAAATAGAAAAACCAAGTTGAGAGGGTTTATTCAAAATAATGAAAAATCCTTTCTAAACTAGAGTCGAGGTAAGGGCTCTGGTGATCCCCGATGAAGATGTTAGACACCCCGATATTAAGGATTCATAGAATACGGTTGATCTTTGGGTTTTATAGCATGTTTACACTTTACAAATTTCTTAAAACGTGTTTAAATTTTCGCAAAATTCATGTCATTCATTTCATTTCAAGCTCAAAAACTTTTGAAAATCAAAGAGTTAAAATTTTGCCTAAGGTTTAAATAAGGGTAATTTGGTCAACTTATTTTTTAACTAAGAACACTCACGAATTAGCTTGAGTAGAACTCCACTATTAGTCCAATAATTGTCCAATATTACTTTAACACTTTGCAAATCTTTTTGAATTAAAAGGAGTATAGTTCATTTAGAATGACAAGTTTTGGTTCAAAATAATAGAAGCCAAGTTTCCTTTTTCATGCTATATTCCCCAAAAGTCATCTCCATAGTCCACATTTTACTCAAAACTCACAACTCAATTCAAGTCCAAGAAAATGTTTGTCTTTTTTTTTTTAAATCATTTTTTTGTTGGGCTCAACCCCAAGAAGTCTAAATTTATTCCAAGTTCAGCCCAATAACAGTTTGAAAGTTTCAATTTCAAATGGAGATTTTATTTAGTACTTAGTCTTTTCAAAATCAGCCCATTTGACACGTTGGTTAAAAAAACAAGGCCCAGTTTTCAAAATAATGGTCTAATTTAGCTTAATTTAGTCTGTTAAATTCAAAGCTCAAAAAACAGTCCAATTAAGTTCAAAAATCCATAACAGTTCTGATTTCTTTAAAGTCCAAAACAACCCAATTGATTCTCAAAGCCCAAAACAATCCGATTTCTTTAAAATTTGAAGTTAACAAATCTTTGAAATTAATTTATGGCGATCTTATCTAAACGATGTATGTATCGTTTGCCTATCCTAGGTCATAACTACAAGAAGTTCCAATAATATACAAAGTATTTTTTATACAAGTATACATATATAATACAAATATAGAAATTAAGAGAATAGAGTTTAGGCTGTGGGTGTACCTAAACCCATCAGTTAACTATTTTCACCCATAGTTGGACCATCATGTGCATCGACACATATGCGGACCCTCAAGGAAATTAATTGGGAAATCAGTCCAATTGGTTGGAAAAGATGATAGGCCCAAGGGGCCATCCGTCGTGTATATGTAGGGGAAGAGAAAAGGGGAAAAAGAAAACCCAAATTAGAAGGTACCTAGGACTTATCCTATACAAAATAATTTACACACACAAATGCAGTCCAATAATAAATTAGAGACCAAATTAAATACTAAAGATAGCCCAACTCAACAACACACAGTAACGTAAAGAAAAGTAAGTAAATGGGCTAAGCCCGACTAGCAGTTAATTAGTTAGTTTACTAAAGTAAGTGACTATTATATTGAAGCTATAAATGATTGGATGACTAAATATCTACGAAATCATAGTGGGAGGCAGGAATGGGTTAAGCCCAAAATACATGTTAGGCAAACAAATGAGATGGCTGAAAGAGGAAGAAAACCGGGCCAATCCCAAGAGACACCAAAAGCAAAGGGACTTAAGTGATATACATAAGAGTCATACTAGACATGTATATCTTGTATACGGAGTATACCCTATATACATTCTGTATATCACATATACACTCTTAGAAAAGTGAAAAGGCATGACAAATAGACAATCCTATCCAATTTATGTCAAGTAACTTGTGCAAAAACAGACATAGAACAAGTAGAGTAAGAATATACCCAACAAGAGAGCTGTCACAGTCCTTTTTAAGAATAATGGTTGCACCTACAGTTCCCACCAGTAGGCGAATCACACTCAATATCAATTAACATGATGTAAGAAGAAATGCTAAAATGTAACAAAATAAACTTATCTATCATAATATGAATACGAGGAACATAGTCTGAAAGTCCAACGAAACCCTCAAAAGATCAGGTCAATAATACAAGAGTGCTACTGTCATAATACATCAGTCCCAATTCCTTATTTTCGTTCTACTTAGGTGGAGCAATCCGAACTCTCGACAGAATATAAAAGATGATCACAGGCATGTGTAAACACCTCAACGAACTCATGTGGACACTCCTCAGCCCGAGGACTCTGTTGAAGGAGTATTGTGCGATGAACAGCTTGCACAACTGAGGGAAGTTCGAGATCGTCTTCGATGGGATCTTGTAGAGGTAGAGACGCGACGAATCGGCTTTTTCATAGAACCAGGATCCCGATGTCACTAAGCAAAACTCGCTTTTGAACTGGTAGGGTTACCCCATTTCTTAGGTCTCCGACCGCTGCTGCTTCTGCTTCGGCCCTCCCCGTGAGGTAATTGTATGATTTTCCAAGATGGAAGACGCCTAAAAGTCTGATACATGTCTCTCGAATCAAATAAAAGATAGGATAAAAGATAGAGCATTCGGGGTATATCGGTAGTAGCATCCTCACCCTGAATGCCTGAATCAACCTAGTCGGACTCAGCCACGCGATCTCGAACTAGTAGATGGAACAAAATCTATATCCAAAAAGAATGCAACAAGTGTAGTATAAGTACACAACGTACCCCCTAGGTATCATAGGCCGATAATGACGGAAGATACACAAAAAGAGATAAATGTCGAATTAATACCAAATAATCTTACACTAAACAGTTCAATAGTCCAATTAAGTCACGTAGTTCAGGTAATAATTCACTGAAGAAACAACCACTTATTCTCATAAAACCTCATTATCATAAGAGTTATCGAGTCCAAACAATTCAATAACATTGTTCAAGTACTTATAATGAACTTTTATCCTCATTATCCAAAATCAACAAAGTCATCAATTAATAATTCAACACTTAATTCATCAACAAATAACCAATGCAATGAAACATGTATGATATGAATGCAATGCATATTCTAGGTACCTTTCATCTTTCAGTATATATGCGTTCAAATTCTATGAACAACACACTCATAGGGGACCCAGGAAGTCCATATACTCCTCCAAAATTTCTCAACGGAGCCCAGATCTTGGCTGAATAACTGTTGTAGGCATGCAACTCCATTCCTCGCGTATCATCATCATCATCATTATCTCAATGTTGTCATAATCTCATAAAGCTATTACCTTTTCGGTCTCTTGGACCCACAATAATTTCATACCACTCTCATATCAATATCATTATAACCATGAGTGTATGAATGCAAATGTCAGTACAAGATAAGGAATCATGATATAATGAGATGCAACCAAGTATAGAGATGAATATCACATGCTTTTAAAAATTCAAGAACACATCATCCAACTACAAATCATGATATCATATCGGAAGCATGTTTGATGAATAAACATACAATAACAAGTATCACAACAACTCAAATAAACAACAGTCAAAATCAAGTCGCGACTGATTCCCCCAGTCCATTATCACAGTACTGGTACCCATTCAAATGTTCATCACAACAATTTGAATGGGACCCCCAAACACGCCCAATACTCTTCAATATTTCTAACTAATTACATACTTCTATCAGAGTCTAGTGAAAGTTAATCGTAGCCTACCACTAGGCCGAACATGAGCCTCGAACAATCAGATCTATGTGTTTGCCTTGCCTTTCTGAAATGTCTCATGGTAATCGAAGTCTAACACATATATATTATTCGTTAGTACAAAGCCTACACAACATACAAGGACATAATCCTTAACCAAATCAAGACTTACAAACCAATCTCGAGCCCACGTCGTCAAGACTCAAACTTTATTACCCAAAAAACCATCAATACATACTAAATAATTATATCCCTAAATTAACTAGAAACCTATTCTCATTTGAACCTTCAATTGAACAATATACGAAAAGCCATAATTTACAAACCCTAGAATTTTCTCCAATTTCAAAAGGGTTTCTATAATCAAATTAAACCCCATAACATGATTATCTAACATATTCCAACACTAATTCGCAATATTAAAGTAAACTAATCAATAAAACACCCCTATATCAAGAATTCAACTCTCTTAATCTCATAAGAAACTTTTAACTCAACTTCCCCAATTTATAATCATACTATATCATCATTAAAGGACTTAGAATCATGAACTCAAATTAGAAAAGATGAAAATCTTACCCCCAAATGAAGAGTTCATTCTTAATCTTCAGAATTCTCCCCTCTTGCGGCTCTAAGTTTGAGAAAAGCTATTTTGGAAAAAGTAACTCAACCTAGGAATTTAATATGATACATGATCCAGCAATTCCGTCCCAACGGAATCGATTCCGCTGGTGCGGTCTCACTCCCGCATAAATCAACCTCACTAAGGCGGTTTCACTTGACACCTCACCACAGCGTAGAAGCGACCCCAACATAGTAGAAGAGCATACGCTCTTGCGGAAATTACCTCCACCAAAGCGGAAACTCATTATCACCCATCGAGGCGGACACTAGAAACAAGAAAATAGGAAACATACTCAGCCTTACATAAAACACCTGAAACACTCCCGAGACTCTGCAGACACAAACCAAGCATACTCCCCCAAGGTAAACAGTGCTACGAACTCGCTCGTGCCCTTATATTTCCCATTTAATTGAGCTAAGATATACTTTTCTAAAGAATCATCTGGAATAATCAAATATTCAAACTAAGATATATTTTTCTAAAGAATCGTCTGAAATAATCAAATATTCAAATATCACAAATATAGCCAAAAAATACATCTGATTTTCTCTAGAAGAAAACTAATGACTCGACTAAGTCATAAATGACCTTTCGAACTACAAGAAGCGACAAAACTTGAAAATGAACTCATATACTAAAAAGTCAACCTTGGGTGAAATTATCCAACTCTATGGTTCTAGTTTTTGGTTTTCAACCGGAACTCATATAAATGGACCTCGGGATCCATGCCACCCATCACCGTACATCACAAACCTCATATAGAGACTACGGAAAATTAAGGGTCTTTATCGAAAAATGATCGAACAGGTCATTACATCAAATACCAATTAAAACAAGGTTCGTCCTCGAACAGAGAGAAATGAACAGAGAAAATGTACCGAAAGTAGTAAATAAGTCAGGATATCTACTCTGCATGTTAGACTCTGTCTCCCAAGTTGCATCCTCAACATAACGATGCTTATATTGCACTTTCATAGAAGTTGTCTTTTTAGACCTTAATTTTCTCACATGCTTGTCTAAAATAGCCACAGGCTCCTCCCTAAACTCTGAATTATGATCTAGCAATACGGAGTCTCACTGAATGATATAAAAATCGTCGGTATGATACTTATTCAACATAGACACATGGAAAATTGGATGAACACCTGAAAGACCTGGTGACAAAGCCAACTCATATGCCACCTCTACAACCCTCTGAAGAATCTCAAAAGGCCTGATATACCTTGGACTCAACTTCCCTCTCTTTCTAAACCTCATCACACCCTTTATGGGTGATACCTTGAAAAGAACCCTATCACCCACCATAAACTCTATATCCCAAAACTTCCAGTCCACATACTCCTTCTGTCTATTATGTGCTTCCAGGAGTTTGTCCTGAATCACATTGACCTTATATAAGGAATCTTTAAACAGATTGGTACCCCAAGAATGAACCTCAAACGCATCAAATCACTCAATCATAGATCGATATTTTCTATCATATAAAGCCTCAAATGGCGCCAAAAAAGAGAAGTAGAGTACCCCAGTCTGAAATGATAGAAATGGAAACACCATGAAGACGAACAATCTCACGAATATATATCTTAGCCAATTTCTCCTAATTATAAGTCATCTGTACTGGAATGAAATATGCGGACTTGGTCAACCTATCAACTATAAACCAAATACATCAAACTTGCCCAAGGTATTGGGAAACCCAACAATGAAATCCATGACAATTCTCTCCCACTTCCACTCAAGAATGGACATCCTCTAAGATATACCACCGGGTCATTGGTGCTCATACTTGACCTACTGACAATTTTGACACTGAGACATAAACTCCACAATGTATCTCTTCATCCTACCCCACCAATAATGTTGCTTCAAATCACGGTACATCTTTGTAGCACCTAGATAAATCAAATACCTAGAGTTGTGAGCCTCCTCCATAATCAATCTAGTCAAATTACCAACTTGAGGAACACACACTCTACCCTTGCCTCCACTACTCATCACATTGTCTCTGATTTACATAACTTCACATCATCATATTTGTGGGTCTTAATATGCTCTAAGAGAGACCACCTCGCCTCAACACAAGAGAAAATACTACACGAATTCAAAATATCAAGCCTCATGAAACTATTGGCTAATGACTAAACCTTCAATGCCAAAGGATGCTAAAAAATAATCAAGCGCGCTTAACTCCCCATACTCATTGTCTTTTGGCTCAAAGCACCTGGAACCACATTGGCCTTGCCTGGATGATACAAAATAGTCATAATCTTTCGACAACTCCCTACATCGATGTTGTCTAGAATTTAAATCTCTCTAATTGAACACGTGCTGAAGACTATGATGATCGGTATACACCTCACAATAAACTCTATAAAGGTAGTGTCTCCAAATATTTAAAGCAAACACAACACCCGCCAACTCTAAATCATGAATGGGATAATTTTTCTCGTGCACCTTCACCTACCTCGATGCATAAGCTATAACCTTACCCTCTTGCATCAACACATAGCCCAACCTAATCCTCAAAGCATCACAATACACAGTAAAGTCCTTTCTCTTTATCGGAAGGGATAAAATTGAGGTTGTGGTCAAAAGAGACTTGAACTTTTGGAAGCACTCCTCACACTCATTGGACAACTGGAAAAAGACATCTTCTAAGTCAAACACATCAAATGAGAAGCAATATAAGAGAATCCCTTGAGAAACCGACGATATTAGCTAGAAAGACCCATGAAACTCTGAATATTTATCACAAAAGTCGGTCTAGGACAGTCCCTGACTACCTTTATATTCTTTGGGTCAACCATAATCCCATCATGGGACACCACGTGTCCTAGAAATGTCACTAAACTCAACCAAAAATCATACTTCGAAAGCTTAGCATATAATTTATTTCCCTTTAATAACCCAAGAACCACTCTCAAATGCTTCTCGTGGTCTTCCCTACTCTTTGAATCAATTAAGATATCATCAATGAACACGATCACTAAAGAATCCAAATACGGCTTGTATATCACATTCATCACATCCATAAATGCTACGGGGGGATTGGTAAGCCCAAAAGACATCCCTATAAACTCATAATGACCGTAATGAGTTTGGAACGCTATATTGGGCACATCGTCGGCTCAAATATTCAATTGATGATACCCGAATCTCAAATCAATCTTCGAAAACATAGAAGCACCCTGAAGCTGGTCGAACAGGTCATCAATATGAGGAATCAAAAATTATTTCTGATGGTGACTTTGTTCAACTATTTATAGTCAATGCACATACACATAGTGTCAGCCTTTTTCTTCACGAAAAACACAAGAACACCCCAAGGAGACACTCGGTCGAAAGATACCCTTACTCAATAAGTCCTGAAGCTACTTCTTCAACTTTCGAAGTTGTACCAGAGCCATACGGTATGGAGGAATAGAAATGGGTCGAGTACCCTACTCTAGATCAATGCATAAGTCAATATCTCTATCTAGTGGCATACCCGGTAAATCTGATAGAAAGACCTCGACAAACTTACTAACTACTAGAACTGACTCAAAGGACAGACTATACATGCTCATATACCGAATATGATCTAGGTACACCAAATAACCTTTATCTACCAACTTCTTAGCCTGAATGAAGGAAATAATATTCTTATGAGCAGGGTTGGGAGCACATCTCCACTCTAATCTCGGAAGTCCAGGCATCGCTAGAGTGACTGTCTTGGCATGAAAGTCCAGAATCATGTGGTACGGTGATAACTAATCCATCCCCAAAATAATATCAAAGTCAACCATATCTAATATGACAAAGTTTACCCAAGTATCATAACCCATAAAAGTAACCACATAATGATGATAGACTCTATTTACAACCACAAAAATCACCAATCGGTGTAGAAACACGAATAGGGATATCAAGCATATGACACTGCATATCCAAATCACCAAAAAAGTAGGCAGACACATATGATAATATAGACCCCCGATCAAATAACACTGAAGTAGACCGATGACAATTGAGATGATACTTGTGATAACTGCATCCGATACCTCAGCCTCTAGTCTACCGGGAAAGTATAACAATAAGTGCATCCTCCCTCGAACTAAGTACCCTGCTGTCCACCTCGGCCTGAATGTGATCCATATCTATCCATATGCGATCCACCACGGCTAGTCTGATGGCCACTACGGCCTGACTGGGAACCCTCTCTACTAGATTGACCGCTACTCCTAGATGGTTGCATCGGGGTCCTAGGTGTATGAGATCCACCCAATCTATGTCTAGGATAGTCCATCCTGAAATATCCAACCACTCTACAATTGTAATAAGTCCTAGTCATTGAGGGCTACTGAATAGAGATAGAAGAACCTGAGTGACCACCACAGTCAGAATACCAAGATTGGGTTCCATTGGACGACTAGCCCCCACTATAACTGCTTTGCCCCACGAAAGTACCATCTGTAATCTGTCCTGAATCGGGTGACTAGACTGCGAATGCTGAAACCTACCATGATTTCCATAACCATAAGAAGTAGACCCATTGTATTTTCCATATCGGTGCATCCTCTTATCGGAATCATGTCTGGACAACTTGCTCCTAACAAACTCAACCATCCTAGCATGCTCAGTCATGGTCTCAAATGAAGTCGGAGTAACTAACAACTGTAACGTATCCAAATGAAGAGGAACACTTAAGCCTCTCACAAAGTATTTGACTCTCTCTAACTTTGTAAGTAGCAACGGCGCTGCATAGCACGATAAGGTATGAAAGCGAGTCTCGTAATAAAAAATTGTACCCCTCTGTTCAATCCTCTGAAACTCATCACATTTGTTCAGATGCAAGCTAAGAGGCACATAATTCTCCAAGAAAATCCGATAAAACCTAACCCAAGACAGTGAAGGCGACCCTGTCAGTCGACAATTAACATAAGCCTTCCAACATTGCTTCGCATACCCCATAAGCTGAAGAGCAATAAAATAGACCTCGTGCGACTCAACTATACCCATGGTGTGCAACCTCTTATAGCAGCTAACAATAAACTCATACCCATCCTCCTCGGGTTGTCCATAGAGTACGGGAGACTTCATGTTAGAAAAGTGCTCCCATATCTTCCGCTCATCGCGGGTCATAACTATCCTTACAATTAGTCGGGGACCATAATCGGGTGCTGAAATCTCATCAATATGAGGAGCCGACATAGTAGTTGGCTGAACCCCTGTAGTATGAAACTAGAGAGTTCCTCTCCCACCCAGGTTTGTGACCTACCTGGAGTAGTCGGATGCATGCCTTCCTAGACAAAACCATCTAAAACACTAGCAAATTGCCCAACGTGTCATGTATAATTGGAATATCTATGAATCTGTATGATCCTGGGCTGGCCCCATCTCCTCATCAAGAAACTCATCGCGAGGATCAATATATGGTATAGGGGAAACTAATCTAGCAAGAGCCTGGTTGGCTCCCTAAGCTCGACCCTGGCCGGTGTAGCTCCTCAAGCTCTACCTCTGCCCCTGCCATGACCTCGACCATGACCGCACACCACATGTACATGTGTCGGTGCCTCCTTTCTCAATGTGTCAACAAGAGTCATCGCCATCTATGAGAGAGTAGGAACAAAGGCCAGATACCAATTTGATTCAACTTAGTATGAAAGAAATGAAAAATGTGAAGTTTCTAAAATGTCTCATATCCTCTCGAAGATAAGTACGAACGTCTCCGCACTGATCTGCAAGACTCTACTAGATATTGCACTTGTATTTAAGATCTTTTAACCTAAAGCTCTAATACCAACTTTGTCACAACCCTTTTTAAGAATCATGGTGGCACCTACACTTCCCACCGGTAGGTGAACCACACTCAATCCCAATTAACAAGATGTAAGAAAAAATGTGGAAATGTAACAAAATACTTATAAAACTTATCTATCATAATATGAATACGAGAAATACAGTCTGAAAGTCAAATGAAACCCCCAAAAGATAATATCAATAATAAAAGAGCGCTACTATCATAATACATCAGTCAAAAGGAAATGGAAGAAGCCTAAAAGTCTGATACATGTCTCTCGAATAAAATAAAAGACAGGATAAAAGATAGAGCATTTGGGGGCATGCCATTAGTAGCATCCTCACCTTGAATGCCTGAATCAGCCTGCTCAGACTCATCCATGCGGTCCAGAACTGGTAGATAGAATAAAATCTGCATCCAAAAAGAATGTAACAAGTGTAGTATGAGTACACAACTTACCCCATAGGAATTATAGACTTACAACGACGAAAGATACATAAAAAGAGATAAATATCGAGTTACCACCAAATAATCCCACTTATTCTCATAAAACCTCAATATCATAAGTTATCCGAGTCCAAATAATTCAATAACAGTGTTTAAGTACTTATTAATCAACTTTTATCCTCATTATCCAGAATCAACCAAGTCACCAATTCAACACTTAATTCATCAACATATAACCAATACAACAAGTCTGTATGATATGAATGCAATGCACATGTCAGGTACCTTTCATATTTCAGTATACATGTGTTCAAATTCTATGAAAAACATGCCCATAAGGGACCCCGCGAAGTCCATATACTCCTCCAAAATTTCTCAATGGAGCCCAACTCTTGGCTAAATAACTATTGCAGGTGTGCAACTCTGTTCCCCGCGTATCATCATCTCAATGTTACTGTAATCTCATAAAAATCTTACATTTCTGGTCTTATGGACCCACAACAATTCTATACCACTTTCATATTAATATCATCAGAATTATGAGTGTATGAATACAAATGACAATATAAGGTAAGACATCATAATGTAATGAGATACAACAAAGTATCAATATGAATATCACATGCTTTCAAGAATTCAATAACACGTCATCTAAGTACAAATCAGGATATCATATCAGAAGCATGTGTGATGAATAAACACACATTAGCATGTATAGCGACAAGCCCACATAATGGCGACAAGCCCAAATAAACAACGTAATCGTTATTACGGATTATCATATAATCATTAAACCAGTCTGAGCTCTGATACCACTGTAGGGATTTGTTGGGTTCGTAAACAAGTAGTAAGCACAACGAAAGTTTAAAATTTTCTTACCCAACAACGATCCTGACATGACTTATACGACTATCATGTTTATGGTCAAAACATAATAAAAGAAAAATTATATTTTTTCGAGCGTGGGATTTAATATTAATGTATTCACGCGATTAGTTTGCTCGATTGCAAGATTTAACTCCAGTTTATCTCCTAATCAAGAAAGCTAGAAAATCTTGCTTTGGGAATTGAGAAATGATTTTCTATATTCTTATAATTATGAGGTATATGTTGTATATATAGGAGTTCAGGAAAAAACCTAAACATATATAAAATAGGAAAACCTGAGCCCATGTTAATGTTCAGTGGATCAGCCCAGCTGGTCCACTTCACACTCCCAAAGTGGACAACTAAGCTCTCATTTTGGGATAGTAATATCTGGCCCAACTGCTTTCCTGTATTTGTCTGAGTACCCATATAATATATCTAACATATTTAATTAAATCTGAAATTCAATTCGACTTAACTAAATAATTTGTATCAAATAGAAATATTTCATAATTATTATAAATTAAATATTTCGATTCTCAATTGAATATTTAATACTTTCTCAATACACTCTTACATCGAAGAAACAATCGCATATAGTGTGACCCTATATGCCTTCACATATCAACATTAATCTAGTTAAGGTTCATACAAAACTCCTAGACAGCGTCGTATGATGAACTCAATATGTGAAGTATGTTTACATGAATCTAGCAAATTTAACCTTTATACGGAACTATAAACTCCTTTCATTCACGACACACTCGATTAAGTTTAGGATTTACCAAGTGTCTATCCAAATGACTTAATCACTTTATCTCACATTTATTAGTTGACAATTAGACCATATACTAAATACGTCTCTTGCACTATCCAGTGACTGTAGTCAACCTAATAACATTGAGAAGTTGAATGCTCTCTCGAATAACATTCGAGGAATGAATTCTATTCTTGACTTAACTACCACCTTGATTTACATCCCGATGCACCCAACACAAGCCATATATTATCCAGAAGGAGTTTAAGCTTAGAACTTAGTCAAACTACATCATTCTGTAAACAAAGTGCGTATTGAAATTACGTGTCATAATTCACATAAGTGTCTGCATATGTTTCGTTAGTGGCGACAGACTCAGTTGCTTTGTCACTGGTGTGTCCTCTTTTAATATGGGAACTGGGAATTAAAGATGGAGCTAGGAATTTAGTGCGGTCAAGATTTCTCACGTTAATTGTTGATTGCTGAAGTGTGATTAGCAAACAGTTCATCCATAAGTAAATGTTGGTAGACTATTGGCTACAACAAATATATTAATTTCTGTCTTATATACTTCTTTCCAGCAGTTTGCCTAATGGTCTTTGGTAGTAAAGGAGTTCAGCCGTGGATGATCTTCAGATGAAATTTTTATATGAAGTTTTTAGGCAAACTAGCAAATATAATTTGATAGCACTTCAGTTCCACTTGTTTAATAATGCAAGCTAAGAGCATCCAAGCAAAAGTGATTTTGAAATTATGTAAAGAATTTCGTTTTCCGTCCTAAATTGGTATTGACTATGGTTGCAAAATGTGCAAAACTGAAGCTTTCATTTTGTTAATGGAGTAAGGTGTTGCATTTATGGTGTCAAAAAGATGTAAAATAAGTACAAGTTAAGCTTGGTAATTCCTAATACAAAAATTTCCTATTCCAGAACAGGGAGCAAACCAAAACAAGAAAGTTGGCTACTAAGCCAGAGTAAGAGAGCTCATAAAATCATTGGGTTTGATGTTATATTTTGCCCAATATATCATTTTTAGTACTAAGTTAAAGTTAATGTTGTAACAAATGTCACAACATTCGAACCAACATTTCTGTGACTAACAATTTTGCCTAACTTCACGGACTGAAGGAAATTTCGTGGATATTTTACCACGATAGAAAAATGACTTGGGAAGGTGATTAGGAGCTGATGAAAAACATGAAAAGAATAGATCAAACTTGTTGCTAAGATTGGGGAACAAGTCGAAGAAGTTAGAGGATTTTGCTCCATGATATTCTTCAACAAACCTTATCGGCTGTCCACCTTTCCCTCAACCTCTACAACAAGTCGATGAGTTTTTCAAGGAATACTCTCTACTATAAATAGAGAGGTAAGAAGAGTGAATCGATATCCAGAATCATATTGTAAAAATATCAAGAGAGCTCTCGAGAATTCTGTTAGCTATATTTCGAATGCTCACGCAAGCGTACGCATCGTTCACAAGTAATATAGTCTGTAAGACCGAATATCATCCACAGAGACTGGTTTCTAAGTACCGTTCATCTATTTTATGTTATCTATTTGACAATCGATATTTGATTGATGTTTTTATTTAACTACTAGTAATTGCAAGATTTAAACCAATAAAGTTGTAATCAGTTATGAATGAATTAGGGCTTCCAAAATCTTCGACTATCCACTTTATTCAATCCTTAATGCGACTAGAATGATTCTTCTTCTTCGTTAAGATAGCGGTTAACTAGACTGTCTTATATTCTGGTTAGGACATATAATCACTCAACCCCAGTGCAGAACCCTACTATATTTCTATGATAGGATTTACTACATAGGAGGATTAAGAACAGTAACATATAATGCTACACAAGTATCGGGGTACTTTCGTCCGCAATTTTAACATATGTCTAGTCAATTACAACATATCTAAATCTCTCCTTTCGACTTTTGATTCGAAATCATATAGGTTATGATAATTAGTGATCAATTAATTATCAAACATCCATTCCAAATATTGAATAATCTTAATCAAGTGAAGAAGAAATCAAACTACTGCATTAATTCATGAATAAAAGTTTTAAGCGATTCATAAGGAAAGCCCTAATAGAGTGTTTAGCTCCTAGTCATAGTCACGCTAAGAACTAACACAATATCTATACATAAAATGAATTAAAAATGAAAGAAAGAAAATTACGTAGAACAAAGTTTCCAATTATAGCTCCAAATCCATCTTGTGTTGTGTTGTGTTGTAGAATGACTAACCTCCTTCATAGCATTAATCCATATGGCTTAAATATCCTCTAATTTCCATGCCCTATGGACCAATCTGCCCTTATCCAATTTGCCTTCGGAATTAAAATTTCCCGTGTCGGCACTGCGGTTCTGCATACCGGCACCGCGGTGCCGAAACTCCTGCAGCTTCTCAACACAAATGGCACCACAGTACTGTCTGATGGCACCGCAGTGCTAGAAGTCCTGTGACTCCTCGGTAAATATGGCACCGCGATTCTGCATAGTGGCACCGCGGTGCTGCCTTCTTTCGCTCTGAGTTGCCAACTTTTGTTTTTTCGCCTCGGGAGCCCCTTTTCTGTCAATTTCTCGTTCTTTTTTGTCATTTTACCTTTTTGCACCGCTGTGAATCAAAAGAAAGAAAAACAAACCTACTACTATACTAAACACAACAAAAACGAGTAAAATACCAACTAAAAATGACTCAAAAGACGTATACAAAATATGCCTGACAAACACCCCCGAACTTAACCCTTGCTCGTCCTCGAGCAAAGATTAAAACAAAAACAAAGACACAAAAATAAAAGACTCAAAGACTCAAATCAAGCAGCTGCACAAAGACTTAGAAACACATGAACGTCAGTTGGGATAATATGCAGGAACAGATATAACATGAATTCAGCAATCTAGAATTTCAAGTTAGGTATTTCGCAAATTCAGTTCAATCACAAGTAATGGAAGCATGAATATTTAACTTATGCATGTCAATTTCATTTAGTCTACGTGTCTGTGTACTTGCTATTCTCCACTAATCATAGACATACATACTAGAGATCCTCAGGACTTTTCAGGGTTGTAATGTAGGCTTAGACATGTGTAGGTAAAAGTTGACATTTAGGCTCAAATTACGTACCATAAGCGTTGTTCTCATTCAACCATTTGGTTCTTCTTTTTGGTATTCTTTTTCAGTTCATACCTATCGTTCCCCTCTTCTCTTTTTGAGAGCATGAAACACATTCACATAGACACCCCCAAACTTAAGCTTTAACATATTTTTTTATTGGGGTGCATCAATTTTTCACTCTCTTTTGTATTTCTTTTTCACACTTCTTCATTCCAATTTTTTAATTACTGCTTATGACACACAAGAGAATCATAGAATGTCAAAGAAATTACTTATTTTAGGCTCAAAGGGGCTGACTAGGGATATAATTTATTGCAAGGTAGGTAATGAATGGTAAGAAGAGCTAACAAAGAAATGTCTGAATCATCACCCTAACATGTACATCTTAACTATTTCGCCTCAAATAACAAGCAAACAGACTTCACAGACATTTTTCAATTGACAACACATATGCTAAGCATCAAATATTCCAAATAATCAAATTTTCATGAATTTTTGGCATATCTAACTTAAGCACACATATTATAGCTTCTCATTCAATTACATTATCCCACTTAGTTCACTAGGCATTCCAAATAAGCACAATATGCATGATATATAAAAAAAATTGACTCACATAAAACACAAAAACAATAAAAGACTCACAAAAATAAAATAAAATGAAAACTCCCCCCCAAACTTAAACTACACATTGTCCCAAATGTGTAAAAGACTCAAAAATTACAATGGAATGACTTACAGACATACATTGTGGAGGCGGATACTGCATTGTGGAGGTATATGTGGGAGGAGATTTTTCGGAAATCACTATCGGCACCGCGGTTCTGCATAGTGGCACCACGATGCCTATATTCCTGCTACCTCTCTGATTTTCTCGCACCGCGGTGCTGAAACTCATGATTCTGTATTTTCCAATGTTTTTCCCTGCTTCATGTCCCATTACTTCACCTGGCATCACAACACAACAAAAGTACCAAAGTGAGAATGTTCTATTAAATTAAATTGCATAATTTAAAAATTGGGTTGCCTCCTAAGTAGCGCTGTCTTTAACGCCTTGTAGCCGGATGTAGGTTACTCATTAAATCATTGGGGGTATTTTAACCCCACAACCTATCCATTTCAAAATCATCCTCCTCTTTCTCGCTCTGTTTTTCTTTTTCACATAAGGGGGTTCAGTAAGACTTACCTGTTCGACGGCTTCCATGACATTCATTTTTGTTTCAGCATTCTTGCTGACCTGTGGGTTCACCGCTGTATGAATGATCTCTCTAGCTTTGGCCGGCCGTTGAATCGCCGTGTCACCGTGGCCGATCAGGAAACACTTATTGATGGTTTGAGATTCAATGGTGGAATTGAACACTTTGAACACCATCTCTTTCTCCTGAACCTTTAGTCTCAGTTCTCCATTTTCTACATCAATCAGGGCTCTCCCAGTTGCAAGGAATGGTCTTCCCAAAATGATGGGTATTTCATCATCTTCCTCCATATCAAGAATGAGGAAGTCTGCTGGAAAGAAGAACTTTCCCACCTTGACCATCATATCTTCTATTATGCCTCTGGGGTGCACTACGGTTCGGTCGGCCAACTGCAAATTCACTGTAGTTGGTTTGGCTTCTCCCAAACCCAATATCTTGAAGACAGAAAGAGGCATGAGATTGATACTGACCCCTATATCACACAACACCTTGTTTCATGTCACCTTACCAATAGTGCAGGGTAAGGTGAAGCTCCCTGGATCCTTCAGCTTAGGAAGTAGTTTCTTTTGCAGGATGGCACTGCATTCCTCTGTCAAAGATATTGTCTCATAATCCGCTAGCCTTATCTTTTTTCCAAGTATCTTTCATGAATTTAAAGTATGTTGGCATCTGTTCTAGTGCTTCAATGAAGGGGATATTTATGTGAAGCTTCTTAAACACATCCAAAAACTTAGAGAACTGTTTGTCAATTGCCTTCTTTTGTAACCTATGAGGGTAAAGGATTCTGTCAACGTACTCCCTCAAAGGTGTTTGTGGAGCTGTCTCAACTGTAGGGCGGTCCCAGTGACCCCCTCATTCTCCACCTCATCTGCTTTCTCACACTCCTTCTCACTTACCTCTGCGGGCTGGGGAGCAACCTGCTCCAACTGCTTTCCACTCCTCAACAATACTGTTTGACACTGCTCTCTAGGATTTACCTTTGTATTGCTTGGCAGAGTGCCCTGCGGCCTGTTGGTTGCCATGTTTGCCAGTTGTCCAACCTGCGTTTCCAGGTTTCTGAGAGCGGACCTGGTTTCAGATATGAACTGATTCTACGAATTGGTGAGTGTCAGCAATGCAACTCTCAGTTCATCAGGCTTCTCCTGTTGTGTAGGTGGTCTAAACTGCTGGGATGAAGTGTCCTGATTTTGCACCTGTTGGTTCTGGTAACCACCTTGATATGGTTGCTGATGAGGTTGATCGTTCCTCCACAAAAAGTTAGGGTGATTTCTCCACCCTGGGTTGTATGTGTTGGAATTATAAGGCCTCTGAAAGTTCCCAACCGCATGTACCTGCTCCATTGTCACATTATGCGGTCCACCACAAATCTCGCAATTCATTGACATCTGGACTGCATTCACAGACATGGTGTTCTGCTGCAGTTTCTTCGTCAGAAGGGCCACATATGCATTCAAGGCAGTGATGGCATCTATTTCATGTATGCCCATAGTCTTCCTACTATTCACTGACCTGTCATCTGCCTCTTGATGATTATTGACATCAATGTCTTCTAGTAAGTCATGTGCCTCATTGACACTCTTTCTCATGAATGCTCCACCTGTTGCAGCATCAATGATGGTACGAGTAGTACCACTCAATCCATTATAAAAAATATGGACCAGCATCCACTTCTCTGTGCCATGATGTGGGCACTTCCTTTGCAAATCCTTGAATCGCTCTCATGCATCATAGAGCGACTCCCCATCCACCTAATAGTAATTGTTCAGCTCTCCCCTTAGCTTTGCAGCCTTGGAAGGAGGGAAAAACTTTGCTAGAAACTTTTGGGTCAGGTCCTGCCAGGTAATGACGGAGTTGGCAGGCAGTGAGTTCACCAGCTTTTGGCTCTATCCCTAAGTGAGAACGGGAAGAGCCTCAGTCTAATGAAATCGTCAGTAACGCCATTGTATTTAAACGTGGCACACAGCTCCAGAAAGTTTGTAATGTGCATGTGGGAATCTTCAGATGGCAGTACCCCAAATTGTATTGTGTTCTAGACCATGCTCAGGATGGCGGGCTTGATCTCAAAGTTGTTGGCCCCTATAACTAGGAGCCTGATGCAAGTTTGTGCACCTGTGACCGTGGGAAGAACATAGTCCCCCAAACTTCTCTCTGTTGGGACCTGTATTGGCTCCCCTGCATTCTCAGGAACCTCATTGTCTGACCCATTCTGATTCGGTTCGTTGTTCATGGTCAATGACTCAGATATTCTTTTGTTGCGCCTGTTTTGTTTGCAGGTTTTCTCAATTTCAGGATTGAAGGGAACAATTGTATCTGCCTCTCTCCTTCTTCGCTTACACTAGATTCCTAAAACAGATCAAAATCAACAAACAAATCAAGGCACACGGTTTTGACAGTAAAAATAAAAAATAAAAAATAAAAAATAAAAAATAAAGCCAAAGTAGAAATAAAAACAAATGATTTGATATTAGATGTACGCCAGTCCCCGGCAACGGCGCCAAAAACTTGTTAGCGATATTTCGAATGCTCAGGTAAGCTTACGCATTGTTCACAAATAATATAGTTTGTAAGACCGAATATCATCCACAGAGACTGGTTTCTAAGTACCGTTCATCTATTTTATGTTATCTATTTGGCAATCGATATTTGATTGAGTTTTTTATTTAACTACTAGAATAATTGCAAGATTTAAACCAATAAAGTTGTAATCAGTTATGAATGAATTAGGCTTCCAAAATCCTCGACTATCCACTTTATTCAATCTTTAATGCGACTAGAATGATTCTTCTTCTTCGTTAAGATAACGGTTAACTAGACTGTCTTATATTCTGGTTAGGACATATAATCACTCAACCTCAGTGCAGAACCCTTCTATATTTCTATGATAGGATTTACCATATAGGAGGATTAAGAACAGTAACATATAATGCTATACAAGTATCGGGGTACTTTCGTCCGTCATTTTAACATATGTCTAGTCAATTACAGCATATCCAAATCTCTCCTTTCGGCTTTTGATTCGAAATCATATAGGTTATGATAATTAGTGATCAATTAATTATCAAACATTCATACCAAATATTGACTAAATCTTAATCAAGTGAAGAAGAAATCAAATTACTGCATTAATTCATGAATAAAAGTTCCAAGCGATTCATAAGGAAAGTCCTAATAGAGTGTTTAGCTCCTAGCCATAGTCATGCTAAAACTAACACAATATTCATACATAAACTGAATTAAAAATGAAAGAAAGAAAAATACATAGAACAAAGTCTCCAATTGTAGCTCCAAATCCGTCTTGTGTTGTATTGTGTTGTAGAATGACCAACCTCCTTCATAGCATTAATCCCTAGGGCTTAAATATCCTCTAATTTTCGTGCCATATGGACCAATCTGCCATTAGCCAATTTGCCTTCGGAACTGAAATTTTCCATGTCGACCGCTGATCAGATACTGCATGACCGCGCAAAAACTCCTGCGACTTCTCGACAAATGGCACCGTGGTACTTCCTGGTGGCACCACAGTGCTGAAAGTCTTGTGACTCCTTGGTAAATATGGCACCGCGGTTCTGCATAGTGGCACCGCGGTGCTGCCTTCTTTCGCTCTGAGTTGCCAACTTTTGTCTTTTTCGCCTCGGGATCACATTTTCTGCACATTTCTCATTTCTTTTTGCTATTTTTCCTTTTTGCACCGATGTGACTCAAAAAAAAGAAAAACAAACCTACTACTATACTAAACACAACAAAAACGAGTAAAATACCAACTAAAAATGACTCAAAAGGCGTATACAAAATATGCCTAACAAATTCTTCTAAAAAAACTAGATCACAAATGTTGTCTGAGCGTGTCGACAACATTCTGTCCAATATTATAATAGTTCTAGATTTGTTCTTCATTAAAGAAATTATAATGAGATGGTGTCTATGTCTATATAGGCAGATTTTTCAGGCATAAGTTATTTGCGACTTCAACTTTTTAATTCCTTTTGTTTTATTTTGTAATTGTAAAAGATGAATTTATTCAATTGTATATAAATATATACAATACTTTCGGTCACTGGCCGTCATAGGTTATATAATCAATATAACCTATGTTAATATTAAACTTTTGTGTTCTTTAATATTTTCGCTGTAATTTACTCTTCAAAGGTTTTTTCTTTTTTATCGAAGTGTTGTCACTTGTGACTGACAATATTATTGCCAACATTTGCAAACTGTATTAGCATTCAATTTATTTTTACTTCCAGTTTGTTTTTTATTTCATAGCATACCCCGAGACCTAACAAGTGGTATGAGATCCGACATTTAACACAATAAGTGCTTGGTCATGTTATTTACAATTATGAATCCAACTAATCCAAATATTGGTAGACTTCTCATTTTAGATGGTACAAACTATGTGTTACACCCCGTGATACCAGGGCTACTAATTGAGAACGTGATTAAGGAATCAAGATTTGGAGGTTGAAAGAAAAGAATATTTACATTTTCCTCCGGAAAAAATTTGGGAAAATGCGTCGACGGAAAAATTATTAACCTGGAGTTTAATACTTCTAATTGAATTTATGGGATTAGTATTGGATTATAAAGAATTGGAATTGATAATATGGGGCCCGCCGAGAATTTCACAATTTCGCGGGGTCCTGGCTTTTAAGATATTTTGGACAATATCTAGATATTTTGAAGAGGAAATTATTGACCAATGAGAGGGCGACATGTGTCCCTCTCCACTTGTCTTGCTAAGGAAAATATCTATATAGAAGATAAGCTTGCCAGACTTAGAGACATTTTTATAATATTCTATCTTCCTAAATATTATCTTCTCTCTTCCTTAGCCTTATATTTCGAAATTCATGGATAAAGAGAAGAGCAAAGAAAAGTTATTTTCGTAGATTAAGAACACTAATCAAGTTCTAAGACAAGTTAACTCTCTAATAATCTCCAAAATCCATATTGGGCCGAAAATGGGGTTGAAAACCCTAGCTTGTTCGTCGACTTTTTGGAGGTAAAACATGAAGAGAAGTTGGTTCTAAGGTTTTAGTGGATACATGAAAGTGATTGGATCTTGAAGAAATGGAGCACAACGAAAACTACGGGCCAAAGTGGAGCGGACTGCCTAGGGACGTTTTTGGGCATTTTAAAGGTAAAAATTCCTCATTATCTTGAAGTAATTGGATATTACTTATTGTTATAATGTATATATGAGCTTGTGCTAATAAGAATGAATATTAAAAAGTGTTTGGACCAATTTTGGTGTCTTGGCCGAGAATGGGACAAATTTGGTGTCATTGAGTTTCGTTGGTTATTGTCGTTGTTATCTTCACCTATTGCATGTTATAATGGAGTAATGTCGTTGTTAATAAGTTGATATAACTTATATAGAAGTTTTGGAACTCGAATTGGAATAAAAATGATTAAGGAAAGAGTTGTCGGATTGTAGTTGTTGGCCGTGGAATCTATAAAACTGTTGGACGTTATTATGCAGTTTTTATGGACTGTTTTGTGGTGTTAGGCTGCTGGAAAATCAGCCACCTTAATGCATGTTTAAATGTAGTAGTTTCTAATGAAAGTCCTAAGGATTAAGGGTGTAGAAAGGTGTTAAAAAGCTTCACATTTTACCCTTGTTGTTGTGGGATATTGGGCTGATTTGTATGGACAGTTTTATGTGATTGTGGGGCAGAATTTTACACATCTAGTAGGCGTGTAATCCCCTTTGGTTAACTGTTGGTTATGCCCTTAAGTGTGGCTTGTTGGTTGTTGAATTTTGGCCTTGGAAAAGGTGGAAAAGTACGTAGAAACACAGGAAGTGTTGCCCAATTTTCTGTAGAATAAGAGACCCTTAGTTGGTATTAATCTACCTTAGAAAGCTTGGAATTGATAATCGTGTTATTGTTGTTATAGGTTGAAGTACTTTGAGACGTATTCTATATTGTAGAGTTGGTTAGTCGCCAAAAAGGTGTGTAAACTATCCTTTCTTCTTCTAGCATGATTTCTTGTTCTAAAGTAAGTGTATCCTACTCCTTAGTGATGTAATTCTTGATAGTATTTTGGATTTCCTAAAATAGAAGTTTCTTTATATACTTTCTTGATAGTACTTTGATTTTATATAATGGAAGTGGTTCTATCCATTCTTTTGATAGTACTTGGAGTTTCTAAAATGAAAGATTGTTACATCTATTCTCTTGATAGTACTTTGGGTTGTTTAAATGAAAGTATTTCATTTTAGTTCATTGTAGTATACGAAAGAAGTTACATGATTCAAAGGTATAAATTACTTGGTGTTAAAGTATACTTGACTTGGTTTGAAAAGTATAACTTACTTGAGTTTAAAAATGTAGTAACTTGATTTTAAAAGTGGAAGTATCTTGATACTATGAGTGTTAGTGTTTTGAGGTTTATAAATGAGAAGATGTACGGCGGACGTACATAGTACTTCGGGTTCAATTTCCCTATTATTACTAGATGTGATATTGTCTTGAGTTCTCTTAAAATGATAGTTCATTCTATTTGTGCTAATGAGAGTCGGAGATGATTTTAAATTGTATAGTTGGATCATGTGAGTACGTCCATGATTACGACATAAATTTTATTGTGAAAATTGTATAGTTGAATCATGTGAGTACGTCCATGATTACGACATAAATCTTATTGTGTAAATTGTATAGTTGGATCATGTGAGTACGTCCATGATTACGACATAAATCTTATTGTGAAAATTGTATAGTTGGATCATGTGAGTACGTCCATGATTACGACATAAATCTTATTGTGAAAATTGTATAGTTGGATTATGTGAGTACGTCCATGATTACGACATAAATTTATTGTGAAAATTGTATAGTTAGATCATGTGAGTACGTCCATGATTACGACATAAATCTTATTGTGAAAATTGTATAGTTGGATCATGTGAGTACGTCCATGATTACTATATAAATCTTATTGTGAAAACGGTATAGTTGAAATCATGTGAGTACGTCCATGATTAGGACTTGAACATTATATAAACCCATGGACAAGATCCATGATGCGAGTACAAATACTCTTTGGGGTTGATCTAACTCTTAAAAGACATAACTTAAAAGGTAAAGTTGACTCTCATTACTCTCATATTTGCAAGACACAGTGTACTGTTATTTTGAATTATCATACTTGCCTCATGTTATATTTGGACTGTATGATCTCCTTTACAGTACTTATTGTTTCAGATACTTGGTACATTTTCCGCATCGACCTCTTTTCTCGGGCTGCGTTCATGCCGCAGGTTTAGGTAAGCAGTTTGGTGATCTGCAAGTGTAGGATCCTTGCTCAGAGTTTTTGGGATAGCTCCATTGTTCCGGGGCTTATCATTTTGGTATAGATCTTTCATTACAGGGTTTTGTACAGTTATGGGTACGGCGGGGCCTTGTCCCGTCATGGTTCTGTAAAATTCTTAGAGGTCTGTAGTCATATGTGGGATTGGACTCGTGTACAGTGTAGTTTCTTTTGGATTATATATATGGCAGCCTTATCGGCTTTGCCTTTGCATGTTTGTAAAAAAAAGTGTTATTTAACTTCTGCGGGTAACTTAGGTCGTAGAGGGTAGAAGGGTACCCAGGTAGGGCACCAGTCGCGGGCCCGGGATTCAGGTCGTGACACTATGCCTATTGGAAGATTCACCTACGTTCTCACATCAAATCAATTGATGTTAGGACATGGAGATCTATAACCAATGGGTATGTATGCCGCCGGATGAGGAAGGTGGCATTCAATCTGAATTGACTGCGGAAGAAATCAATAATGCTAGCTTTAACGAAAAGGCCTTAAATGTAATTTTTGGATGAGTTGATCTTTACATGTTCAAACTCATTCAAAATTGTCCAACGGCTAAGGATGCATGAGATATTTTACAAATTCATTGTGAAGATAACTCAAGTGTTCGTCAAACTAAGCTACACATGCTCATAAGCAAGTATAAACAATTAAGGATGGAAGAAACGGATGATATTAAATATTATTTTGAAAAGTTGATTGACATATCTAATGAATGTCAAGTGATTGGTGAACCATTAATCAACACTCAACTTGTTGAAAAGGCTATCTGTTCTCTTCCTGAAAAGTTCAATTTAAAGATTTGTGCCATTGAAGAAACATCTTTCGTTGAAAGTCATTTCAGTCATCGATTGACGTCAGCAATTCGCGAGGATCATTATAGCCATTGGTTGATCAACGAGACTAGAAACTTAGAACAACGTAGCAATTAGCCTTAGAATAGGAGAAATGGTACAATAAAGTCGAGTGGCTTTCACTCCTCTCTTTCCTTATAGTCAAGAGAGTTGATTCGCTCTTTTCCTTGCTTATAGTCAAGCAAGTAGCTTTCACGCTCACAATCTTGCTACTATGGACCTTCATACCCTGATGAGCATTCTCAAAACCTATGAGATGAACATTGAGAATCAAAGGGAACTATATAAGAGCAAGAATGTGACACTTCAAGTTCAATCCACGGAGAATCAAATTGATGAAGATGACGAGAATCTTGAAGAACTTGGTAAATGTGATAATGTTGTCTCACTCACTCGAAAATATAATTCAATTGTGAGGAAGTTCAACAATGAGAGAAATCAATCTAAATCTAAACATCATCAAAACCAAGACTTCAATCAAAAACCCACCAAGTTCCTTCCACGTACTAAAAAGGGAAGTCGACTTAGAAGAACCAATTCATATAGTACCAAATTTGATTCCAAGCAATTAGAGTCTGTGGAATGTCATGCATGCTCAGGTTGAGTTCATTATGCTAATGAATGTGAAAACACTCTTAGTAAATTTGGTAAGAATATATGAGTCTCTTTTAGTGATGATGAAGGAGAAGAGAAAGGAGATCAAGAAGTCAAATCACAAGAAATTGTTACACCCCGTATTTACAGGACATGATGTAAGAACGTACGTAAGAACTCACAGTGTTAAGATTTGAGACTTGTAAAAATTTCTCGGAATTATGAAATTTTCGGAAAACGTATTATTGTGACGAATGGGGGGACGACACGTGTCACCCCCCTTAGATGATGCCTTGGACGATTTTTGCAAGGGCTAAAGGGTCATTGGACCTTTGTTAGCAAGACAAGTCTTGCAACTTGAAAGCTTGACATGTTTGACTTAGTCAAGGGGACAATTAGTCTTGATATTTGTTAAGACCTCATCCTAGCCAACCATTTGTGCACACCTTGACCCTCCATGTCCCTATATAATACTAGTAGCAAGACAAGAGTTCCACACTTAGCTAAAATTCACAAAAAATTGTAGAACAAGAGAGGGAGGCTCACGGGTTGGGCATCGATAAGAGGGAAAAAAATTTGTTTGTTGTCCAATAATCTCCCCACTTTAAACCAAGGTTCCTAAGTGTATTGTGAGTATATCTCAATAGAAAAATCCCGGAAAAAGAGAATTTTCGTATTAGTCGCAAGGTGAAAACCTAATGGCTTTTCTAGGTTTTGGTTGGAAGTTTGAAGGAAAATTGTTGGTATGGTTCTAAGGGTCTCAAGTAGCGGATTGAATTATCTTGGAGAGTCTCTAAGTTGCTAAGGAACGACTTCGGATTTGAATATTTGGATTGAGATTCGTTGAGGTATAATCTTGTTCTTTGAAGTGTTACAAGGTTATTTATATTGTTGTTAGCCTTACTTGTTGCTAGCATGAAGTATAGGTATTGAAGTTTATAAGGATTATGGATTGATTGTAGCCTTGAAAATCCGAAAAGTAATGTAAGCCATGTTTAGTTGGATTACAATTTGGTCGTTGATTAGAATCGTCGCATGTTATTAACTCAAGATTGTAGTAATTATAATTGGTTGCGACTTGATATCATGTTATGCTACCAATTTGGATTGAAATGGAAATTTGATAAGAATTGGTATGGTTGAACTCAAGGTGGCCGAATTTGGACTTTTAGTTTGTTATTCATTTGTATTGGACTACTTTCTAAATTGTGAGCCAATTGGGGCTGTTTAGTTATTCATTGTATTGGAATACCTTCTATATTGTTGTGAGCCAATTGAGGCTGTTTGGTTATTGTTTTCGTCCTTGAAAAAGGTGGCAAAGTGAGTAGAAACAAAGGAGGTGTCATCGATTTTCCGTAGAATTTAGCGACTTAGCACCTAAAATATTCTACGTTAGAAGTGAAAGGTTAATGGACATATTGTGACCATTATAGGTTGAAGTACTAAGTATAGCGTATCCTACTTGGAGAGTGGAATAGCTATCAAGGTTGGAGTACTTTGGAGCATTTTGCTATTTGTCGACAATCGTCGCGAGGTATGTGAACCTCTTCCTTCCTTTGGCATGATTCTATGTATGGAATATACTTGTGGTATCATTTCATGTTTCCTTCTACTCTTAGAAGTTAAGAGGTAGTTGTGTGATTTACTCTATGTAGAACTTTTCCTATCTTTTGAGCATGACAGGTTGCGTATGTAGTACTGCGGTAGACGTCAAGACTATGACATTCTTTACTTGTTTTATGTAATGCCAAGTCGGGTGGGTTAGAGATTAACTCACTTCTTTGAAAATAGTAAGGATGTCTTAAGTTGATTTTAAAGTTAGGGGACTTGAAGAGTTTTAAAGTATGTGATACTTGCTCGTTTTAAACGTATAAGTCCTTGGATAGGAAATTGTATTTTGGCTAAGGTATAAAGTAAATATAACGACTTTATGGGAGTTGGTTATATTTGCTTTATGGAAAGACAAATGACTTGATTTTAAGTGAAAAGGCAACTTGTTTTAAGGCATCAATTGCCTAAGGTTTTATAATAAAAGGAGTCACTTGTTTTCTAAAGGTTAAGAGACAAATGGTATTTTTGAAAGTTAAGAGAATTGATTTGAAAGAATATAATACTTGGTTTCAAAAAGTAGAAGTCTCTTGTTTATAAAAGGAACGTATTGTCTAAACCATAAAGGGTTATAACGGCTTTATGGGAAGTTGGTTATAACGACTTTATGGAAGGTTAAGAGAATGGTTATCTCTAGTAAAGTAATCAAAGGAATAACTTGTGTTAAGGAAGGGCAAATTGTTTTATAGGTACCAATTGCTTAAGGTTTTTAATAAAGAAGTCACTTGATTTGGAAGCGGAATTGTATTTCTAAAAGGTATTGTGACTTGTCTCGAGAGGTGGATAGGACTTGATACTACGGTTGTTAGTATCGGGAAGTTTTATTCGGAATGGAGTCTTTTGAAAAGATTGGACGTACGTAGTACTTTGGCTTGTTAAATGAGAATTATTCTATTTGTGCCTTGATTAGTACTTTGGCTTGATTAATTGAGAATTAGTCTAAGTATGCCTTGATAAGTACTTTGGCTTGTTAAATGAGAATTATTCTATTTGTGCCTTGATTAGTACTTTGGCTTGATTAATTGAGAATTAGTCTAAGTGTGCCTTGATAAGTACTTTGGCTTGTTAAATGAGAATTATTCTATTTGTACCTTGATTAGTACTTTGGCTTGATTAATTGAGAATTAGTCTAAGTATGTGCTGGTGATAGCCTTTGAGTGCAAGTATTATGTTTTAATACGTTGCCGCGACTCTCGGTTGGAGGGCCGACTGCCTTGTTATAAGTACTTGGACGTACCGACAGTGATGTGGGATTCCACGGGTATGCTTCCGTTATTTGTAGTACTTGGGTTAAATTCCCGGATTTTTATAGAAGACATGGTAGTGCTTCTGTTTGTTTGACGGCCGGTCGAGATAGGGTAAGAGTATAAATGAGGGGCAAGCCCCAAGACGTTATACCACCTTCTCCAGGGTAAGAGTATAAGTGAGGGGTAAACCCCCGAGACATTATACCCCCTGCTTGTTTTGTTTGATGGTCGGTTGAGATAGGGTAAGAGTATAAATGAGGGGCAAGCCCCAAGACGTTATACCACCTTCTCCAGGGTAAGAGTATAAGTGAGGGGTAGACCCCCAAGATGCTATACCACCTTCTCCAGGGTAAGAGTATAAGTGAGGGGTAGACCCCCAAGACGCTATACCACCGGTGGGACTTGGTGTTCATGTATGCCTATGGGTGTATTATTATACCTGGATCGGCGATGATGTGATTCCACGCGGGATATATATATATGTATTGTGTATGTACGCGGTGAGGTGGGATGCCACTGCGCGCGTCACATGGTTATATTTTACACTAATAGTCACGACAGTGATGGGGGATTTCACGGGCATGCTTTGATATTAGTGTGACTTGATCGCGTCCCAGATTGGGCCGGGTAGTATATGTGTCCCTCCGTAATGGGCCGGACTATGTTACGAAAGATAAGTAAGTTATATGGTAATGAACTTAATGATTCTTTTCTAATAATGTGCGTAAGAACGTGTCTATAACTTTTATTGGGAATGGAAATGATAATAAGGTACGATTAAGTTCATAAGTGGTAATGACACGACAGGATCTGGTATGTATTTTTATACTTGTCCTTGTCATTCTTTTGTACAGTTATGATTTGTTTATCAGACGTTATATTCTGCTCCATATTCGCACTGTTATCGACTTCTTCGGCCGCGTTCATGCCCGCAGTTTAGGTACGATTGTGGATCCGCGAGCTGAGGATCCCGGTGCAGCAAGTTGAGATGGCTCCAGGGTTCCGGAGTTGTCACGTTTAGGGTTATTCAGGCACGGGCGGGCCTTGTCCCGCCACGATTGTTATGTCAAAACTCTTGAGGTCCGTAGTCACATATTGTGGGTCGATTTGTAAAAGAAATGAGGCAATCGCTTTGGTTGTATTTATATATGTTCGGAAGGTAGCCCATCGGCTAACTGTTGTTTTACTTCCGATGTTTTATTTATAAGTTTCATGTATGTTCCGCTGATTTTCTCTGATGTTTACCTGTAAGGGTGCCCAGGTAGGGCACACCGCGTCCCGGTCGGTCGCGTGATGTAAATGCCGCCACTTGTTTAACAATTTCTGTCTAATAATAAATATGTCGACTGTAATTTTGCCTCAGATGTCACAATATTTCCAAAAACATCTGCATCTCCAACAACATCCGAAAGGTACATATTCTTTAACTATCATGATATAAATTTCTGTAATGGTTTTATTTCTAGTGGCGAGGCTGAGTGTATGAATCAAGTTGAATGCAACGATGACATGATTAAAGAATTACAAATAATTTGTAAATACTTAGTCATAGAATTCAAGCAACTTGATACAAAAGTAAAATCTTTAACTCGTCAGAATGTAGATCTAAAATACACAACAACCCTACTAGAGGTTGCACTTACCAAAAAGGATATTGAATTTGGTAAGATTCGTGCAAAATTAGATTTAGCTGAAGCAACCTTCCGTAAGCTCAACTCATGGACTTTTTAATTGAATGAAATACTCAGCTTTAGTAATCCTTCACATGGAGGTATTGGGTACAAAATTCTCTTAAAACTATATGCTCTATGAGAAAATATGCTTTGTAAAAGAAAGAGGAATAAATAATAGGTTATAATATATGTAAAATAATATGAAGTTTGTGTGACATCACTGTAACTCCCCTGGACACTTAAAACTATACTATTTCAAACTTCAAGATTCTGTGAGCAAAATATTGCTGAAAAGGTTATCTAACATCTCAGACAACATTCGAAGTAACATTTCTGAGCCGAAAGGTAAAAAATATTTTAAAAGAGTTTGGGTTCCCAAAATGGATATAACTTGTAATGTTATGATAACTTCTTTAAGAACTAATATTGCAGGTTCTTGGTACTTTGATAGTAGATGTTCTCGCCACATGACATGTACAAAGGATGTTCTAAAGAACCATGAGTCATTCAATGGAGGTAACGTAACTTACGGAGGTTGCAGTAAAAGCAAAATAATTAGAAAATGAATCTTGGATGTTCCTGGATTTTCAGCTTTAAGAAATATCTTACACGTTGAGGGTTTAATGGCTAATTTCATTAGTATTAGTCAACTGTTTGATGACAACCTTGAGGTAATATTTAATAAGAATGCTTGTAAAGTTTCGAATAGAGCTAATGAATGTGCCATGTTAGGTATTAGAATAGGTGATAATTTATATCTTGTCGCAAGACAAGAAACATGCAATAATGTCAAGATCGACGACACAACACTATGTCATCAAAAGTTGGGGCATGTTAACTAACACAATCTGGAAAAATTGGTCTCATATGAAGCGGTTAGAGGCGTACCCAATCTTAGCCATAAAGGTAAAACTGTCTGTGAAGATTGTCTAAAAGGTAAGCAAACTCGTGTTACCCATAATATTGTCCAGAATGACGGACAACACTCAGGTATATCTCAATGTTTTCAATTATTGCACATGAATCTTATGGGTCCAATTGAGGTAGATAGTTTAAGAGACATGATGTATTCCTATGTGATAGTAGATGATTTTTCTAGATATTCATGGATATATTTCTTAAGAGAAAATCATAAACTTTTGACATGTTTAAAATTTTACACTATAGAATTAGGAATTTGTTCTATTCTCCTATTTTTCGGATCAAATCAGACCATGAAAAATAATTTGAAAACAGCTCCTTCACAAAATTTTGTGAGAAAAGGGGAATTTTCCATGAGTTTTCCGCTCCCAAAACTCATCAATAAAATGGGGTAGTAGAAAAAAGAATAGAACATTGCAGAAAATGGCTAGAGTAATACTTAGTTCTAAAAAATTATTAAAACATTTTTGGGTTGAAGCCTTAAATACTGCTTGTCACATCACTAATAGAGGTTATCTAAGACATGAAACAAAGATGACATCCTATGAGCTAATAAATGAAAAGAAACATAAGTTGCGTTACTTTCAGATTTTTGGGTGTATTTGTTATATTTTAAATGATAGATATTATTTGGAAAATTTGCCTCTAAGAGTGACAAAAGAGTTTTTGTTGGATATTTCCAAAATAGTCATGTTTATCGGGAGTACAATCTAAGGACAAAAATTGTACAAGAGTTTGTAAATGTTATTTTTGATGATTTTTGATGATTTTATAGGAAATACAACTGAAAATAACACTATAGTTTCAGTGGAAAACTTGCAGACTGCTGAAGAACCAGATGTTTTCTCAAATGTTATCACATCTTAAGCAACATATGAACCTGAACCAGAGATCATAGAAAGTGTAGATGAGGAGTCAAATGCTGAAATTCTAGATCAAGTTCAAAGAGACCCCTCATCAAGGATTAGAAAGAATCATCCAACATGTCAGTTGACATGGGGAGTTTTTGAGGGAATTAGAACAAGAAGGAAAGAACCACTCAATTACAGAGACTTGATAAGATATGTGTGTATGTCTACCATATACCAAAATGTTAGTATTTCTTGTTTTGTATCTACTTTAGAACCAAATAATGTTTTAGAAACATTTAAATATGATTTTTGGATTCAAGCAATGCAAGAAGAGCTTGAATAATTCTCTCGAAATGTAGTTGGAACTAAGTGGATTTTTAAAAATAAATTAGATGAATCGGGAACTATTGTTAGAAACAAAGCTCATCTAGTTGCACAAGGCTATACTCAGGTTGAAAGAATCGATTATGGAAAAACCTTTGCACATGTGGCTAGAATTGAATCAATTAGTCAACTGATTGCCATTTCCTGTTGTCTAAAAATTATTTTACACCAAATGGATGTAAAAGGTACATTCTTAAATGATTTTCTAGATAAGAAAGTCTATGTTGAACAATCAAAAGGATTTGATGATCCTTATCATCCACACTACGTATACAAGCTCAAAAAGACTTTGTATGAATTGAAACAAGCTCCTTATGCATGGTATGGTCATTTAACTAACATTCTTCTTGAATTTGGTTTTAACCGTGGTGAAGCTGATCGTATTTTATTCATTAAACATCATGGTGTATATATTATTATTGCTCAAATCTATATAGATGGCCTATTTTTTGTTCGACCTCACAGTCTTACCTAACATCATTTGTTGAATCAATGTCATCAACATTTGAGATGAACATGATTGAGAAACTAACATTTTTCTGAGCTTGCAGATTAAGCAAAGTGAATATGGAATCTTCATCTCTCTGAGCAAATATGCTAAGAATCTAGTTAAGAGGTTTGGATTGGAAAATGCTAAGCAGATGAAAACTCCAATGGGATCATAGCAGAAGATATGTAAGGATAATGTTGGTAAAAATGTCGATCAAACATTGTATCGATCTATAATAGGTAGCCTTCTATATCTCATTGCTAGTCATCCTGATATAATGTTTAGTGTTTGTGTGCCTTGGAGTAACGAGTTATAGGAACGTGAATATTATAACTATTTATGTGTTTTTATGATATAAATTGTTTATAGGTTTTCATGTTTTCAATCTAACTCTTGATTGGTCCCACATTCCGGACACCAACCTGAAAGAACAACAAAAAAAAAACAAAGCTGACTAATTTTACCTTCTCTTAAAGGCTGATTTGCTACAAATGGAAACTCGAGAAAACCAAAGTTCCACAACACCAACATCGACCTGGTTAGCGATAAAGATATCGAAAGGTCGCTTCGGGCCAAGATTTGCAAGATAGACACAAATATTGAGTTGGCAAGAGCCAAAATGAAGAAAGTTGACTACAAAACTGAATTAGCAAATTCCAAGATGAAAGAAGTTGGTGAGATCTTGGAATTCATGGAGAAATTGACCGAAAGTCTCCCGAGGGAAAACCCCAATATCAAAACCTCCTTAAAGAGGTCAAGAATAGGGTGGATGACTATGTCCCTCTAACACACCTACCTGAGGATGACCCAATCCATATGGAGAAACAAGTGGGGTACCCGAAATAATCACCCCAATCATCAATGAAGTTGACTCCACAAAGGCCTTCCTGAAGATCATCTCTAATGTGGTTGACGATCACCCTTAAAGGCTGCAATTCTCATTTCAGAGTCGCACCAAGGGAAGTGTGAAATATTAAGGTCTTTGATGGGACAAAAGTTTTCTGACACACACTAGCTCCCATGTCCTCACGACTTACGCACCTCTTTTTGCTCACAAAAGGTGCCTATACCACAGAAGCCAGCCTGGCCATGACACTGATGAATATGTGGCCTTCAAGGGATGAACTGTCAGAATGATTGACGAGAAAGTCATTCACAACTTGTGTGGACCTCACTCCCTACTAGTCTAGGACTCCATTATGCCTGGTGAAGGAATAACTATGGACATACGACTCTAGCGTTATGACTTCACTGCCTTAGAAGATTCGTACGTCGATATCTTCCATTCTTATACCACATTGGCAGGGTTCGTCCACTTAAGAACACTTGGAAACTCTTCGCAAGTAATTCGAGGAAGAAGATATGCTTCTACCATTTAGGTGATCCTGGATATGACATTGAAGAATGTGAAGCTTTCAAGTTCGAGCTGGAGTATTTGGTTAACACTGACCAGATCTGGCCTGGCATACAATGTTGCTTTTAGAAAAGCCGCCGAGAAATGCACGGTCATAGGGATAATGACTCACCATGGCTTTGAGGAGAAGTCATATTTTGGGTAGTTTAGGCATCCCCTTTTCTAGATTTCAATCAAATGTTATCCGCTCCCACTTTTTGTAAATGAAACCATGCCCGACCTAATGTCTCGAGGAGGGATACGTGGCATTGTAAGATTAAGATTCAGGTAGAATAAATTAAAATATAATTTTCATAATATTCGAACTATGAAATGGCCTGATTTCCCGAGGAGGGATACGTAGACTGTCTATATAAGACTCGGCCCCTATATTATACATATTATAATTCTCTATTTATAGGATAGTTTCTAGTTCAAACCTTCAAACCGAAACCCCAAAAACTAAAAATTAGGTAAAATGACCAAAATATCAATCAAGGGTTCGAATCGAATATATAAGTCTATGGGCTTTGTATGCAACTTACGTGTGATATCTTGTATTTATGATTTCTGACTAACATCATTTTCTTTTGAGTTATTTTTTATTTTTTAGAAAAAAATCAATCCATTATGATACACTGACATACTTCACTAGATATAAAGACGCGGTAGCATCCTTAAACTAAGAAAATCAATCAAACATGATTGGTACTACCGATGATGCTCGTAACAAGAATGCTCTAATTGAGGATGTTATGCCTCAAGACCTCCAGAATGTCTGGCACTCCAAAGACGTGATCACTCTGTTATTCAAGAAAGTCGTTGACCTTCAAGAACAGGTCGCGAGAAATGAAGCAATCAATGTTGCTAGAGAAACAGCTACTGCTAAGGCAAGAAGGCCTCCACCACCTTTTCCATCTCTAAATTCAGACATGCCTGAACATTTTCCAAACACCCATGATAGTACTTCATACCAAACACCACCTCCAGTAAATGTCACCCGCATAGCTGGGACTTCTCACTCAGTGCCTGCTTTTTCAAGCACCACCAGCTTACGTTAATCCTAGCATCCACCAGAACAATACTACCCACACTACCCCCAGAGTTGTGGGCACTCCCAAAAGTTACCCCATGCACTCCATTGTATCCTTTCATGCTCTAATCACTCTTATTGACTCCTCGTTAGAATTGAATCACTACGAGGAGATGGAAAAATCCTGGAGGGCCGAGCAAGATCGAAGTGGCAAAGAGATAGAATAGAAAATGATAGATCTGTTCGAAAAGGCTAACAAGGGCTCCCACAAAGTGATGGGACTGAGATATGATGACCTATGCACGCATCCATATTTGGACTTGCCAAAGGGCTTCAAAGTTCCCAAATTTAAACTCTTCAATGGCATAGGAAACCCCAAGGCTCATCTTAGAACTTTCTACGACCAACTGGTCGGCGTCAAAGGGAATGAGGCATTGATAATGAGGCTCTTCAGCCGAAGTATCACAGGAAAAATATCTGAATGGTTCACATCACAAGACATTAGCCGTCGGGACTTTCTTTGGAGGCTAACAACCTTTATGCCTTAGCTGCTACACAAGACAAGATGAAAATAGATATTACTATTTGGCATGTTAGATTAGGACATCCTAGTTTGAAGACTTTACAAAAAAAATTAGTAGAAATAATTGCATTGATGTTAGTAGTTGGAATAAAGTGTCTATTGTTTGTTCTAGTTGTCAATTTGGAAAAGGTTGTAAACTACCATTTGGCTTGACAAATAAAATTGAGAAAAAACCTTTGTTAAAAGTATTTTGTAATCTTTGGGGTACTGCTGTTGTTGAATCATCTCAATGTATGAGATATTATATGGTGTTTGTAGATATAACACAAGGTATACTTGAATTATCCACTAAAAAGAAATCAGAATTTTGACACATTTCTCAAATTTCAGAAAATGGCAGAAAGACAGTTTTAAAAAATTATTAAGGTATTTCAGTATGATGGGGGTGGTGAGTTCATTAAAATAGAATTTATTAATCACTTGAAAGATTGTGAAATCGTCAAAAACATTTCTTTTCCTAACACACCAGAACAAAATGAAATTGATAAAAGAAAAATGAGTCATATAGTTGAAACTGGACTAACTCTATCGTTTCATGCCAAGTTTCCTTTATTTCTATGGGTAGAATATTTCCTGGTTGTTGTATTCCTTATCAATAGACTGATTCCTTCAGTACTAAATATGAAAACACCTTTGGTTTAAAGCCCGACTCTAATAGTTTAAATCTGTTTGAATGTAAATGTTTTTCATATATAAAAGACAACACAAACTTCAGTCCAAAGACTTATCCCTGTGTGTTCATAGGATATTGCAGTCTACATAAAGGATATAGATGCTAACATCTTCCATCAAGAAGAGTATATATATCAAGACATGTGATTTTTGATGAATCCACACTTCCTTGTGTGAACCATGATCAATAACAGGATAAATCTGATGTTTCAACTCACTTAACCATTTTCACTGAATTTTTCGCTAAGTTTCATGCACAAATTCCATGAAAGTAGTGTCAAGTAATGCAGATGGTGAAATTGTTGATACTATCACTTCAGGGGAAGTATTATAAGATGAAACTCTGCATGTACCTCCTGATCTAGATGATGTGATGCAAAATAATGCAGCAATTGATGGTGATGATCCCTCGAAAAATCAAGTGATGATCCCTAGAAATATCAGTTGAGTGATGAATGAACTGATCCACATATCATAGAAGATTCAGAGGTTGCATTTTCTAATGCTTTCTCTGTATATGATCCTCAAGGTTTACAATTAGGGTGATCTTTAAGGTTGATTTAACACTCAGTCAGCAATCCGAAGCAACTGAGAGTGACTCTTATCACAATGATCCAGTCCCAGTCATTGCAGATCAAGCAATTTTAGTTGCAGATCACACATCTCTCGCGGAGAACGAAGGCATCACATGGTGACAATACACAAGGCCAAGTCAGTCCATAACACACATATATCTGACTACTAGTAAAAGAGAGACATACAGGGAATCAAAAATCATAAAAGTAGCTTTGAAGTGTCCATATTGTCTTGCAGCAAAGCAAGAGGAGATTAATGTCACGCCCCAAGTTTCCCTAAGTCTTTACTTAGGGCGTGATGGCACCTGGACGATTATTTCCCACCAGGAGCACCATTTAATTCTCTTTATTTAGAAATTTGAACTTATATTCAAATACGGAGCGATTAATAAAAATAACAATAAAGAAAATCTGTTTATGACTTTATAAAAAAACATAACGCGAGCCCATGCTCGTACAAATATTGTTTCAACATAGACATACTGACAAATATTATTCTAAGTTGGAAGGGAGATCATTCCACACGGGCATATCCCGAGACATTGGAACTGACATTCTGAACCTGACGAGTACCAAGCCCGAAACAATGGACTTGGTATGACAAGAGGTCATGGACGATCGCTAGCCTTGACGCGAGCCTTTCTCTATCACCCTTTCCTCAAACAATGTTAAATAAAGAGTCACCTACCATCCAATGAGTGAGAACCTTACCCTGCAATTCAAAGTAACACCACAATATTCCAAGCGCAATCACATTATAACTTAATACACTTATTCCAAATACATATCAGGTTACTGCATTTTTAAAATTGCAACAACTCCCCATAGAAATTCTCGATTGAACTAACACTTCATTGTATCTCGTATTATACGTTAAGACATTCCCCGGCATGTCCACATGTTTATTACATTTATATATTTGTGAACGCGTATTCCCTTTTCATATTTATATATAGATGAACATGTATTCATCTTTCATATTTGTTGCGGCGTGCAACCCGATCCATTATATTTACGTATTTGTGAACACGTATTCACTTTACGTTTTGTTGCGCGCAACCCGATCCATTATATTTACGTATTTGTGAACGCGTATTCACTTTACGTTTTGTTGCGCGCAACCCGATCCATTATATTTACGTATTTGTGAACACATATTCACTTTACGCTTTATCATGCGTGCAACCCGATCCATTATGTTTACGTATTTGTGAACGCGTATTCACTTTACGCTTTGTTGCAGCGCAACCCGATCCATTATATATTTATATATTTCGTGAACACGTATTCACTTTTCATATTTTTCTAAGATCAAATAAATACTATTCTTTTTCTAACATTCTGTCATTCATACTTGTAACGATTATAACTTTTAACCATAACTCCAACTAAGGTGTTTCTCAAGCGGAAACTAAGGTAAGACGGGGATATTTCACTGTACCAAATTTCATTTAAAACTACTTTGGGTAACTAACACAAATTTATCCTCAAAACAGCCACATGAAATTTGTTTCGGCAGAATTTTTATTAAACAACACCCAATCTTATAATAGTCATAACTCCTAATCTGTAAACCCGTTCAATCCCCATAAATTCTCAAAACGACGAGAACAGAGAGCTACACGTCTCCATGTGAACCATTCTTTCATATTTTGTACCATTTGGTACAGTTTTACACTTTTATTCGCTGCCCTTCCTGGATATCGATAGATCCGAGGCAGAAACTTTAAACAGCGATAACTCTCAACCCGTAAGTCGGATAGACCCCCGTAAGGTCTCAAAATGTCCACAACAAAGATATATAGAACTTTCATTTAGCAACAATTTTCATATTCCCCACAGATTAGTACAGTGTTACGTTTCAACGTCCTGCCCTTCTGGATTCCGACGAATCCGAGGCAGCATCTTCAAACTACAATAACTCTCAACTCGTAAGTCCGTTTTAATAAATATGTATATATACATGTCCGTAACATAGAGATTTACAACCATGTAAATTTTCATATAATTCTAATAAGTAAAACTCAATAAAACAGTCCGTAATTATGCCTTTCCAAATTTCGACCAAATCTAAGGCAGGAACTTTGAACTATGATAACTTTCAAACCGTATGTCCATTTTACCTCATTTTTGGTTCTATATGATCATATTAGAGAGGTGTACAATTATTCCGAATTTCATCAAATTCTAACAATCATAACTCAGTGAGAACAGTTCGTAAAGTTCATGACGCAACTAGTTATCTAAACCATCAAAAGTTCAATATTTCTTTTCAACACTCAATTCTTATTCCAACATGTATTGAACTAAAAATAAAGGATGTTACCAAGAATTTCTGAGTGAGAAAACTCACCTTGTAAGTGTGAAAAAGATTGTGGTTCGGTTGCTACAAGTGGTCCTTGCTCCTTAGTGTTCCCTAATTTTATTGTTCTCCTTCCTCCCTTGATATTTTCTTGATTTTTTTCCTTCTTGTTCACTTGTTTTTTTCTGATTTTCTAACCTTTATGTCATGTCCTTTGTTTGTGTGTAAATACAATGTATAAATGAAGGAGTTTTCTATAACCTATGGGAGGTGAAAAACCAAAAGATTGAAGGGAAATGAAAAGGGGGGGAAGGGTAAGGGAAGGACGTGCATCTCATATCTGCATGCATCTTCATTTTTTTTTTTCTTTTGTTTCTTTTTTTGTTTTTGTTTTTGTTTTTGTTTTTGTTTTCTTATTTTCATTTTATTTATCTATTTTATCGAACTTTAACACTAACTCTATCCCATGCAATTTATTCTTTATTTTCTTCTATATATATATATATATTTATTAACCCAACCACAACTATATATTATTATTATTTTTTTCCGAATTTTACATTCTCTCCTCCTTAAGCAACATTCGTCCTCGAATGTGAATAAGGTCGTAACATAATCACATAGACCCAATAATGTTTATTGTTATTGTAACAAATTTGGGGCTTCACATTCTCCCTTCCTTAAGAAGCATTCGTCCTCGAATGAGAATAAAGTTGTAACACATGCATAAAGACACGCAAATGACACACATATGAAGTACTATGTAATGTATTTTTTTTATTACCTTAGTCAAATAGGAACGGATATTTGACTTTCATCGCCTCTTCCGCTTCCCAGGTGGCTTCTTCGGTGGAGTGGTTCCTCCATAGGACCTTCACGGAAGCAATATCTTTATTCCTAAGGCGCTTAACCTTCCTATCAAGTATTTCCACCGGAACTTCTTCATATTGAAGCTCCTCATTAAGAATTATCTCCTGGGGAAGGATGACGTGACTTGGATCGTGCAAGTATTTTCGTAACATTGACACATGAAATACCGGATGCACTGCTTCCAGCTCTTGTGGAAGTGCTAATTCGTAAGCCACATTCCCCACTCTTCGCAAGATCTCATATGGCCCAATAAACCTTGGGCTCAATTTTCCTTTCTTACCAAAGCGCATCACTCCCTTCATTGGGGACACTTTTAAAAATACTTTCTCCCCCTCTTGGAATTCAAGATCTCTTTTCCGATGATCCGCATAGGACTTATGACGACTATGAGCTGTTTTGATCCGCTCCCGAATCATCTGTACCTTATCATTTGTTTCTTGAATGACTTCAGGTCCGAACAGTTGCGTCTCACCCACCTCGAACCATCCAAGTGGAGACCTACATTTTCGTCCATATAATGCTTCAAACTAGGCCATTTGTATGCTAGAGTGAAAACTATTGTTGTAGGCGAACTCAATTAGACATAGATGGTCCAACCACTTTCCCAAAATCTAACACACAAGATCGCAACATGTCCTCAAGTGTTTGAATTGTTCGCCGGCTTGCCCATCTGTTTGCGGGTGGAAAGTCGCTTAACTTAACTTTTGTCCCGAGACCTGCTGAAACTTTGCCAAAAGTGTGAGGTGAATCGGGAACCCCTATCTCAAATAATTTGTAAAGGAATCCGTGTAACCGCACAATCTCCTTCAAATAAATTTGTGCGCATCGTGGTGCGCGATACGTAGTCTTGACCGGTAAGAAATGGGCTGACTTTGTGTCGATCAACAATCACCCAAATAGAATCGTACCCTTCTCGAGTTTTCGGGAGACCAGTTATGAAATCCATATGAATCGCCTCCCATTTCCACATGGGGACTCCAATGTCCTGAAGTAATCCGCCAGGTTTTTGATGTTCAGCTTTCACCACGACATATAAGACACCTTCCGACAAACTCCGCAACGTCTTTCTTCATCCCGTCCCCACGAATTTGCCTTGAGGTCCCGATACATTTTTGTTGACTCGGATGAATGGAATATCTTGTGTTGTGACCTCATCTAAGATCTTCCTCCTTAGATCATTAACCTTAGGAACACATAACCTACCCTTATACCGGGCGGTTCCGTCATTATCTCCCAATGTAAATCGCGAAGGTTTTCCTGTTGATTCTCTCCGAAATCCAACAAACTCCGTATCCTCAAACCGACTTTCTTTTATTTCAAGCTAAGGCGCATCATGAGGTATCATGTACCACCACCCTACCTTCACCGATCTCGCTAAGCTAACCCCGAGGTTTCCCAATCTTTGTACCTCCGAACGATACCCTCTTTGTATTGCCAAATGGGCTGCTGCCCATTGATCTCCCATCGAGTCGCCACCACCACGTTAGCTTTCCCGGGATGGTAAAGAATACTAAGGTCATAATCCTTAAGCAACTCTAACCATCTTCTTTGTCTGAGATTCAAATCCTTTGCGTGGTTATGCATCGCAAACTCTTATGATCTCAGAATATATCCACATGCACACCATATAAATAATGTCTCCATATTCGTAAGGCAAACACCACCGCAGCTAATTCCAAGTCATGAGTTGGGTAATTCTTCTCATGTATCTTCAATTGTCTAGACGCATACGCAATAACCTTTCCAAACTGCATCAAGACACATCCTAACCCAACTCTAGAGGCATCGCAATAGACTGTGAACCCTTCCTGTCCGGATGGTAAGGTTAAGACTGGTGCAGTAGTCAACAATTCCTTTAGTTTCTGAAAACTTGCCTCACATGCTTCTGACCACTGGTACTTAACCGCTTTTTGAGTCAACCGGGTCAAAGGAGCAGCAAGACTAGAAAAACCTTTTACGAATCTTCTATAATACCCAGCCAAACCCAAGAAACTTCTAACCTCTCGCTTGAGTGGTCGGTTTTGGCCAGTTCTTCACTGCTTCTATCTTCTGGGGGTCTACCATAATTCCATCCCTTGACACAACATGACCCAAAAAGGCTACCTTTTCCAACCAAAATTCACACTTTGAAAATTTAGCATATAGTTTCATTTGTTTCAAGACTTGAAGCACTACCCTCAGATGCTCTTCATGTTCCTCAACACTCTTACTGTAGATTAGGATATCATCTATGAACACAATCACGAACAAATCTAGGAATGGTTTGAAGATTCTGTTCATTAAATCCATAAAAGCTGATGGGGCATTGGTTAACCCAAAAGACATGACCAAGAACTCATAATGGCCGTATCGGGTTCTAAAGGCTGTTTTGGATATATCATCTGGATTTATTTTCAGCTGGTGATATCCCGAACGGAGATCAATCTTGGAAAAATAGCTAGCTCCCTGAAGTTGGTCAAAAAGATCATCGATTCTTGGTAATGGGTACCGGTTCTTGATCGTGACCTTATTGAGCTGCCGATAATCGATGCACATTCGGAGTGATCCGTCTTTCTTTTTCACAAACAAGATCGTGCACCCTGCGGGAAACACTAGGCCTTATAAATCGTTTATCCAGAAGATCCTTCAATTGTACTTATAACTCCCTCAATTCAGCTGGGTCAATACGATATGGAGGAATATAAATGGGTCTTTTACCCTGAATTAACTCTATAGCAAACTCAACTGCTCTATCCTAGAAGGCCCGAAGATCTTCAGAAAACCTCCTAAAATTTCAACAATAGGAACATCATTCACCGAGGATTCTTTTTGGGTATCCACTATATTAGCCGATATGCACACTCCACTCGTGACTTCTCAATAACTTTTGAGCCCCAAGGTAGGAAATAAACCGACTGAGGATATTCCAACCCTACCCTTATAACAACTTCCGATTCTCCGAAAAGTTAATCTCACTATCTTTCGTCGACAATCTAACATGGCATAACATGCCGACAACCAATCCATACCCAAAATGACGTCGAAGTCTACCATATCAAGTAGTACTAGGTTCACCATTGTTCCCCTGCCATTCACTTCTAATGGAAAATTATTTACAACCCGAGAGGCCAAAATTGAGGCCCCCATCGTGTCATAACCTCAACAGGTTCACTTAAATAAGAAGGTTCTACATGTAAATTCTTAGCAAAGCCCATTGACACATATGAAAATGTAGTGCCGGGATCATATAATACAAATGCAGGAATACTCGAGACTAGCGTAATACGTGACCACCGCATTAGATGCTTCTGCCTCATTCCTCTGGGGCAAAGCGTAGAGCCGATTAGAATTGTTGGGTTGTTGACCTCCCTGACTCTGGCGGGGTTGGTTTCCCTGATTTCCCCTGTAGGCAGCTGTGGTTGCTTCTGACCTTCCCTGAATAGATTGAGTTTGGGTCCTCTTCTTGCAATCCCTGGCATAGTGGCCTGACTCTCCACAGTTATAACATGTCTTCATTAAGAGCCGACATTCTCCAGTGTGTTTTCTTTGACAAATCTTACAAATCGGTTTGTCGCCTCCTGTGTTAGGGTTGGTGGCCTTGTCCTTGTTACCTTGGTAATTAGACCAATTGTGCCCCTTAGGCTTGAAATAAGACTGGCCCACAGATTGGTTCGGTCTTGAAGATTCCTTACTAAACTCCCCGCTTCGATTTTGACTCGTTAAATGATCACGACGTCCAAATCTCTTCTCGCGAATATTCCTTTTTGCTTTAGCGAAACCTTCTACCTCAAAGCCATATCGACAATCAAGATAAGTTCGACATTGGCTAACGCCACCACCTTCTTCGCTATGTTCGGTTTAAACCTCTACAAATCTCTTGACTCTATCCATTTCTCGTAGGGACGACATGTGTGTTGTATGCCGATAACCTCACGAATCGTATCATATTCTTGTACACCGCGTCACCTTGCTTCAATTGTTCAAACTCCGCCCGAGCGCATCTTGCGCGTATTAGGCATAAACTTCTCAATGAATGTCGCTCTGAACCCTCCTCAAGTCATTGGTGGTGACATCGGGGGATGATTTTTGCTAAAATTCCTCCACCACACCCCTGCATCATCCACTAGTCGTGCGCCTACCAAGTTGACGCCCTGCGTCTCCACGCATCCCAATGTGAACATTAAGTCTTCAACTTCATCGAGGAATACCATCGGTCGGCCTGGGGTCCTTCCCCGAGTACGAGTTCTCTTCTCCTTATAAAATTTGCCCATAGCCTATCGTGCATCGCTGGGATTCTACACTCTGCCCGTAGTGCGCCGCACCTGGCCTGGCCGTCCAGTTCTCAGTTCGGGGCTATGACAGACACTAGGTGCGGGCGGAACCATGTGGAATCGCACTGCCATTAACTCTATGAGTCTATCTAGTTTTTGTCCCACTGCTTGGGTCATTTGACTCTCGTTCTTCCAACATTTTCTGCGACATTTTCTCCGCCTCCTTCGGACATCACTACGTCAATCGAGGTACATGAGCTTCGTGATGAACCTCCTCGAGCCCCCTGGATTTGTGAATTCACCATTTTCTGTGAAGACAAACACACTCATATTTTAGAAGACTAATGTCTATTCTAGCTCCTAAATTTTCTTATAGTTCATAAGCATGCAACACCGCAATATGCCAACAAGAAAAATAATTTAATAAAACATATCCTTTCTTTCTTGTATTCATAGCACTTCATTCATCATATTTTAAAATAACAATGTCATGACTACAATACATCACATCGGTCAACTCGCCATATCAGGCAACCCGCTATAGCCCTCAGATCGAACAGACACCTACTATCACGCGTTCTAAAGGGCTTAACCGCATGATTCGTCTATTCTGCAGGTTGGCATTCAACTCCCTGTGAACCTTCCTTTTTGCTTCTCTTTCCATATAGTTCATTTTATACCTTACTCCTCTTACATGATGCGTAAATTGGTGCAATGCATTTTCGTAATATCTTCTCTAGCATCCTTGCCTTCTCAACGCGGAATGAAACTTTTCTCGACTAATTGACTATTATCTGTAGTATGACTCCAATTGGAAAGTTGAAGAAGGTCGGGTCGTATGAACGCCTTTTCCTTCTAGTCCTAAGCAAATATGTACATAGTACGATTGTGTCATCAATGTACTCATCAAAATCACCTTCTGAGTCCATCTTGCGACGCATGAACTCCCTCTGAGCTCTCATTTCCTTTGCCTGTTCCATGAGTACTTCCCTTTTTGTTGGAACTCGCCTTATAATCGCCATCTACACAAATCATATTAGTCAGTATAACGTTGTACAATCCCCTTTTCTAACCCGTGTGAAGGAGGTAGTACGAGAAATCAAGTCTTTGAAAAGACTCAAGGTAGGCAGAAAGAAGGGAAACTTTAGGATGTTATTCCGTTCACTTATTACTAAGGTGGCGCGCACACCGTCGCAATAAGTAACCGTTCAAACACCCAACTCGAAGGAAACTTCCTAGAATCTCTTAACCTGGCTCTGATACCAACTTGTCACGCCCCAAGTTTCCCTAAGTCTTTACTTAGGGCGTGATGACACCTGGACGATTATTTCCCACCAGGAGCACCATTTAATTCTCTTTATTTAGAAATTTGAACTTATATTCAAATACGGAGCGATTAATAAAAATAACAATAAAGAAAATATGTTTATGACTTTATAAAAAAACATAACGCGAGCCCATGCTCGTACAAATATTGTTTCAACATAGACATACTGACAAATATTATTCTAAGTTGGAAGGGAGATCATTCCACACGGGCATATCCCGAGACATTGGAACTGACATTCTGAACCTGACGAGTACCAAGCCCGAAACAATGGACTTGGTATGACAAGAGGTTGCGGGACGATCGCTAGCCTTGACGTGGAGCCTTTCCTCTATCACCCTTTCCTGAAACAATGTTAAATAAAGAGTCAGCCCTACCATCTGGGGCTGAGTGAGAACCTTACCCTGCAATTCAAAGTAACACTACAATATTCCAAGCGCAATCACATTATAACGTAATAGACATATTACAAAAACATATCAGGTTACAACATTTTTAAAAAAGCAACAACTCCTCATAGGAAATTCTCGATTTAACTAACACTTCATTTTATCTCGTATTATACGTTAAGACATTCCCCTGCATTTCCACATGTTTATTACATTTATATATTTGTGAACGCGTATTCACTTTTCATATTTATATATAGATGAACATGTATTCATCTTTCATATTTGTTGCGGCGTGCAACCCGATCCATTATATTTACGTATTTGTGAACACGTATTCACTTTACGTTTTGTTGCGGCGTGCAACCCGATCCATTATATTTACGTATTTGTGAACGCGTATTCACTTTACGTTTTGTTGCGGCGTGCAACCCGATCCATTATATTTACGTATTTGTGAACACATATTCACTTTACGTTTTGTTGCGGCGTGCAACCCGATCCATTATGTTTACGTATTTGTGAACGCGTATTCACTTTACGTTTTGTTGCGGCGTGCAACCCGATCCATTATATATTTATATATTTCTGTGAACACGTATTCACTTTTCATATTTTTCAGAAGATCAAATAAATACTATTCTCTTTTCTAACATTCTGTCATTCATACTTGTAACTATTATAATTTTTTAACCATAACTCCAACTAAGGTGTTTCTCAAGCGGAAACTAAGGTAAGACGGGGATATTTCACTGTACCAAATTTCATTTAAAACTACTTTGGGTAACTAACACAAATTTATCCTCAAAACAGCCACATGAAATTTGTTTCGGCAGAATTTTTATTAAACAACACCCAATCTTATAATAGTCATAACTCCTAATCTGTAAACCCGTTCAATCCCCATAAATTCTCAAAACGATGAGAACAGAGAGCTACACGTCTCCATGTGAACCATTCTTTCATATTCTGTACCATTTGGTACAGTTTTACACTTTTATTCGCTGCCCTTCCTGGATATCGATAGATCCGAGGCAGAAACTTTAAACAGCGATAACTCTCAACCCGTAAGTCGGATAGACCCCCGTAAGGTCTCAAAATGTCCACAACAAAGAGATCTAGAACTTTCATTTAGCAACAATTTTCATATTCCCCACAGATTAGTACAGTTTTACGTTTCAACGTCCTGCCCTTCTGGATTCCGACGAATCCGAGGCAGCATCTTCAAACTACAATAACTCTCAACTCGTAAGTCCGTTTTAATAAATCTTTATATATATATGTCCGTAACAGAGAGATTTACAACCATGTAAATTTTCATATAATTATAATAAGTAAAACTCAATAAAACAGTCCGTAATTATGCCTTTCCAAATTTCGACCAAATCTAAGGCAGGAACTTTGAACTATGATAACTTTCAAACCGTATGTCCATTTTACCTCATTTTTGGTTCTATATGATCATATTAGAGAGGTGTACAATTCTTCCGAATTTCATCAAATTCTAACAATCATAACTCAGTGAGAACAGTTCGTAAAGTTCATGACGCAACTAGTTATCTAAACCATCAAAAAGTTCATATATTTCTTTTCAACTCAATTCTTTATTCCAAATACTATTTGAAAAAAAAAAAACCGATTTAAGAATTTCTCGGAAGCGAAAAGAAAAAATGTCAAGATAAAAGATTAGACGTTGCCTGTGGTCCTTGCTAACCTGCTCCCCTAATTTTATTGTTCTCCTTCCTCCCTTGATATTTTCTTGATTTTTTTCCTTCTTGTTCACTTGTTTTTTTCTGATTTTCTAACCTTTATGTCATGTCCTTTGTTTGTGTGTAAATACAATGTATAAATGAAGGAGTTTTCTATAACCTATGAGAGGTGAAAAACCAAAAGATTGAAGGGAAATGAAAAGGGGGGGAAGGGTAAGGGAAGGACGTGCATCTCATATCTGCATGCATCTTCATTTTTTTTTTTCTTTTGTTTCTTTTTTTGTTTTTGTTTTTGTTTTCTTATTTTCATTTTATTTATCTATTTTATCCAACTTTAACACTAACTCTATCCCATGCAATTTATTCTTTGTTTTCTTCTATATATATATATATATATATATATATATATATATATATATATATATATATATATATTAACCCAACCACAACTATATATTATTATTATTTTTTTCCGGATTTTACAATTAATGCCTTGCACAACAATAAAACTTGAACTTTGGTACCCAAGACTGTTGGAATGAACATAGCTGGTTCAAAATGGGTGTTCAAAATCAAGTTAAAAGCAAATGGAATCATAGATAGATATAAAGTAAGATTAGTTGCTAGAAGATTCTCTCAGCTTGAATGAATTAATTTTAAAGAAACATTCAGTCATGTGGTTAACACTACAACTATAATGGTGGTGTTATCAGTTGCTATCAGTTCAAAGTGGAAAATCAGGCAGCTAGATATCAAAATTGTCTTTCTACATGGCCATCTGCAGGAAAAAGTACACATGAGTCATCCTTCAGGATTCATTGATCCCAAATATCTAAATCATGTTTGCCTATTAAAGAAAGCATTGTATGAACTCAAACAAACACCTAGAGTCTGGTTTGATAGGTTTAGTTTTCATTTGCTTCATCTAGGATTCATATGTAGTTAGGCAGATCCTTCCTTGTTTACACTTTATTGGTGGAGATGTACCGTTTTACTTCTACTATATAATAATAATAATAATAATAATAATAATAATAATAATAATAATAATAATAATAATAATAATAATAATAATAATAATAATAATAATAATAATAATAATAATAATAATAATAATAATAATAATAATAATAATAATAATAATAATAATAATAATAATAATAATAATAATAATAATAATAATAATAATAATAATAATAATAATAATAATAATAATAATAATAATAATAATAATAATAATAATAATAATAATAATAATAATAATAATAATAATAATAATAATAATAATAATAATAATAATAATAATAATAATAATAATAATAATAATAATAATAATAATAATAATAATAATAATAATAATAATAATAATAATAATAATAATAATAATAATAATAATAATAATAATAATAATAATAATAATAATAATAATAATAATAATAATAATAATAATAATAATAATAATAATAATAATAATAATAATAATAATAATAATAATAATAATAATAATAATAATAATAATAATAATAATAATAATAATAATAATAATAATAATAATAATAATAATAATAATAATAATAATAATAATAATAATAATAATAATAATAATAATAATAATAATAATAATAATAATAATAATAATAATAATAATAATAATAATAATAATAATAATAATAATAATAATAATAATAATAATAATAATAATAAAAAAAAAAAAAAAAAAAAAAATCCTGAACACGTCTCATAAGTTGTTACAATACTTGGAAAGGAATTTGCAATGGAAGGATCTTGGTCTTCTACAAATTTTTTTCTTAGGAATTGGAGTCAAGTATTGGCCAAGAGGAATTCAGTTGAGTCAGGGTAAATATGTTGCTGAACTTCTTCATAAAACAGACATGATATTGTCAAAGGCAATGAACACACCTCTAGCTCAAAACCATGATTTACAAGAGGCAACAAGCAGTCTTGTTGATGCTTCACTTTATATGAGCACTATGGGAAGCCTTCGATGCTTAATTTCACCAAGTCTGATATAACTCATGCAGTAAATTTTGCTAGTCAATTTATGCAGACTCCAAATAGTGAACATTTTCAATGTGTATATCATTCTTCATAATTCTCGATTAATCCTTTGGCATTTAACCTTCTCCATGTAGGACAAATAGACTTCGTAGCATAGCATTTCCCAAGTATTTAGTGGATAAAGTGGCTCAACTAAATCCTGTATATTGATTACTCACAGAAGCACCATTCCTGTATATTGAATACACACAGAAGCACCATTCCGTTAAGTTTGATTAAAAGCTACTAATTCTTAAACGTTGTTATCATTAAAAAGGTAGGTAGCATATACCACGACATATCCCCAACCATGTCCTTGATTTTCAATAATATGTAAATTTGTACTTTGTGAAAACAAAGGACTAGTTAAATTTATACAAAAAATTGCACAGTTTGACATTCAAAAGGCCTGGTCCTTAATTTCCCCCCCTCAAATCGCTCGTCTTTTATTTTTGCATCTACTTCTTGAAAGTATATTTATGTCCTAGAGACAATCTATATTAGAACAAATGTACTTTATACACATTCATATTTATATTAATGGAGATTAATATTATGGCATTTGCAGTTATTGAATTACTAGTTGATTGTTTATAATATTCTATAAATGCATCCCTAGAGGTTACGTGGTTATTAATAATGTGAAAGATTAATATTATAACGTAACTCTTAAATTGTCTCGACTAATGATTATCGAGAATGGGATATCGATGATATGTGATACGTCGACATGTGGTCTGCATCATATCCTTAAGGAGAGTAATGTACTTTGATCATGTCCTAAGCTCAAATGCCTTATAGGTTGAGATGCGGCTTGTATTGGATATATTGCGATGTAGATTAAAGGTGGTAGTTGAGCCAAGATTAGGATTCAACACTAAGATTCTCATGTGGTATTAGGTTGACTAAGTCATTGGCCAATTAAGTAGACATATCTTTGATATGGTCTTGTTGTCAGCTAATATAGATGAGATATAATGATCAAGTCATTTGGATAAACACTTGGCAGATCCTAAGCTTAATCGAGTGTGTCGTGAATGAAAGGATTTTATCTTTCCACATAGAGGTTCATTTCACAGGTTTCGTGTAACTATACTTCACATATTGAGTTCATCTTCCGGCGTCGTCTAGGAGTTCCATGTAGACCCTAATGTTATTAGTGTCGATATGTGAAGGCCTGTAGGGTAACACTAAGTCAATTATTTCGTCAATTCAAGGATGTGATTAGAGAGAATATAAATGTTCGCTTTATAATTGAGACATTAGAATAAATAATGATTGCTTAATCAAATCTAGATGATTAGATTTAATTAAAATAGAAATGAGCGTAATCGACTAGTCGTGGCTCAGTGACCAGCGGCGCCATGTGCCAGCGCCGCGCAAGACCTACCATCAGCGGTGTGTTGAGTCGGTTTTATATACATTTTTGAGTCCTTTTTAGTTAGTATTTTCCTCTTTTCTTTTGTGTTTCGTATAGTGTTAGGGTTGTTTTTCTTTCTTTTGAGTTACAGCGGTTCTAAAGGAGAAAATACCGATTTGAGGATGAAATAAGCTCATTTTGAGGATGAAATTCCACAAGCAAAGCCTAAGCAATCAAACCTAAGAAGTCCCGGGAAGCATGAAAGAAATCTGACAAAATTCGGATAGAAGAGGTGCAGCGCCGCGGCGTAAGAGATGAAGGGTCGCGGTGCCGAAAGTCCTGCGGCTCCTGAAATTTTCTACTAGACTAGCGCCGCGGCGCCGACGCGGGTTTTTGACGAGAAAAGTCGATTTGTGAAAGGGCAAAAGGGTCCGAAGACGGGATTTTTCCAGATATAAGCCCTAGGGATTATTCTATTGAGAGGATGATACTTTGGAGGTGAGGAACGAAGGCAAGAACAAGATTAGAGACATCAATTTGTTCAAGTTTTTTTTCTTTACTTTATTTAATTCAGTTTATGTTGGAGTTGTCAATTAGTTTTTAGCATGTCTAGGAGCTAATTTCATTATTAGGGTTTTCCGCCAAATCAACTTGAAACTATTTTCATGAATTAATGCATACTTAGTGATTTCTTCTTCAATTGTTAAGATCTATTCAACTTGTTATGATTGTATGATAATTAACTGATCACTAATTGTCATAACTTATATGATTTCGAATCGAGATCTGAAAAAGGGATTTGAATATGTTATAGTTGTTTAGACATAGGTTAAAATCGTGGACGAAAGTACCTCGATACTTGTGTAGTGTTTAAGGTTATTGCTCTTAATCCTCATGTGTGGTAAAACCTATCATATAATATAGAAGGTTTCTGCATAGGGTTAAGGTTTTATATATCCTAACCGAAATATAGAACATCTTAGTTAACCCTCTATCTTAATAAGAAGAAGAATCATTAGTCAAGAATTAATCAGTGAAATAGTGAATAGTTGAGGAGATTAGAAACCCTAATTCCCTTCATAACTGTTTTTAAAACCAAAGTATTATCATCTTAGTTTATTTTCTGCACTTTACTTTAATTGTAGTTCTTAGTTAAAAATCCAAACAAAATTACGGTTACCAAATAGAAACCAAAGATTAGTTATTCGGTACTTGATAAATCAGTCTCTGTAGACGATACTTGGTCCTACCAAATTTATTACTTAAGCGATACGTACACTTGTGTAAGCACAGAAATATCGCGAACACGACGCCACATGTCCAGTGAGACCGAATGACCTACTCTGTCTCAGTTTCTAGGTCTGGCCCACGTGAGAAACTCTAACTGATTTTTCAGCTATAAATAGAGTGTTCCATCATTATTTTAAGACACACAATTCACTTGAATTATTCTCTGCTGAAACTCTGCTGGATTTCCTAGCTTTCCGAAAGAGTAATTACATTGGAGTCTTGACTTGCATATCAGAGTCTGGGTTGTTTTGTGTGATTATATAATGTTTATTAATAATAATATGAGTTAGGATTTGTTTTAATCTAATTTTATGTCGTTAAGAAGCTTTAAAACCTTAAATCTCAAGAACGCTTAATCATTGTCTCTTAAACTATTGAACAATGATGTAATCGAGGAAGTCATTCCGATCTAACTCTTCTAAGTTGATGTGCGTTACCGGTTCGTTTCGAATATGGTGCACTGAAACGAAGAACGAGAAGGGATTGTGTCATGACCCGAACCCCGGGCCCGCGACTGGTACCCTACCTGGGCACCCATTTACCCGTACATCACATATAACCAGCGGAAGCTAAAAGAAGACTCATCATCATCATTTTGTTTTAAAGCAGACAAAGCCGACAAGGCCGCCATTATATATTTATAACAACAAAAGAAACTACAACTTTACACCAGTCCATCCCACATATGAATACAGACCTCTAAGAGTTTGACAACAACTATGACGGGACAAGGCCCCGCCGTACCCATAAATGTACATAAGAGTATAATACAAACTTCGTACCAAAATGACAAGCTCCGGAATAGTGGAATTATCTCACTAAAAGCTGAGTGGAGATCCTAAGCTCGCAGATCACCCGACTGAGTACCTAATACCTGCGGGCATTTAACGCATTTCCGAGAAGAAGTCGATAACAATGTACTAAGTATGTAAACATAAAGTACAGTAAATAAGATCAAACTGGCCAAAAGATAACAGAGACAAGTATGAAAATCAAATACCAAATCCAACCGTGTCATATAAGAATAAGAGCTAACTGTACTTTTTCAATCGTATAAAATCAACGGTATATTTTAAATATAAGGAGTCCACTGTGTCTTATAAAAATAGAGTAATGAGAGTCAACTGTACATTTTCAAAATATGCAAGTCATGTCAAAATCAGGGACACCTGCCCTCCGAATATAACATCACGGGACTCGAACCCGCATATGTATATATAGTATTATGGGACTCGATCCCACATCATGGAGAGCTAGTCCATGGAATAATATAATGTCATGGGACTCGAGCCCACATACATATATAAATGGTAACATGAGATAATATAATGTCATGGGACTCGAACCCACATACATATATAATGTTGTCGGGCCTCTAGTGAGGGACGCGGTGATGTGGAAATATAACACTTGCACCTATTGTCTGCCTAGCTTTGTTTACTAACTGGTGTAAACTCTAATACTAGTAGTATCTCAATCACGAACACCTATGGACAATGTTACTGAATCTAAGGTGTGTGTATCATCACAATTAACTCTCAGTCATGGTCTAAAATGAATCTCTCTCATATCACAAAGTATTTCTCACACTATCCTTTCACTCATTAGAGGTTCGTCACCTTTGACCGAAGTATTCCTACTGTACATCCTCTACTATCGGTTTTTACACTGTTATGGGGTAATTACAACTTGTGAACCCTACACAACAATAGTTGCATTCACTTTATCATTCTTGTCAACATCCTTCACTCTACACATTACTTGAACAAAAATATTTCTACCTTTGATGGTCCTATCAATTCACTTCCTACTAGCAACAAGGGGAATATATACGCTAGGGTGGAATCTGAATCTATCAATACATGTATGACTAAAAAAGGATCAAAATATACCTGTAACTCCATTCGATGATGCCTCTTGATCCTTCCTGGTAGCCACAACATCTATGCGGTTCGAAGGACCGCCAGAACTATAAACTCCACCACAACCTCTACAACGGCTGACTGATATCTGAATACCCCGCCCTATGGGGCGCACAACTGTAGAGGAAAAGGAACCAGCCACCGATCCAGCAGGTCGAGTCACTTTGTTTTCTTTACTTGTATTAGGTTCACATTCTTCTGCTACTTGTTTACCTTTGTCTTTTTCTTTTAATAATACATTAAGTTTTTCTAATATTATCTTAATGTTGATATTTTAGATAAATTCCATAAGTTAGTCAATTCTTCTCTTATCATTTGTCGCATTTGAGTTTGATTTACTTTTATTTCATCCATTATTATCAAAGTATTCTTTATTTTTTTTCTTACTATTATTTCTTCCCAAAGTGCGTTTATTTTTTCGTTAGGGTTAGTCAGGATTATTAATTCGCTTTTTTCATCCATTTCCCATGTCTATCCATATTTTATCAAAATTTTCACATTATTTTTCTAGTTGTTCTATATCATTTTTTTAATTTTATTTTCTTTGTATTGTATCTTAGGTAATTAAGTTGAGAATCTATTCCTTCTGATAAGGCTTCTTTTAATATTCTTAATTTTTGCTTCTTTTTTATTATTTTTTCTTGTACATTCATATTTTATTTATAAATCTTGTTTTTTCTTGATCATTTATTTCAATTTCATTATTATTTATTTTATACTTTATCATGGTTAAAAAGTCTCTTCCTAATAATAGTTAATTAAAACTGTCATATTCCATTACTCTGATGTTTATCTTATACTCTAAGTTTTGAATTTTGAATTTTGAATTAATACTTTTGCTTTTTATTACTTCTCTTTCATTTTCAGGGTAATTATAAGTTTGTGGGTCTATTATATTTCATTCATGTTCATTAATTTTACTCACGTGTATAAAACTTTTAATAGCTCCAGTATTTATTTCAGCTATACAATTTGTTGTTATCATACCTTTAAATATTATTACCTTAATTTTTAATCTATTACTGTTTATATTTATTAAATCTAATACTCTGGGTTGTAAACTATTCTGTCTAGATATCATTTGTTCTCTTATAATACTTAGTCTAGATCATTCTATTTTTGGTATTAATCTTTTTATGGTGTTAATGTTCTAGTATTAAAATTCATATATATTTCTTCTATCTTTGAATTTTCTTTACGTTCTATTTGCTCTAATATATTCTGGTACATTTTTTGTACTAAAATATTCATTTCGTGTTGTTTCTTTACATGGTGATTTCAAGTTAAGCATATCATTTTGTTTCAAGGCTAAGTCTTTATGTTCATCTTTTAATGATATACTAAAATCTGATTGTACCGTAAATTTTATTTTTTAATATATTAAATTTCCTTTTACTACTGATATTAAGGGGTCTTGCAAATTTCCTACTATTCTATCATCTAGTAGATATATTTGTATGGGTGTATCTATGTTTTTCTGAAAATATGCTTTTATAGTAAATTATACTCCTCCAAAGTATATGTTTTATATTTTTTGTTTCTCTAGTAGGTAGTTTTGCTAATTTCCTTTTTATTACTTCATCTGTTATTAAATTTATCTTTGTTCTTCCATTTATACTGATTGTGTCTATTATGTTTTCATGTTTTTGGTTCTTTATTTCTGTCAAACCATTTAGTCTTAAATATTTTCTTAATAGATAATTCCTCTTTTTCATCTTGTATTTTCTGATATATTTCTGGTTTAAAGCTTAATGTTTGTGTTATTCCACCTTCGTACGTATTCATTTGGCAATATGTTTCTCTAGAATCTTCTATTATCTCTTTTCCTTTATCCATATTTTAATAGATTAATATATATATATATATATATATATATATATATATATATTGTTCTTCTATGACTTTCTTAAGTCTATTAATTCATTTTCTTTTTTGGTCACTTCTCCTAATTTTACTTCTCTTAATCTCATATTTTCTTCTTCTTTTTGCCTCAACTTTTCATTTCTTAATGCTATTATATTTCTCAATGTGCTAATCGTATTTTCTTGTTCATTTATCTTTTTAAAGTTTTCTTGTAAAAGTTGATCTTTTTCGTCTATAAGATTTGTACTCATTCTACAACTTATTATATGTTGGTTTATATCTCTATTATATGTAACAAGTTTTTCTGCTATTAGTCTAAGTTGATTTAATTTATTTTGTTGTTCCATTAATCTATTCTCATCCATACTGATCTGTAAACATTCATAATTCTGTGTTTAAATTTGATATTTATGAGTATAATTCATTTTTTCATGATTTAAATGTAATCATTCTCTATAAGTTGTTATGTTATCTTCTACTAAGGTATTTAATTCTTTCGTGAATAATTTTTCTTTTCCTTCTATTAATAATCTATCATGATATTTCATTATTAATACGTTTGATCTTCTATTTTCTATTAAGAGATATTTTATATTTTTGACTAACAATAAAGCTTTATTTAATCTAGCAATTTCTCGAAACGACAAATGCGTTTTCATTTTATATTTATCCTAATTGTTTTGTAAGCTCTGCTAAATCTAGTTTTAGTTCTATTATAAATCTTATTTGATCGTATATATCACTATTAGTCCATTTAATTTGTCTCTTTTTTCTACTAGTTGATCTTTTATCTTTATACTTTGCCATTTATATTTATTTAATCTTCTCATATCTTCGAATGAAAGGTGTTTCATTTTTATATTACAACATCTTAATTCCCTTTTTCGATCCAAAACAGTCTGAAACCAAGTGTGAAAATTCATTTTTATGGCGATCCTATTATAAATAATGTACGTATCATTTTCTATCATAGGTTCGTAACCATAATAAGGTTCCAATACATATACCAAAGTATTTTTATTACACATATACATATACATAATACAAATACGAATTTGAAGATATTGAGTTAGGCGGGTGGGCATACCTAAGCCCACTAATTGGCTAGTTTCATCCATTGATGGGCCTTCATGCGTAGCTACGAGTAATTCAGACTTGATAAAATGATAGTTGGTTGGTCCATAGCCCAACCGACTGGAGGAATGAAGGAGAGACCCAATGAGGCTCACAGTCATCACGGGCAGTGGCAAGAAAAGGAGGGGAAAAGAGGAATGCAAGTTAGAAAGCATCTAAAACTTATCTAATTAAATGCAAATAATTCTAAGCTAAATGCATCATGTGTTAATTTAAAAGACACCATGTATACCTAACAGTTGAAGTTCTCATGTCAAAACAGTACAGAGGTAGCCTATCCCAAAACAAATAGACGACAACAATGAATAAAGCAAGTAACATGGGATAAGCCCAAACTGAGTCGATCACTCAATGGGAAAATATGTAACAGAGGCAAGGGTGGGCCGAGCCCATAACACATGTCAAACAAAACCAAAGAAATGACCAACAAATAAAGGTAGAGGATTGGACTAGTCCCAAAGACAACACAAGCGAAAGGAACTTGAGTAATATACATAAAGAATGTACTAGACATGTATACCTTGTATACTGAGTATACCCTATATGCAATATGTATACCTTTATGTGTATCATACATTTCAAATAAAGGCATGGGAGATGAGGAAATAAAAGACACAAGATAAGCACACGTACATAACAATATGGGTAGCCTTTTAATTCTCTACCCTTTGAACAGAAATTTCAGACCTTAATTCTAGGTGTTTAGCATCATTACTAATTCATTTTATTGGAGATCAATACATACATATGAAAGGAAAGTAACCACATCAACATACCAACATTTTTACATGCAAGACAAAAACCATAACAACCCCAAACCATCCTAACAAAACACATAAATTTATCACACAACTGAGACAGTCTCATGATTTCTAGACCAAAACTAATGCCAAATTTTAGAATTAACAGAGATGGTCAAGGTGGCATTGTGTTCATACAGAGACCATTCAATACACAGAACCAGCTAAAACCAAGCATTTTTTCTTTCCTTCTTAGACTACCAAACTGAGTTTAATGTGGTTACAATAGTGTTATGACATTGAATTATGACTAATATTAGATAAGCTAGTTGATTAAGCTAACCATCAGAGCCTTCCAGGTCATTTACAAGTTTAAACAGTATAAACATGGGATGTTAGCAAAAAGCAAACTGAATTGATTTCTTAGCCAATGATGTGCATTTCAGAGAGACATTATGACTTAGTTAACCTTCATACCACCTAAAACACCTCATACTAACACATTATTCATCAAAACATCCCATACACAACCAAACAGGTTCCAATCTAGTTTATTGAGCACCCTATCAATCATACTAATTCAAGCAACATTTCAGACCAACATGAGTAAACTACCATGTCATACATTTAGTTTATTTTTTAGGTTCTAACTAGTTTTAAATGATCTAATAAGCATGATATGTCATTAAGTCTGTTAAACATGATTCTTAAGAACTTAACATAATTCCAAATAGTCCGCAACAACCTAAATACTCTAAATTAACACATAATTTACCATGATGTGCTACATTAAGCTATTACATGCTTTTCAAACAAACACCAAGTCTTAAACAACTCATAGCGACCCATAGTTACTCTGGATAACACACATGCATATTTAGGTTAAATAGACATGTTTTTCAAAATAACAGGCTCTTAAACTACTCCTAATCACATATATGTGTAAGTAAATAGATAAATAGCTAACTAAACACACCAATAATCACATAACACACATAAAAACAGAATTTAATAAAAAAATACTTAAAGAGAGGGCAGTTACCTTGTGTGGAGGCAACTGAAAGGTCGAGCGTAAGCTTGTTCTTCCTTCTCTGCAACTTGAACTCACGCACACAGAAACAAAGGTTTTAAAACTGTGAAGACCAATTTAAGATCAATTCGGGTTCCATCAAAGGTTTGGATCCCAAATTAAAAAAAAATCGATCGGATTTAACTCGAAAAATGGCTCTCAAATGTGAATGCCTAAGATTTCGACTTTGGCCCTATAAAATGAAGAACTGAGGTCTCAATTTATAGAGTCTGGAAACCCTAGTAGACTTTGGCAATCAATGATATGGGAGAACAAGTTTTAGGGGGAAAATCCCTTCAAAAAGATTCTCAACCAATGAAATTGGGTTGTTTGAAATCAAAACTGATAAAATCAATTAAGGATTTGCAGAAAGTAATATTGAGAGGGTAACCTCACCTGTGGGGATGGTGGGGGTGACGGTGGCGTACTGTGACGATTTGGTGGGATAAGGCCATAAGGGAAAGGGCCATTAATTCCCTTACTCAGTTTGAACGGACAACGACTGCATAAAGCAAACATACCCTGCTCTTTTGCCATATTTGGCATTGGAGAAGATGGTATTCGATGGCTAGGGTTGGTGTAACTCTCCAATGCATAAAATGACAAAAAGCAGAGGCCTTGATCATTGAATACTAATGTTGGGCCGGGGAATGGGGGCCTGGGCTCGACCGAAATTAAAATAGAATGACTATCCCAATGCATTTTAAAACAAGCTTAACCAATTATGGCCACATTTTACAAATGTGCAGATATTTTAAATTTAAAATGACCAAACAATTCTGTGAATAGCCTAATTAAATTAAAACATTTGTTTTAAGCCCAACTTTGACACTAATCAGAAATTGAAAAAAGTTTAAGTCATGTGAAATTCTTCCAATTTTAAAAACATGCTTTGAAATCATGATGTAGCTCCATTATCGTATTTAATTAGATAATTTTTCGATGTCGACGAAGTAAAGTATTGGTCCCTTTAAATTAAGAACTTTAAGACAATTAAATTTGTAATTATCCGTAAAAATTCTAAATCATAATTAATGACCAAAATATTGTAAAAATGAGACATGATATACAATAAATATATACCAGATGATATTTGTCAAATGAAATGACAAAATACTTCCGGAATAATTTTGTAAAATGATATTGATCTTGTAAAAGTATATTTCACTCCGTATGTGACTCGGAAATCTCAAATAATTAAATAGAATTATTGGAGTATAAAAATTTGGTGTTAACCGTTATTAAAACAAAAAATATAATTTCCAAAAGGTGTATTTATCACCTAGTTCGAGTTAGGGATGTAGATGCTAATGAACTGATTCATTAGTCCATGGTGTTTCAATGAATTTCCAGAGGTATTCCCTGAAAATCTTCTCAGATATCCTCTCAACAGGGAGATTGACTTTGAAATTGATGTACTTCCCTATAATAAGACAATATCAGTTCCTCCATATAGGATGTCTTTAGTAAAGTTGAAATAGTTAAAATCTCAGTTGAAATATCTTCTTGATAAGGAATTTATTAGGCCAAGTATCTCACCTTGGAGCACACCAATCTTAATTTGTCCAAAAAAAGGATGGGTCGTTAAGAATGTTTATTGACTACCGTCATTTGAACAAATTCACGAACAAGAATAAATGTCCACTTCCTAGAACTGATGACTTGTTTGACCAACTTCAGGATGACATCTGTTTCTCTAAGATTGACTTCAGGTTAGAATACCATCAATTTAAGATTAAGGAAGTTGACATTCCGAATATATTTTTGAAGACCCATTACAATCGATTCGAATTCCTTGTAGTGTCTTTTGGGTTCACGAATTCTCCAACAACTTTTATGGACCACTTAAATAATGTTTGCAAACCGTACCTCTACTTGTCCGTGATTGTTTTCATTGATGACATGTTGGTTTATTGTCGTAGTGAGGTCGAGCATGTGACTCACCTCAGAGTTATATTGGGAAAACTTTAGGATCTTAAGTTGTATGCTAAATTTTCTAAAGTGTGAATTTTGACTGAAATCTTTAGTGTTTCTAGCTCGTGTGATTTCTAGTCAAGGCATAAAGGTAGATTTCAAGAAAATCAAAGTCGTGAAGAATTTTTCCAGACCCACAACTTCAAGAGCGATTAGTATTTTCTTGGGTTTAGCTGGGTACTATAGATGCTTTATAGAGTGTTTTTCCTCTATCTCTTCCCGTATTGACCAAATTAACTCAGAAGAAGGCTATATTTCAATTTTTGATGCATGTGAGAAGAGTTTCTAAGAATTGAAAATAAAGTTGACGTCTTCCATGGTATTTGCATTACCAGAGAGAACTGATGGGTTTATTTTCTATTTTTTAATTTTTTTATTACATAGGGGATAGGGGAAGGGGAAACAGGGAGAGAATTACAACATTGGTATTCAAACCCTTATGAAGAAGACGAAAATTTAGGTAGCAAACCAATTGAGATACTATACCCCTACAACGGGTTTGTCTTATATTGTGATGCAAGTGTGAATTTTTGCTGAAATTTATAGCATTTCTAGGCCATGTGATTTCTAGTGAAGGCATAAAGGTAGATTTCCAAAAAATTGAAGTAATGAAGAATTTTCCTAGACCACAACTACAATAGAGATTAGAAGTTTCTTGAATTTAGATGGGTACATCATACGTTTTGTAGAGGGATTTCCTTCTATATTGTTACACCCCGTAGTTACAGGACATGTTTTAAGAACGTACGTAAGAACTCGCAAGTGTTAAAATTTGAGACTGTAAAAATTTTAACGGAATTATGGAATTGTCGGAAAACGTATTATTGTGACGAATGGGAGGCATACGTGTCACCCCCTGTAGAGTGCCTTGGACGAAAATGGCATGGCCAATATGGTCATTGACCATAAGTCTTCTATGGCTAAGTCTTGCAAGTAGTAGCATGAGAATATTGACTAAGTCAAAGGTCCCACCTTTGTCTTGATATTTAGCAAGACTACATCCAAACCAACCATTTGTTTGTATCCTAACCCTCCAAGGTGCTACTTATATTACTACTAGTAGAGAGGGAGCTTAACACTTAGAAAATATTACACAAATTGAAGAACATGGGCAGTGAGCTCTCGGCTACACTAAGGGAAAAAAAGGAAAATTTTTGTTTGTGATCCATTTAGCTCCCACTTTAAACCAAGGGTCTTATGTGTATTGTAAGCAAGTCTCAATAGAAAAATCTTGGAAAAAGATTGTTTACGGGTTAGTCGCAAACGAAAAACCTAATGGTCTTTCTAGGTTTTATTTAGAGTTTTGAAGGATTATTGTTGGTATTGTTCTAAGGGTCTCAACAAGCGGATTGAAGTGTCTTGGAGAGGTTCTAAACTACTAAGGAGCGACTTCGGATTTGGAAGTTAGATTGAGATTCGTTGAGGTATAATCTTGTTCTCTTTAAGTGTTACAAGATTATGTATTGTTGTTAGCCTTACATTTTACTAGCATGTAGTATATGTGTTGAAGTTTTATAAGTATTATGGATTGCTTGTAGCTTTAAATCCGAAGTGTAATGTAAGTCATGTTTAGTTGGAATATAATTTGATCGTTATTGGAATCGTCGCATGTTATTGACTTAAAGATTATGGTTGTTATAATCAAATGCGACTTGATATCATGTTATGCTACCAATTTGGATTGAAATGGAAATTGGATAAGAATTGGTTTTGTTGAACTCAAGGTGGCCGAATTTTGGACTTGTAGTTTGCATTTTAGTTGGTTATTAAATTGTGAGCCAATTGGGGCTGTTTAGTTAGTCATTTGTATTGGACTACTTTCTAAATTGTGAGCCAATTGGGGCTGTTTAGTTAGTCATTTGTATTGGACTACTTTCTAAATTGTGAGCCAATTGGGGCTGTTTGGTTATTGTATTTCCGGCCTTGAAAAAGGTGGCAAAGTAAGTAAAAACAAAGGAGGTGCTGTCCGATTTTCCGTAGAAATTAGTGACTTAGCACCTAGAATATTCTACGTTTGAAGTAAGAGGTTAATGGACGTATTGTGACCATTATAGGTTGAAGTACTTAGTATAGCGTATCCTATTTGAAGGATGGACTAGCTATCAAGGTTGAAGTACTTTGGAGCTTTTTGCTACTTGTCGATAATCGTCGCGAGGTATGTGAACCTCTTCCTTCCTTTGGCATGATTCTATGTATGGAATATACTTGTGGTATCATTTCATGTTTCCTTCTACTCTTAGAAGTTAAGAGGTAGTTGTGTGATTTACTCTATGAAGAACTTTTCCTATCTTTGAGCATGACTAGTTGCACGCGTGTAGTACGCAGACGTCTGACACCTTGTTATCCTTTACTAGTTTATTGAATGGCCAAGTCGGGTGAGTTGGGAGATTAACTCGCTTCTTTGAAAGTATAAGGGATGTCTTAAGTTTTATTTAAAGTTAAGGGACTTGAAGAGTTTTAAAGTATGTGATACTTGTTCCGTTTTGAACGTATAAGTCCCTTGGATAGGAAATTGTATTTGGCTAAGGTATAAAGTGAATATAACGACTTTATGGGGAGTTGGTTATATTTGCTTTATGGAAAGGTAAATGACTTGATTTTAGTGAAAAGGCAACTTGTTTTTAAGGCATTAATTGCCTAAGGTTTTATATAAAATGAGTCACTTGTTTTCTAAAGGTTAAGAGACTAATTGTATTTTTGAAAGTTATGAGAATTTATTTGAAAGTATTTAATACTTGGTTTCAAAAAGTAGAAGTCTCTTGGTTATAAAAGAACGTGTTGGTCTAAACCATAAAGGGTTATAACGGCTTTATGGGAAGTTGGTTATAACGGCTTTATGGAAGGTTAAGAGAATGGTTTTCTAATAAAGTAATCAAGAAATAACTTGTGTTAAGGAAGGGCAAATTGTTTTAAAGGTACCAATTGCTTAAGGTTTTAAATAAGGAAGTCACTTGATTTAGTTCTAATTGTATTTCTAAAAAGGTATTGTGACTTGTCTTGAAAGGTGAATAGGACTTGATACTACGGTTGTTAGTATCGGGAAGTTTTATTTGGAAAGGAGTCTTTTGAAAAGAATGCGTCACGTAGTACTTTGGCCCGCTTAATTGAGAATAATTCTATGTGATGCCTTGGTTAGTACTTTGGCTTGTTAATTGAGAATTATTCTATTTGTGCCCGATAAGTACTTTGGCTTGATTAATTGAGAATTAGTCTAAATGTGCCTTGATAAGTACTTTGGCTTGTTAATTGACAATTATTCTATTTGTGCTCGATAAGTACTTTGGCTTGATTAATTGAGAATTAGTCTAAATGTGCCTTGATAAGTACTTTGGCTTGTTAAATGAGAATTTATTCTATTTGTGCCTGATAAGTACTTTGGCTTGTTAACTGAGACTTTATTCTAATTGTGCCCGGATTAGTACTTTGGCTTGTTAGTTGAGACTTATCATATGTGTGCCTTGATCAGTACTTTGGCTTGGTTAATTGAGAACTTGCCTATATGTCTTTGGTAATAGCCTTTGAGTGCAAGTATTATGTTTTATTAAGTTGCCGCGACTCTCGGTTGAAGAGGCTATCTTGTTGTAAGTTCTTGGGACGCAAGCGGTGATGTGGGATTCCACGTATGCTAGTTATTGGAGTACTTGGGTTAAATTCCCGATTCTTATGAAGATACGGTAGTACTTACATTTGTTTGACTGGTTGAGATAGGGTAAGAGTATAAGTGAGGGTAGACCCAAGACGCTATACCACCTTCTCCGTGTTAAGAGTATAAGTGAGGGTAAACCCCAAGACATTATACCCCGCTTGTTTTGTATAATGGTCGGTTGAGATAGGGTAAGAGTATAAATGAGGGCAAGTCCCAAGACGTTATACCACCTTCTCCGGTAAGAGTATAAGTGAGGGTAGACCCCAAGATGCTATACCACCGCTTTACCACCTTCTCCCGGGTAAGAGTATAAGTGAGGGTAGACCCCAAGACGCTATACCACCGGTGGGACTTGGTGTTCATGTATGCCTATTGGTGTATTATTATACCTGGTATCGGCGGTGATGTGGGATTCCACGCGGGATATATATATATGTATTGTGTATGTATGTACGCCGACGGTGAGGTGGGATGCCACGCGCGTCACATGGTTATATTTTACACTAATAGCGGCGATGATGGGGATTCCACGCATGCTTTGATATTAGTGTGACTTGATCGCGTCCCAGTTGGTAGGGTAGTATATGTCCCTCCGTAGTGGGCGGACTATGTTATGAAAGATAAGTAAGTTATATGGTAATGAACCTAATGATTCTTTTTCTAAATAATGCGTAAGAATGTGACTATAACTTTTATTGGGAATGGAAAGGATAATAAGGTACGTTTAAGTTCATAAGTGGTAATGACACGGCAGATCTCGTATGTATTTTTATACTTGTCTTGTCATTCTTTTGTACGATTATGATTTGTTTATCAGACGTTATATTCTGCTCCATATTCTGTACTGTTGTTATCGACTTCTTCGTGCCGCTCACGCCCGCAGCAGTTTAGGTACGTGATTGTGGATCCGCGAGCTTAGGATCCCGCTCAAAGAAGTCGAGATGGCTCCAGTGTTCGGAGTTGTCACGTTTATGTTTATTCGAAGTACGGCGGCCTTGTCCCGCCACGATTGTTATGTCTAAACTCTTGAGGTCCGTAGTCACATATCGTGGTCGATTTGTAAAAAAAAGGAGGCAACTGCTTCGGTTGTTTTTATATATGTTCAGGAAGGTAGCCCTATCGGCTAACCTGTTATTTTACTTACGATGTTTTATTTTTAAGTTTCATGTATGTTCCGCTGATTTTCTCTGATGTTTACCTGTAAGGGTGCCCAGGTAGGGCACCAGTCGCGGTCCCGGGGTCGGGTCGTGACATATATCTACCCCATTGACCAAATTATCTTAGAAGAATGCCAAATTTCAATGGTTGAATGCATGTGAGAAGAGTTTCTAAAAATTAAAAATGAGCTGACTTCTGCCCTAATATTAATGTTACAAGAGAAAACCAATGGGTTTGTTGTATATATGAAACCTTGGGCATTATTTTTGTAGGTGTTTTGATACAGCATGGGAAGGTAGTAGCTTATGCGTCCAGATAGTTTAAGAGTCACGAGAAGAAGTATCTGCTTAATGACTTGGAACTAGCAATGGTAATATTTGCACTAAAGACATGGCGTCACTATTTATATGAGATTCATGTTGATATCTTCACCGACCATAAAAATCTCAAATACATTTTCAAGCAGAAGGAGTTAAACCTTAGGAAGAAGAGTTGGCTTAAGTTGCTCAAGGATTACAATGTGGATATTTTTTACCATCCAGAGAAAATGAATGTTGTAGTTGTTGCTCTTAGTTGGAGATCCATGGAGAGTTTAGCACACTTAGAAAAATGCAAAAGAGTTTGGCGAGAGAAATTCACTATCTAGAAAATTTAGGAGTTTGACTCTTGGACTCTGATGATGATGTTGTAGTTGTTCACAACAGAGATGAATCCTCTTTAGTATCTAAAGCAAAGGAGAAACAGTTTAATAATCTCTTTTTATTTTTGTTAAAGGAAAGAATTCATAAGCATAAAATGACAACTTTTGAACAAGGGGTAAATGATGGAACTTTGAGGTACCAAATAGATTATATTTTCCATATGTGAATAGACTTCGAGAGAGGAGTCTAGAAGAAGCACATGGCTCAAGATATTCTATTTATTCAGGTTCTACAAAGAAGTATCATGGCCTTAAAGGTGGAATATCATAGAGTAGAATATAGCATATTTCATGGCTAAGTGTCTGAATTGCAAGCAATTAAACCCCAAGCATCAGTAGCATGCTTGGTTAGATCAGAAATAGATATTCCCATGTGGAAATGGGAGATGATAAATATAAACTTTATAACATGTTTACCTCACTTATTTCGGAGGCGTGATTCAATTTGGGTGATTGTAGACCGACTTACTAAGTCTGTGCATTTCTTTTCCATTAAAACTACCAATTCAGCAGAAGATTATGCTAAGTTATATATCCAAGAGATTATTATATTTCATGGAACTCCAGTGTCTATTATATCTGAGAGAGGTTCTTAGTTCACAAAGATTTTTTGGACGTTATTTCAGAAAGGATTGGGTACTAAGGTAAATCTCAGTACCACTTTTCACCCTCATACTGATGGTCAGACCAAATGCATGATTTAGACCCTCAAGGTTATGTTGAGAGAATGTGTCTTAGAGTTCAAAGGTAATTGGGAAGATCACTTGCATGTCATTGAGTTTGCTTATAATAATAGCTATCTTGTCAGTATCAAAATGGTTGTGTTTGAATCCCTGTATGATCAAAGATGCATATTTCATATTGGATGGTTCGAAGTAGGTGAAATAGAATTATTGGGATCAGACTTGATCCATCAGGCTATGAAGTAGGTGAAGTTGATTCAGGAGCGGTTAAAAATTCCTTAAAGTACCCAAAAGGCCTATTCAGACGTGCGACACAATGATATGGAATTTAGATTTTATGATTATGTGTTCTTGAAAGTCTCTCTTATGTAGGGCGTTATGTGATTTGGAAGAAAGGAGAAGCTTAGTCCCAAATATATTAGTCCGTATGGAATCTTGCGAAGGATTGTTCAAGTGACTTATGAGCTAAAATTATCAAAACAGTTGGTTTCAGTGCACTCAGTATTTCATGTGTCCATGTTGAGGAAGTTTGTGGCAAATATGTCTCTTATTGTCCCTATCGAAAGTATAGGGGTTAAAGATATCCTAACTTATAAAGAAATTCCCGTGGCTATTCTTGATCGTCAAGTTCTCAAGTGGAGAACGAAGGAGGCAACTTCATTGAAATTATTGTGGAGGAACAAAAAGCTTGAAAATGCTATATGGGAAGCCAAAGAGGATATGAAATAAAAAGTATCCATACATATTTGATGAACAAGAAGTAAATGACCAAGTTAAACATCTCATCTGCTCACGTTATGATATCCATGTTTCAACGTATCCATGTATCATAACCACGGTGATAATTCTGATGAGAGACGAGGAAGGTATTATGTATGCCTATGATACACCATAACCTTAATTTGAGGATGAATGATCCCAATGGAGAGATAATGTGACGCCTCATAATCTCGGGCTAAGGATTGGCCTTTTGAGACTAAAAAGATGATGTTCATTAGTGTTTAGGTTCTAACATTTTAGGTTGTTTGTCATTTTGATCCCTATACGAAGAGTTATGCTCATCCTACAAAAAAATAAAGAAAATATTTCAAGTGTTGTACATATCTAGGTAGTGTGACACGAGTCCCATCGCACCAAAACTTTGCACATAGAGGTCACATCGTGTTGAAGGTGTTCACCGTGAGAAAAGTTAGAAATTTAGCTTTGTGTGGGAATAGTATAGGAGATGACACATGTCTCCCATCACTTTGAAGTTCCCACTATGGAATACGTGGTGTGATGTCCATAACGACCAGTGTCATTGCGATGGCCATCGTAACGCGACCAAAGGTTTTATTCCCTCAAACCTATAAATATTACACTTGTGCATTTGTATTCTGAATTATTCATTCCAAACTCATTTTCAAGCCCTAAGCACAGTGCTCTCCTCATTTCACCATCCCACATCAAGGTAAGTCAATTCTAACTACTTTCACGAGATTCCTATATCGATCCATTGATTTTTAACATGTATCATCCCTTAAATCACAGAGTTTTAAAGATAATTCCTACCAAGTAGCTAAAGCAATGGTTTTGGGTGTTCTTCATCGAGAATTACAGTTCGTTTGATTGTTTGGATAAATTAAAAGTATGTAAGGCTTCTATCCACGTGTGAGAACATCATTGTTCTTCCCCACACCATGTTCTTCCATGAAAAACATGAATAATTCCAAAATTAGAGTATTCTACTCTAGTTCATAAAACCTTTAGGGTGTTCTTATGTTTTAATTTTTGAATAATCATTTATGTTCATGCTATATCATTCCGATTGTCTTGAATTCTCTACGTAATTCATGAATACTCATATCTTTATTTCCATGAGTTTTCACTTGAAGTATGAATTGCATGATGAACTATAACCTGCTCTAAAATGATGAACTTCTAATGATTCCATGTCTCACGAAACAATGATGTGATTTACATTACAAACTATGACATGAATTATGATATGAAGACTATGGGTGAATATACCATCTTTATCTCTTACTATTTTGAGAGTAGTATTGATTACCAAGAAGGTGTTAGTCCGTGAGACACACGCCTTAAACTATGTATACCAGCGTAGGATAATGATCATTCTGTTAGTTTGGAAGACTCCTTCATGTTAACCCAATGAGGGATTATTTATCGATCCATTCATATCATGTATGTATCATACCCCCAACAAGTTATTATATGACTTAGCTAATCGAGTAGAGATCAGACTCAATACGCTCACATGATATTTTATATATTGGTTATTTAATAATATCCTATTAATAGAGCAATAGGTTCTTTATGTATCAACTTTGATCAGCCTCACTTGCTATCCAAGTCGTTATCTTCATTAACTTATTTTAGATGTTTTTGGTATGTCGGGCCTTGTGTAAACTTTTACACTCATGTTTAATGTTAGAGGCTTCATAGACTAGTATGTTATCTTCGTCATTTAGATGTTATTTTTGTCTATATGCTATATGTTTTGAAAACTACTACAATTATCAAATTATGAGACCTATACATATTTTCAATATATAATTATCTTATGATTTATATTTTCACACATCCTATGTTTTGTGTTATGTCATGTATATGGTTCGTGTTAGTTAAGTTCAGACACTGAGTATCGGTCCACCAAGGCGTAGGTTTGAGGCGTGACATTATATCAAATCCCCCCTTAAGTGGAGTCTTCAAAGCCACAATTCATATTACATGGTTATTTCCTAGCCCAGTCAATTTAAATTGTCAACCCTCTTCTCCTCACTTGCTATACCATAAATTCACTTCTTGAACTTCAGAGCAACTTATCATTGAGAATATGGCAATCATGTAGTCCTTAGCATTATCACTCTCATTTCCTTGGGGTGTCACCAAATTTAAGAGTCCAAATTGCAACCCCACTCAACTGAGTCTTCAATTCATAACTGCAATCTAAACATTACACACGTCTGTCTCATGGTGACACATCTAGTACTATATAGTGCAACGTCACATCTAGCCACTTATGTATGAAACTGAGAACGTCTTCTCCTTAATTTCATATAGCATCTCAAGATAGTTACAGAGCTCTTCGTACTGTTCCACAAGACTCTACTGATATTGATCTTGTACTTATGAGACTGATGAACCTAAGACTCTGATACAAAATTATCATAACTCAAATTCCATTTTGCGTGATGGTACCTATTCCCTACTCGATATGTATGTCAAACTGAATGACAACCAATTCATTCATTAAGTTAATTAAGTAGAAAGTAAGTGAAACACAAAAATAGCCAAAGTCATTATTTTATATGAAAAAATGTGGAAGTATAAATAGTATTGAAGATAGGTGTCATGCATAGAAGAGCCACTAAGAGTACTAGTAAAGGTCCGAATCAACCAAATACATTATCTAGAATATAAAAGAGATGGAGCTAAATAATGATAGAATGGGGCTGGCGTTGCACATCAACCAAATAACTCACTACTAGATCTTCCAAATCAACGACCTCTGACTCAGATGGTCCCATGAACTCCACTAGTATATGGGTCTAAGTCTGCACCAAAGATAGTGCAGAAAGTGTAGTATGAGCATGAAAATCATGTGTACTCAATATATCTCATAGAACGACAATGATAAAGTAATCACGAAGTTATTAAGGGAAGTCTTATTTAACCTTAATGATTTACCTTAACTTTGAACCGATGAATTAATAGTGTAGAGAATAATCAAGTACCAAGTAGAGACAAATAACAAAGTAATCAGAAAATCAGAGAAACTATTATCCAAATAGACAGATAACTAATTAATCAAGTAAGGCAAATAAGTCTAATTCTTTCCAAGAATACATTAGAATCAACCCATAAAGTAGTTCAACATGATTCTTCCCAAGAATTTAGTAACTGGTTGAAACATCTCAATAAGATTGGATAGAGATAAAGACATGAAATAATGCACCATGTTGCAGGTGTGCAACCTATAATAATGCCATGCATGAAATGCGTTTATGCAATCACGAAATCACCAATAGGGAAAAATCCAAGTAGCCAAATAGGAACCACAAAGCAGATAGTCAGATACGAAAAAGTATGATGCAATGTAATACAATATACTCCTTGTATACATATAGAACTTAACAGGATGTACACAAGATGTGATCCATTAGGGACCGCTAAGTCCATATACCATGTGGAATACCAAATCTCCCAAATCACATCGGGCAACCAACCCTTTGAGACTGAAATATAATGAAACCGAACTTATAAGGCCAAAATGTCCATCAACCAACCATTTAGCCATAAGTAACCAACACTTTCCTCGGAAGCTAGATCTATGAGATCCACATCGAGCCCAATCAAATGCATATGCATGATAAATCACATAAGAGATGAATATCTCAATAATCCAGTCAAGACAGTCAACTTATTAAAAATAAGTTCAACATCTTGATTATCACAAGTGTGCGAGATTCCATTGTCGCGCCCGTTTTCGACCAGGGTCTGAACGGTGCTACAACATTGTTTGCGGTGATTCCTGAATTAAATCACCATTTTAAGGAGTCTCCATCTAATTATTTGGGTGAATTAGGACACCTAATTTTTTTGCAATAAAAATACTGTAATTGATTTCCATTTAATGGTCTTCTCCGGGCAGCGAACCGGGGCGTCTTTTGACTCGTCGACTCCGCTCGGAGATGTTATGTATGTGTGTGTGTGAGACTAAAGAGAAGCAAAGCCTAGGTGTTTTCGGATTTATTGAATCAATACTAGGAATAAAAGGGGGTTTTGAGGTCTATTTTAATGAAATGTGTTTATTTTTTCTGAATTTAAGCTTTGTATAGCAATAATGACACGAGTTTGGTTCTTAATCTTAAACAAAGCCTAGAATTCTTTTTTTTTTCACAACAACCCACATGGGTTTTATTTATAGCCAAATAAACTCTCCTTGCTCACCACCCACCCCCAAATCAAAATTTGAATTAAAGGGAGCAAATTCTGAAATAAAATTGTGGCAGGAGGTGATGGGATTTCACCTTTTCAGGTTCGATTTGATGTAATAGAGCCCTTTGAGGTTAATGCATATTTATTTGATGGGTAAAAATAAGTTGTGAGGGTGATGGTGTTTGTTTTATGTGCAAAAGGGTGTGAAAGTGATGGGTGATGTTATAGCTTCTGCCATAGCTAGGCTAGGGGTGAGGGATAGTGGTAATGGGGATGTATATCTGGCGGTCCGTAGGGTAAAGGGTGAGACGGCTATGAGGTTTTTAGGTGTGTTCATGGTTTCTGATTTTAGGTTTTTGATATGGGGGAAGTGGACTGAACAAATAAGGGAGTTAGGCTGGTTCTACCGGTTTTGGGGTATTGGGCTATGGGTTTATTATTTTTTTGGGCTTAAAACCGAGTGGGGAGGGTATATAACAAGATGTTTGGGCTTGTGGGTTGCGGGTTTTGGGCCAAGTGGGAGGGAATTGGTTTATAGAGTTTAGGGCATTTCGTTTGGGCTATGATGTTAGGTAGAATTTAGGTGGGTTTTTATTTTAGTAAAAGGAAAATGGGTTGGGGATTTAAATGATTTATTATTAAAAGATATTGTGCATAACTGTAAATTATAAAGATAATATTTAAGAAAAATGTTATAGTGCTTAATATAAAATGCGATGTCATTTTATAAATAACATAGAATATTATGATGAAAATTATGATTTTGATAAAAATGCCCTGATAGTAGAAAAATGTGAATAAAATATAATAGTAGTAATAAAAAGTGATATTTGAGAACAGATGATGATAAAAAATATTTTTTGCGGTGTTAAAAAAAAGTTTTATTTTATCGGTAAATAATCGAAGGAGAGGGACAAAATTGGGTGTCAACAGCTTGTCCCTCTTTGGCTGGAGACGATGAAAGAGTTTTTGGACAAAGACGTTAACTTATAGCTAATTTTGTCCTGATTGTCAAAGATTAAGAAATGCGTGGGTAAATGGAGTTTTCAAGAAGAAAAGGGGATTTCCGATGCTAGGCATTTGAGCGCAAAGTTGATGCAAATTTATAATTTTTTCCTAGTGTCAGATTATGATGACACAAGGTTATTGTGACATTTGGAAAATTAAAGGCAAGGCTAACGCAGATTCAAAAATTTGTCGCAGTGTCGAATTATGATGACACTGAGTTCTGTGGCTCTAGAAAGCTGAAGGCAGGGCGGATGCGGATTCAAAATTTTGTCCCAGTGTCGAATTATGATGACACTGAGTTCTTGGGGCGCTAGAAGATTAAATATGGTGCGGACACTGATTCAAAATTTTGTCCCAGTGTCGAATTATGATAACACTGGGTTATTGTGATGCTGCAGGATGTTGAAGGAGAGCGGATCGACGTTCGAGGCTGCCTTTGCCTTTTGTTGGGAAGTTTGGCTCCCCAATAAATTGCCTTAGTTCGCTGTAAGAGATAGTTCTACGCTGTGCTCCTACTTTTGTAAAATATGGCTCATACAGGCTAAAGCTTAAGAAAAATTAGTGTTTAACATTTAAGACAAAATGATAAATCATGGACATATGAGAAATGTAATCATGTGAGTCGTGATGTTTTCTTATGTAGACATAATGTGTTGAAGGCGTCGTTGTATAGATGTGTTGTTAATGACGCTATTATATGGACGTGTTGTTGATGACGTCGTTGTATGAATGTGTTATTTTTGTGAACCGCATGGGTTGAAATAATATTGTTGTCTGGTTGTGCGTTTGTGACTCGCCTGGGTTGAAATAACGTCATTGTCTGAACATTGTGCGTTCGTGACCCGCATGGGTTGAGAAGTACTGAGCTTTACTAGCTGATTAGAACTTTGATGACTGCTATTGTCCTCCCGGTTGCTGCTAATATGCAAAACCTTTCTTATCAAGGCGACCGGATGAGTGTATTTCATTACATGTAAAAATTTGAAGAATGATTTCTCAACGACGTTTAGCGATAATGTGTTTAAATGCCTTTAAGAGTGTTTGTTACCTGGGGTGCCTCTAAGGGTGTTTGTTCCCTGAGGTGTAATGCCTTTAAGAGTGTTTGTTCCCCGAGGTAAAATACCTCTAAGGGTGTTTGTTCCTCGAGGTCAGAATGCCTCTAAGGGTGTTTGTTTCCTGAGGTAAAATGTCTCTAAGGGTGTTTGTTCCCTGAGGTTAGAATGCCTCTAATGGTGTTTGTTATCTGAGGTCAGAATGCCTCTAAGGGTGTTTGTTCACTGAGGTCAGAATGCATCTAAGGGTGTTTGTTCCGTGAGGTGACTCCAAAGGTGTTTGTTCCGTGAGGTCAAAATGCCTCTAAAGGTGTTTGTTCCCTGAGGTGAAATGCCTCTAAGGGTGTTTGTTCCCTGAGGTCAGAATGTCTCTAAGGGTGTTTGTTCCCTAAGGTCGAAAGTAACTCTAAGGGTGTTTGTTTCCTAAAGTGATATGCCTCTACGGGTGTTTGTTCCCTGAGGTGCCTCCAAATGTGTTTGTTCCCTGAGGTGCCTCCAAATGTGTTTGTTCCCTGAGGTTAAAATGCCTCTAAGATTGTTTGTTCCCTGAGGTGCCTCCAAATGTGTTTGTTCCCTGAGGTTAAAATGCCTCGAAGAGTGTGTTTTCCCTGAGGTGAAAATGCCTCTAAGAGTGTTTGTTCCCTGAGGTCGAAGATGTGAATTTTAATAGTGTGACCGAAGCCGATATAGGCCGCCTACGTATCCTAGTAAGGGAATCAGGTCATAACTTAGTTCGTTTCGATCCAAAGGGATTTGAGAGGTTTTGTCGTCGTTGCAAGATAAAATATAGCTGAAGTCATTGCATAGACGCAATAAAATGACGTTGTTGCGTAGACGCGATGTATATATCGTCGTTGCAATATTAAATATAGATGATGTCGTTGCATAGGAATAATAAAATGACATCGTTGAGTAGACGCGATGTAGAAGTCATCGTTGCATAGACAAAATATAGATGAAGCTATTGTACATGCGTAATAAAATGACATCGTTGAGTAGACGCGATGTAGAAGTCATCGTTGCATAGACAAAATATAGATGAAGCTATTGTACATGCGTAATAAAATAACATCGTTGAGTAGACGTAATGTAGAGGTCGTTGTTGCATAGACAAAATATAGATGAGGTCATCGCATATGCGTAATAAAATAACGTCGTTGAGTAGACGCGATGTAGAGGTCATCGTTGCATAGACGAAATATAGATGAGGTCGTTGCACATGCATAATAAAATAACGTCGTTGAGTAGAAACAATGTAGAGATCGTCGTTGCATAGATGAAATATAGATGAAGTCGTTGCACAGGCGTAATACAATGGCATCGTTGAGTAGACGCGATGTAGAGGTCGTCGTTGTATAGATAAAATATAGATGAGGTCGTTGCACATGCGTAATAAAATGACGTCGTTGAGTAGACGCGATATAGATGTCGTCGTTGCAAGTATAGATGAGGTCGTTGCATAGGTGTAATAAAATGACGTCATTGAGTAGACGCGATGTATAGGTCGTCGTTGCATAGACGAAATATAGATGAGGCTATTGTACAGACATAATAAAATGACTTCGTTGAGTAGACGCGATGTAGAAGTCGTCGTTGCATAGACAAAATATAGATGAGGTTGTCGCACAGGCGTAATAAAATGACTTCATTGAGTAGACGTGATGTAGAGGTCGTCGTTGCATAGACGAAATATAGATGAGGTCGTTGCACATGCTTATCATTGAGTAGACGCGATGTAGAGGTCATTGTTGCATAGACGAAATATAGATGAGGTCGTTGCACAAGCGTAATAAAATGACATCGTTGAGTAGACGCAATGTAGAGGTCGTCGTTGCATAGACGAAATATAGATGAGGTTGTTGCACAGACGTAATAAAATGGTGTCGTTTAGTAGACGTGATGTAGATGTCGTCATTGCATAGACGAAATATAGATGAGGTCGTTGCACATGCATAATAAAATGACGTTGTTGAGTAGACGCGATGTAGATGTCGTCGTTGCATAGATGAAATATAAGAATCTGATACTTGTGAGACCGACCAGTGATGTAGAAGTTTCTTGTGAATTGAAGAATAAGTGTTGCTGCTTCCATGTTTCTGTCAAATCTGAAGACCTGCACTCAAAGAAATTTGTGAGTTTGGGGAGGGGTGGTTGATTCACATTGACTTTGCAGCTTCGGCGCTTGCATGTTCAAACTGGTTCGGACCTGTAACCACTGTCTATTTTCCAGTCCTGGCTAGTCATTGGTGAAAATATTGTTTTGAAAATGATTTACTTATAAGAAAATATGGATAAGAATTTCAGTCGAATTATTGAATAATGACATGTAGTGAAACAAAGAGAACGTCCTTGTTCAAAATCCTTATTCTGACTGAAGACTTAGTTGGCCAACATTTGTTGTCTATCACTGTATTCTTTAAAATGCCCCAGTTTTAGTACACATGAGATTGTAGGGTTTTTCAAAAAGTGGGATCGAAGTCCGTATGGGCCGCCTACGTATCCCGCCAGAGGAATCAGGTCATAACGTAGTTCACCAAAGGTATGGCGTTGCCTCGAAGAAATCTTGATTGTAGTGCAATCATGTCAATGCTTTTAATTTCGTCGCTTGGACTTTGTTTGTTTGTTTTATTACATGTCACATTCTTACTATCAACAGATTTAAACAAAACAAATTCTGAAATTGCAAAAAATAGTTTAATTTTAAGCTTTCAAAAGACAGAGTAAAAAATACATTGAATGCATAAATGTGATTCAGGCCTCAATTTAAATTGCATTTTTTAAATTAAAAATGCTGATATAATTTTATACAAGCCTCCAAGAGAAACAATGCCGAGTTTCAGGTCCAATTTACTGCACATCTCCATGATCCGCATCCCAAATGATTTGAGTGCTCCTGAACTGGTCATTTTGCCAGATTTTCGTTCCTTTGAGGATGTTCTGTCAATTTAGTCAACATGAAACAAATTTTGGGGAATAATTTAAGCAAAAAGAGACCTTGCAAAATGAAGCAAACCAAGTCAGTATAAACGAATAATTATTGTTTTAAATAATATGCACAGAGTTGCTAGCGATGGAAAAATAGTAAGCAAATTGCATGTAAATCAAGCGCGCTCTAACATGTGTGTGACCTTTTGTATGCCAGAGGTGAGCCTAAACGCCAGATATGTGAGATTGTGATATATTGATCCCAGTTATTAAACTGCAATGCTTTTGTTGGAAATGATGACAAAATGAAAGCGCATCTTCCAATTTCGGTATATCATTTTTAAGCTTGGATCCGTCTATCATTTTAACGCTACACATAGTATGCTGGTTGGTCGTTGGATTGTGAGACCCGTCGACATTTTGGTGGAATTCCTAATTGTGGAGACAATACCAAAGATAGACCACCTAATGTATATGTATGCATGCCTTAAGATAAGGGGGGGGGGGGGGTATAGATCTATCTTAAATTTGCTAAGATTTGGCTTACTAGACGCAAGGTTCCCGAGCGTACTACTCGAGTGAGAAGGCTACGCGGCCACCGGATGGTCCGGACACTCTACACATATGTCAACCCACCTAAGGTATATGCATGCATGCCTTAAGGTGTTTATTTTTTATGAATTTAAGTGTTGTAATAGCAATAATGACATGAGTTTGGTTCTTAATCTTAAACAAAGGCCATGATTCTTTTTTTTCCACAACCCACATGGGTTGTATTTATAGCCAAAGAAACCCTCATTGCTCACTACCCACTCCCAAATCAAAATTTGAATTAAATGGAGTAAATTCTGAAATAAATCATGGCAGAGGTGATGGGATTTCACCTTTTCAGGTTCGATTTGATGGAATAGAGCCCTTTGAGGTTAATGCATGTTTATTTGATGGGTAAAAGGAAGTTGTGAGGGTGATGGTGTTGTTCTATGTGCAAAAGGGTGTGAAAGTGATGGGTGATGGTATAGCTTCTGCCATAGCTAGGCTAGGGGTGAGGGATAGAGGTAATGGGGATGGATATCCGGCTATCCGAAGGGTAAAGGGTACGACGTCTATGAGGTTTTTAGGTGTGTTCATGGTTTATGATTTTAGGTTTTTGATATGGGGGAAGTAGACTGAACAAATAAGGGAGTTGGGTTGGTTCTACCGGTTTTGGGGTATTGGGCTATGGGTTTATTATTTTTTTGGGCTTAAAACCGAGTGGGGAGGGTAAATAACAAGATGTTTGGGCTCGTGTGTTGCGGGTTTTGGGCCAAGGGGAGGGAATTGGTTTATAGAGTTTAGGGCATTTCGTTTGGGCTATGATATTGGGTAGAATTTAGGTGGGTTTTTATTTTAGTAAAAGGAAAATGAGTTGGGGATTTAAAATGATTTATTATTAAATGATATTTTGCATAATTATAAATTATAAAGATAAAAATATCAATGTGATTATATAATATTTAAGAAAGTTGATTAATATTTTTAGGGTGAAATACCCTTATAAAGAAAGTTGATTTTTCTCCACAAAATGAAGTGATGACACCGAATCCATGCAAATGCCAAATCATTTAATTGCATCGCCTCCTATGGGCACGTAATAATCCTACTGAGCTTTGTCGCCCCCCCTCCCCTTTAATTATTAAACAAGTGACCTACCTCCTTATAATTTATCAATCGCACACATAATTAATTTTTTATCTTAATTCACTCAAATCCTGGTAACTTATAGGATCTTCATATACTCAATGTCATAACCTCTTGTGATATGACACTAGTTCATAACCTATCTGTGCACAAACCAAATTTATTTCCACGCTCCATCGTTACACTTGCTACGTCCAAAATTATTTCGGGATTACATCCTTTTGTATACTAATTTCCTTATTAGCATACGTAAATATAACATACACTTTCCGGGGTCCGGGTCTACTTGCCTACGTTAAAATGCTCAAATCATTGTTCAAAATTACGAGGTGTTACATTCTTCCCTCCTTAGAAACATTCGTCCTCGAATGTTTGGGTGACATATAACATACCTTTCTACATCAAACCTCTTATAGTCTTCAAGCATTAATTACAATATTTGGAATCAGAATTTACCTCATGCTTCTCCTGGAACCTCAGTATTGGTCTAGAATAAGTGTGGATATTTGTGCATCAATTATTTTTCCGCCTCCCACGTCATCTCTTTCACGTTCTTATTTCACAACAAAACTTTCACAGAAGCTACTTCCTTAGTCCTAGCTTGCGGATTTGTCGATCTAGGATAGCAACATGAATTTCTTTATATGACAGGTCCTCTGTAACCTGCACATCCTCTATTGGTACAATCCGAGAAGAATCTCTCAATATAGAAACATGGAAGACCGGATGGACAAATTCCAATTCCGAAGGTAAGTCCAATTCATAAGCTACTTGGCCAATTCGTCAAATTATGCGATATGACACAATATATCTTGAACTAAGCTTTCCCTTCTTTCTGAATCTAATTACTCCCTTCATAGGCAAAATCTTCAAGAATACCCAATCATCTATGAAACTCTAAGTCTCATCGTCGTACATCTAAATATGACTTTTTTCTGATGACTTTGAGCCGTTAACAGTTGCTGTTGGATAAGCTTAACCTTTTTATGGATGGATGTTATACCCCGTATTTCCAGAGTATGTACGTAAGGGAATACGTACAAAAGTCTAGCCTTAAAGTTTAGGCACAAAACGTTTTTCTTGGGCACAACTCACAAAACGAATAGTTTTCCGACGAAACGCTTTCCACGCCTTCGTAGGAAAATTCCGCTATGCCATTTCTAATTTTTGCGGATTTTTCCGAGAGACGAAACATTTTGGACCAACGAGGGCTTACACTTGGCATCCTCCAATTAGTGGACTTGAAATCGCCCATTGACGAATTGGACAACGGCGCACGCTTTTTGTGCCTTTGCACAAGTCAAGGATTAGGTAGGATATTTTGTGTGCAAGTCGCCAAGGACACTTGCCCTAATCTTGACCTTACACTTGCCTAGCACTTGGCTAAATCTTGGCCCTGGTTGGCCATGTCTTGACCTATAAATACCCCCTTAAGATGAAGAGTTCTTCATCCACAAATTTCTTTCCAAGTCTTGAAAATCCTCTCCTTTCCTCAGTAGCCTTTTTCGCCCAACACCCCCTTTTAGTGAGCTTGGCCGAGGCAACCCTCCCCTAGCCTAGCCGAAATCTACCTCCCTTGGTAGAAAAGTTGTCTTCTAGTATTGTTATAATGCCCAAAATACCCTAGCCCAAATCCCTTAGTCCTTAGTAGAAGTCACAAGAACTTCTAAGGTTTCTGAGCTACCTGAGCGTACAACTTGTGAGCTAAACCTTGCTCAGCGCGACTTTATCTAGGATATTATTGGGCTTACCGAGGTAACTAATCCTAACCCTCTTTGAATTAGAGAATACATACCGTAGTAGTATAAGAATAAGTATAAATACTTAGAAGAATATCACGTATTGTAATCAATGCTATCACAGCAGTAGGCGGTTTAAAAGAAGATTAATCAAATTGTACTTACATGGATCGCTTTCACAGAGACTTGAGTAGCTCACCGGTAGGAAGTGCTGCCCAATTTTCCGTAGGATATAGAACCTCTGCTTAGAATCACATACAAAGTAGTCTCAACGCTGATAGACGTGTCGACTATTATAGTCGATTCTCTGCGCGACATATTCAACTCGCGGTGGTTTTCACGGAAGGTATGTGATTCTTCCTAAAGCATGATATTTTAAAGTATATATGTAGTACTAGACGCATACGTGTTAATCGAATAATACTTACGAATGCCTCACGCTTAAGCCCGAATAATACTTACGCAATGCCTCACGCTTAAGCTCAATAATAAAGATCCAAAGCATTTCAAAAGAGTAATCGATCATTTTTTAATGTAAGAGAACTAATTGGTTTTAAAACAAAAGCTTAAGAGTTATACTAGCTTTATGGGAAGTTAGGTATAACCACTTAAGCATGATAAAAGAAACAGTTTGCTATGTATTTATAATGACTTATATTGACTTGTGAAAAGAATAATAAGATGGTTTGATAAAGTAGACATGATATGATGCTATGTGTGTTAGTGTCTTGTAACGCTTGTATAAGAGAGTATTCTTGTTGTGCTTATGTTGTTTAACGATAAGTCGTTATGTTAGTATAATATCACTCACCTCTTGACATATTACACGGGGTTAAGTCGCCTCCGACGCGGTAGACTCAGCGATGCAGGACCATGATTCGAGAATACCTCATGCGGTCCAAGGGACCTACGCGAGCTACGGAGTTCCGTGTTAGTGATGCGGGTTATACCTCGCGGCTATGTGGCCATGCGGACTACGAGTCCAGATCGATGCCGAGGAGTAGCTACCTCGACGCGGTTATGTACCCTACGCGCCTATGTGAGTGGCCTATGCGGACTACGGAGTCCGTGATTAGGCTTGCATGGTGATACTACGGGCAATTGGCCCCGCCGATCATTCGCACCTAGAAAAGACCTCGCTAATTACCGCTGCTCTTGTTTATGATGTGGCACTATGCGCGGTCCTCGTTGTTTCATACATACTTGCAAAACCGATTTTAACATGATATGTTTTCATTTAAGTATTTTACTGCTTCATATACTTAGTACCGCAGATCGACTTCGGGGGCCGTTCATGCCGCAGGTAAGGCAACAGTGCTAGATCCACATTCTTAGGATCTCTACGTTGGTGCTGAGCTCCATCTTTTCCGAGGCTCTACTTGGGTATGATCTCCTCAGTAGATAGTTTTGTATCCAGGTATGGCGGGGCCCTGTCCCGCCATAGTTGTATATTTCTCAGAGGTCTCAGAGTCATGTTGTACAAGATTTGGATGTAATCGCTAAACCATGTTTATATATATATGCCGAAAGGCGATGTTTTCTCACATAAATCGTGTCTTATTTTATAAACTGTTTCATGTCTTGTTTTATATTTCACGACACTGGATGTATGACTACTGGGTGCCCTTGAGGCACCGCCACGCCCCTGAATGGGTCGTGACAAAAGTGGTATCGCATCGCTTAATCTCTGAAAGTGTCTGCATCGTATCCAAGAGAGTTCGTTATCGTGTGTTGTGCACCACACCAATAATCGTGAGGCTATAGGATATTTAGGATTGGTTTCCATTCTTCTCACCGAGATCGTGCTTTAGAGCTGTGTTAAAGTTGGACCCCTCTAACGTATTCCTTTTTCTGTAACAGTTATGCCTCCACGTAAGGCAACCCGGTCCCAGAAGGGCAAGGCAGCCGAGGGAGCTGCCAGTAGGACACCTAGAGTCACGAGGGCTCGAGCTCAGTCTATACCAGAGACGGCGAGTTCTACGACGCCGCCGGCCCCAGCAGATACCACAGTACCCACACCTCCTGGCCCCACACCGGGCGAGGAGTTAGGTACAAGGAGATGGCCCACCATCGCCAGATCGTGGCCGACACGAGGACAGCCGGATGCAGTGAGCCAGCCCCACCGCCGTATCCGTGGTTCACCCGAGGCGTAGAGTTTGAGGCTACGAGACTTCCGAGTCAGAGCCCGCCAGAGTTTTACTGTCGAGGCCGAGGATGATCCGCAGGAGTTCATCCGCCGCCACAGAGGATTTTGAGAGTGATCGGGCGCCGGAGACCGAGTCCGTGATCTTTGGTTCACATAGGCCGCGTGATACCGCAGCCGATTGGTTTGATTCATGGAGTTATCCCGGGAGAGCACGTCCCCGCCTACTGGGATGAGTTCTCCGAGGCTTTCTCACTCACTTCTTGCCTCCACAGATGAAGAGGGCGCGGCCGATAGATTTTTATCACGAGGCGCAGAGGACGACCGTCGTGAGTACAATGTCGAGTTTGATTCATTGGCTCGACACGCCCCAAAGATTGGTAGCAGATATGGAGGATAGGGTGCACCGCCACGCCATCGCTAGATGATTATATGGCCGAGTCATGCGGGTGTTTCTTCACCGTATGGACATTACCCGCATGCAGCTCATGCTCTTGGGTGTGAGGAGCGTAGATCGACGGGTCGACAGCAAGAAGAAGAAGACCAGGACGGCAGGTCTTTTGGGCTATCGCGTGGTGGCGCCTCAGCAGTTAGCCTAGATTTGCACCACGCCACCAGAGCACTCGCACCGCCCTCAAAGCACCAGACATTCGAGAGCGCACTCAGGCCCCAGGACTTCGTGACGCCCAGAGCAGCAGAGAGGCATCGCCGACGGACCACTCGCTGTGGCCGATGCAGATCCCACTTCGAGTTGTGGTGCTACGAGCTTGTTTCGCCAGGCCAGCAGGTCACTATGCGAGGAACCGTCCACTGGCGGCAAGGGCGATGATGGTAGGGTCACCTACGTTCTTTCACGGTCTTCTTCATCCTCGCGCCTACTCGCCTGAGGCGCGTACTCATGGACCAGCAGGTCGCGCGCAGGTCGTGGCGCTGGTCCCAGCCTAGCGGTCCTCGTAACCGCATTTATGCTTTGTCCACCGACAGATCGGGAGGCCTCACCGATGTCGCCACGTACCTTATCGCTCGGGTTTGATGTGTATGCTTTGATAGATCCGGGTTCTACTCTGTCCTATATATCTCCCCTTGTTGCTAGTAGGATAGGGATAGAGCCTGAGTCCATAGACCCTTTTGTTACACCCCGTAAGTCCAGGACATGTAAAAGAGAATGTACGAAAGGAAACAAGACTGGGAAATTAGTACGAAAGGAAGAATTGTTTTTCCGACGGAAAATCTTCCGGACATCGGAAAGGAAAAATGTTCGTTGTTGAGAATTGGATTCTCAAAATGTATTATTTGAAGAGTATGGAACCTATTGGCATTATGGAAATTTATTTATTACGGATTTGGTCACGTGGGGCCCACCCGAGGAATTTTACATTTTTGTGGGACCCACGAGGGTTACGGAATTTTATGGACGAATGAGAGGGCGACACGTGGAACCCCCCACAAGTGGTCTTGGACGAAATTGGTAAGGGGAAAAATGGTCATTGACCACCTTGGAAGATTAGTCTTGCTAGCATGACATTGTTGACTTGTCAACTTGTCCACATAGGCTTAATCCAAGTGAAATTCATCTTAGCCACCCATTTGTTTAAGTCTAAGCCCTCCAATATGTGTTATATACTAAGTTAGTGCAAGACAAGCTCATTTTACACTTAGAAAATTTAGAGAACTTGAGCTTAGCCTTAAGAAGCTCTCGGCTTTGTCCAACTTTCCCACACAAAATTTTGTAGTTTTGATCCATTAGCCACAAGACTTTAACCCAATGTCCCCAAGGGTATTGTAAGGTTATCTCAATAGAAAGATTTCGGAAAAAACGCATTTTTACGTTAGTCGCAAGGCGGAAACTAAGTGAGTTCTTCAACTTTGAAGATGGAACTTGAAGATGGGTTCTTCATAGGCCTCAGGAGTGCTTGAGCGGATTGGAACCTAAGGAAAGGAGCTAAGAATTGCTAAGGCGCGACTTTGGAATCTTGGAAATTTTAAGGGCTTATAAAGGTATAAATTTTGTCGCTTTAGTAGTTAAGACTTACTTATTGTTGTAGCTATGGATTTTAGCAAGCATGTGTTATATAGTATGAAGTTTGATATGTTTATTGGCAATTGGAACCCTAATCCAAAACTAGCATGTTTAGCCTTAAGATTTCAATTCAAGTCGACTTTTGGTCTAAGCGTCGCATGTTGTATAAAGAAGGAAATTGTAGTTGTGAAGTAGCTTATAACTATATAACATGTTAGACCTTGGAACTTGGAATTTGAAAAGGGTTGGAAAAGACTTAGTGTTGCTATGTAAGTTGGCCGAGAATTGGCTAGTGTGCATTAGACTACTTCGTATGAATTGTGGGGCGGAATTTTACACGTATTGTAAGGCGTGTAATCCCCTTTGTTTGGTTGTTGTTTGGAGCCTTAAAAGTGGCTTGTTGGTTATTGTATTCGGCCTTGAAAAAGGTGGCAAAGTGAGTAGAAACAATGGAAGTCGCCCGATTTTCCGTAGAATTGTGAGACCAAACACTTAGTATTATTCTACGTTGAGACTAGAAGTTGATAGTCTTGTTGTGACCATTATAGGTTGACACTTCTACGTACGGCGTATTCGGCTTAGCTTGTGGATTTTAGCCGAAAAGGTATGTGAACTATCTCCTCTTCTAGCATGATTCCGTAAGATAAAGAAAGTAGGTTCTACTCCTAAAATGATCCATTCCTTGGTTGTATTTGGATTGCCTAAAATAGAATTTGTTCTATGTATTTCCTTGAGTGTACTTTGATGTTTGGATTGTGTCGAGAATCCATTTTCTTGATGAAGTTTGGATTCTTAAAAGTGAAGGTATTTTTACTTAAAGTACATGTAGTCTTAAAAAGGAAGTGGTTTCCAAATCTTTTGGCTAGTGCCTTAGTTCTAAAACCTAAAGGTCATTATAGTGACTTTAGGGGAGTCAAAGGAGTGATTTACTTATTTGATTTAAAAGAGGAGAAATGACATGATTTAAGAGAAGTAACTTGTGTTAAGGGTGAAGTTACTTGAGGTTTAAAAAAGTAGAAGAAAACTTGTTTTCTAACTATTAAGAGACTTGGAGTATTTTTGAAAGTTAAGAACTTGATTTGTAAGTATGTGATACTTGGTTTTAATAGTATAAGTCTCTTGGTCATTGAAGGAATGGATATGTCTAAAATCATAAAGGGTTATAACGGCTTTATGGGAAGTTGGTTATAACGGCTTTATGAAAGATTTAGAAAGTTGTCTATTTTGATAAAAGGGCATAAGTTGCCAAGATTGTGAAAATTTGGAGTTACTTGATTTCAAGACTTGAAATGAGTTTTCTAAAAGTGTAGTAACTTACTTTGAAAAATAGACACGCCTGATACTACTGTGTTAGTATCTTGGGGCTTTACATAGAAAGGAGTCTTTTATAAAAGAATGTACGTACGTAGTACTTTGGCTTGATAAATTGAGAATTTGTCTAAGTGTGCCTTGATAAGTACTTTGACTTGTTAAAAGAGAATTATTCTATGTATGCCTTGATTAGTACTTTGGCTTGATAAATTGAGAATTTTTCTATTTGTGCCCTGATAAGTACTTTGACTTGTTAAATGAGAATTTATTCTATTTGTGCCCTGATAAGTACTTTGGCTTGTTAAATGAGAATTTATTCTAATTGTGCCAGATAAGTACTTTGGCTTGTTAAATGAGAATTTATCCTATGTGTGCCTTGATAAGTACTTTGGCTTGGTTAATCGAGAACTTGCCTATACGTACGGGTAATAGCCTTCGAGTGCAAGTATTATGTTTTATTAAGTTGCCGCGACTCGGTTGAAGGTCGGCTGTCTTGTTGTAAGTTCTCGACGCATCGACAGGTGATGGGATTCCACGTATGCTTGATTAGTAGTACTGGGTTAAATTCCTGATTTTTATGAAGACATGGTAGTGCTTATGTCTTGTGTCACGACCCGACCCTGCTCGCGATCGTGCCCTACCCGCACCCTTACAGTATACATCGAGATAATCAATGAACATACATGAAACTTATAAAATAAACAACAGAAATAAAACAACAAAGTTAGCCGATAGGCTACCTTCCCGACATATATACATATACATAAACAAATAGCTTCCATCCCTTTTTCCGCTTACAAACCGACCCACAACATGTGACTACGCACTTCAAGAGTTTTAACGTAACAACCGTGGCGGACAGGCTCCGCCATACCCCGAATGTACATAAGTCTACCACATCGTGGAAATCGTACCACAAGATAAGCCTCCGAGCAATGGAGCTTTCTCCCAAAATCGAACCGAGATCCTAAGAGCAAGGATCACCAACTGCACCTAACACTGCGGGCATGAACGCACTCGGCGGGTCAAGACAACAAAAATTTGCATGGAACGTAAATAAGGTGCAACAATCATATCATAATCGCATAAAAGAATGTCATATGAACTCCTGAAATCAATCGATATTAACCGCTCCTTTCCTTCTTTCAATAAGATTTAACAACATGTTCTTACATACATACTTAAGAGATTTATCAAGTTTTCCACATAACTTATTAATCTTACTTAACATAATCCGCCCATTTGCGACACGGTAATCGACGAATCATGTGACATAATCCGCCCGCCCGCGGGCCTTGCATCGTGGAATCATGTAGCATAATCCGCCCGCCTGTGGAGCTCTTGCATCGTGGAATCATGTAGCATAATCCGCCCGCTGTGGAGCTCGGTGTAAGATGACGTAACCGCCTATGTGTAGGCTCGGGGTAATATGGCGTAATCCGCTATGAGTAGGCTCGTGTATCTCATAGCGCATCCGCCTATTTGTAGGCTCCTGTATTTCATAACGAATCCGCCTATTTGTAGGCTCCTGTATTTCATAACGTAATCCGCCTATTTGTAGGCTCGTGTATTTTCCTTACATAACCTTTTACATCGTATAATTACTTCTTCTTAAGTCGCCATAACAACTTCCCATAAAGCTATTATAACGTTCTTTCATATTAGAGAACTTAAGGCATTTAATTCTTGCAACATTAGGGAAACTAAACTAACCATACTACGTGCATACGCATTTAAAAGAATCATAAAACTTCTTCTTTTAAAACTCAAGTCACATACTCTTTAAAATCATGTCACAATACTTTAGAAATCAAGTCCACAACTAAAAAAAAATAAAGTTTCATAATCCTTAGAAGACAACCAAAGTTCATAGTCTTAAAACCTTATAACGCATTCTTTAAAGTCCACTTACTTATACTTATAAACAAATATACAAAATTTCATACACTTCCAAAACCAAGTAACTTATTCTCTTAAAACCATATAACATCCACTTTTAAAATCGATCCCTTTTCACATATAAATTATAGTCATTTTGAACAACAAAATCCACTTACTTACTTTAAATAAAATCAAGATACATAGCTTTGAGTCAAATCTCATAATTTCCTAATCCTTTCTTACCAACACCTCCCATAAGGCTTGGTAAAGACTTAGGATAACTTTGACATAAACTTAACATAGAGTAAATCACACGACTACCTCTTAACTTCTAAGAGTAGGAGGAAACATGAAATAATATCACGTGGATATTTCATACGTAGGATCATGCCAAAGAAGAAGAGGTTCACATACCTCGCGACGATTGTCGACAAGTAGCAAAATGCTCCCAAGTACTTCAACCTTGAGCTATTCCATTCTTCAAGTAGGATATGCTAAACTTAGTACTTCAACCTATCATGGCCACAATACGTCCATTAACCTCTTACTTTAAACGTAGAATATCCTAAGTGTCAAGTCACTAAATTCTACGGAAAATCGGACAACACCTCCTTTGTTTTTACTAACTTTGCCACCTTTTTCAAGGCCGAAATACAATAACCAAACAACCCCAATTGGCTCACAATTATATGTAGGTAGTCCAATACAATTAAATAACTACACAACCCCAATTGGCTCACAATTTATGGAAAGTAGTCCAATACAAATGAATAACTACACAAATTTCAATTGGCTCACAATTATATAGAAGGTAGTCCAATATAATTGAATAACTAAACAATACAAACTACATTCCAAATTCGGCCACCTTGATTCAACAAATCCAATTCTTATCTAATTTCCATTTCAATCCAATTTAGTAGCATAACATGATATCAAGTCGCATTTGAGTATCATAACCATAATCTTTAAGTAAGTAACATGCGACGATTTCTAAAAACGACCAATTAGTAATCCAATTTCCAAGCGGCTTGTATAACATTTCGGATTTAACTACAAGAAATCCATAATACTAATAAACTTCAACATACCAACTTCATGCTATCAACATGTAGAGCTAACTACAACAATATAAAAATAATCTTGTAACACTTTCAAAGAACAAGATTATACCTCAACGATTCTTAATCCAAATTTCCAATCCGAAGTCGCCCTTAGTAGTTTAGAACCCTCCAAGACACTTCAATCCTCTTGTTGAGACCCTTAGAACCACACCAACAACTTTACTTCAAACTTCCTATCCAAAACCTAGAAAGCCACTAGGTTCTCACTTTATACTAACCCGAAACTACCTTTTCCGGATTTTTCTATAGAGATACACTTACAATACACTCAAGAACCTTGGTTTAAAGTGTGGAGCTTATTGGACAAGGAACAAAAAAATTCTCTTCTTGAAGTGAGCTTGGCCGAGAGCTTCAAGCTTGAGTTCATCCAATTTTTTTTGTGATTTTGGCTAAGTATGGAACTCTCTTGCTACAAGTAATATATATGGGGACATGAGGGTTAAGATATAAACATTTGGGTGGCTAGGATGAAGTCTTACTAAATATCAAGACCATCATGACCTTTGACTTTAGTCAATATTATCGTTTCAAGTTGCAAGACTTGTCTTGCAACAAAGGTCCAATGACCCTTTGCCCTTGCACATTTCGACCAAGGCATCACATAAGGGGTGACACGTGTCGCCCTCCCATTCGTCACAATAATACGCTTTCAAAATTTCATAATTCGATAAATTTTTACAAGTCTCAAAATCTTAACATTGTGAGTTCTTACGCACGCTCTAAACACGCCCCGTAAATACGGTGTAACATTCTTCCCCTTAGAAACATTCGCCCCCGAATGTTCTTTCGAGTCAATCTTAAAATTAGCGACATAGTTTCTTCTCACAACCCCGACATACCAACAATGCCACACATGGCCCTAATACTCGCACCCGCATATCTGTCCATAATAAGCCCAAAAGAGATTATCTTTTCGCATTTCCAACTCCTCCTAACATGTACATAGTCTCAATACTGCTCATGAAACTTAAACATACCACAACTTTATCATGCATACAAATTTCTAAAGGGTCAAGATATACCGAAATCATATGACGGTTCAAAAGACCGCTAAAATCGGAACTTCCATCACGACTCGCCACTGCCGCAGCGTAACATCCCGCCTAGCTATCAAGGAGACGAACCCGCAATCGATCCTGGTGATCGTGATATCCTCCCGTAGCTCTCCTACTAGGACAATCCTCAACATATGACCGACGGCCACAGTAAAACAGCACCGAAGACGACGACATTCCACGCGATGTCGGCCACACGCTGGCACCGAGGAAAAGTGGCCCCGATCGCTTAGAACCCATGCGCGATACGAATCCAAGCTCGAGCTCGACCGGCCTCAATTACCCGGTGATCTAACCCCGCCAAAAATCGAAGGAGCACTCGTTTACCGAATCAGACTAGCTCGCCGCCGAGGCTCTCCGCCAAAATCACCTCGAACCCTCGGCCCTAGCCTCTGGCTGGCCTTGGTCTGGCTCGGCCTCTCTCTCCTCGCCCTCTATCCTCGCGTGCATAGGCTCGCATCCTAGCAATGTCCATACCGGTCAAGAGCCACCCCAAACATGCGGTAATCATACGACGGCCTAGCCCCATCACGTAACGATGAACTCTATCCGCCATGTCGCCTACTATAGTGTGCATGCTCGCCAAGCGAGTCAAACTCGTGTCAGATTTCTAATAGTCCCGCCATTCTCGCCTCAAAGTCAAGAACCTATCTACCCGGCTCTCCTCATCTCGTGAGGCAAAAGTGATTCATGAAGGCCTCAGAACTCTTCCCAAACACCGGAAGAGCATCCCCACCTCTCGAAAGCAACCACGACTCAAACCAGTTCAACGCAATATCGCAGAACCGATAAGAGGCTAACACAACCGACTCAGATTCCGAGGCCCTAAGCACTGCATAGTCCGTCAGAGCCGAACGAACTTCGAGGATCTTCCTCGATCTCGAACCATAAAACTCGTGGACTACAACCGAAAATCCCGTATCCTCAAATCGCTCGCTTGTGGTTAGCCGCCGCTTCCTCGGGCCGCCCTACCACTATGCTAGTCAAAAGCCCGACCGCTTCTCCATAATCCCTAAACTCGCCTCGGCCGCGGAATCGGGGCTCGCACGGAACCTTCGAGCTACGCCGCCTTGGCCTCTATCGCCACGGCTGAACTCGCCGACCCGCTTACTACTCGTGCATAGTTCAGGCCCGACTTCGTAACTCTTGCACCACCGCGCCTCGCCGCCGCTTTGCCCTTCTCGGGCCCCGTCGCCTCCGCGAGGCATAATCGATTCACATACATAAGAATACGCTGAGGATTCAACCTAATAAGACAAATTTCATCGCACGATCTCGCAGAGAAGAATGGAAACCAATCCTAAATGTCCCGCAAACCTCCCGATTATAGATGTGGTGCACAACACACCGATAATCAAGACTCTACTAGACACCTGGTAGACACTTTCCGAGGACTAATCGCTCGATACCACTTTTGTCACGACCGACCCGGCTCGCGATCGTGCCCTACTCCGCACCTTACAGTATACATCGAGATAATCACGAACATACATGAAACTTATAAAATAAACAATGAATAAAACAACAAAGTTAGCCGATAGGGCTACCTTCCCGACATATATACATATACATAAACAATGTAGCTTCCATCCTTTTTCCGCTTACAAACCGACCCACAACACGTGACTACAGCACTTCAAGAGTTTTAACGTAACAACTGTGGCGGACAGGTTCGCCATACCCCGAATGTACATAAGTCTACCACATCGTGGAAATCGTACCACAAGATAAGCCTCCGAGCAATTGGAGCTTTCTCCCAAAATCGAACCGAGATCCTAAGAGCAAGGATCACCAACTCAGGCACCTAACACCGCGGCATTAACGCACTTCGGGCGGGGGTCCGCATAACAAAAATTTAGTATGGAATGTAAATAAGGTGCAACAATCATATCATAATCGCATAAAAGAATGTCATATGAACTCCCGAAATCAATCGTATATTAACTGCTCCTTTCCTTCTTTCAATAAGATTTAACAACATGTTCTTACATACATACTTAAGAGATTTATCAAGTTTTTCCACATAACTTATTAATCTTACTTAACATAATCCGCCCATTTATGGACACGGTAATCGACGAATCATGTGACATAATCCGCCCGCTGTGGCTCGGTGCATCGTGGAATCATGTAGCATAATCCGCCCGCCTGTGGAGCTCTGCATCGTGGAATCATGTAGCATAATCCGCCCGCTGTGGAGCTCTGTAAGATGACGAACCTACGTGTAGGCTCTGGGTAATATGGCGTAATCCGCCTATGAGTAGGCTCGGTGTATCTCATAGCGTAATCCGCCTATTTGTAGGCTCCTGTATTTCATAACGTAATCCGCCTATTTGTAGGCTCGGTGTATTTCATAACGTAATCCGCCTATTTGTAGGCTCCTGTATTTTCCTTACATAACCTTTTACATCGTATAATTACTTCTTCTTAAGTCGCCATAACAACTTCCCATAAAGCTATTATAACGTTTCTTTCATATTAGAGAACTTAAGGCATTTAATTCTTGCAACATTAGGAAACTAAACCCAACCATACTACGTACATACGCATTTAAAAGAATCATAAAACTTCTTCTTTTAAAACTCAAGTCACATACTCTTTAAAATCATGTCAATACTTTAGAAATCAAGTCCACAACTAAAAAAAAAAAAAGTTTCATAATCCTTAGAAGACAACCAAAGTTCATAGTCTTAAAACCTTATAACGCATATTCTTTAAAGTCCACTTACTTATACTTATAAACAAATATACAAAATTTCATACACTTCCAAAACCAAGTAACTTATTCTCTTAAAACCATATAACATCCACTTTTAAAATCGATCCCTTTTCACATATAAATTATAGTCATTTTCAACAACAAAATCCACTTACTTACTTTAAATAAAATCAAGATACATAGCTTTGAGTCAAATCTCATAATTTCCTAATCCTTTCTTACCAACACCTCCCATAAGGCTTGGTAAAGACTTAGGATAACTTTGACATAAACTTAACATAGAGTAAATCACACGACTACCTCTTAACTTCTAAGAGTAGGAGGAAACATGAAATAATATCACGTGGATATTTCATACGTAGGATCATGCCAAAGAAGAAGAGGTTCACATACCTCGCGACGATTGTCGACAAAGAGCAAAATGCTCCCAAGTACTTCAACCTGGAGCTATTCCATTCTTCAAGTAGGATACGCTAAACTTAGTACTTCAACCTATCATGGCCACAATACGTCCATTAACCTCTTACTTTAAACGTAGAATATCCTAAGTGTCAAGTCACTAAATTCTACGGAAAATCGGACAACACCTCCTTTGTTTTTACTAACTTTGCCACCTTTTTCAAGGCCGAAATACAATAACCAAACAACCCCAATTGGCTCACAATTATATAGAAGGTAGTCCAATACAATTAAATAACTACACAGCCCCAATTGGCTCACAATTTATGGAAAGTAGTCCAATACAAATGAATAACTACACAGCCCCAATTGGCTCACAATTATATAGAAGGTAGTCCAATATAATTGAATAACTAAACAATACAAACTACATTCCAAATTCGGCCACCTTGATTCAACAAATCCAATTCTTATCCAATTTCCATTTGTGATTTTGGCTAAGTATGGAACTCTCTCTTGCTACAAGTAATATATATGGGGACATGGAGGGTTAAGATATAAACATTTGGGTGGCTAGGATGAAGTCTTACTAAATATCAAGACCATTGTGGGACCTTTGACTTTAGTCAATATTATCAAGCCTCAAGTTGCAAGACTTGTCTTGCAACAAAGGTCCAATGACCCTTTTGCCCTTGCACATTTCGACCAAGGCATCACATAAGGGGGGTGACACGTGTCGTCCTCCCATTCGTCACAATAATACGTTTTCCGAAAATTTCATAATTCCGATAAATTTTTACAAGTCTCAAAATCTTAACATTGTGAGTTCTTACGTACGTTCTAAACATGTCCTGTAAATACGGGGTGTAACATCTTGTTTGATGGTCGGTCGAGATAGGGTAAGAGTATAAGTGAGGGGTAAACCCCCAAGACGCTGTACCACCTTCTCCAGGGTAAGAGTATAAGTGAGGGGTAAACCCCCAAGACGCTGCACTCACCGCGCATGTGTTGTTTGACGGCCGGTTGAGATAGTGGTAAGAGTATAAATGAGGCAAGCCCCAAGACGTTATACCACCTTCTCCGTGGTAAGAGTATAAACGGCGAGCAAGCCCCAAGACGTTATACCCCCGCTTACCACCTCCTTCGTGGTCGAGTATAACGAGTGGTAAACCCCAAGACGTTATACCACCTGTTCGTTTACCTACTTGGCCCGTACAGTTTTTAGAACACAGGTGGGACTTGGTGTTCATGTATGCCTATTGGTGCTATGTTATATCATGGATCACAGCTGGCGGAAGGATTCCACGCATGATTGATATTATGGGCGTGAGACCCATAGTTATATTTGAGTAGTGACTTGGCGGCTCGCGCCCCGACTTGATATGACCGCTATGTATCAGGTATCGTAGGTTGGCTATCATACATGTCTCCTGCTTTGTTTAGATCGTTATGATTTTATTACGCATTTCATCGCTCACATACTTGGTACATTCTTCGATCGACCTCCTTTCGGGCCGCTCACGCCGCAGTTTAGGTACTGCTTGGTGATCGGCAGTGTAGGATCCTCGCCGTGGTTTTTGGATAGCTCCTCCGCCCGTGAGTTTATCTTTTGGTATATATCCTTCAAGATGTGCTTTGTACAGCTGGGTACTGGGGCCTTGTCCCGTCATATTTCGCTTAACTCCTGCAGGTCCAGTATTCATATGTGGGATTGGACTCGTACAGGTAAAGTGTCTTTTGTTTATGTATATGATATGGCAGCCTAGTCGGCTTTGCCTTGTACGCACGTTGGTTTTAAAAGAAAAAATATGAGTCATATTAATTTCCGCAATATACTTAGTTGTTAAGGTAGCAGGTGCCAGTGCAGGCACCGCCACGCCCGGTTCGGTGTGACACCTTTCGAGGTAGCTACGCCAGCTGGGTGATTCGTGGTAGCTCGGCGGGTATATGAGCTTGTCCCGTGACCATTTACAATCGGACCCTAGCCGACTTGATAGAGTGGAGATGATTGACTTCGACGTGATCACGGGACGGATTGGCTAGCTTCTTGCTACGCCAATGTAGACCGCAGAGAGAGTAGTACGGTTCCAGCTTTCGGCGAGCCATTGTTGAGTGGGAGGAGCACCAGATCGCCGAGGGTAGGTTTATTTCCTACCTCAAGGCTAGGAAGATGGTGCAGGCGGGTATATCTACCATCTCGCTCGTGTTTGATATCAAGTCGCAGACGATTTTCCGCGGGCCCAGTGGTCGAGAGTTCCCGCACGTGTTTCCAGACGACTCCCGTATCCTCCCGAGAGGAGATTGAGTTTTGTATTGACATATTGCGCACACTCGCCTATTTCCATTCCGCCATACGTAATGACACCCGCCGAGTTGAGAGTTGAAGGATCACCTTAGAGATTTGCCGGAGAAGCGGCTTCATCAGCCTAGTGTTTCTCCCCGGGAGCGCCAGATTGTTCGTGAAGAAGAAGGATGACGCCGCGCACGTGTGTTGATTACAGTGCACCAACAAGGTGACCATTAAGAATGTATACCCTTCCCGTGATTGATGATTTGTTCGACCCGCAGTGGTGCGAGATGCTTCTCCAAGATTGATCTACGGCCGCTATCATCAAAGTGCGAGTCGAGAGGTGGATGTCCTAGGATCGCATTCAGACCCGACGCATTATGAGTTCAGTGGTCATGTCTTTGGTTGACCAATGCTCCGCCAGATTCATGGATTTGATGAACCGAGTGTTCAAACCATTTTTGGACACGCTTGTGATAGTGTTCATTGATGATATCTTGGTTTATTCTCGCCAGAGCAGGAGCACGCGAGTATTTTGGCGATCAGGCCGGCGCTTCCAGATCAAGCTAGACGCCAAGTTTTCCAAATGTGAGTTTTGTTGACTTCGTGGCATTGGGCATATTGTCTGGCCATGGCATTCGAGTGGATACGCCAAGATCGAGCCAGACTTGGCCTAGACCTACTACTCCGGCAGAGGTTCGCAGCTCGGGCCTTGCAGATATTATCGGCGTTCGGAGAAGTTTGCTTTATCTTCGCACCATTGACTAGCCGACTCGTGGCAACAAGTTTCAGCGGACGATGCTTGGAGCGGTGGTTTCCATTCTTGAAAGAGAGATCGACGACCGCCCCGCTCTTACTCTTCCGCAGGTCCGGATGGTTATGTCGTATTGTGATGCGCCGCATCGGGTTGGGATGTGTTGACGCAGCATGGCAGGTTATAGCATATGCATCCCGACACCAAGAAACACGAGAGAACTACCCCACCCATGATTTGGAGTTGGCATACGTGATTCACGCCAAGATCCTGAGGCACTATTTGTAATGGGGTTCACGTGGATATTTTTACGCACCACAAGAGCTTCCAGATATTTTCAGCCAGAGGAGCCGAACTTACGACATAGACGGTGGTTAGAGTTGCTTAAGGATTACGATGTTGATATCCCGTACCACCCGGGAAGGCCAATGTCAGGCGTATGCCTAGTCGTAGGTCGATGGGAGCCATCGATGTGCAGCAGAGAGGAGGGACATGGTTCGTGATTTGCACCGCTTAGCGAGCCTTGGTGTCCGCTTGATTGATTCTCGATAGCGATGGGTTAGAGTTCGTGAGGTTGCCGAGTCTTCCATCGCCGGCGAGGTGAAGAGGCAGCTCGAGGATCCAGCTTTGATTCGATATCGTGATACAACTCTTCGCAGGCGCGGTCCTTTGAGGTAGCACCGATGGGTGCTAAGGTTTGAGGCGGTTGTGTGTTCCGGATGTTTCAGACTTCGGCAGGTTCTCGGGAAGCACACAACGCCAAGCTACTCTATCCATCCGTGGTCGACCAAGATGTACCACGACCTTAGATCCGTGTATTGGTGGATGGCTTGAAGAGGACGCTGCGCAGTTCGTAGCTCCGCCCGTGTTGTCGGCAGTGAAGGTAGAGCACCGCAGGCCCGTGGTTTGTTACGCACGATCGAGATCCCGACCGAAGTGGAGGTAATCAACATGGACTTCATCACGTGATTACCTCGCACTCGTAGGAGACATGATTCTATATGGGTTATCGCCGATGATCGACGAAATCAACCCACTTTCTTCCCGTCAGACGACTTTTTCTACCGAGGATTATGCCGACTTTACATCCGAGGTCGCCGATCGCATGGAGTCCCTATTTCGATCATATCGCATGCAGGAGCCCGCTTTACGCTAACTCGAGGTCTTTCCAGAGGTTTAGGGACGCAGTGAGCCCGAGCATCGCATTCCATCCACGCATGCACTGACAAAGCCGAGCGCACTATCCGCACTTCGAGGATATGTCGCGAGCCCGTTATCGACTTCGTGGGTAGCCGAGGATCATTTGCCTCTAGTTGAGTTCGCGTACAATAATAGCTACCACTCCAAGATTCGATGGCGCCTTATGAGGCCTTGTATGGGAGGAAGTGCAGATCGCCTATAGGTTGGTTCGATGTGGGCGAGGCGGCTAGTGGGACCAGATTTGGTGCAGCGATGGATAAGGTGAATATTATCCGAGAGCGCTATCGACACTCGTAGTCGACATAAGTCGATGCAGATCATCGCCGCCAGATCCGAGTTCGCATTGATGATTGGGTTTTCTCAAGTGTCACCCATGGCGGTGTGATGAGATTCGGAAGAAGAAACTCACCAAGGTACATCGGGCCGTTTGAGATAGTCCGCAGGTAGGCAAGGTTGCTATGAGTTGGATCTGCCGTCCGACCGGAGGCAAGGCATCCGGTTTTTCACGATCTATGCCGGCGAGATGTATCGGATCCATCTAGGTGCACCCGACGACGATGTCCAGTGATCGGCGGGTTATCGTATGAGGAGGTTCCCATAGCGATAATCGATCGTCCGTTAGGCGTCATGACGGGCGATACGGCTTCCACAAAGTCTTATGGCGAACGAGCTCGTGAGGAGATGACGTGGGAAGTCGGCGGAGGACATGAGGCGTATATCTCACCTATTCCCACACCTCCGTGTAATTCACTTTCCTACTTGTAAATTTTCATTATCGCTTATGCCTAAGTGTTGTTTTGTGGCCGTGTGTGGCATTTGCAAATCGCTTAAGTTATGAAGGACCTTATCGTTAATCGTTTTGGGAAGGAACATTCGTGACGAATGTTTCGGAGGAGGAGAATGTTATACCGTATTTCCGCAGTATGCACGTAAGTGGAATACGCATAAAAGTCTAGCCTTAAAGTTTAGGCACAAAACGCTTTTTCTTGGGCACAACTCACAAAACGAATAGTTTTCCGACAAACGCTTCCACAACTTTCGTAGGCAAATTACGCTATGCCATTTCTAATTTTTGCGGATTTTTCCGAGAGACGAAACATTTTGGACCAACGGAGGGCGACACTTGGCATCCTCCAATTGGTGGATTTGAAATCGCCCATCGACGAATTGGACAACGGCGCACGCTTTTTGTGCCTTTGCACAAGTCAAGGATTAGGTAGGATATTTTGTGTGCAAGTCGCCAAGGACACTTGCCCTAATCTTGACCTTACACTTGCCTAGCACTTGGCTAAATCTTGGCCCTTAGTTGGCCATGTCTTGACCTATAAATACCCCCTTAAGATGAAGACTTCTTCATCCACAAATTTCTTTCCAAGTCTTGAAAATCCTCTCCGTTCCCTTGTAGCCATTTTCGTCCAACACCCCCCCCCCCCTTTTTAGTGAGCTTGGCCGAGGCAACCCTCCCCTAGCCTAGCCGAAATCTACCCCCTCCCTTGGTAGAAAAGTTGTCTTCTAGTATTGTTATAATGCCCAAAATACCCTAGCCCAAATCCCTTAGTCCTTAGTAGAAGTTGTGAAGAACTTCTAAGGTTTCTGAGCTACCTGAGCGCATAAACTTAGAGCTAAACCTTGCTCAGCGACTTTATCTAGGATATTATTGGGCTTACCGAGGTAACTAATCCTAACCCTCTTTTGAATTAGAGAATACATACCGTAGTAGTATAAGAATAAGTATAAATACTTAGAAGAATATCACGTATAGAATTGAATCATATCACAGTAGAAGGGTTTAAAAGAAGATTAATCAAATTGTACTTACATGACGCTTTCACAAGAGACTGAGTAGCTCACCGGTAGGGAAGTCGCCCAATTTTCCGTAGGATATAGAACCTCTGCTTAGAATCACATAAAGTAGTCCGAACGCTGATAGACGTGTTCGACTATTATAGGTGATTCTCTGCGCGACATATTCAACTTGGCGTGGTTTTCACGAGAAGGTATGTGATTCTTCCTAAAGCATGATATTTTAAAGTATATATGTAGTACGGTAGACGCATACGTGTTAACTGAATAATACTTACGGTAATGCCTCACGCTTAAGCTCGATAATACTTACGGAATGCCTCACCGCTTAAGCTCAATAATAAAGATCCAAAGCATTTCAAAAGAGTAATCGATCATTTTTTAATGTAAGAGAACTAATTGGTTTTAAAACAAAAGCTTAAGAGTTATACTAGCTTTATGGGAAGTTAGGTATAACCACTTAAGCATGATAAAAGAAACAGTTTGCCTATGTATTTATAATGCACTTATATTGACTTGTGAAAAGAATAATAAGATGGTTTGATAAAGTAGACATGATATGATGCATGTGTGTTAGTGTCTTGTAACGCTTGTATAAGAGAGTATTCTTGTTGTGCTTATGTTGTTTAACGATAAGTCGTTATGTTAGTATAATATCACTCACCTCTTGACATATTACCGGGGTTAAGTCGCCTCCGACGCGGGTAGACTCAGTGTCCAGGACCATGATTCGAGAATACCTCATGCGGTCCAAGGGACCTATGCGAGCTACGGAGTTCCAAGTTAGTGATGCGGGTTATACCTCACGCGGTCTACGTGGCCATGCGGACTACGAGTCCAGGCGATGTCGAGGAGTAGCTACCCTCGACGCGGGTTATGTACTTACGCGGGCCTATGGAGTGGCCTATGCGACTACGGAGTCCGTGATTAGGCTTGCATGGTGATTTCACGCAATTGGCCCCGCTCGATCATTCGCACCTAGAAAAGACTCATACGCTTTACCCGCTGTTGCTCTTGTTTATGATGTGGCATTATGCGCGTCCCCTCGTTGTTTCATACATACTTGCAAACCGATTTTAACATGATATGTTTTCATTTAAGTATTTTACGCTTCATATACTTAGTACTGCTGATCGACCTCCTTTGGGCCTGCTCATGCCGCAGTAAGGCGGCAAGTGCTAGATCCACATTCTAGGATCTCTACGTTGGTGTCGAGCTCCATCTTTTCCGAGGCTCTACTGGGTATGATCTCCGTTGTAGATAGTTTTGTATGCAGGTATGGCGGGCCCCGTCCCGCCATAGTTGTATATTTCAGAGGTCTCAGAGTCATGTTGTACAAGATCGGATGTAATCAAGTAAACCATGTTTATATATATATGCCGAAAGGCGATGTTTTCTCACATAAACTGTGTCTTATTTTATAAAATGTTTCATGTCTTGTTTTATATTTCCGCTGATTACTCTGATGTATGACTACTTGGGTGCCCCGGTAAGGCACCAGTCACGGGCCCCGGAATGGGTCGTGACAATGGATGTACTAAGTCAAGTTCAAATAACTCTAACTCACCTACCTCAAACCATCCGATAAGAGATATACATCTTCGTCTGTACAAGGCCTCATATGGAACCATTTTAATGCTAGTGTGATAGATGTTATTGTACGCAAACTCGATAAGGGGTAGGTGATTATCTCAACTTCTCTTAAAGTCCAACACACAAGATCGTAACATATCCTCGAGCGTCTGAATTGTTCGCTCGGCCTAACCGTCTATTTGAGGATGAAAAGTCGTACTTAAATTAACTTGGGTGCCTAACCCTTTATGAAATGACTTCCAGAAGTTAGATGTAAATGGAGCACCTCGATCAGATATAATAGAAATAGGCAGACCATGAAGTCGAACAATCTTCTTATTATATAACTTTGCGTAGTCCTTGGGTGTGTAGGTAACTTTCACCAGCATGAAATGAGCTGATTTGGTCTGCCTGTCAACGATCATCCAAATGGAATCAAATTTATGGAAAGAATGAGGTAATCCCGTAATGAAATCCATATTAATAATTTATTATTTCCATATCGGAATCTCGATGTTCTGAGTCAAGCCACCGAGCTTTTAGTGCTCAATTTTTACCTATTGACAATTGGGACACTGAGCTACAAACAACGCCACGCTCCTCTTCATGTCGTTCCACCAATACATACTTTTGAGATCATGATACATTTTAGTTGATCCTAGATGAATATAATATCGTGAACAATGAATCTCCATCATAATTCTATCCCATAACGAGACGTTACAATATCAGCCGTACTGACGTCCCTTTTATCGATGGACACTGTGTTTCATGCCCGCAGGCTAAGGTAGACAGGGTAACGGTGACGGTTCGCACTAGTAAGTTGTTGTTTCAACTGATATTAGAGCACTCTATTTGTTCTAGAGTTGCAGTCTAGTCGTGGTATAATACTTTTAATATGCATAGGGGTATGACGGGGCGCTGTCCCGACCTCGTGATGTCACCTACTCTTTAGAGGCTTGTAGACAGTTGTCATGTGTATAGTAGTCGTGTCTGACCTTGTCAGCCTTAGTATGTGTATAATCATAGGTTGGGTGCTTCTGATGGCAGGATTTTGTGTGGCATCTTTCCCGTTTACTATTTTCATGTGTCATCAGGTTACCTCGTGATGGACCTCGTGGCCCATACTTAATTACGGTTAATTGATAAATATATGACTAGTGGTACCTGGAAAGTAAGGTCCGGGTGCCCTTCATGGCCCTCTAATTTAGGTCATGACAGTTATATCTTGATGGATTTGGTTCCAAATGATCTGATGTTATTTCTGCTTAGATTTAACTAGTTTCCAAATGGGAAATGATTCCGGAAGAAATAATGCATGTGTCACGACCCGACCCCGGGCCGCGACTGGTGCCCTACCTGGGCACCCTTCCAAAAATACAACACTAAAACAACTACGGAAAATAAGTAACACATTGTTTTTTAAAACCAAGGCAAAGCCGATAAGGCTGCCATAATATAAATCACCCAAAAAGGGCTTACACTATCCAAAAATGTAATTACAACTCTAACTACCCAAATTTCACACGTGAATACGCACTTCTAAGATTTGAACACATACTATGACGGACAAGGCCCCGCTGCACTTCGAATATACATAGCCATGACAACTCCTAACATCGAGCCATCTCAAAATGCCGATACAGATCCTAAGCTCATGGATCCACAATCGTACCTAAACTCGCGGACATTTAACGCACTTCGGCGGGCCGCATAACATGTACCGAATATGGAACGGAAAATAAGGTACAGTAAAAAAATCATAACTGTACAAAAGAATGACAGGGGCAAGTATAAAAAGGGTACATACCAGATCCTACCGTGCCATTACCACTTATGAACTTAATTGCACATCATTATCTTTTCCATTCCATTAAGAGTTATAGCCATATCTTACGTACATACTTAGGAGAAGTCATTAAGTTCATTACCATATAACTTACTTATCTTTCATAACATAATCCGGCCCTTTATGGAGGGACGCATATACTACCCGACCCAATCTGGGACGCGATCAAGTCACACAAATATCAAAGCGCGTGCGGAATCCCCATCATCGCCGATACCTATAAGTGTAAAATATAACCACGTGACGCGCCTGGCATCCCACCTCACCGCTGCGCATACATACACAATACATATATATATCTCCCGCCTGTGGAATCCTACATCATCGCGACAACCGTAGGTGTAATATATAAAACACACATATATATATATATATATATATATATATATATATATATATATATATATATATAACGTGGCCGCATGCCCTAATCCTCATCGTATAAGCATGACCATAACGTGCCCTCTGCATCCTCATCGTAGGCGCAGTCTTCACGGGAGCTAGCCCATGGAGTAATAATATAACATGCCCCTAATCCTCATCGCGGTACATGTCTTCACGGGAGCTAGCCCATGGAGTAATAATCGTCATAGCATGGTCGCATGCCCTAATCCTCATCGTATAAGCATGGCCATGGGTAATAAAACAAATCCGGGAATCTAACCCGCCTCCTGGTCACATGCCCCGGAATCCCACATCGTATAAGCATGTCCAAGGATCAATCATAATGGAAGCATACCCGTGGAATCCTACATCACCGCTTGCAGACGCCCAAGCAAACTTACAACAAGACAAACCGCCTCCAACTGAGAGTCACGACAACGTAAACATATAATACTTGCACTCAAAGCTATCACAAGCAAACATAGGCAAGTTCATTAAACCTTTAGACCTCTATTTTTATAAACTCATGGCACTTTCGTTTCACACATAAAAAATCCGGGAATTTAACCCAAAGTACTACGCACCTCTACTCCTTTAAAATGACTCTTTTCCAAATAAAACTTCCAAGATACTAATAACCGTAGTATCAAGTCATACTTACTTTTCAAGACAAGTCACAATACCTTTTTAGAAATACAATTATAGGCTTCTAAATCACGTGACTTCTTTCTTTAAAACCTTAAGCAATTGGTACCTTTAAAACAATTTGCCCTTCTTTATTTCAAGTCATTTTTTTGCTTACATTACTGAAGAAAACCATTCTTTTAATCTTCCATAAAGTTGTTATAACCAACTTCCCATAAAGCCGTTATAACTCTTTATGTTTTAGACAAATTCATTCCTTTTATAACCAAGAGACTTATACTTTCAAATCAAATCACATAGCTTTCAAAATACTTCAAGTCTCTTAACTTTTAAGAAAACAAGTTTCTTAACTTTAGAAATCAAGTCTTTCCAAATCAAGTATTCTATACTTGTAAATCAATTCATTTCTTCCTTTAAGAATCAAGTCCCATAACTTGAAAAATAAAGTCCCTTAACTTTTAAGAATTTGAGATCCATAGTCTTAAAACTTCATACGGAAATTCTTATAAGTTAAGTAACATATACATTGGTGCGTTGTGAATAAGTTATACTTATTTATAACGATCTTATTCAAGTTGCCATGATCTAGAAAATGTAATACAATTTTGTCTTATCTTAATTTCTATGCAGATGAAGAATTCTACTCATTTTAACATAATTGATTGTCATTACATTTTCCTTTATTAACGCTGCAGTGGCTTGTTCGATACTTATTCTCATTTGTGCCGTAACTTAGCCAAGTCAACTTGGCTCCAAATACCTCCTAACGACTCTTACCAACATCCCCCATCAGACTTGGTAAGAACTTATGATAACTTGGACGTAACCCTTACGTAGAGTAAATCAACATACATATTTCTTAACTTCTAAGAGTAGAAGGAATCATGAAATAATACCACATGTATATTCCATACATAAAATCATGTCAAAAGAAGGAAGAGGTTCACATACCTCGCGACGATTATCGACAAATAGCAAAATGCTCCAAAGTACTTTAACCTTGATAGCTATTCCATCCTTCAAGTAGAATACGCTATACTTAGTACTTCAACCTAAAATGGTCATAATACGTCCATTAAACCTCTAGCTTCAAACGTAGAAAATTCTAAGTACAAGGTCACTAAATTCTGCGGAAAATCGGGCAGCACTTCCTTTGTTTCTACATACTTTGCCACCTTTTTCAAGGCCGAATTCAATAACCAAACGCCACATTTAAGGCTCAAATCAATTCAACAATTACAAAGGGGATTACACGCCTTACAATACGTGTAAAATTCCGCCCCACAACAATACAAAACAATCCAATAATTTCCATGTCATTCTCGGCTAAAAGGTGCTACAACAAAAAGTCTTCCAATTCTTTTCCAATCCAAGTTCTTTGGTCAACATGTTATATAGTCAAGAACAACTTCAACAACTACAATTTCCTTCTTTATATAACATATGACAACTTAACTAGTAACCAACTTGAATTAAAATCTTAAGGGCTAACATACTAGTTTTCGGATTAGGGTTCCAACAATCAATACACTTATCAAACTTCATACTAAATACCTCATGCTTGCTAATATCCATAGCTACAACAATAAATACTCTTAATTACTAAAACGACAAGAATTATACCTTTACAAGCCCTTAATCTTTCCAAGATTCAAAGTCCCTCCTTAGCAATTCTTAGCTCCTTTCATTATGTTCCAATCCGCTCCAAGCACTCCTTAGAAGCCTATGAAGAACCCATCTTCAAAGTTGAAGAACCCCTTAAGTTTCCGCCTTGCGACTAACGTGAAAACGCCGTTTTTCCGAAATCTTTCTATTGAGATATCCTTACAATACCCTTAGGGACCTTGGGTTTAAGTCTTGTGAATAATGGATCACAAACTAAAATTTTTGTGTGGGAATATTGGTGAACCCGTGAGCTTCACTAAGAGAACAAGAAATGTTGAAATAATTCCAAGTGTTTGAAGACTTGGTCTTGCACTAGTTATGTATATATAATACAATGAAGGGCCAAGATTATAACAAATGTGTGGCTTGGATGAAGATAATTAATTAAATAGCCAAGTGGACAAGTTGACCTTGGTCAATAGTATCATGCTAGCAAGACTAATCTTTTACCTTGGTCAATGACCATCTTACCCTTGCTCCAATTCATCCAAGACCAATGTGGGGGTGCCACGTGTCGCCCTCCCATTCGTCCATAATGTCCTGAATGCAGTCTTTGGGATATCCGCCTCTCTAACTCGTACCTGATGGTAAACTGCATCAGCAGTCTATCTTGAAAAACATCTCGCACTCGCAATCGATCAAACAAATCATCAATCCCGGGAGGGATATCTGTTTCGATAGTTACCTTGTTCACCGCTCAGAATCAATACACATACGCAGCTGGCCCCATCCTTCTTCTTTACAAATAACACCGCACTCTGCGGAGAAACACTAGGCTCGATAAAGCCTTTTTCCAAAGAAATCTTTCACCGGTCCTCAACTCTCTTAACTCGGCAGTGCCATTCTCAGATGGCGAATAGATATCGGCCGAGTGTCCGCGCCAAATCGATGCAAAACTCAATCTCCTCTCGTGAGGATACCCTAAGCTCGCCCGGGAATACGCCCGAAACTCTCTAACAACCGACCGATCAAGGTCCAGATCTCCGCCTCAGTATCGAATACCCGAACCAAATGGTAAATATACCCCTTCCGTACCATCTTCCTAGCCTTGAGGTAAGAAATAAACCTACCTCTGGCGATACAAAGATTCTTCCACTGATAACCGGCCACCAGAAACCGAACCGAACTAACCTCTCTCTATTACCCACATTGGCATAGCAAGACGCTAGCCAATCCATACCCATAATCACATCAAAGTCGGTCATATCCAACTCTATCAAGTCATCTAGAGTCCGACGACTATCTACAGTCATTGGGCAAGCCTTATATATCCGCTCAGCTACCACCGAAGCACCTACCGGCGTAGCCACCTCAAAAGATTCTATGGACTCTGCTCTATCCCTATTCTACCAAAGAATATGAGGAGATATATAGGACAAGGTAGAACCTGGGTCTATCAAAGCATAAACATCACAGCAAGCAACCAACAATGTACCTGTGATGACATCAGGTGACGCCTCCTGATCCTGGCGGCTGGACATAGCATAAATGCGGTTCTGAGGACCGCTGAATCGAACCACTACCACGACTCTACCGCGCTCGCTGCCCGGAACACCCCGCCCGGCGCATAACCATCAAGATGAAGACCCAAAGAATCGAATCGTCGGCCGAGCCATAGCATTTCCGCCGCCTGCCTGACAATCTTCTTCAAATGGCCTCGCCGCCACAAGAGTAACAAGCTCCTCGGAGGAACACGACACTTCTATAATGGCAATCACCACATCGACCACACCGAGGCATAGGTGGCCTCATCCGACCGGAACTCGTCCTCCAAAACCCAGCCTTGGAACCCCGCCCGCCCCGAATACTCAGACGCCCCAAGATGGTGGAGGAGCGCTCGACCGGCCAGGTGCAAATCTGTCCGCCACGGTTGTCTACCCTAAAACTACCAGAGACTCGCTGCCCCGCCTCTTCTCACGATACACGCCGATCCGCTTACCGCTCTCACACCCAAGTGCATATGCTCGCACGCGGCAATGTCCATGCCCAACAAGAGCCACTCCCGTGCAACTCTCGTCCAAGTGATCATCGAGTCCTGTGACATAGCGGTTCACCCTGTCCTCCATGTCTTCTACCAAAGCGGGCACATACCGAGCCAATGAATCAAACTCCACGTTGTATTCCCGGACCGTCCGCCCACTCGCCTCGGTCAAAAATCTATCGGCCCGAGCCCTCCTCATCTGCGGAGGCAAGAAATGGCCAAGTAACGCCTCTGAGAATTTGTCCCAAACAGCTGGAAGCGCATGCTCCCCCCGGGACAGTTCCCATGAATCATACCAATCAACTGCAGTGTCCCGCAGCCGATGCGAACCTAGTACCACCGACTCGGTCTCCAAGCCCCGATCACCTCATGATCCAGAATCGCCGGATAAACTCCCGAGGATCATCCTCGTGCCTCGACCCATAAAACTCGTGGTCGCAACTCAAAAGTCCTCGCCTCGCTAGCAGCTGCGGTCAACTACGGTGCAAATTAATCGCCGTCACTTATCCTCATGTCTTGCCACGATCCTGGCCAGTAACTGGGCCATCTCCTTGTAGCCCATATCCTTCGCCTCGTCGCTGGATCGAGGCTCGTGTACCGCGGTCTCGATGAGCTGGCCGCCGCACTTCACTGGGTTGGCGACGTTGTAGAACTCGCCGTCCAAACACCTCATCCGTAAGGATCGGGCTCGTGCCTCGTAACCCTGTGCCCTACTAGTAGTTCTCATCGCTTTGCCTTCTCGGGGCCGCGGTTGCCTTGCGTGGAGGCATAAATGATACAGGAAAAATATGTCAGAGGAAATTCAACCTATAACACAGCTCTATTGCACGATCTTAGAGTGAAAGAATGGAAACCAATCCTAAATATCCTGTAGCCTCCTGATTATAGATGTGGTGCACAACACACCGATAATCAAGACTCTACTAGATACGGCCTGTAGACCCTTCCGAGGATTAACTGCTCTGATACCACTTTTGTCACGACCCGACCCCGGATCCGTGACCGGTGCCTTAACCCGGTCACCTCGTGACACGACATCGAGAAAACCAATGAACATAAACTCATAATAAACAACCATAATGATATAAATAGTCTAGCCCAAAATGGCTACCCCAAAAGTACATAAACCGAACAGCTACATCCTTAAACAAACCAAGTTATGACAAGACTACAGCCTGTAGCAAGGAGTAACACTATGACGGACAGGCCCCGCCATGCCCCTGAATGTACAAAACATCAACAACACTGTGGAGAACCATACCAAAAGTCGAGCCTCCAAGAAACGAGCTTCGACACTGAGTAAAAGATCCTAGGAATGAGGATCTACCACCGCTTCTTACTCACAGATGAACGCAGCTTCGATGGCGGGTCGAGACACAACGTACTCAAGTATGTAAATCGAAAATACTATAGTAATATCATAAGTCAAAAATAAGCCGAGTCATAGATAAAAATCAATTTCTCAGACCGTGCCTTACTAACAATGAGAGTAACAAGTATAAAACTTATAGCATAAAAATAGGAGGCTCACGATCAAAACAGGGTACCTCGCCCGTAGTATCATTAAGCAATCCTACTCCTGGGACTATTTCACCCGTATGGGTCCTGTGGACCCGCATGAGGTCATCCGCCTCGTCATGGGACTATTTCACCCGCATGAGACTATTTCACCCGCATGGATCCTGTGGACCCGCATGAGTACCATCGCCGTACTCGCATGAGACTATTTCACCCGCATGGATCCTGTGGTCCGGATCCGCATGAGTGCAAGCGCCGCACTCGCATCATGGGTAGCAAATCCATGGCATAAATAATAACCCGGGGTTTACCCCGTAATAATATAAATATATAACATAACTCATCCGGCTATCATACATAACATAAGCACTACCGGCCTATCATATCATACATAAGCACTACCGGCCTATCATATCATACATAAGCACTACCGACCTATCATATCATACATAAGCACTACCGGCCTATCATATCATACATAAGCACTACCGGCCTATCATAACATAAGCAAGTTAAGAAATCCCCTAACTTCTTATTAACATTATTAATATATCCTCTCATTTTAGTATCCTAAGGCACTAACATGTCTTTTAATAGGAAATCCGGGAATTCAACCCAAGTATCATGTACTTCTAACTTTTTAAGAAATAATTCTTTTTATAAAAACTCCAAGATACTAATCACCATAGTATCAAGTTACGATTTCTTTCAAGACAAGTCACATTTCCTTTTAGAAATATAATAGGCTTCTAAATCAATTGACTTCATTTCCTTTAAAACCTTAGGCAACCAATGCCTAAAAATCAATTCACCTTTCTTAGTTTCAAATCCTTTACCCGTACTTGCTTTAATTAGAGTAAACCTTCCTTTGTGAAACTTTCAAGAAAACTAATATAACCAACTTCCCATAAAGTCATTATATTAGCGTTATTCCTTTGTCAAATACATTTTCCCTAAATCCAAGGGACTTATACTTTTGAAATGACACAAGTATCATATACTTTAAAACAAGTGAAAGATATCAAATCTTGTACGCTCACCGCACTACATAGGTACAACTACTCATGCTCAAGAGATAGGAAAGTTCCACATACCTCTTTGGTCAATCCACTTGCTAAGCTCAACTACCGCAAGTAATATTTCAACCTATAATAATCATGATACGTTTGTTAACCTCTAATCTCAAAGTAGAACAATCCAAGTTCAAAGTCACTAAATTCTATGGAAAATTGGGCAGCATTTTCTTTGTTTCTACTCACTTTGCCACCTTTCTCAAGACCGAATTTATCATCCAAACACCACATTTAAGGCCCAACATCCAAACCAACACAAAGGGGATTACACACCTAAACTTGGGTGTGTAAAATTCTGCCCCAAAAGTTACAACAATTCTCTTAACAATTCTAAGGTAGTTTTTTGGCTACAACATGCTCATAATATCTTCTTAACCAATTCTTGCATATCCAAACCACATTTCTTGCATGCAATGACTCTAAGAGCATTATTTACTACCACAAGTTCTTTCTTCTTAACATGCAACACTAGAACTAATTCTAAAGGAAGAAATGTTACCTTAAAGTTTTAGCCAAACTTATTCCAAATATTTTGCTAGCTTCCTTGCCAAGAACACCACCACAACAACACCAACAAGCTATCCACAAGCTTCCTTCTTGTTCTTAACTTTTCAGATTTTTCCTAAGGCTAGAATTTCCTTTGGAAATGTAGAGAGAATGAGGAGCTAATTTTTAGAGAGAGGGAGAGGTTTGAAAGATGACCAAGTCTTCAAGACTTGGTCAATATAAGGCATGCAAGAAAAATCAGATGGGGGGGACACTTGTCACCCTCCCATGGCCTTTTTAAAAGAGAAATCAGACTTTCCTAAGTTTTTCCGCCCAAAAATCCCGCCTCGGCGCCGCGGCCCCGCCTCCGGCGCTGAAACCTCCGCAGCCTCTATGAACTTTCAGCCAGCGCGCTGCAATCTCAGCGACCCTTCAAGATTTCCGCCGCTGCCTCGTGATCCGCGCCGCCTGCCGCTTTGTCCGAAACACATTTCTGTCCGATCAAGACCGAACTTGTAACTCATAACTTTCTACTCCGACGTCTTATCGACGAATGGTTGGTTGCGTTGGAATCTAGACTCCACGAACTACGCCCTAGGCCTTTGAAACATTTAGGAACTCTCGATGTACCGGGTCATAACCCGCCTCAAAGTTGACTAAAACCCGTCCGGAACAATCCGTCAACCTATCCTTAGAAAATTTTAAGTCTTACATGCTTTCGTACGCTCTCATACGTAGGGTCAGAACTACGGGGTATAACAATCATTACATAAGGCACGGGTATATCCCAACTTGGGACTTCCTCTAAGAAACTATAAAGTCACTCAGCTTCTTCTCCCGCTTTGTCTAAAATAATAAACTTCGACTTTATCGTGGATCAGGAAATAAGGGTTTACCTTGAGGATTTCCATCACACATCTCCACCACCAATTGTAAAAATATATCCGCTGGTGGACTTGATGTCCTCGATATCAGATATCCAGTTTGCATCACTGTACCCTTCTAGTATAGCTAGATATCTCGAATAGTGTAACTCACATTTTAGCGTGAATTTCAGGAACCACAGTACCGGTTCAACACTTTCCAGTGATCCTCACTCTGATTACGGGTGAACCTAGCCAATTTATTGACTGCATAAGTGATATCAGGTCGAGTGCAGTTTGTGATATACATCAGACTACCAATCACTTGCGTATACCGCTCTTGGCATACAGTCACACTAAGATGTCTGTCAAACTTGTGACTTATATCCAGTGGTGTCGTTACCGGTGAACTATCGTACATCCCAAATTTCTTCAGTACATCCTCGATGTAGCGAGATTGAGACAAGAATCGTCCGTCAGATGTCTTAGAGATCTTGATCCCTAAGATGACATATGTGATACTCATATCTTTCATGTCAAATCATTGTTTTAGCATGTTCTTAGTCTCTAGGATTATCCTAGGACTGCTTTCAGTTATCAACAAGTCGTCTACATAGAGACATATCATGACGAATGAATCGACATTTCCTTTCATGTAAATACATTTGTCACACCCGTTAATGGAGAACCCTTTCGATAGTAGGGTACTATCAAATTTCTCGTGCCATTGTTTAGGGTCCTGTTTCAGCATAAACTTTTGTCTCTTGTCCTGGAACCACATACCCCTCGGGTTGGTCCATATATATTTCTTCTTCTAAATCACCATTTAGGAAGATTGTCTTGATATCCATTTGATGTATTTCAAGATCTCGCAAGGCGGCGATAGCTATGAACATACGTATGGAAGTCATTCTAGACACCGTTGAATAGGTGTCAAAGTAATTAAGGCCCTCCTTTTGGCGATAGCCTTTGACTACCAACCTAGCCTTAAACTTGTCGATAGATCCATCTGATTTTAACTTTTGTTTGAGGATCCACTTACAACTCAAGAGTTTGTGTACCGGAGGAAGTTCAGCCAACTCCCAGGTGTGGTTTTACAGGATGGATTCTATCTCACTTTCTATAACTTCTTTCCCGAGCGGAGCTTCTGGAGTTGACAATGCTTCGGCGATTAACCGTGGTTCATCCTGAACCAGATAGGCTACAAAGTCTGTACCAAAGTACTTGTCCTTCCGGGCCCTTTTACCTCGTCTTGGTTCCATCTCTTAATCTTGCAAGTCCTGAGAATCTGGAACACTTGATCCCGGATAGTCAGCCACTTCAAAGTTCACTTGATCTGAACCGTTTAGATTCGGGCAGTCAACAACTCTTGGATCCTCAGAGGTTTGCTCATAACTTCGCTTGCGAGAGGTTATGTCTCTTTCCTTTCTAGGAAACGAGTCTTCAAAGAAACTTGCATTTCTTGATTGCATAATTGTACCAATATGAATATCTGGTACATCTGACGTATGCACTAAGAAATGATAAGAACTATTGTTATTGGCGTATCCGATGAATATGCAATCAACAGCCTTATGCCCAATTTTGACCTGCTTTGGCTTAGATACTTCTACCTTGGCCAGACTATCCCACACCTTCAAGTATTTATAGGTGGGTTTCTTTCCTTTCAATAGTTCGTATGGAGTCTTGTCCTTACCCTTGTGTGGGACTCTATTAAGAATATTATTCGCGGTAAGGACAGTTTCTCCCCACATGTATTGGGGAAGGCCTGAATTGATGAGTAAAACATTTATCATTTCCTTTAGTGTTTGGTTATTGCGTTCAGCAACACCGTTTGATTGAGGTGAGTAAAGAGCCATCATTTGATGAACTATACCCGATTGGGTACACAATTCTTCAAAAAGCGCTATATATTCTCCCCCTCTATCTCTACGAATTGCTTTAATCTGTCCTCTTAGTTGGTTTTCAACTTCTGCTTTGTAGCGTTTGAATGCTTAAAAGGCTTCATCTTTACTTTTAAGCAAGTAAAAGTAACAAAATATTGTGCTATCATCTATGAAAGTCACAAAGTAATTGTTCCCCCCTCTTGTTTAGCGAACTTCAAATCACGTATGTCGGTATGTATGAGTTCTTGAGAAGTTTTTTCCCTTTCGACGGATCTAAAATGACTCTTTAAAAGTTTTACCTCTACACATACCTCACACTTACGTTGAGGGTTTACGTCGATAGACGACAATAATTTCAACTTTACCAATCTTTGGATGGATTGATAGTTAACATGTCCTAATCTATGATTCCATAAATTAGAAGACTCAATCAAATAAGTAGAAGGCTAAATTTTATTGATAGTTAAAGTAGAAGGCATTACAGGTGCATCATTAAACTTAAAGAGGCATTCACAGATGTAACTCCTACCTACAAATATTTCATGTTTAGTGATTACAAATTTATTGGCCTCTAACACTAGCCTAAAACCATCATTTACCAATAAAGGTCCAGAAATTAGATTTTTACGAATTTTCGAGACGTGCATCACAGAGTCAGCACATTTCCGACTTCATCTTTAGGATCACATTTCCTACCCCCAACACCTCAGAAGAAGAATTGTTGCCCATGAACAGTCTCTTGTCTATGACTGGTGTATAAGTGAAGAATGCATCTTTACTGGAACAAATGTGACGGGTAGCACCTGTGTCCAACCACCATTGCACCAGATTCTCTACGAGGTTATCTTCTAGTACATCCGCTGAGAATTCTTCAATAATATCGTTTAGAAGCGTGTTTTCGATGATGTTAGCATTTGCCTTGTCTTTGTCCATCTCTTTAATCTCGGTTTTGAGCTTGCGGCAGTCCTTGGCCATGTAACCAACTTTACCACAGTGATGGTAATTTCCCTTAAAATTTTCAATTGTTTGGGACTTGCCAACCTTCTGGAACTTTCGCTTGTTGCTTGGGTTCCCTTTGACTTCTTCCAGGTTCACCTTAGCCTCAGCGGGTTATTTCCCCTTTGGCATGACCTTCTTATTATCCTTCTGGATCTACAGTTTGACAATAAGTTCATCTAAGGTCATCTCATTCGTTTTGAGTTTCAAGTAATTCATAAACTCAGTCCACGAGGGAGGCACCTTCTCGATCAACTCCCCAACCAAGAATTGCTCGTTGGGCTTCAATCCTTCCAAGTCCAGGTGATGTAAATCATTTGAAATTCCTAGACTTGGGATGACACACTTTTGTTGTCCACCATTTGGAATTTCAGAAATTTAGCAATGATGAACTTCTTGGCACTCGCATCTTGGGTGTTATATTTATTTTGTAGTTTGTCCCACAACTGTGTGGCAGTTTCAACGGTATGGTATACCGTGTAGAGAGGATCGGACAAACTGTTCAGAATATAGTTCTTGCGCATGAAATCACTATGATTTCATGCATCTTGAACCATTTTCACGTCATTAACGACGTGGATACCTTGGCCCCTCCCGCCATTTCATTTTGCTGAGGGTCTGTGTCTTCTCCACCTTGTGGAGGGTCTTCGGTTAGAAAATGTGGCATTCCCATAACCGTCAGGAAGAACAACATCTTTTGCTGCTATCTTTTGAAGTGTGCACCCATGAACTTCTCCAGACGTTCATGGTGAAAACCAGCGGGAGTTGGAGCAGTAGTGCTCCCTTGAGCAGTAGCAAAGGCGTTGGGAACGCCTAGAGCAGCAGTGTTGGCACTAGTTGTGTCAAAAGCAGTTGAGTTAAAGTCATTGGGAATGACTTGAGCAGCGGTGCAATTTTCAGCGTTGAATTGATCTTGTCCAGTCATGTTGTTATTGAAAACAACGAATATTATCTTAAGCTTGTAAGTAAAATATGTAGTAATAGGGAAATAAGAATGAGAACAACAACAACAAAGAGAATCAGGAAATAAACAAGGAAATGACTTGCTGAATCGATTGATTTTTCAATCTATCTCTAAGATAATATTGCCCCGTATATTCCTTTAACGGTTTGATGGCAACTTATCTCTCAAGGTAAAATAGTAATCAAACAAGTGAGCAAAGGAGACTCAAGTGTTCGCTTATGAAAGAAAGATCTTTGAGTGTATGAAAGATCTCAAGAGAGGAAGATTATTTTGTGAAGTGAGTGTTCTTACAATTGAGCCAATGGCTTCAATTTATAGGGTGATGACCATGTCTTCCCAATTGACCAAGTAATGGCCTTCAATGTCATATAATGACCATGAATTTGGGATTACAATTCATCCACATAATGGCTGAATTCATGAGCCAAATAATGGAGAGTTAATGCTCCAAAGTCAGCCCAAGAATCAGTTTTATTTCGTCTCCAACGGTCTGGAAACAGTCGAAGCGCCGCGACACTTCTCGTCCAGTAGCTACTGGAGCTGAGGCACCGCGGCCCTTCGGAAAGGCGCCGCGGCGCCTATGTTCCAGTAACTCCCAATGAATTTTATCGTTACAAGCGCCGCGGCTTAAGAGAGGAGGCGTCGCGGCGCTCCAGCGCCGCTACCGATCAGGTCGCCGCGCCCTTCTACTCCACGATGATTTTTTATTTGTTTCATCTTTTACACATTGTACACTTCTTCCTTCATTTATCAATGTGAAACCATTGTCATTTGGCCAATAACCGTCTATTATCTTACGTCTCAAACATTTCGTATACGTACCAATATCTCTTTCACTAAGAAAATTACGATCATTGGTACAACGTGTTCACGTGTGTGGAAACATCGTTTTCGACGTGCGGGACCCCAATTGTTCGAGTCATAATTAATAGGATTAACTTTATTTCACGTTTAATAAATTTACATCAGTGTTTTTGTCAATTAATATCGTGCACTCTTGGTTCTTAACCCCCGTACCTTATCCCGTCATATTTTTTTACTTTTACTCAAAGTTCTAGGTAGTATGTGATCCTCTTTAGCTTCATATGAGTCTATGTTCTCAAAATCATTTCCTTCCATGACTTGAACTTCTACTAAGACTTCTTAGCTTATGTTTTTCTCAATCTAACACCAAATTGTCTTTTTTTTATTGCAAAATCGTTTCCTCTTAAGCATAAGATAAATAAATAAACATAAACATAGGTAATATTAGGGTTGGCCAGTGGGCTGTCCAGTGGGCCGTGCCGGCACGGTCCCTACCCGGTCCCGACCCCTAATAATTAAAAAAACAATTAGCGGGATTGGTGCTCGAATCGGAACGGGATATGGTATGGTCCCGGCTGGCCCGGTCCCGCTCTGACCCGACCCGTCCCGCATCCCGTCCCGTCCCGCCCCGGTCCCGCCCCAGTCCCGCCCGAAACACAGCCAATTGCAAAAATAGTCATTGCAATAACAACCATTTTACATTTTGGCCGTTAAGAAACAACCATTTTTGGCCTCCCCCACTCCCCCTACGCCCTTTATATTTATTTTTAACCCCTAAGTTATTATATTTACATTTTAACATAATTTCCCAAATATAAATACCTCATTTCCTCTTCTTGTTATTTTCACAAATCTTCCTACTCTCTCTAATCTTAATCAATCAATCTCTATACAACATTGTACTACATATTCAATCTATTTATTAATTTGGGAATTGGGAGTTAAGTTGGCAACTAGCTTGAGGATTATCCATCGAGCAAAGTTTCAATTTTCAACCTCTCGATTACACGTCGACTCTACGTCGGCGTTTGGTACATTTGTTTTCTCATTAAATTATTATTTTGTCTTTATTTCATATAGCACATTTAATTTCATTATCTTTAAGTCTTTAACTATTTATTGCCATAATTAAAATGAAAAGAACAAAAACTCTTTTAGGCAAGGGTACTTTTTCTAGTAGGGCGGGTAACAAGGGCAGGGGTACTTCTTCTAGTATTCCTAGTCCTACTCCTAGACAAGATGATTTTATTGATCCTGAACAGTTTCATGAAATACCATATGATCTTGAAGACCATGTATTTTCTCAAAATGAAGAAGTCTTTGATTTAGATGTCACTCTAGATGATGATACACCCACTAATGTAGATGATGATACACCCACTAGTGAAATGTCTCTATTCCCCCTAGTATGAAACGAGGTCCGGCGAAACGACCATTAACATCAGCTGTATGGAGATATTTTCACAGGGACGTACCAAATCAAGTAGCTATATGTAAAACTTGTAAAGTTGTTTGTACTTTTAAATCTGGACAAGGTCATGGTGGGACGGGGGGTTTAGGAAGACACCTACTGCAAAAACACAAAGCCTTGCATGCACAATACATTATTGAAAAAGATGGTAAGAAAGTGCCCTCTCAATCGGGACAAGGTTCACATACTGTCCCGGACAAAGTACAGGGTCAAATTAACCCTATGACGGGGGGAGTTGTAGGCCCTAAATACGATAAACATAAAGATAGGGAAGCACTAGCAAAATTAGTTGTTGTGGAGGGTTTGCCTTTTTCATTTCCTGAATCTCCTGGTTTTATTCATTATATTAGAGATATGTATAATCCTGCTTATAAAGGTTTTCCTAGATCAACTGTTAAAAGAGATGTATTTAAATTTGCACATGAATATCAACAGTATTTACGTTATGCATTATATCATTTTAATGGCAAAGTCGCTCTAACTTCTGATATAGGTCGTAGTACTAACGACCATGATTATTTAACGGTAACCTGTCATTGGATAGATTATAAATGGTCTATGCAAAAACGTATTTTAGCATATAGATATATAGATAGTAGGCACACTGGTCAGTTTATTTCAAAAAATATTTATTTAGTCTGCGATTATTACGGAATAACTGATAAAGTTATGAGTATTACATTATATAATATATCTTCTAACAATTCTGCTATTTATGTTTTAAAAGAAGTTTTAACTCCGTCTTTTCCAAAATATTTTCATATCAAATGTTCGTGTCATATTTATAACTTAGTTGTAAAGGATGGTCTTTCACTTTTTCAAGATATTCTTGAAAAAATACAATTTGCTATAAGCTTTATTTTTAAGAATAATAGAATCCAACAGAGAAAAAAATATAAAAAAACTTGTCACAATTGTGAACTATCTTACAGAATTTTTTTCGAAGAAGTACCCACTAGGTGAAATTCTTTATATGACCAAATAGTTGTCAATCAAGACGGAAAGGAAGACTTGCTGAAATATTGGATGCAGAATGAGAAGACATTTCCGACACTTTCAATGATGACCCGAGATGTTTTGAACATTCAAGCATCATCAATCGCTTCTGAAAGCGCTTTTTCTGCCAGCAGATTTCAAATAGGAGAACACAAACACTCATTAGCCGGAGACATCTTGGAGATGGCGGTACTATTCAGAGATTGGATACGAGCGGAACGAAGAAAGTGCGGTCACCCAGGGATTAACGAAGAATAAGACGAAAACTACAACGACATCTTATCTGAAGGCATGAGTAGCGATGTGGAACAATTTGACCAAGATATACCAATTCAAACCGAAGAACCATACGAAATTATAAAGAAACTAGAAAAAGTATTTTCAAATTGGTAATTTATTTCATTGCAATTTAGTATCTTTTTCTATGTCTTTTGCAATTTTTTTCAACAACAGTACACTACAATGTTGTAATTCTGATCTTGTATATTTCAATGAAATAATTAATAATATAAGAGACACAAAAACAGCCTTGGGATGTTTTTTTTACACTCTTTTTATCTTTGTTCAATTATTTAGTTATAAATATATATGAGTATAATACTATAGTATGAGTATATGACTATCACTATATGTTACTTTGTTAGTATTTTTAATTTAGTAGAATTTTTTTTTTTAAAATGTCCCGCCCGTCCCGTCCCGACCTGACCAACTTCCCACCGGGATCGGTACCGGGACGGGACACGGTATCGTCCCGCTAGTACCGGTCCCGCCTGGCCCACCCCACCCCGACCCCGCCCCTCCACTCCGTCCCGACCCCGTCCCGTCCCCGTCTATCCCGATCCCACTGGGTCCGGCCCACTGGCCAGCCCTAGGTAATATAATTAAAATATGAAGAAAAAGATAGCTAAAACATGTACTTCTAGCCGGTAATCATAGCACATAACTAAATTGATAGAGGACCAAGTTTGGTATGCGCTTCCTTAGCTTTTGCAAGCAGTAAACCTAAGACAGTACGAGTAATTTCGTTAGATAGTAGTAATATACATAACTTTAAGGCAGGCATGTATACGAGTTATAGTTTAAGACTAAGCTTTGCATTATTCATATTAATCATAATAACTCAACCAAGCCTCTTCCTAAACAATCATTGAGTTATGAACTATTAGAGCATCTTGATCATTACAAGTTTCTTTTTGTTGCTTTCAATGTAATTTCTACTTAGTGTCTTGGAAAAATGTCAACTATTTTTTCATCATCTTTACATCTGTTGATAGAGATTCTTCCCCTTTTCAACATTATCTCTGAGAAAATGATGTCTTTATATCAATATGTTTTGTCCTTTGTTATTAGCACAGAATTTTTGCTATATTGATAGCACATATGTTGTCATAGAAGATGGGTACACAATCAATATGGATATCATAATCTTTCATTGTTGCTTAATTCATAAGAGTTGTGAACAACATGAGGTCGTAGCCACATATTCATCTTAAGTAATGGGCAATGATACTGAATTTTGTTTCTTGGTGCCCACTGAGACTAGGAACGAACCAAGAAGATGTGTCGTTCCTAAGAGTTTTTCCTATCAACTAGGAATCCTGCATAGTCAGCATTAACACACCCCATCAGATTAAAATTGTATCATCTAGGATTCCATAGCCATAGGTCTGAAGTTTCCTTACATTAGTTGAGTATTATTTCAACAATCTTTGGATGAGATTCCCTTGGATTAACTTGAAGCCTGACACAAAGAACTACACTTAAGACAATGTCAATTTTGTCGCAGTTAGGTAAAATAGTGAGCAAGCATTCATCAATGCCTTTTTTGCTCCGCACTATTCTTTTGTTCATCCAAGTACAGCTTAGCAGTAGTCGCAATTGGAGTATGATTTGACTTGAAAGAAATGTGATCTTGTTGAGATATACCATATATATATACACTGTATATATATATGTGGTTAGTTAGTAGTTAGTTTGATATAAGTTCATTAATTAGATATTTTGATTAAGATGAACATTAGATATTTTGTGATATTAGGAGTGCAATTAGATTAGCCTATAAATAGTACATTTACTTGTAATATCATTTGAGCAAGTTATTAATAAGAAAATAGCTACAGAAGAGCAACTTGCTCCCAAACATCTTCTTTCTTCTCATTCTTACGCTCTTCTCTATTCCTCCCATTCTCTCAATATCTCGAGCTCCTGCAGATCATACACATGTAGTGTGTGATTATTAATATGGTATCAAAGTCGAGTTCGGTATAGATCGATTCAATGCAGTGAGGAATTCAAAATATCCAAAAACGCTAAAAATCGAAGGAACAACATCGCAGTTTTCGCGAAGGAAAGAAATCGCAACTTTCTTCAGAAAAATCAAAATTGCGAAGGAACTGAACATCAAGGAGTTTGATCGAACATATTGAGATAAAAATCAGAAGCCAGAACTGAAGAAAATCGAAATTGCGATGCGAAGGAACTGAAAATCAAAATCGCAATTTCGTCTAAAATCATAATTGAGGATCGATTGAGAGATCAAAGTGTTTTCCGGATTAAAGTGATTCAACATAGTGATTCTCTCTGGATCGATCGATTTCTGAAACATATTGAGGAGAAATTGGCGATTGCGAATGGACTGAGGATCAGAATCGCGACGCAATCGAAATCAACAGAGTATTGAGTTAATCTCTGTAGGATATAGAGGATATAGATCGATTCTATTGTGAATGACACAGGATCGACAGAAAATCAAAGTTCGCCGAAAATATTTCTGAAAATCATTTTCGTAGCTATTGTGTTATTGTTGTCGTTGTTCTCTGTTCTGTGTTGGCAATTTTGTATTGTTAAAATTGAATTCTTGTTGGTGTTGCTGTTTTGATATCCGAATTGAATAAGTGTAGAGGCTAAAATAATAGTGAAGGAACAATGGAGTTGTTTTTTTTTTATTGTTGTGTTGGTTTCTACACTCTGAAATTTTGAATGTTGCTGGATCTAAAATCTGCACAACTTGCTGCAGTCTGTGGAAAGGAAGTAAGAACTGTGGATCAGTGGAATTCCATTTCAAGGAAATTGTGGTTATATTCAATGTCTATCGATAGAAGGATCGAGGAGTTCTTAGCGACAAATAGACTAAGAATTGAGGGATACTTCATCGAAGACAATATGGATTGAGTGAGATTGCGTGATGAGAATCGAGGGATTCTCTAGTCCAAGCTAGACTAGAAAATGAGGGGTTCTTGCCGCTTATTAAAATAGTTGGCGTGATGAGAATCGAGAGATTCTCTAGTCCGAATGAGACTAGAGAACGAGGGGTTCTTGCCATCGTGTTTACATAAGGAGAATCGAGGGATTCTCTAGTCCGAGTGAGACTAGAGAATGAGATGTTCTTCGTTGTTGTTATGGGAGTTGAAAGCTCCTACTTGAAAAGTATTGAAGCTGCTGCTATCGTTGCTTCTGAAGAAGAGATGAACTGCAGGACTGATTACGATTTACCGCCACCGCTAATTTGTTGGTCTAAACTTGCTGCGCTATCCGCATATGGTGGATTGCTATGTTGTTCCCGCCATGCGTTTGCGCGCTTCATCGAATTTTGGTGGCTTGCGACATAATGTCACACCTATTGATATTTCTGTTATTATCACAGTTTCCAGGACTGATTTTATTCCTACTTGTTCCTGCTGCTTATTTCTGTTTTGCTTCTTGTTTTTGCAAGCTGTGTTGCTACTTATATTTCCTGCAGCTGCGGGACTGTTTTTTCTTTCGTGTGTATTACTGGTGCCACTGATGTACATGTTGTACCTGCACTTAAATCCAAAATCAGAGGAAAGGGTAGAGATATCTATGATGGAGGGGATTATCTTGTATTGGTGACAACAGATAGGCAAAGTGCATTTGACAAAATTCTTGCTTCCATTCCCTTCAATGCCCAGCAGGTGTTACTACTGTTGTTGCTGCTCACTGTGTTGCAGCTGTTATTCTGCTATAGGAGTAGTTATTTATGATATTAGATTTGGAAGTGGAAACTACTACTCACTTACTGTTCCACTAGATGATGGAATTGATGATGAGAGTTATCAGTAATACATGAGGCTTATCAATGTGCCTCTCTTGTTGCTTGTTGCTGGTGTTACGAAACAGGAGTTGTATTAGGAATAGAGTTTTGCTTTATGTGGACATTGATATCCATCGCGGTGATGGTGTGGAGTTTGGGTTGCTGACATTATTGTGGCAACCACCAGAATTGAAACTACTGTTATGTCATCAACTGTATCAAATGCAGTACTTGGAGAGACACGAGATTTCATAGTGCCCACGTATGATATGAAATCTGCCGCTGAGATTCCATGCCACAAGTATATGCATTGGTGTCGTCAATGTTTCTGCTGGTGCGACTATTATAGATTCGGAAAATGAAGACTGCTAAGACTCGCTCGCTGCACTTCGCTGCTTTTTTTTGCTAAGACTCACGGAGCAATTTCGATGTTTCGCTAGGGCATCCAATTGCCTATATCAAATGAGAATAGTGGACTCTACTGGAGATGGAAGAACTGCTTGTATGGCTGCATATCTTCTGTTGTGGTTGCTTTTGAAAATGGAAAAAGGCTGAAATCTGAGTTGATGGCCATGTGCTGGAACTTGGAGAATATTGTTTGCAGCTGATTTCCAAGATAGGACTGAAACCTCTGTTTTCAGTGCCTAGCTTGAGGGGGGATGTTGAAGTATTGATATACATCATATATACATATCATATACTAGTTTATTATTGAGGGTTGTTAGAAGTTATTGTCGTCGGTTTTACATAATGAGAATCGAGGGATTCTCTAGTCCGAGTGAGACTAGAGAACGAGAGGTTCTTCATTATTGTTGTGGGACTTTCCGCAACTGTGTTGATGCTGGTTTGTTGGCTGCTATTGCAGCTCATGATAGTGGTTGTTGTTAATCAATGCAGAAATAAAACTTGCCAGCAAATCGACTTGTTGTTGTCACTGCTGGTTTGGTATCCTGCTGTTATTTCTCCCTCAGGCCCTGCAGTTTTCAAAGCTGAGCCGCTGAGCATGCTGCCATTAGCATAGTTGTTGCTGCCATTAGCATAGTTGTTCTTCTTGAGAAATGATCGATTTTTGCTGCGAGACAAGCCGCTTGACTACTGCTGGAACTCTGTGTTTGTAGCTGCTGCAAATATAGAAGGTGTAACTGTTGTGGCTGCTCATTGTGTTATGCTGATGTTGCTGATTTTGCTGGGATGCAATTCTGCCCTGCTACGGTGTTGTTGTGCGCAACAGATGAGGGGAGCAGAGACTGTTTCTTGTCTGTTGTTTAATTAAGGAGAAGTGTGAGCAGTTATGTTGCTGCTAAGAATACAAGTGATGCACTAGAAATTTCAGGAATGTAGCCAAAGAAAAACAATATTATTGTGTTGCTGCTCACTGCTTGCTATTATTGCTGATGTTTGGAGCTGTTGTTGTTACTTATGTGGTGGCTAGTTACTATTACTGCTGCAGGACACACCATTTCGTCGCTGGAATTGCTGTTTGAGCTGCTGCCAAGGCTGCTGTGTGATTAATTTCTTATCTTAGAACAAAGAAGAAATCTCAGAACAAAGAAATGTTGTTGGACATGATGCAGAATCTATGGCTGCTGAAGTTGCTTCCTGATGTTGGATTTGCTGTAGCTTGCTTCTCAACACTACACTAAGACACCAGAGGAAACTGCAGCTTTGTCTCTAAATGCAGGGCTGGACTAATGTTGTTACATCTGCTGTTGTGCTTGCTGTTGATTTTGCTGTTAATGATGCATTCCCAAGATAGGACTGAAAACTATGTTTTCCGTGCCTAGCTTGAGGGGGGTGTTGAGATATACCATATATATATATTGTATATATATGTGGTTAGTTAGTAGTTAGTTTGATATAAGTTCATTAATTAGATATTTTGATTAAGATGAACATTAGATATTTTGGGGGAGTTAATTAGATATTTTGTGATATTAAGAGTGCAATTAGATTAGCCTATAAATAGGACATTTACTTGTAATATCATTTTAGCAAGTTATTAATAAGAAAATAGCTACAGAAGAGCAACTTGCTCCCAAAACATCTTCTTTCTTCTCATTCTTACGCTCTTCTCTATTCCTCCCATTCTCTCAATCTCTCGAGCTCCTGCAGATCATACACATGTAGTGTGTGATTATTAACAGATCTCTACTTAGTGTCTTGAAAAAATGTCATCTATCTTTTCTTCAGCTTTACATCTGTTGATAGAGATTCTTCAATTTTTCAACATTATCTCTGAGAAAATTATGTCTTATATCAATATACTTTGTATTTGTTATTGACACAGATTTTTTGCTATATTGATAGTACTTATGTTGTCATAGAATATGGGTACACAATTAATATAGATATCATAATCTTTCATTGTTTCTTAATTCATAAGAGTTGTGCACAACATGAGGTCGTAGCCACATATTCAGCTTGAGTAATGGGCAATGATACTAAATTTTGTTTCTTGGTGCCCACTAAGACTAGGAACTGAAAGAAATAATCTCTTGATTATTTTTATTAATTGAAATAGTATATATACACTTTATATAATTCTATACTAGAAAAATCATATTTCTATTCTACTCCTAAAATCTTATTCTACTTGGACACTAACTATACAATTATAGTAATACAATTATGGTAAATGTACAATAATAATTACAACCAAACATTACCTAAACTATGTCAATAAACCATGATATACATAATATGTATACACAGTGTATATCATGGCCCAATAGTCCAATATTCTGAAGGCAGCCCGTGATATACATGGCGTATATTCTGTGTATATCACAGATATATTTAACACACCCCCGTAGTCATAGCAGACGTCTTCGTACGCTGAGACTATTCCTAAAATCTCCAAAAAGGACCAAGGGAGGGCCCTTTGTAAAGATGTCTGCAATTTGATACCTAGAAGGGACATGGAAGACGCGTACTTGTCCATGAGCTACCTTTTCGCGAACAAAGTGAATGTCCATCTCGGTGTGTTTAGTGTGTTGATGTTGAACCGAATTACCAGAAAGGTTGATGGAACTAACATTGTCACAATAAACCAATGTAGCTTTCTGAATAGGACAATGAAGCTCTAAAAGAAGATTACGTAACCAACAGGATTCAGAGACCATATTGGCTACCCCTTGATACTCGTCCTCTAAACTAGAGTGGGACAATGTCGATTGACGCTTCGCAGACCATCAGACCAAGTTATTACCAAGAAACATGCAATAGCCGAACGTGAAACGTCTAGTATCCAGACAACCACCCCAATTAACATTTGAATATGAGACAAGTGTAGATGTCGATGACGGATATAGATGTAAGCCATAGTCAAGTGTTCCCTGGATATATCGAATAATGAATTTGAGCGCATTCATGTGTTCAACTCTGGGATCATGCATAAACAAGCACACATGTTGTACGACATACATAATATGTGGTCTCATGAAAGTAAGATACTGAAGAGCCCCTGTAAGACTGCGATAGCGGGTCGGTGATATGCGATTTATACACACGCTTAACGCAAGTGCACGTATCGTTACAAGTAATATAGTCTAGGTAAGACCGAATATCGTCCTCAGGGACTGGTTTTCAAGTACCAATTATCTATGTTTTAGTTTCTATTTGGTTAACGTTAATTGAGTTGGAATTCTAAACTAATAATGCAGGAAATAAACTAATTATTAAAATACTTTTATTTAAATCAGTTATGATGGAGAATTAGGGCTTCCAAGATCATCAACTATCCACTCTATTCAATCCTTAATACAATTAGACTAACTTCTTCTTCTACGTTAAGATAGCAGGTTAACTAAGCCATTTTATACTCTTGTTAAGGTAATATAAACACTCAACCCCAAGGTAGAACCCTTCTATCTTTCGATGACAAGATTGACTACAAAGGAGGATTAAGAGCAATAACCTATCAAGCTACACAAGTATCGGAGTACTTTCGTCCACGATTTAAACCTATGTTTATTCAACTATAGCATATTCACAATCTCCCCTTTCAAATTTCGATTAGAACTCATATAAGTGATGATAACTAGTGATCAATTAATTATCAAACAATCAAAACAACTATTGAATAAATCTTAAACAAGTGAAGAAGAAATCAACTAATGTATTACTTCATGAATAAGAGTTTCAAGAGAATCACAAGGAAATCCATAAATAAGTAATTAGCTCCTAGCCATAGTCACGCTAAGAACTAATATAATCTTCATACATGAACTGAAATAAACAAAGCAAAACGAAAGAAAAGAAAATACTTGAAAAACCTTCAATCTTAGCATCCTAAGTTGTGTTGTATGTACAATGGATGGAATGAATCCCCTAATGATGTAGACACTATTTATAGCCCAAGAATCCTTCAGGTCAAAGGTTAGAGATTATGTAGGTAGAAAAAGTTATCCATTTTGGACCCGTGAAAACGTGTCAAATTTGGCCTAAAACGTCAAAAATACCGCGTCGCGACTGGCCTGTGATGGCACCACGGCGAAAAACTGCAATAAATCAACTTTCGAACATCCAGTACGCGCCGAGGCATTTTTCTGGCGGATTTTCGTTTCGTCGTCCTTTTTTCGTCCGGACTTCGTCTGATCTCCTCTATACTTCCCGGAACTTCTTAGACTTCATTTATTGGCCCTTTTGTGTGCAATTCCATCTCATTTATGCTCATTTCATCTCCTTTTTGTCATTTCTCCATTTCTGACCGCTGTGACACAAAAGAAAGGAAAACGACCCTAATACTATACTAAACTGATGCGCGATTTATGCATACGCTAAATGCAAGTGCACGTGTCGTGACAAGTAATATAGTCTAGAAGACCGAGTTATCGGCCTCAGGGATTAGTGTCCAATTACCAACCTCTATTCTGTAGTATCTATTTGGTAACCGATAATTTGATGAATTGTTTATAGCTATGATTATAGATGCTAACTAAATTATTTTACTTTACTTCAGATATGGTGGAAATAGGGCTTCCAAATCTCCTCAACTATCCGCTCGCTTTACTCGTTAATGCAAATAATTATGGTTCTTCTTCTATTTTGAGATAGCAGGTTAACTAAGCCGTTTTATACTCTTGTTAAGGTAATATAAACACTCAACCCCAAGGTAGAACCCTTCTATCTTTCTATGGCAAGATTGACTACAAAGGAGGATTAAGAGCAATAACCTATCAAGCTACACAAGTATCGGGGTACTTTCGTCCACGATTTAAACCTATGTTTATTCAACTATAGCATATTCACAATCTCCCCTTTCGGATTTCGATTAGAACTCATATAAGTGATGATAACTAGTGATCAATTAATTATCAAGCAATCAAAGCAACTATTGAATAAATCTTAAACAAGTGAAGAAGAAATCAACTAATGTATTACTTCATGAATAAGAGTTTCAAGAGAATCACAAGGAAATCCCTAAATTAAGTTAGTTCTTAGCCATAGACATGCCAAGAACCAAACTAATATCCAACATAAACTAGAAAGAAATAAAATAAAGAATAAGAAATTACTCAAAACTAAGTCTCCAATCTTGATCTCGAATTGTGATGAATTGTAAGGTGTGGAACTCCTTCAAATCTGACCTAAAGGTCATTTTTATATCACCAAAAACGTCTCAAACCTTTTCCTTCTTGGCCTTGGCCCATTCTTATTCAGATCTGTCAATTTTCCCGCGTTGGCGCCGCAGAACCGCGCGCGCGCTAAACTGCGGCTCTGCTTCAAGGCGTCGTGGCGCTCTGCTGCTGCTGATGGGTTGGCGCCGCCCTGTTTCTCGCCCGGATTTCCAACTTTTTAGCTTTTTGAGATCTGGAACCTCTGTTTCTGCCCTCTATTCACTCATTCTCGCCAATGTGCCACTTTAAACCACTGTGACTCAAAAGAAAGAAAATTTATCCTAACACGACACATATTTGTACAAAAATAGGCAAAAGACTAACTAAAAATGACTAAAAAGGTGTATATAAAATACAATGATCAAACACCCCCAAACTTAACCTTTGCTCGCCCTCGAGTAAAGATAAAAAAAATAGAAATAAAGACACGAAAGAAAAGAAAATAAAATGACTCAAAGACATTGATCAACTTGCTGCATCATTGTTACTTAGAAAAGCATGAAGTTTAGTAGAGTAATATGCAGGAACATATAACATGAATTTTTAGCATTCTAAACACATCAAGTCAGATATTTCGCAAATTCAATTTAATCATGCTCAATGAAAGTAAAAATATCTAACTATGCATGTCAATTTCAAAATCCTATGGCCTGTTCACTTGCTATTCTCCACTAATCATGGATACACATATTAGAGATCATCAGGGCTTTTCAGGGTTGTAATGTAGGCTTAGGCAGGGGTAGGTAAAAATAGGCATTTAGGCTCAATTTACGTACCATAAGCTCTTTTACTTTAAATTCTTCCTTTTTCTTTTGATTCTTTTTTCACTTCATACCTATCTTTCCTCTCTTTTGTTTTGAGAGAATGAGGTGTATGATGAATAGCAGGCACCCCCAAACTTAGGCTTTTGCCTATTTATTATTACTTTTCATTGGGGTGCATCAAAATTGTTCACTCTCTTTTGTCTCTTTTTCAACACTTTATATTCGAAACAACTCAATTTTTCCACTTATGGCACAAATATGGAATTATAGGGTGTCAAAGAAAAGATCTTATTTTTAGGCTCAAAGGGGCTGACTAGGGATACAATTGTAATGTCAGGGATAGGAAAAGAATGGTAATAAAGGGCTAACAAAGAAATGTCTGAGTCATCTCCCTAATATGTATATCCTAACTATTTCGCCTCAAATAGCAAGCAAGCAGACACATAAGTTTAATCACTTAACAATGCATAAATCAAGTAAGATACCCCAAATAGTTTGATTTCATGAATTTTTGGCATATCTAACCTAAGTGTTCAGATGGTTGCTTCTAATTCCATTACATTATTCAACTTTACTTTACTAGGCGTTTCAAGTAACTACAACATGCATGATCATAAAAAAAAATTAGACTCAAATAAACATAGAAAATAACACAAAAAGACTCAGAAAACACATCAAAAATAACTAAGAACTCCCCCCCAAACTTAAATCACACATTGTCCCTAATGTGTGCAAGACTCAAAAAATAAAAGAAAGACAGGACAACTTACAAACTTTGGTTTAAAATGGTGGCGGTGGCGGCGGATAATCCATGGCAGATAACGTCAGAAATCCCGTCAGAATGGAAGAGGAAAATCGTTTCTAGGGCTCTTTATTTTTCAGATTTTCCGTCGTGGCGCCACGACCCTGAGATCGGCGCCGTGGCGCCCAAACATCTGCGACCATCTGAACTTTCAGTGCCATGGCGCTCTGATTTGGCGCCGAGCCGATTCCTTCCCCTCTCGCATTTTTTGTCCTCCAATTTTTTTGCCCTATACCTGTCATCACAACATGTAAACAATACCTTCCATGAGACTTTTCTAATTAAAACTAAATTGCATAAATTTAAAAACATTGGGTTGCCTCCCAAGTAGCGCTGTCTTTAACGTCTTTTAGTCGGACGCATGTGCTCTATTCATTTTGGACTGAGATGGGTCACTAGGCTCATGTATTACATTTCATTGATCAAATAGGGTTTCAACCTCTGTCCGTTTACCTTGAAAGGGGCTCCCTCTCTCCCTCTCACTTCAACTGCACCATAGGGGAATGCTCTTACAACAGTGTACGGTCTTGACCAATGTGATTTGAGCTTGCCTGGGAATAGCCTCAACCTTGAGTTGAATAAAAGAACTTGTTGTCCTACTTGGAAGTCTTTTGGGATCAACATCTTATCATGTCATACTTTAGTTCGTTCCTTGTAGATATTTGCATTCTCATAGGCATTGTGTCTGAATTCATCCAACTCGCTTAGCTGTAGCAACCTCTTCTGCCCTGCTGCCTTGGCATCCATGTTCAGCTTCCTCATTGCTCAATAAGCCCTGTATTCCAAATCTACTGGCAGATGACATGCTTTACCAAAAACTTATATGGTGACATTCCAATGGGGGTTTTGAATGCTGTTTTGTATGTTCATAGTGTGTCATCCAATTTGATAGATCAATCCTTCCTTGAGTCATCGACTGTCTTTTCCAATATGCTCTTCACTTCCCTGTTTGAAACTTCTGCTTGCCCATTCGCTTGAGGGTGATAAGGCAATGTGGTGCAGTGGTAGACTCCATATCGGGAAAACAGTGTATCAAGCTGCTTGTTGCAAAAGTGGCTTCCTTCATCACTGATTATGGCCCTAGGAGTACCAAGCCTTGTGAATATATTCTTTTGGGGGAACCTTTGGATAGTCTTACTGTCATTTTCTTTAGTGGATACCACTTCAACCCATTTGGACACATAGTCCACTGCAAGAAGAATGTACTGATTCCCGAAGGATGACGGGAATGGACCCATGAAGTCGATCCCCCATACATAAAATAGTTCCACCTCCAAGATCCCGTTTGAAGGCATTTCATTTCGTCTTGATATGTTCCCAGTTCTTTGACAACGATCACAGCTTTTCACAAAGGTGTGGGCATCCTTGAAGAGGGTTGGCTAATAGAACCCACTTTGCAATACCTTCACAGCTGTTCTTGATGCCCCAAAATGTCCACCACATTGTAAGTGTTACACCCCGTAAATTCAAGAGAATAAGCTAAGAACGTACGAAAGGAAGTAAGGTTTGAAATTTGGAAAGATAAGTTGGCAAATGTTGTAGGCAAATTCAGTCAACTTTGGAGAGGTATAACTCCTAGTTCGTTAGGAGTTTTTAGGTGTTTCAAAAGCCTAGTATGAAGTTCGTTGAGTTTAGTTTCCAACGCAACAAACCGCTCGTCGATAGGACATCAGGGTGGAAAGTTATGGACGTTAGAAGTTCGGTTGACGAAGAGGAAAAAAAAGCTTCAGTCATGCGCCATAGCGCCACGGCGCACATCGGCCGCAGAAAAGACTGAAGTGTTCTGAGTTGCAGCGCGCCGCTGGCCGCTGCAGCAAAGCCGAGGCGGGATTTTTAGCGAAAATAGGGGAAAATCAGAAGATATTTTGGTAAAAGGCCTATGGGAGGGTGACAAGTGTCCCTCCCATCTTTTTGACCAAGAGAAAGTCTTATTTTAGGACCAAGTCTTGAAGACTTGGTCATTTGCAAAGGCTTTTCCTAAAGAAAATTCCCCTCTTCTCTCTCAAAAAAATTGATGAACCCCAAGTGTTATGAGATTTTTGGAAAGGCAACAAGAAGGAAATATGTTGGCAAGCTTGTAGAGGGTTCGTGTGGGTGATTTTAACATGAAGAAGATTTCGGAAAGAGGGCTTATTGAGGTAAAATCTTCACCTTCTTAATGTGATTGAAGATTTCATGCTATAGTAGTTAAGAAATGAGCATGTGGTAATGTAAAGTCCGAAAAAAATAATAATAATAATAGTTGTTGGTTGGTTTAATAAAAATATATATATATAAGAAAACAAAGAATAAATTGCATGGGATGAAGTTAGTGTTAAAGTTGGATAAATAGATAGATAAAATGAAAATAATAAAGAAAAAAAAAATGGCAGATGCATTGTGCACGTCCCTTTTCCCCCTCCCCCCTTTTCATTTTCCTTCAATCTCTTGGTTTTCCCCCTCCCATAAGTTATACAATCATCTCCACTTATACATTTTATTTACACACAAACAAAGTACATAGCATAAAGACTAGAAAATCAGAAAAAAAACAAGTGAACAAGAAGAGGAAAAATCTGGAAAAAAACAAGAGAGCAAGAAGAACAACAATAAAAGAAATACTAGGGAGAAAGGGTCCCTTGTAGCAACCGAACAACAATCATTTCACACATACAAGGTGAGTTTTCTCACTCAGAAATTCTTGGTAACATCCTTTATTTTAAGTTCAATACATGTTAGAATAAGAATTGAGTGTTGAAAATAAATAATGAGCTTTTGATTGTTTAAACAACTAGTTGCGTCATGAACTTTACGAACTGATTTCACTGAGTTAGAATTGTTAGAATTTAATGAAATTCGGAAGAATGATACACCTCTCTAATATGATCATATAGAACCAAAAATGAGGTAAAATGGACATACGGTTTGAAAGTTATCATAGTTCAAAGTTCCTGCCTTAGATTTGGCCGAAATTCGGAAAGAAATAATTACGGACTGTTTTTATTGAGTTTTACTTATTATAATTATATGAAATTTACATGGTTGTAAATCTCTCTGTTACGGACAGATATAGATAAAGAGTTGTTAAAATGGACTTACGAGTTGAGAGTTATTGTAGTTTGAAGTTCGCTGAGATTCATCTAATCCGTAAGGCAGGACGTTGAAATGTAAAACTGTACTAATCCGTGGGAAATATGAAAATTGGTGCTAAATTAAAGTTCCATATCTCTCTGTTGTTGACATTTTGAGACCTTACGGAGGTCTATCAGACTTACGGATTGAGAGTTATCGCTATTTAAAGTTTCTGTCTCGGATCTATCGAGATCCAGAAAGGGCAGCGAATAAAAGTGTAAAACTGTACCAAATGGTACCGAATATGAAAGTATGGTTCACATGTAGACGTGTAGCTCTCTGTTCTCGTTGTTTTGAGATTTTATGGGGCTTGAACGGGTTTACAGATTAGGAGTTATGACTATTCTAAGATTGGGTTCTGTTTAATAAAAATTCAGCCGAAACAAATTTCATGTGGCTGTTTTGAGGATAAATTTGTGTTAGTTACCCAAAGTATTTTTAAATGAAATTTGGTACAGTGAAAGATCCTCGTCTTACCTTAGTTTCCGCTTGAGAAATACCTTAGTTGGAGTTATGGTTAAAAAGTTATAATCGTTACAAGTATGAATGATAGAATGTTGGGAAAGAGAATATTATTTATTCGATCTTCTGAAAAATATGAAAAGTGAATACGTGTTCACATAAATATATAAATATAAACATAATGGATCGGGCTGCACGCCGCAACAAAACGTAAAGTGAATATGTGTTCACAAATACATAAATATAATGGATCGGGTTGCACGCCGCAACAAAACGTAAAGTGAATACGTGTTCACAAATACATAAATATAATGGATCGGGTTGCACGCCGCAACAAAACGTAAAGTGAATACGCGTTCACAAATACGTAAACATAATGGATCGGGTTGTACGCCGCAACAAAACGTAAAGTGAATACGTGTTCAAAAATACGTAAATATAATGGATCGGGTTGCACGTCGCAATAAATATGAAAGATGAATACATGTTCACCTATATATAAATATGAAAAGTGAATACGCGTTCACAAATATATAAATGTAATAAACATATGGAAATGCAGGGGAATGTCTTAACGTATAATACGAGATAAAATGAAGTGTTAGTTAAACCGAGAATTTCCTATGAGGAGTTGTTGCATATTTAAAAATGTTGTAACCTGATATGTTTTTGCAATATGCTTATTACGTTATAATGTGATTGCACTTGGAATATTGTGGTGTTACTTTGAATTGCAGGGTAAGGTTCTCACTCAGCCCCAGATGGTAGGGTTGACTCTTTATTTAACATGTTTCAGGAAAACGTGATAGAGGAAAGGCTCCACGCCAAGGCTAGCGATCGTCCCGCAGCCTCTTGTCATACCAAGTCCATTGCTTCGGGCTTGGTACTCGTCAGGTTCAGAATGTCAGTTCCAGTGTCTCGGGAAATGCCCGTGTGGAATGGTCTCCCTTCCAACTTAGAATAATCTTTGTCAGTATGTCTATGTAGAAACAATATTTGCACGAGCATGGGCTCGCGTTATGTTTTCAATAAAGTCATAAACAGATTTCTTTATTGTTATTTTTATTAATAGCTCCGTATTTGAATATAAGTTCAAATTTCTAAATAAAGAGAATTAAATGGTGCTCCTGGTGGGAAATAATTGTCCAGGTGCCATCACGCCCTAAGTAAAGGCTTAGGAAAAGTCGGGGCGTGACAAGTTGGTATCAAAGCTAAACCAGGTTAGGAGATTCTAGGAAGTTTCTTCGAGTTGGGTGTTTGAACGGTTACTTATTGTGACGGTGTGCGCGCCACCCTAGTAATAAGTGAACGGAATAACATCCTAAAGTTTTCCTTCTTTCATACTCCTCTCGTGCCTATCTTGAGTCTTTTTCAAGACTTGATTCTTGTACTACATCTTTCACGTGGGTTAAGAAGAAGATTGTACAACGTTATACTGACCAATAATTGTTTTGTAGATGGTGATTATAAGACGAGTTCCAACAAAGAGGAAAGTACTCGAGGAACAGGCAAAGGAAATGCAAGCTCAGAAGGAATTCATGCGTCGTAAGATGAACTCGGGAGATGATTTTAACGAGTATATGTGCGATACAATCGTACTTTGTGCGTATTTGCTTAGGAGTAGACAGAAGAGGCGTTCCTACGACCCGACCTTCTTCAACTTTCCGATTGGAGTCATATTACAGATTATATTCAACTCTGTTCCGGAAAAATTCCGATCCTCATCTAGAGGGGCAAAGATGCTAAGAGGAGATGTTACAGAAGGTTCCTGGACCAAATTTCTATTTCAGGTAATAGTAGTAAGGGAAAGAATGAGCGAAATGGAAAGGGAAGCAAGGAAGAAGGTTCAAAGGGAGTTGAATGCCAATCAGCAGAATAGGCGAATTATGCGGTTAAGCCCTTTAGAACGTGTTGTAGTAGGTGCATGTTCGAGTAAGAGAGCTATAGGGAATGACATAGAATGACATGCTCTGATGTATTATAATGTCATGAAATATTTTCAAATATGAGGAATGAAACATTATTAATGCAAGTTATGAGTTGTCATTATTGTTTAGTTAATCTGCGTTTTCTTGTGGTGTTGCATGCTTATGAACTATAAGAAAATTTTAAGAGCTAGAGAAGACATTCCGTCTTCTAAAATATGAGTGTGTTTGTATTCACAGAAAATGGTGAATTCACAAATCCCGGGGGCTCAAGAGGAGGTTCATCACGAAGCTCATGTACCTCCAGTTGACGTAGTGGTGTCTGAAGGGAGTGGAGAAAATGTCGGAGAAAATGTTGAAGAGAACGAGAGTCAAATGGCCCAAGAAACGGTGGGACAAAAACTATATAGACTCATAGAGTTAATGACAGCTGCAGTTCCACACATGGTTCCGCCCGCACCTAGTGTCTCTGTCATAGCCCCGAACCAGAACCAGACGGCCCAGGGACCGATTGCGACTGCACCACGGACCGAGAGTGTAGAAGCTCAAGCAGTACCTGATAGGCTATGGGCAAATTTTATGAGGAGAAGAGAACCACTTTACTCAGGGAAGGACCCCAAGGCCGACCCGATAGTATTCCTCGATGAAGTTGAAGACTTAATGTTCACATTAGGATGCGTGGAGACGCAGGGCGTCAACTTGGTAGGCGCACGACTAGTGGATGATGCAGGGGTGTGGTGGAGGAATTTTAGGAAAAATCGTCCCCCGATGTCACCACCAATGACTTGGGGAGGGTTCAGAGCGGCATTCATTGAGAAATTTATGCCTAATACGCGCAAGGATGCGCTCAGACGGGAGTTTGAACAATTGAAGCAAGGTGACCACAGTGTACAAGAATATGATACACATTTCGTGAGGTTATCGGCATACAACACACATGTCGTCCCTACAGAAATGGATAGAGTCAAACCATTTATAGAGGGTTTAAACCCGAACATAGCAGAGAAGGTGGTGGCGTTAGCCAACGATCGAACTTATCTTCAGATTGTCGATATGACTTTGAGGGTAGAAGGTTTCGCTAAAGCAAAAAGAGAATATTCGCAGAAGAGATTTCGGACGTCAGGATCATTTAACCAGAGTCAAAATCAGAAGCAGGAGTTTAGTAAGGGATCTTCAGGACCGAACCAATCTGTGGGCCAGTCTTATTTCAATCCTAAGGGGCACAATTGGTCTAATTACCAAGGTAGCAAGGACAAGGCCACCGACCCTAACACAGAAGGTGACAAACCGATTTGTAAGATTTGTCAAAGGAAACACAATGGAGAATGTCGGCTCTTAACGAAGACATGTTATAACTGTGGAGAGTCAGGCCACTATGCCAGGGATTGCAAGAAGAGGACTCAAACTCAATCTATTCAGGGGAGGTCAGAAGCTACCACAACTGCCTACAAGGGAAATCAGGCAAACCAACCCCGCCAGAGTCAGGGAGGTCAACAACCCAACAATTCTAATCGGCTCTACGCTTTGCCCCAGAGGAATGAGGCAGAAGCATCTAATGCGGTGGTCACATGTATTTTGCTAGTCTCGAGTATTCCTGCATTTGTATTATACGATCCCGGCTCTACATTTTCATATGTGTCAATGGGCTTTGCTAAGAATTTACACATAGAACCTTCTTATAGGGGCCTCAATTTGGGCCTCTCGGGTGGTAAATAATTTTCCATTAGAAGTGAATGGCAGGGGAACAATGGTGAACATAGTACTACATGATATGGTAGACTTCGACGTCATTTTGGGTATGGATTGGTTGTCGGCATGTTATGCCATGTTAGATTGTCGGCGAAAGATAGTGAGATTAACTTTTCCCGGAGAACCAGAAGTTGTTATAAGGGGTAGGATTGGAATATCCTCAGGTCAGTTTATTTCCTACCTTGGGGCTCTAAAGTTATTGAGAAGTCACAGAGTGGAGTACGCATATCTGGCTAATATAGTGGATACCCAAAAAGAATCCCCAGCAGTGAATGATGTCCCTATTGTTCGAAATTTTCCGGAGGTTTTTCCTGAAGATCTTCCAGGCCTTCCTCCGGATAGAGAAGTGGAGTTTGCTATAGAGTTAATTCTGGGTAGACCCATTTCTATTCCTCCATATCGAATGACCCCAGCTGAATTGAGGGAGTTAAAAGAACAATTGAAGGATTTTCTGGATAAAGGTTTTATACGACCTAGTGTTTCCCCTTGGGGTGCACCAGTCATGTTTGTGAAAAAGAAAGACGGATCGCTCCGAATGTGCATCGATTATCGGCAGCTCAATAAGGTCACGATCAAGAACCGATACCCATTACCAAGAATCGATGATCTTTTTGACCAACTTCAGGGAGCTAACTATTTTTCCAAGATTGATCTCCGTTCGGGATATCACCAGCTGAAAATAAATCCAGATGATATATCCAAAACAACCTTTAGAACCCGATACGACCATTATGAGTTCTTGGTCATGTCTTTTGGGTTAACCAATGCCCCATCGTCTTTTATGGATTTAATGAACATAATCTTTAAACCATTCCTAGATTTGTTCGTGATCGTGTTCATAGATGATATCCTAATTTACAGTAAGAGTGTTGAAGAACATGAAGAGCATCTGAGGGTAGTGCTTCAAGTCTTGAAACAGGAGAAACTATATGCTAAATTTTCAAAGTGTGAATTTTGGTTGGAAAATGTAGCCTTTTCAAGGGATGTAATTATGGTAGACCCCCAGAAGATAGAAGCAGTGAAGAACTGGCCAAAACCGACCACTCCGAATGAGGTCATCCGCCTCGCATAGGACTATTTCACCCGCATAGGTCCTGTGGATCCGCAATGAGGTCATCCGCCTTGCATGGGACTATTTCACCCGCATGGGCCCGGTGGGGCCGCAATGAGTACAAACGCCGCACTCGCATCATGGGTAGCAAATCCATGGAATAAGTAGTAACCCGGGGGTTTACCCCGCAAGAATAACATAGCCTAGCACAACCGGCTATCATACATAACATAAGCACTACTGGCTTATCATACATAACATAAGCACTACCGGTTTATCGTACATAACATAAGCACTACCGACTTATCATACATAACATAAGCAAGTTAAGAAGTTCTCTAACTTCTTATTAGTTTTGTTCATATACACTCTCATTTTAGTTTACTTAAGGCACTATCATGTCATTATAAAATCCGGGAATTTAACCCAAAGTACTACGTACTTTTATTCTTTTAAATGACTCTTTTTCATATAAAACTTCCAAGATACTAATAACCGTAGTATCAAGTCATATTTACTTTTCAAGAAAGTCACAATACCTTTTAAAGACTATTTCATCACATGAACAGTAGTCACACCATACCTAGGGACACAAGCCCTCAAATACCAAAGCGTGCCCGTGGGATCCCCCATCACTGCCGACAACCGCAAGCGTAAAATATAACCATGTGACGCGCCCGTGTCATCCTACCTCACTATCGGTGTACACACATACAAAGCATATATATATATATATCTCCTGCCCGTGGGATCCTTCATCACTGCCGACAGCCGAAATTGTAAAATGTAATCATGTGACGCGCCCGTGGCATCCTACCTCACTATCGGCGTACACACATACAATGCATATATATATATATATATCTCCTGCCCGTGGGATCCTCCATCACTGCCGACAACCGAAATTGTAAAATGTAATCATGTGATGCGCCCGTGGCATCCTACCTCACTGTCGGCGTACACACATACAATACATATATATATATATCTCATGCCCGTGGAATCCCTCATCTCGGGTACAGGACTTCATGGGGAGCTAATCCATGGAGTAATAATCGTATATAACATGCCCGTGGAATCCCTCATCTCGGGTACATGTCTTCATGGAGAGCTAATCCATGGAGTAATAATCGTATCCGGGAATTTAACCCGCATCATGGTAGCATGCCCCGGAATCCTCCATCGCAAGTATGTACATAGATCAATCACAATGGAAGCATACCCGTGGAATCCTCCATCACTGTCGGTACGTCCAAATAATTTCACAACAAGACAGCCGACCCTCCAACTGAGAGTCACGGCAGCGTATCAACATAATACTTGCACTCCAAGGCTATCACAAGCGAGTATAGGAAAATTCATAAAATCTTTAGACTTTCATTAACATACCAAATGGATCTCATTTTATAACCTCAAGACATTTTTATATAAAACCCCAAGATACTAACACTCGTAGTATCAAGGCTAATCTACATTTCACATACGTCACTACACTTAGAATTATACTTTTAGGCTTCTAATCAAGTGACCCTTACTTTAAACTTTAAGCAATTGATGCCTTTAAATCAAATTGCCCTTCTTTATTTCAAGTCATTAATCTTTGTTTACCTTACTCGAGAAAACCATTCCTTCAACCTTCCATAAAGTCGTTATAATCAACTTCCCATAAAGCCGTTATACTAACTTTATGCTTTAGAAACTAAGACATCCTTATCCTTTCATAAAGCCGTCATAACTAACTCCCCATAAAGCTGTTATAACTCTTTATGTCTTAGACAAATTCATTCTTTTTATGACCAAGAGACTTACACTTTCAAATCAAGTTTCTTAATTTTCAAAATACTTCAAGTCTCTTAACTTTAGAAAACAAGTTTCTTAACTTTAGAATAGCTCAAGGAATCTATACTTTCCAAATCAAGTATCCTATACCTTTTCAAGTCAAGAAATCTTTGTCTACCTTATAAGAATAAACCATTCTTTTAACCTTTCTTTAAAAACAAGTGAGTTAATTCTCTAACTCAACCAACTTAGACATTCTTAAAACAAGTCAAGTATATCAAATGAACTGACTTCATTTAAATCACGTACATCTACCGTACTATACATTTTTAACTACTCATGCTCAAGAGATAAGAAAATTTCCACATACCTCTCCGGCTTAATCCACTTGCCAAGTCCAATATGCCGTCCGTAGTATGTCAACCTAAAATGACCATAATACGTCTATTAGCTTCTAGCTTCAATGTAGAATATTCTAATTGTAAAGTCCCTTATTCTACGGAAAATTGGACAGTACTTCCTTTGTTTCTACGCACTTTTCCACCTTTTTCAAGACCCGAATTCAATAACCAAACGCCACATTTAAGGTCCAACAATTCAGCAATACACAGGGGATTACACGTCTAACCGGACGTGTAAAATTCTGCCCCACAATTCATATTAAACAATCCAATTAGTTTAAGGCAACCCCCTGGCTACAACATGCTCACATATCATCTTTTTTTTTTCAATTCCTTTCAATCCAACTTGTTATCTCAACAGGTTATATAAGTCATAACCAATTATATACCCTTCTATTTATAACATGTAACGATTTTTTGCTAACAACCGAATTGATTACAACATTAGTGACTAACATGCCCATTTTCGGTTTTCAACAAGTCAACATGATCCAAATCTTTTCAAATTTTAATATATATATGTCACGCCCCGACTTTTCCTAAGCCTTTACTTAGGGCGTGATGGCACCTGGACAATTATTTCCCACCAGGAGCACCATTTAATTCTCTTTATTTAGAAATTTGAACTTATATTCAAATACGGATCTATTAATAAAAATAACAATAAAGAAATCTGTTTATGACTTTATTGAAAACATAACGCGAGCCCATGCTCGTGCAAATATTGTTTCTACATAGACATACTGACAAAAATTATTCTAAGTTGGAAGGGAGACCATTCCACACAGACATTTTCCGAGACACTGGAACTGACATTCTGAACCTGACGAGTATCAAGCCCGAAGCAATGGACTTGGTATGACAAGAGGCTGCGGGACGATCGCTAGCCTTGGCGTGGAGTCTTTCCTCTATCACGCTTTCCTGAAACATGTTAAATAAAGAGTCAGCCTTACCATCTGGGGCTGAGTGAGAACCTTACCCTGCAATTCAAAGTAACACCACAATATTCCAAGTGCAATCATATTATAACGTAATAAGCATATTGCAAAAATATATCAGGTTACAACATTTTTAAATATGCAACAACTCTTCATAGGAAATTCTCGGTTTAACTAACACTTCATTTTATCTAGTATTATACGTTAAGACATTCCCCTGCATTTCCATATGTTTATTACATTTATATATTTGTGAACGCGTATTCACTTTTCATATTTATATATAAATGAACATGTATTCATCTTTCATATTTGTTGCGACGTGCAACCCGATCCATTATATTTACATATTTATGAACACGTATTCACTTTATGTTTTGTTACGGCGTGCAACCCGATCCATTATGTTTACGTATTTGTGAACGCGTATTCACTTTACGTTTTGTTGCGGCGTGCAACTCGATCCATTATATTTACGTATTTGTGAACACGTATTCACTTTACGTTTTGTTGCGGCGTGCAACCCGATCCATTATGTTTATATTTATATATTTATGTGAACACGTATTCACTTTTCATATTTTTCAGAAGATCGAATAAATAATATTCTCTTTCCCAACATTCTGTCATTCATACTTGTAACGATTATAACTTTTTAACCATAACTCCAACTAAGGTGTTTCTCAAGCGGAAACTAAGGTAAGACGGGGATCTTTCACTGTACCAAATTTCATTTAAAACTACTTTGGGTAACTAACACAAATTTATCCTCAAAACAGCCACATGAAATTTGTTTCGGCAGAATATTTATTAAACAGAACTCAATCTTAGAATAGTCATAACTCCTAATCTGTAAACCCATTCAAGCCCCATAAATCTCAAAACGATGAGAACAGAGAGCTACACGTCTACATGTGAACCATCCTTTCATATTCTGTACCATTTGGTACAGTTTTACACTTTTATTAGCTGCCCTTTCTGGATCTCTGTTCTCTGGTTTCGTTTTCTCTTTACCTAGCGCTTGCTTAGTTCTCGTCACCCCTGCACCTGTTCTCTGTTAATCAATGCCATCAGTGAGTGTCGGGATGAGAAAGATCGACTAAAGCAGTGAAGGAAAGCTCATAGCTAACCACGGTGTCAAGAATAACCCGGTTGAATCCCTTGTTCTAGGCATCGGTCAAAGAAATGCTTTTAATAAGCAGGTTCCGGAGAAACTTCTAATTAATCCAATAGCTCAAACTTTGATATAGAAGAACCGGATTGCATCCCGAATTCTATTATAGGGGAGGGTACGACAAGGAATTTCCATGCGGGTTTGCAGCAATCAAAATTGGCTTTTTCAAGATTTTTTTTTAATAGGTTCAGATCCCTAAAGGGCGGGAAGTGCGCAAGAATCGATTTCATAGCCGACGACCGTGTTTTTGTCTCGGCCGTGAAGGCTTCAAAACTAGGTGGCTCACCAAGAGGAGACTATATAAATATTTAGTATTTTTATCTACGTTATTTCGATTTGATTTTACGTTATTTCTCTCACTCCAATGCGCGGAATCGCAAAATACTATTCTGGTAGGAAGATGGCACTCATCAGTTAGCTATTTTAACTAGGGATTCATTGAATTTCTTTTTGATAAGAGTTAGGCTCTGTCCCTTGATGTGAAATGGAGAGGGAGTCTTTCCTCTATCACGCTTTCCTGAAACATGTTAAATAAAGAGTCAGCCTTACCATCTGGGGCTGAGTGAGAACCTTACCCTGCAATTCAAAGTAACACCACAATATTCCAAATGCAATCACATTATAACGTAATAAGCATATTGCAAAAATATATCAGGTTACAACATTTTTAAATATGCAACAACTCTTCATAGGAAATTCTCGGTTTAACTAACACTTCATTTTATCTAGTATTATACGTTAAGACATTCCCCTGCATTTCCATATTTTTATTACATTTATATATTTGTGAACGCGTATTCACTTTTCATATTTATATATAGATGAACATGTATTCATCTTTCATATTTGTTGCGACGTGCAACCCGATCCATTATATTTACATATTTGTGAACACGTATTCACTTTATGTTTTGTTACGGCGTGCAACCCGATCCATTATGTTTACGTATTTGTGAACGCGTATTCACTTTACGTTTTGTTGCGGCGTGCAACCCGATCCATTATATTTACGTATTTGTGAACACGTATTCACTTTACGTTTTGTTGCGGCGTGCAACCCGATCCATTATGTTTATATTTATATATTTATGTGAACACGTATTCACTTTTCATATTTTTCAGAAGATCGAATAAATAATATTCTCTTTCCCAACATTCTGTCATTCATACTTGTAACGATTATAACTTTTTAACCATAACTCCAACTAAGGTGTTTCTCAAGCGGAAACTAAGGTAAGACGGGGATCTTTCACTGTACCAAATTTCATTTAAAACTACTTTGGGTAACTAACACAAATTTATCCTAAAAACAGCCACATGAAATTTGTTTCGGCAGAATATTTATTAAACAGAACTCAATCTTAGAATAGTCATAACTCCTAATCTGTAAACCCGTTCAAGCCCCATAAAATGTCTATGTAGAAACAATATTTGCACGAGCATGGGCTCGCGTTATGTTTTCAATAAAGTCATAAACAGATTTCTTTATTGTTATTTTTATTAATAGATCCGTATTTGAATATAAGTTCAAATTTATAAATAAAGAGAATTAAATGGTGCTCCTGGTGGGAAATAATTGTCCAGGTGCCATCACGCCCTAAGTAAAGGCTTAGGAAAAGTCGGGGCGTGACATATATATATTAAAATTTGAAAAGATTTGGATCATGTTGACTTGTTGAAAACCGAAAATGGGCATGTTAGTCACTAATGTTGTAATCAATTCGGTTGTTAGCAAAAAATCGTTACATGTTATAAATAGAAGGGTATATAATTGGTTATGACTTATATAACCTGTTGAGATAACAAGTTGGATTGAAAGGAATTGAAAAAAAAAAGATGATATGTGAGCATGTTGTAGCCAGGGGGTTGCCTTAAACTAATTGGATTGTTTAATATGAATTGTGGGGCAGAATTTTACACGGTTAGGCGTGTAATCCCAATGTATTGCTGAATTGTTGGACCTTAAATGTGGCGTTTGGTTATTGAATTCGGGTCTTGAAAAAGATGGAAAAGTGCGTAGAAACAAAGGAAGTACTGTCCAATTTTCCGTAGAATAAGGGACTTTACAATTAGAATATTCTACATTGAAGCTAGAAGCTAATAGACGTATTATGGTCATTTTAGGTTGACATACTACGGACGGCATATTGGACTTGGCAAGTGGATTAAGCCGGAGAGGTATGTGGAAATTTTCTTATCTCTTGAGCATGAGTAGTTACAAATGTATAGTACGGTAGACGTACGTGATTTAAATGAAGTCAGTTCATTTGATATACTTGACTTGTTTTAAGAATGTCTAAGTTGGGTGAGTTAGAGAATTAACTCACTTGTTTTTAAAGAAAGGTTAAAAGAATGGTTTATTCTTATAAGGTAGACAAAGATTTCTTGACTTGAAAAGGTATAGGATACTTGATTTGGAAAGTATAGATTCCTTGAGCTATTCTAAAGTTAAGAAACTTGTTTTCTAAAGTTAAGAGACTTGAAGTATTTTGAAAGTTAAGAAACTTGATTTGAAAGTGTAAGTCTCTTGGTCATAAAAAGAATGAATTTGTCTAAGACATAAAGAGTTATAACAGCTTTATGGGGAGTTAGTTATGACGGCTTTATGAAAGGATAAGGATGTCTTAGTTTCTAAAGCATAAAGTTAGTATAACGGCTTTATGGGAAGTTGATTATAACGACTTTATGGAAGGTTGAAGGAATGGTTTTCTCGAGTAAGGTAAACAAAGATTAATGACTTGAAATAAAGAAGGGCAATTTGATTTAAAGGCATCAATTGCTTAAAGTTTAAAGTAAGGGTCACTTGATTAGAAGCCTAAAAGTATAATTCTAAGTGTAGTGACGTATGTGAAATGTAGATTAGCCTTGATACTACGAGTGTTAGTATCTTGGGGTTTTATATAAAAATGTCTTGAGGTTATAAAATGAGATCCATTTGGTATGTTAATGAAAGTCTAAAGATTTTATGAATTTTCCTATACTCGCTTGTGATAGCCTTGGAGTGCAAGTATTATGTTGATACACTACCGTGACTCTCAGTTGGAGGGTCGGCTGTCTTGTTGTGAAATTATTTGGACGTACCGACAGTGATGGAGGATTCCACGGGTATGCTTCCATTGTGATTGATCCATGTACATACTTGCGATGGAGGATTCCGGGGCATGCTACCATGATGCGGGTTAAATTCCCGGATACGATTATTACTCCATGGATTAGCTCTCCATGAAGACATGTACCCGAGATGAGGGATTCCACGGGCATGTTATATACGATTATTACTCCATGGATTAGCTCCCCATGAAGTCCTGTACCCGAGATGAGGGATTCCACGGGCATGAGATATATATATATATGTATTGTATGTGTGTACGCCGACAGTGAGGTAGGATGCCACGGGCGCATCACATGATTACATTTTACAATTTCGGCTGTCGGCAGTGATGGAGGATCCCACGGGCAGGAGATATATATATATATATGCATTGTATGTGTGTACGCCGATAGTGAGGTAGGATGCCACGGGCGCGTCACATGATTACATTTTACAATTTCGGCTGTCGGCAGTGATGAAGGATCCCACGGGCAGGAGATATATATATATATGCTTTGTATGTGTGTACACCGATAGTGAGGTAGGATGACACGGGCGCGTCACATGGTTATATTTTACGCTTGCGATTGTCGGCAGTGATGGGGGATCACACGGGCACGCTTTGGTATTTGAGGGCTTGTGTCCCTAGGTATGGTGTGACTATTGTTCATGTGATGAAATAGTCTTTAAAAGGTATTGTGACTTTATTGAAAAGTAAATATGACTTGATACTACGGTTATTAGTATCTTGGAAGTTTTATATGAAAAAGAGTCATTTAAAAGAATAAAAGTACGTAGTACTTTGGGTTAAATTCCCGGATTTTATAATGACATGATAGTGCCTTAAGTAAACTAAAATGAGAGTGTATATGAACAAAACTAATAAGAAGTTAGAGAACTTCTTAACTTGCTTATGTTATGTATGATAAGTCGGTAGTGCTTATGTTATGTACGATAAACCAAGTGCTTATGTTATGTATTATCAGCCAGTAGTGCTTATGTTATGTATGATAGCCGGTTGTGCTAGGCTATGTTATACTTGCGGGGTAAACCCCCGGGTTACTACGTATTCCATGGATTTGCTACCCATGATGCGAGTGCGGCGTTGTACTCATCATGCCCCACCTGCCCACGCGTGAAATAGTCCCATGCAAGGCGGATGACCTCATTGCGGGTCCACAGGACCTATGCGGGTGAAATAGTCCTATGCGAGGCGGATGACCTCATTGCGGGTCCACAGGACCTATGCGGGTGAAATAGTCCCAGGAGTAGGATTGCTTAATGATACTACGGGCGGGTGGACCTACTTTGATCATGAGCCTCCTATTTTTTTATGCAGTAAGGTATACTCTTGTTTACTCTCATTGTTAGTAAGGCACAGTGTACTGTTATTTGAGTTATCATACATGTCTCCAGCTTTATTTTAGACTTTATGATTTCATTACAGTACTTTCAGTTTCACATACTTGGTACATGTTGTACTAACCTCCTTCGGGGGGCTGCGTTCATGCCACAGGTAGAATTATACAGGTTGCTGATCCTCACTCTTAGGATCACTGTTCATCTGTTGAGAAGCTCCATTACTCCGGAGGCTTGTCATTGGTTCAGATCTCTGGTATTGTCGGTTGTTGTACATATTGGGGTATGGCGGGGCCCTGTCCCGTCACAATTGTTATGTTAAAACTCTTAGAGGTCTGTAGTCATATCTTGTGGGTCACTTTGAAAAAAAATAAAAAATGAGGTAACTGCTTTTGGAATTGTATATATCCAGGGAGGTAGCCTTATCGGCTAGCCTATTATTTATTCTTGTTAAGTTTACGTATGTTCCACTGATTATCTCTGATGTATACCTGTAAGGGTGCCCAGATAGGGCACCAGTCGCGGGCCCGGGGTCGAGTCGTGACAAAAGTGGTATCAGAGCAGTTAGTCCTCAGAAAGTGTCTACAGACCGTGTCTAGTAGAGTCTTGATTATCGGTGTGTTGTGCACCACATCTATAATCAGGAGGCTATAGGACACTTATTATTGGTTTCCATTCTTCTCACTCTGAGATCGTGCGATAGAGCTATGTTGTTAGGGTCGTCTCTCCCTAACGAGTTATGTTGATTGCAGCTATGAGAAAGGCAGCAGTGACCCAGGAAGGATTATGTGGATTGCGCATCCAGGTTGGTATAATTGTTGTATTATTGGTATAGTGACATACAGCTATACAGTTTTATGTATGAGGGTCGGACGCGTGTTGCCTAGAATGATTTTGGATTACCAAGGATTGGTAATGACTAAATAGATACCAGAAAGGTATGAAACAATTTAATGAATTCTCATCAAGGTTTTACGTACTAATTTGAGATAATTAGGAGGTGATGAGCTGTCTGAGAATGTATTGAACCTTTAAGAAATCATGTTAAGGGACTTAATGGAATACTATGTTGGTAAATTAAGCTACGTGGTATGCTTAAGATGATAGTACGGATGAGATCCGTGTGGGGTAAGTAATGGTTGTTGTGATCAAGACAATACGATTATGGTATTATGAGAAGTTAGTGTACCCGTTTATGGGGTGGGATCAGTTGGTAGTAGTCCCGCTACGTGAAAGGGTCACGATGGTGCAAGGCCCAAGTCTAGTAAATTGTTTTACGGGTTCGTGGACGCGTTCCATCGGAACCAGGTCGTGAGAGCCGGAAATGACCTTATATTGTTCGATTTAGTAACTCCAAAGATTGGAGGCCAGAATTAGTATGGAGGTTATGTACGTATGTTAGAATAAGTTGGGAAGTACGGAAAGAGTACGACCAGTAATAAAGAGAGCAACCAAGTGTAAAAGAATAGAGCCTGAATCCATAAGAACCTTTCAAAGAAGCTACACCGTGAGAGATTGGGTGGTAGCTGAGCAGGTATATGAAATTGCCCGGTGATGATACAGTCGTCAGATCCTAGCAGACCTAGTAGAGCTGGATACGACGGACTTTGAGGTCATTATGGGTATGGACTAGTTGACTTCTAGTATGCCAATATTGACTATAGAGAGAGGTTGGTTCGATTCCAGTTTCCCGGTGAGCCGGTTATCGATTAAAATGGAAGTGTTAGTATATGTAAGTTATTCCTTCCTTCTTGGACATGATAAATTGAGGAGTCTATATGACTTGTTTCATTGAAGGGATTGATTTGAATTTAAACGTTAAGAGACAGAGATAAGAACATACGATCATTGAAGGATTTTATGTTAAGTTCCCTTGGAGGTGCTTGGAGTTGTTAGTGTGGCGGTCAGGGCCACGACTTCCCGAATGATTCTAGGAAAAATGCGCAAGGCAAAAATAAGATAAGTACGAGTTCTTCCTGAGGAGAACAGAAGATATCATGGATAGGTCTTAAAAATCTATACAATTATAAGGTGGCACTTGATGATCAAGATTATGAAAGAGAGATAAGCTCTCTCCCCCACGTAAAAGGATGGTTTTACGTATTATGAGGTTATGTGTACCCATGTTATTAGGCGATGGATGTGAGACTGGTAAGATCTTCAGTGTCGTTATGCCATAGGTTACAGTTTTAGATAACCGTGGGAAAAGTATTGTGTTGTGGAAAAATTGGTATGAAGGGGTTGTAAAAGGAAACTATGTCGCTAACTATTAGATTGACTCCGAAAGAACATTCGGGGACGAATGTTTCTAAGGAGGGAAGAATGTTACACCCCGTAAATTCAAGAGAATAAGATAAGAACGTACGAAATGAAGTAAGGTTTGAAATTTGGAAAGATAAGTTGGCAAATGTTGTAGGCAGATTTTCAGTCAAATTTGGAGCGGTATATCTCCTAGTTCGTTAGGAGTTTTTAGGTGTTTCAAAAGCCTAGTATGAAGTTCGTTGAGTTTAGTTTCCAACTCAACAAACCGATCGTCGATAGGACATCGGGGTGGAAAGTTATGGACGTTAGAAGTTCGGTTGACGAAGAGGAAAGAAAAGCTTCAGTCAGGCGCCACAGCTCCACCGCGCTGACAGCAGGGCCGCGGCGCCGGCAACAGGGCCGCGGCGCCGAAAGACCTGAAGTGTTCTGAAGTTTCAGGGCCGCGGCGCCGAGGCGGGATTTTTAGCAAAAATTGGGGAAAATCAGAAGATATTTTGGTAAAAGGCCTATGGGAGGGTGACAAGTGTCCCTCCCATCTTTTTGACCAAGAGAAAGTCTTATTTTAGGACCAAGTCTTGAAGACTTGGTCATTTGCAAAGGCTTTTCCTAAAGAAAATTCCCCTCTTCTCTCTCAAAAAAATTGATGAACCCCAAGTGTGATGAGATTTTTGGAAAGGCAACAAGAAGGAAATATGTTGGCAAGCTTGTAGAGGGTTCGTGTGGGTGATTTTAACGTGAAGAAGATTTCGGAAAGAGGGCTTATTGAGGTAAAATCTTCACCTTCTTAATGTGATTGAAGATTTCATGCTATAGTAGTTAAGAAATGAGCATGTGGTATATATATTAAAGTTTGAAAAGATTTGGATCATGTTGACTTGTTGAAAATCGAAAATGGGCATGTTAGTCACTAATGTTGTAATCAATTCGGTTGTTAGCAAAAAATCGTTACATGTTATAAATAGAAGGGTATATAATTGGTTATGACTTATATAACCTGTTGAGATAACAAGTTGGATTGAAAGGAATTGAAAAAAAAGAAGATGATATGTGAGCATGTTGTAGCCAAGTGGTTGCCTTAAACTAATTGGATTGTTTAATATGAATTGTGGGGCAGAATTTTACACGTCCGGTTAGGCGTGTAATCCCCTGTGTATTGTTGAATTGTTGGTCCTTAAATGTAGCGTTTGGTTATTGAATTCGGGCCTTGAAAAAGGCGGAAAAGTGTGTAGAAACAAAGGAAGTACTGTCCAATTTTCCGTAGAATAAGGGACTTTATAATTAGAATATTCTACATTGAATCTAGAAGCTATTAGAAGTATTATGGTCATTATAGGTTGACATACTACGGACGACATATTGGACTTGGCAAATGGATTAAGCCGGAGAGGTATGTGGAAACTTTCTTATCTCTTGAGCATGAGTAGTTATAAATGTATAGTACGGTAGACGTACGTGATTTAAATGAAGTCAGTTCATTTGATATACTTGACTTGTTTTATGAATGTCTAAGTTGGTTGAGTTAGAGAATTAACTCACTTGTTTTTAAAGAAAGGTTAAAAGAATGATTTATTCTTATAAGGTAGACAAAGATTTCTTGACTTGAAAAGGTATAGGATACTTGATTTGTAAAGTATAGATTCCTTGAGCTATTCTAAAGTTAAGAGACTTGAAGTATTTTGAAAGTTAAGAAACTTGATTTGAAAGTATAAATCTCTTGGTCATAAAAAGAATGAATTTTTCTAAGACATAAAGAGTTATAACAGCTTTATGGGGAGTTGGTTATGACGGCTTTATGAAAGGATAAGGATGTCTTAGTTTCTAAAGCATAAAGTTAGTATAACGGCTTTTTGGGAAGTTGGTTATAACAACTTTATGGAAGGTTGAAGGAATGGTTTTCTCGAGTAAGGTAAACAAAGATTAATGACTTGAAATAAAGAAGGGCAATTTGATTTAAAGACATCAATTGCTTAAAGTTTAAAGCAAGGGCCACTTGATTAGAAGCCTAAAAGTATTATTCTAAGTGTAGTGACGTATGTGAAATGTAGATTAGCCTTGATACTACGTGTCACGACCCGACCCCGGGCCCGCGACTGGTGCCCTACCTGGGCACCCTTACAGGTATACATCAGAGATAATCAGCGGAACATACATGAAACTTATAAAATAAACAACAGAAATAAAACAACAGGTTAGCCGATAGGGCTACCTTCCTGGACATATATACATATACATAAACAACAGCAGTTCCATCCCTTTTTCCGTTTACAAACCGACCCACAACATGTGACTACAGACCTCTAAGAGTTTTAACGTAACAACTGTGGCGGGACAGGGCCCCGCCATACCCCTGAATGTACATAAGTCTACCACATCAGGGAAACCGTACCACAAGATAAGCCTCCGGAGCAATTGGAGCTTTCTCCCAAAAACTGAACCGAGATCCTAAGAGCAAGGATCACCAACCTGTGCACCTAACACCTGCGGGCATGAACGCAGCCCGGGCGAAGTCGATAACAAAAAAGTATGGAACAGAAATAAGGTGCAACAATCATATCATAACTGCATAAAAGAATGTCATATGAACTCCTGAAATCAATCGTATATTAACCGTTCCTTTCCTTCTTTCAATAAGATTTAACAACATGTTCTTACATACATACTTAAGAGATTTATCAAGTTTTTCCACATAACTTATTAATCTTACTTAACATAATCCGGCCCATTTGCGGGACACGGTGTACTGACGAATCATGTGACATAATCCGGCCCGCCTGTGGGGCTCGGTGTACTGTGGAATCATGTAGCATAATCCGGCCCGCCTGTGGAGCTCGGTGTACTGTGGAATCATGTAGCATAATCCGGCCCGCCTGTGGAGCTCGGTGTAAGATGACGTAACCCGGCCTATGTGTAGGCTCGGGGTAATATGGCGTAATCCGGCCTATGAGTAGGCTCGGTGTATCTCATAGCGTAATCCGGCCTATTTGTAGGCTCGGTGTATTTCATAACGTAATCCGGCCTATTTGTAGGCTCGGTGTATTTCATAACGTAATCCGGCCTATTTGTAGGCTCGGTGTATTTTCCTTACATAACCTTTTACATCGTATAATTACTTCTTCTTAAGTCGTCATAACAACTTCCCATAAAGCTATTATAACGTTCTTTCATATTAGAGAACTTAAGGCATTTAATTCTTGCAACATTAGGGAAACTAAACCCAACCATACTACGTACATACGTACTTAAAAGAATCATAAAACTTCTTCTTTTTAAAACTCAAGTCACATACTCTTTAAAATCATGTCGTCAATACTTTAGAAATCAAGTCCACAACTAAAAAAAAAATAAAGTTTCATAATCCTTAGAAGACAACCAAAGTTCATAGTCTTAAAACCTTATAACGTACATTCTTTAAAGTCCACTTACTTATACTTATAAACAAATATACAAAATTTCATACACTTCCAAAACCAAGTAACTTATTCTCTTAAAACCATATAACATCCACTTTTAAAATCGATCCCTTTTCACATATAAATTATAGTCATTTTCGAACAACAAAATCCACTTACTTACTTTAAATAAAATCAAGATACATAGCTTTGAGTCAAATCTCATAATTTCCTAATCCTTTCTTACCAACACCTCCCATAAGGCTTGGTAAAGACTTAGGATAACTTTGACATAAACTTAACATAGAGTAAATCACACGACTACCTCTTAACTTCTAAGAGTAGGAGGAAACATGAAATAATATCACGTGGATATTTCATACGTAGGATCATGCCAAAGAAGAAGAGGTTCGCATACCTCGCGACGATTGTCGACAAGTAGCAAAATGCTCCCAAGTACTTCAACCTTGAGCTATTCCATTCTTCAAGTAGGATACGCTAAACTTAGTACTTCAACCTATCATGGCCACAATACGTCCATTAACCTCTTACTTTAAACGTAGAATATCCTAAGTGTCAACTCACTAAATTCTACGGAAAATCGGACAAAGACCTCCTTTGTTTTTACTAACTTTGCCACCTTTTCAAGGCCGAAATACAATAACCAAACAGCCCCAATTGGCTCACAATTATATAGAAGGTAGTCCAATACAATTAAATAACTACACAACCCCAATTGGCTCACAATTTATGGAAAGTAGTCCAATACAAATGAATAACTACACAGCCCCAATTGGCTCACAATTATATAGAAGGTAGTCCAATACAATTAAATAACTACACAGCCCCAATTGGCTCACAATTTATGGAAAGTAGTCCAATACAAATGAATAACTACACAGCCCCAATTGGCTCACAATTATATAGAAAGTAGTCCAATATAATTGAATAACTAAACAATACAAACTACATTCCAAATTCGGCCACCTTGATTCAACAAATCCAATTCTTATCCAATTTCTATTTCAATCCAATTTAGTAGCATAACATGATATCAAGTCGCATTTGAGTATCATAACCATAATCTTTAAGTAAGTAACATGCGACGATTTCTAAAAACGACCAATTAGTAATCCAATTTCCAAGCGGCTTGTATAACATTTCGGATTTAACTACAAGAAATCCATAATACTAATAAACTTCAACATGCCAACTTCATGCTATCAACATGTAGAGCTAACTACAACAATATAAAAATAATCTTGTAACACTTTCAAAGAACAAGATTATACCTCAACGATTCTTAATCCAAATTTCCAATCCAAGTCGCTCTTAGTAGTTTAGAACCCTCCAAGGCACTTCAATCCTCTTGTTGAGACCCTTAGAACCACACCAACAACTTTACTTCAAACTTCCTATCCAAAACCTAGAAAGCCACTAGGTTCTCACTTTGCGACTAACCCGAAAACTACCTTTTCCGGGATTTTTCTATAGAGATACACTTACAATACACTCAAGAACCTTGGTTTAAAGTGTGGAGCTTATTGGACAAGGAACAAAAATTTCTCTTCTTGAAGTGAGCTTGGAGAGCTTCAAGCTTGAGTTCATCCAATTTTTTGTGATTTTGGCTAAGTATGGAACTCTCTCTGCTACAAGTAATATATATGGGGACATGGAGGTTAAGATATAAACATTTGGGTGGCTAGGATGAAGTCTTACTAAATATCAAGACCATTGTGGGACCTTTGACTTTAGTCAATATTATCAAGCCTCAAGTTGCAAGACTTGTCTTGCAACAAAGGTCCAATGACCCTTTTGCCCTTGCACATTTCGACCAAGGCATCACATAAGGGGGGTGACACGTGTCGTCCTCCCATTCATCACAATAATACGTTTCCGTAAATTTCATAATTCCGATAAATTTTTACAAGTCTCAAAATCTTAACATTGTGAGTTCTTACGTACGTTCTAAACATGTCCTGTAAATACGGGGTGTAACATTCTTCCCCCCTTAGAAACATTCGTCCCCGAATGTTCTTTCGGAGTCAATCTTAAAATTAGCGACATAGTTTCTTCTCACAACCCCGACATACCAACAATGCCACACATGGCCCTAATACCTCGCACCCGCATATCTGTCCATAATAAGCCCAAAAGAGATTATCTTTTCGTACTTCCAACTCCTCCTAACATGTACATAGTCTCAATACAGTCTGTTCATGAAACTTAAACATACCACAACTTTATCATGCATACAAATTTCTAAAGGGTCGAAGATATACCTGAAATCATATAGACGGTTCAAAAAGACCGCTAAAACTGGGAACTTCCATCACGACCTCTGCCACGGCCTGCCGGTGTGTGAACATCCTGCCTAGCTACTGAAGGAGACGAACCCGCAATCGATCCGTGATCGTGATATCCTTCCCGTAGCTCTCCTACTAGGACAATCCTCAACATATGGCCACTCGACCACAGTAAAACATGCACTGCGCACGCACGACATTCCCCATGGTGATGTCGCCACACCGCTGGGCACCGAGGAAAAGTGGCCCCGATCGCTAGAACCTATGCGCATACGAATCCAAGCTCGAGCTCGACCGGCTCGAATTACCCGGTGATCTAACCCCGCCGAAAATCGAAGGAGCACTCGTGCCGGTGAATCAGACCTAGCTCGCCGAGGCTCTCGCCGAAATTACCTCAACCCCTGCCGCCCTAGCCTCTTGGGCTGGCCTTGGTCTGGTCCTCTCTCTCTCGCCCTCTATCCCCGTGCATAGGCTCGCATCCTAGCAATGTCCATACCGGGCTGAAGAGCCACCCCCAAACATGCGGTAATCATATGACGGTCTAGCCCCATCACGTAACGATGAACTCTATCCGCCATGTCAGCTACTATAGTGTGTGCATGCCTGGCCAAGGAGTCAAACTCCAGGCTGTACTCTCTAATAGTCCTGCCATTCTGCCTCAAAGTCAAGAACCTATCTACCCGGGCTCTCCTCATCTCAGGAGGCAAAAAGTGATTCATGAAGGCCTCTGTAAACTCTTCCCAAACAGCTGGAAGAGCATCCCCACCTCTCGAAAGCAACCACGACTCAAACCAGTTCAACGCAATATTGCGTAATCGGTAAGAGGCTAACACAATCGAATCCGATTCGAGGCCCTAAGCACTGCATAGTCCGTAGAGCTGCGAACGAACTCTTGAGGATCTTCGCCGGATATCGAACCATAAAACTCAGGTGGACTACAACCGAGAAAATCCCGTATCCTCAAACTGTCTGCTCTAGGGTTAGCTTCCTGCTCCTGTCGGCGCTGCCCTACCACTATGCTAGTCAAAAGCCTGATCTGCTCTCCATAATCCCTAAACTCGCCTCGCGCGAATCGGGGCTCGCACGGAACCTCTGGAGCTATCGCCGCTCGGCTCTCTAATACGGCGTGGTGAACTCGCCGACCCGCCTACTACCTCAGGCATAGTCTGCGTGCGACTCTGGTAACTGCGCACCACCGCGCCTCTGCTGCCGCTTGCCTCTTCGGGCCCCGTCGCCCGTGAGGCATAGCCGATTCACATACATAAGAATACGTCGGAGGATTCAACCTAATAAGACAACTTCTGCACGATCTCGCAGAGAAGAATGGAAACCAATCCTAAATGTCCTGCAGCCTCCTGATTATAGATGTGGTGCACAACACACCGATAATCAAGACTCTACTAGACACGGTCTGTAGACACTTTCCGAGGACTAACTGCTCTGATACCACTTTTGTCACGACCCGACCCCGGGCCCGCGACTGGTGCCCTACCTGGGCACCCTTACAGGTATACATCAGAGATAATCAGCGGAACATACATGAAACTTATAAAATAAACAACAGAAATAAAACAACAGGTTAGCCGATAGGGCTACCTTCCTGGACATATATACATATACATAAACAACAGCAGTTCCATCCCTTTTTCCGTTTACAAACCGACCCACAACATGTGACTACAGACCTCTAAGAGTTTTAACGTAACAACTGTGGCGGGACAGGGCCCCGCCATACCCCTGAATGTACATAAGTCTACCACATCAGGGAAACCGTACCACAAGATAAGCCTCCGGAGCAATTGGAGCTTTCTCCCAAAAACTGAACCGAGATCCTAAGAGCAAGGATCACCAACCTGTGCACCTAACACCTGCGGGCATGAACGCAGCCCCCCGAAGGGGGTCAGTACAACAGGTACCGAGTATGGAACAGAAATAAGGTGCAACAATCATATCATAACTGCATAAAAGAATGTCATATGAACTCCTGAAATCAATCGTATATTAACCGTTCCTTTCCTTCTTTCAATAAGATTTAACAACATGTGCTTACATACATACTTAAGAGATTTATCAAGTTTTTCCACATAACTTATTAATCTTACTTAACATAATCCGGCCCATTTGCGGGACACGGTGTCGATTTAATCATGTGACATAATCCGCCCGCTGTGGGGCTCGGTGTCTTGGAATCATGTAGCATAATCCGCCCGCTGGAGCTCGGTGTCTTGTGGAATCATGTAGCATAATCCGCCCGCTGTGGAGCTCGGTGTAAGATGATGTAACCCGCCTATGTGTAGGCTCGGGGTAATATGGCGTAATCCGCCTATGAGTAGGCTCGGTGTATCTCATAGCGTAATCCGCCTATTTGTAGGCTCGGTGTATTTCATAACGTAATCCGCCTATTTGTAGGCTCGGTGTATTTCATAACGTAATCCGCCTATTTGTAGGCTCGGTGTATTTTCCTTACATAACCTTTTACATCGTATAATTACTTCTTCTTAAGTCGTCATAACAACTTCCCATAAAGCTATTATAACGTTCTTTCATATTAGAGAACTTAAGGCATTTAATTCTTGCAACATTAGGAAACTAAACCCAACCATACTACGACATACGCATTTTAAAAGAATCATAAAACTTCTTCTTTTAAAACTCAAGTCACATACTCTTTAAAATCATGTCACAATACTTTAGAAATCAAGTCCACAACTAAAAAAATAAAGTTTCATAATCCTTAGAAGACAACCAAAGTTCATAGTCTTAAAACCTTATAACGCATATTCTTTAAAGTCCACTTACTTATACTTATAAACAAATATACAAAATTTCATACACTTCCAAAACCAAGTAACTTATTCTCTTAAAACCATATAACATCCACTTTTAAAATCGATCCCCTTTTCACATATAAATTATAGTCATTTTCGAACAACAAAATCCACTTACTTACTTTAAATAAAATCAAGATACATAGCTTTGAGTCAAATCTCATAATTTCCTAATCCTTTCTTACCAACACCTCCCATAAGGCTTGGTAAAGACTTAGGATAACTTTGACATAAACTTAACATAGAGTAAATCACACGACTACCTCTTAACTTCTAAGAGTAGAGGAAACATGAAATAATATCACGTGGATATTTCATACGTAGGATCATGCCAAAGAAGAAGAGGTTCACATACCTCGCGACGATTGTCGACAAGTAGCAAAATGCTCCCAAGTACTTCAACCTTGAGCTATTCCATTCTTCAAGTAGGATACGCTAAACTTAGTACTTCAACCTATCATGGCCACAATACGTCCATTAACCTCTTACTTTAAACGTAGAATATCCTAAGTGTCAAGTCACTAAATTCTACGGAAAATCGGACAACACCTCCTTTGTTTTTACTAACTTTGCCACCTTTTTCAAGGCCGAAATACAATAACCAAACAGCCCCAATTGGCTCACAATTATATAGAAGGTAGTCCAATACAATTAAATAACTACACAACCCCAATTGGCTCACAATTTATGGAAAGTAGTCCAATACAAATGAATAACTACACAGCCCCAATTGGCTCACAATTATATAGAAGGTAGTCCAATACAATTAAATAACTACACAGCCCCAATTGGCTCACAATTTATGGAAAGTAGTCCAATACAAATGAATAACTACACATTCCAATTGGCTCGCAATTATATAGAAAGTAGTCGATATAATTGAATAACTAAACAATACAAACTACATTCCAAATTCGGCCACCTTGATTCAACAAATCCAATTCTTATCCAATTTCCATTTCAATCCAATTTAGTAGCATAACATGATATCAAGTCGCATTTGAGTATCATAACCATAATCTTTAAGTAAGTAACATGCGACGATTTCTAAAAACGACCAATTAGTAATCCAATTTCCAAGCGGCTTGTATAACATTTCGGATTTAACTACAAGAAATCCATAATACTAATAAACTTCAACATGCCAACTTCATGCTATCAACATGTAGAGCTAACTACAACAATATAAAAATAATCTTGTAACACTTTCAAAGAACAAGATTATACCTCAACGATTCTTAATCCAAATTTCCAATCCGAAGTCGCTCCTTAGTAGTTTAGAACCTCCAAGACACTTCAATCCTCTTGTTGAGACCCTTAGAACCACACCAACAACTTTACTTCAAACTTCCTATCCAAAACCTAGAAAGCCACTAGGTTCTCACTTTGCGACTAACCCAAAACTACCTTTTCCGGATTTTTCTATAGAGATACACTTACAATACACTCAAGAACCTTGGTTTAAAGTGTGGAGCTTATTGGACAAGGAACAAAAATTTCTCTTCTTGAGTGAGCTTGGCCGAGCTTCAAGCTTGAGTTCATCCAATTTTTGTGATTTTGGCTAAGTATGGAACTCTCTTGCTACAAGTAATATATATGGGGACATGGAGGGTTAAGATATAAACATTTGGGTGGCTAGGATGAAGTCTTACTAAATATCAAGACCATTGTGGGACGCTTTGACTTTAGTCAATATTATCGTTTAAAGTTGCAAGACTTGTCTTGCAACAAAGGTCCAATGACCCTTTGCCCTTGCACATTTCGACCAAGGCATCACATAAGGGGGTGACACGTGTCGCCCTCCCATTCGCCACAATAATACGTTTCCAAAATTTCATAATTAGATAAATTTTTACAAGTCTCAAAATCTTAACATTGTGAGTTCTTACGCACGTTCTAAACATGTCCTGTAAATACGGTGTAACATTCTTCCCCTTAGAAACATTCGCCCCCGAATGTTCTTTCGAGTCAATCTTAATATTAGCGACATAGTTTCTTCTCACAACCCCGACATACCAACAATGCCACACATGGCCCTAATACTCGCACCCGCATATCATCCATAATAAGCCCAAAAGAGATTATCTTTTCGTACTTCCAACTCCTCCTAACATGTACATAGTCTCAATACAGTCTGTTCATGAAACTTAAACATACCACAACTTTATCATGCATACAAATTTCTAAAGGGTCGAAGATATACCTGAAATCATATAGACGGTTCAAAAAGACCGCTAAAACTGGGAACTTCCATCACGACCTCTGCCACGGCCTGCCGGTGTGTGAACATCCTGCCTAGCTACTGAAGGAGACGAACCCGCAACTGATCCGGTAGACTGTGATATCCCTCCTGTAGCTCTCCTACTAGGACAATCCCTCAACATATGGCCCTGACGGCCACAGGTAAAACAGGCACCAGTAGCACGACGACATTCCCCATGGTGATGTCGGCCACACTGTGGGCACTGAGGGAAAAGTGGCCCCGACTGCCTAGAACCTATGTGCGCATACGAATCCGAAGCTCTGGAGCTCTGACCGGCTCTCGAATTACCCGGCTGATCTAACCCCGCCGAAATCGAAGGAGCACTCGCAATGCTGAATCAGACCTAGCTCGCCGAGGCTCTCCGCCAAAATTACCTCAACCTCGCGCCCTAGCCTCTCTGGGCTGGCCTTGGTCTGGTCGGTCCTCTCTCCCTGTCCTCTATCCTCAAGCATAGGCTCGCATCCTAGCAATGTCCATACTGGCAAGAGCCACCCCAAACATGCGGTAATCATATGACGGTCTAGCCCCATCACGTAACGATGAACTCTATCCGCCATGCCGCCTACTATAGTGTGCGCATGCACGCCATGAGTCAAACTCAGTGTACTCTCTAATAGTCCCGCCATTCTCGCCTCAAAGTCAAGAACCTATCTACCCGGCTCTCCTCATCTCGTGAGGCAAAAAGTGATTCATGAAGGCCTCAGAACTCTTCCCAAACAGCTGGAAGAGCATCCCCACCTCTCGAAAGCAACCACGACTCAATCCCGTTCATCGCAATATCGCGAATCGGTAAGAGGCTAACACAATCGACTCAGATTCGAGGCCCTAAGCACTGCATAGTCCGTCAGAGCTGCGAACGAACTCTTGAGGATCTTCCTCAGATCTCGAACCATAAAACTCGGGTGGACTACAACCGAGAAAATCCCGTATCCTCAAATGCGCTCGCTTAGGTTAGCCGCTGCTCTCCGGGCCGCCCTACCACTATGCTAGTCAAAAGCCCGACCGCTCTCCATAATCCCTAAACTCGCTCGCCGCGAATCGGGGCTCGCACGAACCTTCGAGCTACCGCCGCCTCGCCACTAATATCGCGTGGCATTTGAACTCGCCGACCCGCCTACTACCTCGTGCATAGTCTGCCCGACTCAGTAACTCTGCGCGCGCCACCGCGCCTCTGCCGCTTTGCCCTTCGGGCCCCGTCGCCTTCCGTGGAGGCATAGCTGATTCACATACATAAGAATACGTCAGAGGAGATTCAACCTAATAAGACAGCTCTACTGCACGATCTCAGAGAGAGAAGAATGGAAACCAATCCTAAATGTCCTGCAGCCTCCTGATTATAGATGTGGTGCACGACACACCGATAATCAAGACTCTACTAGACACGGTTGTAGACACTTTCCAGGACTAACTACTCGATACCACTTTTGTCACGACCGACCCGCTCGCGATCGTGCCCTACCAGGCACCCTTGTGTATACATCGAGATAATCGGAACATACATGAAACTTATAAAATAAACAACAGAATAAAACAACAAAGTTAGCCGATAGGGCTACCTTCCGACATATATACATATACATAAACAAATGCAGCCCATCCCTTTTTCCGCTTACAAACCGACCCACAACACGTGACTACGCACTTCAAGAGTTTTAACGTGAACAATCGTGGCGGACAGGCCCCGCCATACCCTCGAATGTACATAAGTCTACCACATCGTGAAACCGTACCACAAGATAAGCCTCCGAGCAATTGGAGCTTTCTCCCAAAATCAACCGAGATCCTAAGAGCAAGGATCACCAACCTGCACCTAACACCGCGGCATGAACGCACTTCGGCGGGGTCGCATAACAGTACCGAGTATGGAATGTAAATAAGGTGCAACAATCATATCATAATCGCATAAAAGAATGTCATATGAACTCCTCAAATCAATCGTATATTAACCGCTCCTTTCCTTCTTTCAATAAGATTTAACAACATGTTCTTACATACATACTTAAGAGATTTATCAAGTTTTTCCACATAACTTATTAATCTTACTTAACATAATCCGCCTATTTATGGACACGGTACTCACGTAATCATGTGACATATCCGTTTGCGGGACACGGGTGTGTTGGCGAATATTTGACTAATCCCGCTGTGGGGCTCGTGTCTTGTGGAATCATGTAGCATAATCCGCCCGCTGTGGAGCTCGTGTATCGTGGAATCATGTAGCATAATCCGCCCGCTTTGGAGCTCGGTGTAAGATGACGTAACCCGCTATGTGTAGGCTCTGGTAATATGGCGTGTCCGCCTATGAGTAGGCTCGGTGTATCTCATAGCGTAATCCGCCTATTTGTAGGCTCGGTGTATTTCATAACGTAATCCGCCTATTTGTAGGCTCGGTGTATTTCATAACGTAATCCGCCTATTTGTAGGCTCGGTGTATTTTCCTTACATAACCTTTTACATCGTATAATTACTTCTTCTTAAGTCGTCATAACAACTTCCCATAAAGCTATTATAACGCTCTTTCATATTAGAGAACTTAAGGCATTTAATTCTGCAACATTAGGAAACTAAACTCAACCATACTACGTGATATACGCATTTAAAAGAATCATAAAACTTCTTCTTTTAAAACTCAAGTCACATACTCTTTAAAATCATGTCACAATACTTTAGAAATCAAGTCCACAACTAAAAAAATAAAGTTTCATAATCCTTAGAAGACAACCAAAGTTCATAGTCTTAAAACCTTATAACGACATTCTTTAAAGTCCACTTACTTATACTTATAAACAAAAATACAAAATTTCATACACTTCCAAAACCAAGTAACATATTCTCTTAAAACCATATAACATCCACTTTTAAAATCGATCCCCTTTTCACATATAAATTATAGTCATTTTCAACAACAAAATCCACTTACTTACTTTAAATAAAATCAAGATACATAGCTTTGAGTCAAATCTCATTATTTCCTAATCCTTTCTGACCAACACCTCTCTTAAGGCTTGGTAAAGACTTAGGATAACTTTTACTTAAACTTAACATAGAGTAAATCACTCTACTACATCTTAACTTCTTAGATTAGGAGGAAACATGGAATAATATCACGTGGATATTTCATACGTAGGATCATGCCAAAGAAGAAGAGGTTCACATACCTCGCGACGATTGTCGACAAGTAGCAAAATGCTCTCAAGTACTTCAACCTTGAGCTATTCCATTCTTCAAGTAGGATACGCTAAACTTAGTACTTCAACCTATCATGGCCACAATACGTCCAGTAACCTCTTACTTTAAACGTAGACTTTCCTAAGTGTGAGGTCGGTATATTCTACGGAAAATCGGACAAAGACCTCCTTTGTTTTTACTAACTTTGCCACCTTTTCAAGGCGAAATACAATAACCAAACAGCCCCAATTGGCTCACAATTATATAGAAGGTAGTCCAATACAATTAAATAACTACACAAATTTCAATTGGCTCACAATTTATGGAAAGTAGTCCAATACAAATGAATAACTACACACCCCAATTGGCTCACAATTATATGTAGGTAGTCCAATACAATTAAATAACTACACTACCCAATTGGCTCACAATTTATGGAAAGTAGTCCAATACAAATGAATAACTACACAGCCCCAATTGGCTCACAATTATATAGAAAGTAGTCCAATATAATTGAATAACTAAACAATACAAACTACATTCCAAATTCGGCCACCTTGATTCAACAAATCCAATTCTTATCCAATTTCCATTTCAATCCAATTTAGTAGCATAACATGATATCAAGTCGCATTTGAGTATCATAACCATAATCTTTAAGTAAGTAACATGCGACGATTTCTAAAAACGACCAATTAGTAATCCAATTTCCAAGCGGCTTGTATAACATTTCGGATTTAACTACAAGAAATCCATAATACTAATAAACTTAAACATACCAACTTCATGCTATCAACATGTAGAGCTAACTACAACAATATAAAAATAATCTTGTAACACTTTCAAAGAACAAGATTATACCTCAACGATTCTTAATCCAAATTTCCAATCCGAAGTCGCTCCTTAGTAGTTTAGAACCCCTCCAAGACACTTCAATCCTCTTGTTGAGACCCTTAGAACCACACCAACAACTTTACTTCAAACTTCCTATCCAAAACCTAGAAAGCCACTAGGTTCTCACTTTGCGACTAACCCGAAAACTACCTTTTTCCGGGATTTTTCTATAGAGATACACTTACAATACACTCAAGAACCTTTGGTATTTGAGGGCTTGTGTCCCTAGCTATGGTGTGACTACTGTTCATATGATGAAATAGTCTTTAAAAGGTATTGTGACTTGCTTGAAAAGTAAATATGACTTGATACTACAGTTATTAGTATCTTGGAAGTTTTATATGAAAAAGAGTCATTTAAAAGAATAAAAGTACGTAGTACTTTGGGTTAAATTCCCGGATTTTATAATGACATGATAGTGCCTTAAGTAAACTAAAATGAGAGTGTATATGAACAAAACTAATAAGAAGTTAGGGAACTTCTTAACTTGCTTATGTTATGTATGATAAGTCGGTAGTGCTTATGTTATCTATGATCGGTGTATTTTATATACACCTTTTGAGTCATTTTTAGTGAGTCTTTTGTCCATTTTTGTACAAATACGTGTCGTCTTAGGATAGATTTTCTTTATTTTGAGTCATATTGGTTAAAGTGGCTCTTTGGCGGAAAAGGAGCAAAAAGAGGGCAGAAACGGATGTTCCAGAGCTCGAAAAACGAGAAAGTGGCGAACCAGGCATATGACAGGCCAGCGCCGCGGCGCCTCCAGCCAGCAGGGCCAGGCGCCACGGCGCCTAATCTTCAGAGGATTGCAGAAGTTCCGGCGCCACGGTGCCAGTTGCAGGGCCGCGGCGCCGAAGCGGGAAAAATCAGATTTTTTAATGAATAATGGGCCAGGCCTGAAGGAAAACTTGCATCACGTTTTGGAGGCTATAAAAAGAGAACCCTAGGTCAGATTGAAGGGCTTCTCTTCTTGGAAATTCACACACCTTGGGATTCAAGATTGGAGACTCTTTTCTTAGTAATTTCTTGTTCTTATTTTACTTTATTTTCAGTTTATGTTGGATGTTCAATTAGTTCTTGTCATGTCTATGGCTAGGAACTAACTTTAATATAGGGCTTTCCATGTCAATTCACTTGAACCTTATATTTATGAATTAATGCATGTTTGTGGTTCTTCTTCTTATTGTTGAGATTTATTCAATATATGTTTTGATTGCTTGGTAATTACCTGATCATTAATTATCATAATTCTTATGATTTCTAACCGAAATCTGAAAGGGGAGGTTGTGAATATGTTGTAGTTGGATAAACATAGTGTCACGACCCGAACCTGGGCCCGTGACTGGTGCCTTACCCCGGGCACCCTAGTGATACAACATCAGAGTAATCAACGGAACATACAACGATACAAGACATATTATGAAATATGAAACAATAATCTGAGAAAAACTTGCCTTTCGGCATATATATAAATAACAACTTTTTCAACATGAACAGTTTAATCCTTTTACAAACCCCGCCACAACAAAGATTACAGCACTTAAGAATGATACGATAACAACGTATGACAGGCCCCGCCAAACCCCGAATGTAAACACTTACTACGACAGGACCATACCATCGATAAGCCTCCGAGAAACGGAGCTTCCCAAACGCCAAATCGTGACTCGAGAGCTAGGATCAACGATCGTGTACCTCAACTCGCGGCATGAACGCAGCTCAAGGAGGTCAAGATAACAGTACGAGTATGTGAAACTAAAAATAATCAGAAATGAAATCATAATAGTCTATAAAGGTGAGACATGTATGATAAGCAAACTACGCTCACAACAAATAAGCAAATATGTCAAGTCGTGACTCACGCCTCAAAGTTATCACAATAAAACCGTGACGGCAAGTACGAAGGCATAGCCGACTACTAAGACCCACGCACTAAAAATACCACAAATCAGATCCCGAGGTCTTTCTAGACCGCACCACATGATCGGCCGCCACTCGCCCGCAATATCAATGCGCGTCTATCCTCGAACTCTCGCACCCGCATAGGTCACACACGGACCCGCATGAGGTATTCTCGAATCATGGTCCTGCATCACCGAGGTGTACCCCGCATCGGCGCGCCTAACCTCGGTATCCGCCAGGCTCCCGCAACCCGCATAGTCTCAAAAGACCGCATAGTCTCACAGCATCGCATAGGAATCCCGCATCAAAGCTAAACACCCGAATGATCAACTCGAGCTACCGCGACTCGCGTAGTCACGAGGACCGCATAGCCGTAAAGACCGCATCGGGTGGCAAGCCCTCGGTATAATGAGTCAAAGGGGTATGTGATACAATAATAAAGATAACCGCTTAACGTTTAACAACGTAAGCACAACAAGAATGACCCCCTTACATCACGATCACACAAGATACTAACACACGTAGCATCCTAACATGTTTACTTATCACATCAACAAGAAAGTATTTACAAGGCTATCTCAAACCAACACAATCAAGTTATTCACACAAGGTACTTTATGCTAACAAGTTCGGGTATCTATCCCTAAAGTACTTCATACATTAAAGCTTTTTAAAAGATCCATTGCTTTCACATAAGTCACACAATACCCGTAGTATAAAATAGAGTATCTTTTTCAAGTAAACCAAAACACTTACCTTTGTAAAATCAAGTAACAACATTATTTTCCAAACGCTCAAGTTTGCCTAATTTCAAATGTTCACGTTTCTCATTTTAAAAAGGTTTCGTAGTTCATAGTCTTATTCATTTAAGAATATAATTCTCTTTTCAACAATCTGGGAGACATAAGCCTTATATGGAAGCAGGATATTCTTGTTTATAACAATCTTATTACAAGAAATGCATGATCTAGAAATATCATTTTGTCTCATCTTAGCTTCTATGCAGATGGAGGTTTCTACCGGTTTTATTAATACTTAATTATTAAAAACATTTCCTTTATTAACGCCGCAGTGGTTTGTCAGACACATTCTCGATTTCCAAATCAAGAAACATTCTTAAGCCGTTATACCTAACTTCCCATAAAGATAGTATAACTCTTAAGTTTTCAAAAACCAAGTATTACTTCTTCTTTCAAAATGATTCAAAAATCTTTTGAAATACTTCAAGTTCTTTATTAACACATAACAAGCCAGTTATAGTTCAAATCAGTTACCTTTTAAGAATCCACAAGTATTTTCTTATCAACATAAAGCTATTATAACCAACTTCCCATAAAGCCGTTATAACACTTTATGTTTTAAACCAATCAAATACATTTAGCACACGACGCTCACCGCACTACATAGTTCACACATATCATGCTAGAAGAGATAGGAAGAGGTTCACATACCTCGCGACGAGTATCGACTAATAGCAAAACGCTCCAAGTACTTCAAACCGTCGGCTACTCCTTAGCCAGTAGATCGCGCCATACGTAGTACTTCAACCTATAAGGCCACAAGGCGCTTATTAACATTTAGATCCCTTCAGAACATTCTACGTAAATTCGGCAAAGACTCTCCCGCAACAACAGAAATCTCCTCTCCTATCGGCCGGCTATCAAGCCAACCGTGGGGTTCATACATCTAACCGGACGGTACAATTCTACTCCACAAGATTACTACACAAGTCTCATCAGAATACACCCTATGTAATTACAGCTCGATTCTTGTGCTTAAGTCAAAAGACATTGCCAACTAACTACGTTGATTCTATATATAGTATACTTCAACTATATATTCTAACAATATGTAATTTCCAATTACAATAGAGGACAAGATAATTACCTCGATAAGCCCATAATTATCCAAGTATAAAGTCGATCCCGGCAATCGCTTAGCTCCAACTCCGCGCTCCAACCCGCTCTAAACCACCCTTAGAAGTTTTAACCAACTTCTACATACTACTCCAACTAACCATGGAGATTTTCCTTAGGGTTTCGGTTTGGTGACAGGAAGTATAATAGTATTTCGGCTTTTCATATAGGTATAACCTTAGAATACTACAAGGTATACGGCTAAGGTAATTTGGGCATTATAACAATACTGGGAGTATTTCAATACCACAAAATGGGTATTATACGAAAGCAACTAGGCTAGTGGGTACCCACTACTAGCACCACTAGGAGTGGAGGTACCCTGCCAAGGCCTCAGGAGAGGAGGCCTCTTGGCCGAACTCAACACAAAGGGAGGGAGAAGGAGAGCTTTCAAGACTTAGGCAAATTTGTGGATGAATTTGTCTTCCAGCGCGGTATTTATAGGTCAAGTGAAGGCCAACCAATGGCCAAGATCATGCCAAGTGCAAGGCAAGTGTAGGGCCAAGATTTAGACAAGTGTGTGGGTCCCACTTATCAATCAACACACAAAAATATCCTACCAACTAATGCACACCTTTCGCCAAGCTACCGCCTATCACTCCACCAACTCGGCGTGACAAGTGTCGCCTCTCGTTGGTCCAAAATGTTTCGCCTCTAAAAATCCGCAAAAATTAAAAATGACATAGCCGGAAATTCCCTACGAAAGTCGTGGAAAACGCTTTCAAAAAACGACTCTAACCGTGTTGTGAACAAAGTTAATTCCGCCAAGCCTAATTCTCAAGTTCAAATTCTCTACGCACGCCCCACGCATATACCGAAATACGGGTATAACATTCTCCTCCTTAGAAACATTCGCCCGAATGTTCCTCCTAAGTCTCAAACAAACGTGCGCCAAGATAGTCTTCACTACCATACTTACGAAACAATCCTCGCCACAATGGCCACGTAAACAATCACAAGAAAATACTTACATCCAAGTCCACGAGGAATCACCTCTAACATCACCACAAACACTCTCTCCGGGTCTAAAATATACTTCCTCCACCTTTTCCAAACAAAAGAGATGTCACTTTGCCGCGAGGTTCACTCCGCGACCAACAAATGGTACCGGCCGCATGCGATCCTCGAGGTCGACGTGACACTCAACTCTTACCACATTTCGATATCGCCGCTTCCAAAACTCGGTTACTATCTCTAACGTGGTCATCATTAACGGGAACACTGATGGATCTCCGATACTTTCCGAACATAACAATACAAAAGATCGACGATCGCCTCCTAAGTCGGACTAAAAGCTAACATATAGCAACCCGCCTATTCTTCACATGAACTTAAAAGGCCCAAAACAACTCGGGCTAAGTTTCTCTGTTTTTCCAAAGCTCGTCACACCCAATCCGGTGGTACTTTCAAGACCGACCACAACTCGAACTCTAAGCGCCGCCGATTATCCGCACGATTTCCTCCGAGCCGCCGTAACTTCTTCTAGACAAGCTTCACTATCCACGACCGGAACAAGCTCAACCAACGTCTGAACCTTGCCAACATCGAACCAATCGACCGACAACTTACACTTCCGCCCTTACAAGGCTTCATAAGGCGACATCCGAGCACTGAAATGGTAGCTTAAACGCTCCCTCTACAGGAGACAACAATCCCCACAACTACCCCTGAAATCCACACACTGGCCCGAGGGCGAATGCGATTCTGAGACTCACCTGAGTTCTTAACCTTGCCTGGTAAAACTTCCAGAAACAAAAACAGCCGCAACCTGGGCTCCACTGTCTGCCATAAGGTGAAGGTAGGCACCCCGTGCATCCTTACAACCTTTCTGATAACATCAACACTGCTGAGTAAACGGTCCTTGCTAGAAGATAAGACGGCTGACCTCCTTCGGCCCGACTACTGGTCGAATGCATCCACGAACTCAGACGTTAACTAAGCTTGGGCCTAACACCTCACAACCCTAACACAAGGCGGGACCACCACAACCTGACCCCACCACTAAACCTACCGCGGGTTGACCCGCAACGTGGCCTCAACCCGACCCGGCAATGCGCACAATACTAGCTCCCCGATCAGGAACAATCTCACTAATCACGTTTCGAAAACCTAGCGGTCTTCTATCTCGACTACCCTCTTTCAAATCACGCTACTCAGGGACTTATCCCACAACCATAGCTCACGTGCACTATGCACTCCGATAAGGATCAACATAACCATACGTCTTTTACTCTAGATGACCTTACCTCTAAGGTCTCTACGTAACAAAACTCTAAGGTTCACACCTTCTCTATCCCCCCAAATCTTACTTGGTTAACCCACCATGATCTCTAATCACAACTAACACACTGCTATCAGAACATAGCACTTAAGGTATACTCACCTTATCACATAAACAAAAACTCTAGAGGGTTAAAGATATATCTATATCTACTGCTTCACTCCCCTTAGTCGTTCTAATCAAACCCGCCTGCAGGCGATAGCTAAGGAAGGTGACGAACTACCCACCGATCCTGAAGGCTGAGTCCTCCTACCAGGACACTCTCTCGACAACAGACCCTGACGGTCATAGGTACAACCAGTACCAACTAAAAGACGACATTCCCCGGGATGACGTCTGTCATATTGTGAACCGGAAGATCTGGAGCTCTGACCAACTCCTGCATACCCCGAACGTCCTGAACCCCGCGAGGACCTTTCGCACCGTGGATGCGCATAATCTAATCTGGCGAGGCGACTCGCCTAAAGTTACCAAAGGACCTTGCCGCTCGCCCTCTTCTCGCCCTTCGTTAACCCGCCGATTGCTACGCTTTCTCGCGCATAAGCCCGACTCACGTGTCATGCTCAAGCCCAATCAAGAATTACTCTTGCACAACCCTCTTAAATAGTCATCAAGACTCGCGCAGACATCCAGATACTCTCCGTAGTCAAATCCATAATTAGTAATGTGGTTGTCTCGCAATCTATATTCTCTGCTCTGGCCGCGAACCGAAGGTTCAAATATCATGGCCGCAGTAGGAACTGCTGCCGCCGTGCTAAACTCTGCTGGGGCTAGTGACGTCGCAGAACTCCCCGAATGAAATACCACCCAAGGTGATAATTGGGCCCGTGCCCACGTAACCCTCTGAAATCTACTCGCAGCTCCCTCGGCTGCCTTGCCCTCCTGGGCCCGGGTTGCCCTACGCGGAGGCATAACGATAAGGGAAATAATTTCGTCAGAGGGTCCAACTTACAACACAGCTCTAAGGCACGATCTCAGAGTGAGAAGAATAGAAACCAATCCTAAATACCCTATAGCCTCCAGATTATCGGTGTGCACAACACACCCATAATCAAGACTTCATCGATACGGCTCAGAGACACTTTGAGGATTAATCGCTTCGATACCACTTTTGTCACGACCAACTCGGCCCGTGGATCGTGCCTTACCCCGGGCACCCTAGTGATACAACATCAGAGTAATCAGCGGAACATACAACGATATAAGACATATTATGAAATATGAAACAATAACTGAGAAAACTTGCTTTTCGGATATATATAAATAAGAACTTTTTCAATACATGAACACTTTAATCCTTTTACAAACCCCGCCCACAACAAGATTACATGCACTTCTAAGAATGATACGACAACAATGGCGACAGGCCCCGCCAAACCCCGAATGTAAACACTTACTACGACAGGACCATACCACCGATAAGCCTCCGAGAAACGGAGCTTCCCAAACGTCAAATCGTGACCGAGAGCTAGGATCAACGATCGGTGTACCTCAACTCGCGCATGAACGCACTTCCCGGGCGAGGTCGATAACAAAAATTTAGTATGTGAAACTAAAAATATCAGAAATGAAATCATAATAGTCTATAAAGCAGAGACATGTATGATAAGCAAACTACGCTCACAACAAATAAGCAAATATGTCAAGTCGTGACTCACGCCTCAAAGTTATCACAATAAAACCGTGACGGCAAGTACGAAGGCATAGCCGACTACTAAGACCCACGCACTAAAAATACCACAACCGTATCCCGAGGTCTTTCTGCACCGCACTACACGATCGGCCGCCACTCGCCCGCAATATCAATGCGCGTCTATCCTCGAACTCTCGCAGCCAAGCATAGGTCACACACGACCCGCATGAGGTATTCTCGAATCATGGTCCTGCATCACCGAGGTGTACCGCATCGGGCGCAAATAACCTCGGTATCCGCCAGGCTCCCGCAACCCGCATAGTCTCAAAAGACCGCATAGTCTCAACGGACCGCATAGGAATCCCCGCGTCAAGCTAAACACCCGAATGATCAATCCTCGAGCTACCGCGACTCCGCGTAGTCACGAGGACCGCGATAGCCGTGAAGACCCGCGATCGGGTGGCAAGCCCTGTATAATGAGTCAAAGGGTATGTGATACAATAACAAGATAACCGCTTAACGCTTAACAACGTAAGCACAACAAGAATGACCCCTTACATCACGATCACACAAGATACTAACACACGTAGCATCCTAACATGTTTACTTATCACATCAACAAGAAAGTATTTACAAGGCTATCTCAAACCAACACAATCAAGTTATTCACACAAGGTACTTTATGCTAACAAGTTCGTATCTATCCCTAAAGTACTTCATACATTAAAGCTTTTAAAAGATCCATTGCTTTCACATAAGTCACACAATACCCGTAGTATAAAATAGAGTGATCAGTCTTTCAAGTAAACTAAAACACTTACCTTTGTAAAATCAAGTAACAACATTATTTTCCAAACGCTCAAGTTTGCCTAATTTCAAATGTTCACGCTTTCTCATTTTAAAAGGTTTCGTAGTTCATAGTCTTATTCATTTAAGAATATAATTCTCTTTTCAACAACTGGGAGACATAAGCCTTATATGGAAGGATATTCTTGTTTATAACAATCTTATTACAAAGTTATGATCTAGGAAATATCATTTTGTCTCATCTTAGCTTCTATGCAGATGGAGGTTTCTCTGGTTTTATTAATACTTAATTATTAAAACATTTCCTTATTAACGCCGCAGTTGGTTTGTTTGGCACATTCTCGATTTCCAAATCAAGAAACATTCTTAAGCCGTTATACCTAACTTCCCATAAAGCTAGTATAACTCTTAAGTTTTCAAAACCAAGTATTACTTCTTTCAAAATGATTCAAAATCTTTTGAAATACTTCAAGTTCTTTATTAACACATAACAAGCCAGTTATAGTTCAAATCAGTTACCTTTTAAGAATCCACAAGTATTTTCTTATCAACATAAAGCTATTATAACCAACTTCCCATAAAGCCGTTATAACACTTTATGTTTTAAACCAATCAACTACATTTAGCACACGTACGCTCACCGTACTACATAGTTCACACATATCATGCTAGAAGAGATAGGAAGAGGTTCACATACCTCGCGACGAGTATCGACTAATAGCAAAACGCCCAAGTACTTCAAACCGCTCGCTACTCCTTAGCCAAGAGATCGCGCCATACGTAGTACTTCAACCTATAAGGCCACAAGGCGCTATTAACATTTAGATCCCTTCAGTAACATTCTACGTAAAATTCAAGAAGACCTCCCCGCAACAACGTAAATCTCCTCTCCTATCTGGCCGCCATCAAGCCAACCAGTGGGGTTCATACATCTAACCGGACGGTACAATTCTACTCCACAAGATTACTACACAAGTTCATCAGAATACACCCTATGTAATTACAGCTCGGGCTTCTGAGCTTAAGTCAAAAGACATTGCCAACTAACTACGTTCAGTTCTATATATAGTATACTTCAACTATATATTCTAACAATATGTAATTTCCAATTACAATAGAGGGACAAGATAATTACCTCGATAAGCCCATAATTATCCAAGTATAAAGTCGATCCTGGGCAATCGTTTAGCTCCAACTCCGCGCGCCCAACCCGCTCTAAACCACCCTTAGAAGTTTTAACCAACTTCTACATACTACTCCAACTAACCATGGAGATTTTCCTTAGGGTTTCGGTTTGGTGACAGACGGGAAGTATAATAGTATTTCTGGGCTTTTCATATAGGTATAACCTTAGAATACTACAAGGTATACGGCTAAGGTAATTTGGGCATTATAACAATACTTGGGGAGTCTTTCAATACCACAAAAGTGGGTATTATACGAAAGCAACTAGGCTAGTGGGGTACCCTACCGCTAGCACCACTGTGAGGGGAGTGTGCACTTCGGCCAAGGCCTCTAGGAGAGGGAGGCCTCTTGGCCGAACTCAACACAAAGGGGAGGGAGAAGGAGAGCTTTCAAGACTTAGGCAAATTTGTGGATGAATTTGTCTTCCAGCGTGGTATTTACAGGTCAAGTGAAGGCCAACCAATGGCCAAGATCATGCCAAGTGCAAGGCAAGTGTAGGGCCAAGATTGAGACAAGGGTGAGTGGGTCCCACTTATCAATCAACACACAAAAATATCCTACCAACTAAGGCACACCTTTCAGCCAAGCTACCGCCCATCCCTCCACCAACTCGGGGTGACAAGTGTCGCCTCTCGTTGGTCCAAAATGTTTCGCCTCTGAAAAATCCGCAAAATTAAAAATGACATAGCGAAATTCCCTACGAAAGTCTGGAAAAGGTTTCGTCGAAAAACGACTCTAACCGGGTGTTGTGAACAAAGTTAATTCGGCCAAGCCTAATTCTCAAGTTCAAATTCTCTACGTACGTCCTTACGTACATACTCTGGAAATACGGGGTATAACACATAGGTTAAATCGCGGACGAAAGTACCCCGATTACTTGTGTAGTATTAATAGGTTTTTGGTCTTAATCCTCCTCTAGAGTCAACCTTATCACCGAAAGGTAGAAAGGTGTTGTACTGGGGTTGAGTGTTTATATAACCTTAACAGGAGTATAAAACGGCTTAGTAAACCTGCTATCTCAAAATAGGAGAAGAACCATCATTAATTGCATTAATAAGTAAGTTAAGCGGATAGTTGAGGAGATTTGAAAGCCATATTTCCACATTACTGAAGTAAAACAACGTAGTTTAATTAATTTTCATAATTAGAGTCATAAACAACAATTCAATTATCGGTCACCAAATAGATAACAAGGAATATAATTTGGTACTTGAGCACTAATCCCTGAGGACGATAACTCGGTCTTCTAAGACTATATTACTTGACACGACACGTGCACTTGCGTTTAAGTGTGTGCATAAATCGCGCATCAAGTTTTTGGCGCCGTTGCCGGGGATTGGCGTAGTTCAATATCAATTTTATCTATTCCTAATTTCTAATTTGGTTTTTATTTTTGTTTTTATTTATTACTTTTTTATTTTATTTTGTGGAAATCAGTGTGTCGTGATCCGTTGTTGGTTTTGATTCATCTCAGGAATCCAGAAGACATGGATTACTACTATCAACAAGGTAATCCTCCAGCCCCACAAGAAGAGCAGGATGGGTTACGAGCAGCTATACTCAGGCTGACTAGGCACCAAACTCAGTTCATGGACGAAACGAGAGTGTCCTGGAAGAATTTGGAAACGCAAATAGGACAACTCGCGGGCATGTTGAGCAGCGGAATGCAAGAAAAGCACTCTGCACATATGGGAGGAAATATAAAAAAAGCAATGTCAGGCGATTGACCTGAAAAATGCCGAATCAGTGGAAACAGAAAATTCGCAGCAGCTGCAGCGCCGTGGCGCCGAAGATTCTGAGACAGTGTAGAACTTTAGGCGCCACGGCGCCGAGTTGCAGGGTCGCGGCGCCCAGAGCTCAGAAGCCGAAAGAATGGTAGAAGCTGTTGTGAACGCACCCCAGGTGAAGATACCATACCCCAGAGGCTAAAAACATGTGCTCTTGACAAGCAATTCTCTAAATTTGTGGAAATTCTCAAACAATTGCAACTCAATATCCCGTTTGCTGAAGCACTAGAGCAGATGCCGAGCTATGTAAAGTTCATGAAGGACATTCTTAGCAAAAAGAGGAGGATAGAGGACTACGAAACAGTGGTGTTGACTGAAGAATGAAGTGCCATCCTACAGAGAAAACTACCTCAGAAGTTACAATATCCAGGGAGCTTCACCATCCCATGCACTTTTGGAAAGTTTGAATGTCAGAAAGCGTTGTGCGATCTGGGGGAAGGCATAAATTTGATGCCCTATCTAGTTTTTTGCAAACTTGGAATGGGAGAAGTGAAACCTACAAACATCACTTTGCAGTTAGCTGACCGCTCCATAGTCCATCCTAGAGGAGTCATCGAGGATGTGTTGGTAAAGGTGGACAAATTCATCTTTCCCGCTGATTTTGTCATCTTATACATAAAAGATAACGACATAATCCCCATCATACTTGGCAGACCCTTCCTAGCTACAGGACAGGCTCTCATCGATGTTCACAAAGGGGAGTTGAAACTTCGGGTGGAAGAAGAAGAGGTGATTTTCAATGTTTTTCGGGCAGCAACCTTCCCAGATGCAAGTGACAATTGTTCAGCCATTGACATAATCGAAGATGCAGTGTCAGACAAGGGGTTCAGAAATGACGATACGCTTGAAGAACTACTGACCAGATAGGATGATAGTAGTGGAAACGACCCAAGGCTGATGGAGTATGCAAATTGGATGAATTCTTATGAGAAATGGGATAGGAGGAGATATGAAGAGCTTGGGCAGATGCCAGAAATATCAGTACCATCCACAGAGAAGGCTCCAGAGTTAGAGTTAAAAATTCTACCCAATCATTTACAGTACCAATATCTAGGTGAAGATCAATCCCTACCAGTGATCATCTCATGCCATCTATCCACAGTAGAGATTGTTAAGCTGCTGAGAGTACTGAGGGCTCACAAACGTGCCATTGGGTGGACATTAGCAGACATAAAGGGGATAAGTCCGTCAATAGTAATGCATAAGATCCGTCTAGATGAGGAGAGCAAACCCTCCATTGAGGCACAAAAGAGACTAAACCCAAACATGAAAGAGGTAGTCAGAAAAGAAATCATGAAATGGCTCGATGCTGGAGTAATTTATCCTATATCTGATAGTGTATAGGTGAGTCCAGTACAAGTGGTAACCCAAAAAGGGTGGTATGACAGTATTGACCAACGAAAGGAACGAACTCATTCTTTCTAGAACAATTACTGGATGGAGAATCTGCATTGACTATCGCAAGTTGAACAAGGCAACCAGAAAAGACCACTTCCCGTTGCCATTTCTAGATCAGATGTTGGATAGACTTGCGGGGCACAACTACTACTGCTTTTTGGATGATTACTCAGGGTATCACCAGATTGCGATAGCGCCAGAAGATCAGGAAAAGACGACATTCACCTGCCCTTTTGGTACATTTGCATTCAGAAGGATGCCATTTGGGCTTTGCAATGCACCTGCAACCTTTCAGAGGTGCATGATGGCAATTTTCTCAGACATGGTGGAGAGGACTATAGAGATTTTTATGGATGATTTCTCGGTATTTGGGGCTTCATTCGATGAATGTTTGAGGCACTTGGAAGCAGTGTTAAACCAATGTGAAGAATCTAACCTTGTGCTAAACTGGGAGAAGTGTCATTTTATGGTAAAAGAAGGGATTGTCCTGGGACACAAAATATCAAACCAAGGTATTGAGGTAGACAAAGCAAAGATTTCAGTAATCGAAAATCTACCACCTCCAGTATCAACGAAAGGAGTCAGAAGCTTCCTTGGGCATGCCAGTTTTTATAGAAGATTCATCAAGGATTTCTCAAAGGTTTCAAAGCCCCTTTCCACCTTGCTAATGATGGGGGTTGCTTTTGAATTCAATAAGGAATGGATGACCGTCTTTCAAACACTCAAGTAGAAGCTTATCTCAACACCCATAGTCATTGCACCAAACTGCGAGCTCCCATTTGAACTAATGTGCGATGCAAGTGATTATGCAGTGGGAGCAGTGCTTGGACAGAGAATCGATAAGGTATTTAGATCCATTTACTATGCTAGTAAAACTCTAAATGACACACAGTTAAATTACGCGACTACAGAAAAAGAATTGCTAGCAATAATGTATGCATTTGAGAAATTCAGGCCATACTTGATTGAAAATAAGGTGATAGTATACACTGACCATTCTGCCATAAAGTACTTGATGACAAAGAAGGATGGAAAACCTCGCCTCATTCGATGCTAGCTTCCAAGCATATCTTGATGACTTCAAGTCTCAGTTTGGTTATGCCTTCATTTTAAATGGTGGAATAGTGAGTTGGAAAAGTTCCAAACAAGCTACAACTGCTGATTCAACTAAAAGAACTAAGGGTTGTTCCAAGTGCCACTTGTCCACTAACGATTTATTGTGACAACACTAGCGTGATTGCGCAAGCTAAGAAACCAAGGTCAATGAACATAAATAAGCATGTACCAAGGAAGTACCACATACTTATAGAGATGGTGGAGACTGAAGAAATAAAGTTAGACTACGTTCCCACAGATGAAAATCTAGCAGACCCATTTACTAAACCATTAATCATAGTTAAGCATAATGGTCATTTCGAAAACATGGGCATTAGATACGTTGGAGATTGACTCTAGGCCAAGTGGGAGATTGAAAGTATATATGTCCTAGATACAATTATTTTAGGAACAGATGTACTTGAACACATTCGTATTATTAATAAGATTAATATATTGGCATTTGCAATTACTGAATTATTATTTGATTGTTTATGTTATTCATTAATGTGTGTTAGACATATTTTATATACACTTTTTGAGTCATTTTTAGTTAGTATTTTAATCGTTTTTGGTGTGTTTAGTATAGTATTTGGTTTGTTTTTCTTTTTTTTGAGTCACAGCAGTAAAAAATGGAGAAATGACAAAAAGAAGAGAAAATGAACATATTTGAGATGGAATTGCACAAGAAAAGACCAAAGAAATGAAATCTAAAAAGTCTCGGGAAGTATAGAAGAAATCAGACGAAGTCCGAACGAAAATAGGACACCGAAACGAAATCTGCCAGAAAAACGCCTCAGGCGCTGCGGCGCCTGGCAGCTGCGCCGCGGCGCTTGTCCCCTGAAATCCTGATTTCGCTGCAATATTTTCGGAGCCGGTCTGCAGGGTCGCGGTGCCAACGCAGGATTTTTGAGTTTCTGGGCCGAATTTGCCACGTTTTCAGGGTCCGAAAGGGACAACTTTTCCTAGCTATATAATCTCTAAACCCTGTTGATTCCATTCATTCATTCCATCATTGTACATACAACACAACTCTTGGAGGCTTGGAGGCTAGTTCTAAGTATTTTCTTTCTCTTTGCTTTGTTTTTATTTCAGTTCATGTTGGAGATTATATTAGTTCTTAGCGTGACTATGGCTAGGAGCTAATTACTTTGTTAGGGCTTTTCCTATTGAATAACTTGAAACTATTATTCATGAATTAATGCATTAGTTGATTTCTTCTTCACTTGATTAAGATTTATTCAATATTTGCTATGAATGTTTGATAGTTAATTGACCATTAATTATCATAATCTATATGATTTCGAATCATGAACCGAGAGGAGAGATTTGAATATGTTGTAATTGAATAGACATAGGTTAAAATCGCAGACGAAAGTACCCCGCTACTTGTGTAGCATAATAGGTTACTGTTCTTAATCCTCCTATGTAGTAAATCCTATTATAGAAATATATAAGGGTTCTGCACTGGGGTTGAGTGATAATATATCCTAATATAAGACAGTTTAGTTAACTGTTATCTTAACGTAGAAGAAGAAGTCAGTCTAGTTGTATTAAGGATTGAATAGAGTGGATAGTTGATGATCTTGGAAGCCCTAATTCTCCATCATAACTGATTTAAACCAAAGTATTTTCATAATTAGTTTATTTCCTACATTAGTTTTAATTCTTAGTCTAAAACCCAAACAAATTAACGTTCACCAAATAGAAACTAAAGCTTAGATAATCGGTACTTGATAACCAGTCTCTGGGGATGATATTTGGTCTTACCTAGGCTGTATTACTTGTGAACGATACATAAACTTGCGTTAAGCGTGTGGAACATCGCTAAAAAGTTTTTGGCGTCGTTGTCGGGGACTTGCGTACTTTCAATATCAATTTATCTATTCTTATTTCTAATTTGGTTGCTCCAAAATAAGTTCTGCGAGCATCTTGTTATCACTTTTTGTTGTTTTTCTTATTTTGTAGGTAGAAAAAAAAGGGCACATGGACTACTACTGCTATCAGGGGCAGCAGTACTACGACTACTATCCACAGCAGCAGTATCATCAACATCAAGTTAACCCACAGGCTCCACAGGAAGATCGAAATGAGCTGCAGGAATCCTTACTCAGGCTCACCCAGTGCCAAAATCCTCAAGGGCAATTTCAACAGCCACAGATTCAGGCCTCATCCGAGGAGCCAGATGAATTAAGAGCAGCATTATTGACACTCACAACTTTCCAAACTCAATTCATGGTGGAAGTAAGACCCTCTCTTCAGAACTTGGAAACTCCAATGGAACAAATTCTGAATTGGGAACCACAAATCGGGCAACTGATGGACATTGTAACCATTACACCTCAAGAAAGTCCACCAAGTGACCCAATTACAAGGAATGGTGACCTGATTGTGGAATCTGAACCACAACAAGCTGTTGAAGAATTTAGAGAGATAGTTGGTGTAGATAAAGAAGAGGTCACTGAGGACCACCCTATTGCGGAAAAGACTACACCAAAGGTCATTGCTAACCCTCAACCAAAAAGTCCATACCCTCAAGGGCACCCCCAAAAGTTGAGAGATGTAGGAAATTTCACTGATCCTTACATTATAGAGAGCCTTGAAGACAAGTCTGCCTTGTGTGCATGGAGGATAATCTTACATCTGAAGCCCTTATTTGGAAAGATGGTTGTAGTTGAAGTGACACCTACAACAATGACTGTGTGGATTGCAAGCAGTTCATAGAAGGATCCACCGGGCACTAGTAAAGGTTAACTGCGTCCGGCTACAAGACGTTAAAGACAACGCTACTTGGGAGACAACCCAAGGTTTTTAATTATGTTAGTTTGATTTTCTATTTTTAGTTTGTTTTATTTTATCTTGAACAGTCTCACGGTCTTGGGTTCGTGTCTTGTTTTGTTGGATGACAGGTGGACTGGAAGCTAACTCTGAGGAAAAAGGGACAAAACGCTGAAGATGGAAAAATTGGCAGCAGCGCCAGAAATTCAGAAAGTCCCAAAACTGTGCAATTCCCAGAAATTCCTCCCATACCTACGTTATGACCGTTGTGTTGTGTCAGTAAGTTGTCTCTTTATTTTTTTAGTCTTCACACATTGGGGACAATGTGTCGATTAAGTTTGGGGGGGGGGTGTCTTATTTTGTTTTATTGTTTTGAGTCTTTTTTATTTGTCTTTGTGTTGTTTTGTGTGTTTTTGAGTCATATTTTTTTTATGGATCAAGCATGTTGTAGTTGCTAAAGATATTGAGTGGATAAAGTGCGATAACGTAATGGAATTGAAAGCTAAAATCTATGTGCTTAAGTTAGATATGCCAAAAATTCATGACATCTAATTCTTTGAGATATTGGTGCTTAGCCTATGTGTGTCAGTTATGGAAATAATGGTTGAAAATGTCTAGAAAATCTGTTTGCTTGTTATTTGAGGCGAAGTAGTTAAGATGTACATGTTTAGGGGGATGATTCAAGCATTTCTTTGATAATCCTTCTGACCATTCATTACCTACCCTGACATAAATTGTATCACTAGTCAGCCCCTTTGAGCCTAAAATAAGATCTTTGTTTGACACCCTATGATTCTCTATTTGTGCCATAAGTGATAATTAAAAGTTAGTGGGATGAAAAGTGTTGAAAAAGAAACAAAAAGAGAATGAAAATTTAATGCACCCCAATGAAAAATATGCAAAAGCCTAAGTTTGGGGGTGCCTATTAGTTATAATACATATCATTTTCTCAAAACAAAAGAGAGGGGAAAAATAGGTATAAGATTAAAAAGAAAGTCAAAAAGAAGGAAAAATAGTTGAATGAAAAATGCTTATGGTACGTAATTGAGCCTAAATGCCTATTTTTACCTACCCCTGCCTACGCCTACATTACAACCCCTGAAAGTCCTGATGATCTTTAATGTGTATGTCTATGATTAGTGGAGAAAACCAAGTAAACAGGTCTATAGTATTTGGAAAAGATGGAATGAAATTGACATGCATAGGTTAGTTGTTTGTATTTCCATTGATTATGATTTAAGTGAATTTGCGAAATATCTAACTTGAAATTCTAGATTGTTGATTATTCATGCTATAAATGTTCCAACATATTATCCCATCGTTCATCCATGATTTTGAAGAAGCATTGCTATAACTACTTGATCCATTTCATAGAGTTTTTTCTTTGATTTTATTTTTGTTTTTTTGCTTTACTCGAGGGTAAGTAAAGGGTAAGTTTGGGGGTATTTGTTAGTCATATTTTATATACACTTTTTGAGTCATTTTTAGTTAGTATTTTAATCGTTTTTGGTGTGTTTAGTATAGTATTTGGTTCGTTTTTCTTTCTTTTGAGTCACAGCGGTAAAAAATGGAGAAATGGAAAAAAGAAGAGAAAATGAGCATATTTGAGATGGAATTGCATGAGAAAAGGCCAAAGAAATTAAATCTAAAAAATCCCGGGAAGTATATAAGAAATCAGACAAAGTCCGGATGAAAACAGACACAAACGAATCGCCAAAAACGCCGGGAGTCGCGCGGTGCAGCGGCAAGCGCTTGTCCCCTGATATCCTGATTTCGTTGCAGTATTTTCAGAGCCGCGGCGCCGGTCTGCAGGGTCGCGGCGCCAACGCGGGATTTTTGAGTTTCTGGGCCGAATTTGACACGTTTTCAGTGTCCGAAAGGGACAACTTTTCCTAGCTATATAATCCCTAAACCCTGCTGAATCCATTCATTCATTCCATCATTGTACATACAACACAACTCTTAACGTAGAAGAAGAAGTCAGTCTAGTTGTATTAAGTTTTGAATAGAGTGGATAGTTGATGATTTTGGAAGCCCTAATTCTCCATCATAACTGATTTAAACCAAAGTATTTTCATAATTAGTTTATTTCCTGCATTAGTTTTAATTCTTAGTCTAAAACCCAAACAAATTAACGTTCACCAAATAGAAACTAAAGCTTAGATAATCGGTACTTGATAACCAGTCTCTGAGGACGATATTCGGTCTTACCTAGACTATATTACTTGTGAACGATATCACACGAATTCGCCCGTTTCGTGGATCGTGCCTACAGGGCACCCAAGTAGTCATACATCGAGTAATCGGAAATATAAAGCAAGACATGAAACAGCTTTATAAAATAGAACACGCTTTAAGTGAAAACATCGCCTTTCTAAGATATATATAAAAACATGGTTTAGCGCTACATCCGACATCTTGCATAACAGACTGAGACCTCTAAGGAAATATACAACTATGGCGACGGGCCCGCCATACCTCGATCAGACAAAACTATCTACAACAGGAGATCATACCCAAAAGTAGAGCCTCGGAAAGGATGGAGCTCCGACACCAACGTAGAGATCCTAGGAATGTGGATCTAGCACTGCTGCCTTACTGCGGATTGAACGCAGCCCGGGCGAGGTCAAGACAGTACCAAGTATGTGAAACTATAAAGAACTGGAATAAAATCAAAGTATTTAAAACCTTTTCACAAATACAATCAGTTCAATTGCACATAGTGTCACATCACAAACAACAACAGTAATAGGAAAACTGTAACAGGTCTATTCTAGGCCGCGAATGATCGAAGCAAGGCCAATCGCCCATAGTATCATTCTACGTGCCTAGTCCTGGACTTCCGCAGCCCGCATAGGTCACACACAGACCCGCATGAGGTATTCCTCAGACGGGGCAGCTAACCCCAGATCCGCCTAGGCTCCCGCAGCCCGCATAGCCTCAAAAGACCGCATAGTCTCAATAGACCGCATAGGGAATCCCCCGCATCAGGCTAAACACCCGGAATGATCAATCCTGGAGCATACCGCTGCTCCGCATAGTCTCACAGACCGCATAGGCCGTATAGACCAAGATCGAGGGCAAGCCTCAGATAACGATCGGGGTAGGTGATACAATAACAGTACAACGGACTTACCGGTTAGCAACGTAAGCACATCAATTCAAGACACTAACCCAGGTAGCATCATAATATGTCTACTTATCACACAAATCTTACTACACTTAACAGAAATCAATACAAGGCTTTTATAAACAAACAAGTAAACATTTCCTTTTTATCTTCTTAAGTTGTTATACCTAACTTCCCATAAAGCTAGTATAACTCTTAAGCTTTTGTTTTAAAAACCAAATATTTATCTTCTGCTCAAGATTCTTTGAAATGTTTTCGCTTCTTTGTTATTCGTGCTTAAGCGTGAGGCATTGCCGTAAGTATTATTCGAGCTTAAGCCGTGAGGCATTACCATAAGTATTATTCGATTAACACATGTACGCTCACCGTACTATATATTGTAAAATATCATGCTTTAGGAAGAATCACATACCTTCTCAAATAAAACCACCGCCAAGTCAATATGTCGCGCAGAGAGTCACCTATAATAGTCACAGATATCTATCAAAGACTACTCAAGGTCATTCTAAACAGAGGGTTCATAATTCTACGGTAAGTCGGGCAAGACTTCCCTACAGTGAGCTATATAAGTTCATCATGAAAACATTCCTATGTAAGCACGGTTTGATTATTCTTCTAAGTATTTATACTTATTCTTATTCTACAACAAGAAGTATTCTCTAATTCAAAAGAGGGTTAGGATTAGTTACCTCGGTAAGCCCAATAATATCCTAGAAAAGTCGCTACCGAGCAAGGTTTTGCTCCTAAGTTGTATGCTCCAAGGAAACCTTAGAAGTTCTTAACAACTGCTACTATGTACTAAGGTAGGTGGGCTAGGGTATTTTGGGCATTATAACAAAACAAGAAGGCAACTTTTCTACCAAGGGAGGGGGGGGTAGGTTTCGGCTAGGCTAGGGGGTGGGGTAGCCTCGGCCAAGCTTCTCTAGGGGAGGGGGGGGGGTGTTGGACGAATTGCTACAAAGGGAGAGGGAAGGATTTTTAGACTTGGAAAGCTTTTGGTGGATGAAGAACTCTTCATCACAAGAGGGGTATTTATAGCTCAAGCCTTGGCCAACCAATGGCCAAGATGAAGACAAGTGCAAGGCAAGTGTAAGGCCAAGATCAAGCCAAGTGCACCCTAACCCCTACTCCACAAAACACTCCACAAAACACTCCACAAAACATGGCACAAAACAAGGCCTAAGCAAGGAACCAATCGGCCAAGGCCAACACCCCTCTTGGACGCCCAATCGTCCAAAGCCACCCCACTTGCTTCCAATGTGAGGGTGACACATGTCACCCTCCCGTTGGTCCAAAATGTTTCGTCTCTCGGAAAAATCCGCAAAAATAAGAAATGGCATAGCCGGAATTTACTCTACGAAGTCGTGGAAACGTTTCGTGAAAACGATTCTTTGAGTGAGTTGTGTACAAAAGAAAACGTCCAAGGATAAATAAGGCCAAACTTTTTGTACGTATTCCCTTACGTACATACTCTGTAAATACGGGTTATTACATTCTCCCCTCCTTAGAAACATTCGTGCCGAATGTTCCTTCTCAAGACGGTTAACGATAAGATTCTTCATAACTTAAACGGTTTGCAAATGCCACACGCGCCACAAAACAACACTTAGGCATAAATGATAACGAAAATTTACAAGTAGGAAAGTGAATTACCCGGAGGTGTGGGAATAGGTGAGGATACTTCGCCTCATGTCCTCCTCGGCTTCCCACGTCATCTCCTCTCGAGCTCGTTCGCCACAAGACTTTGACGGAAGCCACGCCCTTCGTCCGCAGACGCCTAACTCGACGATCGACTATCGCTATGAGAATCTCCTCATACGATAACCCCTCCACACTGGACATCGTCAATCGGTGTACCAGATGGATCCCCGATACATCTCTCAAAGATAGATACGTGAAAACCGGATGCACCGCCTCCGGATCGGACGGCAGATCCAACTCATAGCAACCTTGCCTACCTCGCGGACAACTAAACGCCCAATGTACCTGGGCCGAAGTTTCCCCTTCTTCTCAAATCTCATCACACCCTTCATGGGTGACACCTTTAGGAAAACCCAATCATGAACCTCGAACTCAAGATGCCGACGACGATGATCTCGTGATACGACTTCGCCGACTCGAGTCGTCAATAGCCTCGGATAAGCTTCACCTTATCCATCGCTGCACCAAATCTGGTCCCACTACCGCACTCGCCCACATCGAACCAACCTATGGGCGACCGCACTTCCTCCCATACAAGGCCTCATAAGGCGCCATCGAATACCGGAGTGGTAGCTATTATTATACGCAAACTCAACTAGAGGCAAATGATCCTCCCAACTACCATCGAAGTCAATAACACAGCTCGCAGATATCCTCAAGAGTCCGGATAGTGCGCTCGCCTGTCCGTCTGCTGCAGGATGAAATGCGACTCGTGCTCACCGGCCCCTAAACCCTCTGGAAGGACCTCCGAAGTTAGCCGAATCGGGCTCTCTGCGATATGATCAGTAGGGACTCCATGCGATCGACGATCTCTGATGTAAAGTCGGCATAATCCTCGGTACCAAAAGTCGTCCGGACGGGAAGAAAGTGGGCTGATTTCACGACCGTCGACGATAACCCATATAGAATCATGTCTCCTCCGAGTGCGAGGTAATCCCGTGATGAAGTCCATGTTGATTACCTCCCACTTCCGTGTCGGGATCTCAATCGTCAGAATAAAACCACCGTGCCTCGTGCTCTACCTTCACTGCCGACAACACGCACCGAGCTACGAACTCGCAACGCGTCTCTTCAAGCCATCCCACCAATACACGATCTAAGGTCGTGGTACATCTTGGTCGACGGATGGATAGAGTAACGCTACCGTGTGCTTCCCAAGAACTCCGCCAAGTCCTCAAACATCCGAACACACACCGCCTCAAACCTTAGCACCCCATCGTGCTACCAAAAGGACCCTTGCCTCACGAAGAGTCAGATCACGATATCGAATCAAAGCCGATCCTCGAATCGTTGCCTCTTCACCTCCTCGACGATGGAAGACTCGACAACCTCACGAACTCTAACCCCATCGCTATCGAATCAATCAAACGGACACCAAGGCTCGCTAATCGATGCAAATCACGAACCATGTCCTCCTCTCTAGTCACATCCGATAGGCTCCCATCGACCTACGACTAAGAGCATCCGCCACAACATGGCCTTCCCGGGTGGTACAGATATCAACATCGTAATCCTTAAGCAACTCTAACCACCGCTCTGCGTAAGTTCACTCTCCTCTGGTGAAGATATACCGAGGCTCTTGTGGTCTGTATAAATATCCACGTGAACCCCATACAAATAGTGCCTCCGGATCTTCAAAGCGTGAATTACTGGCAACTCCAAATCATGCGGGTAGTTCTCTCGTGTTTCTTCACCGGGATGCATATGCTATAACCCTGCCATGCTGCATCAACACACATCCCAACCCGATGCCTGACGCATCACAATACACGACATAACCGTCTGGACCTCTGGAAGAGTAAGAACGGGGGCGGTCGTCAGTCTCTCTTTCAAGAATCGAAACCCCGCCACAAGCATCACCATCGGAACTTGGCCGCCTTCCGAGTCGACCTAGTCAATGGTGCGTAGATAAGCAAACTTCTCCACGAACCGCCGATAATATCCTGCGAGGCCTAAAATCGCGAACCTCTCGCCGGAGTAGTAGGTTCAGGCCAAGTCCCGATCGCCGATCTTGGCAGATCAACTCGAATGCCATCACCCGAGCAATATGCCCAAGAAACGCCATCAAGTCAACCAAAACTCACATTTGGAAAACTTGGCGCATAATCGCTGGTCTGGAGAATCACAAGATAGCCTCAAATGCTCGCGTGCTCCTCGCCTGGCGAGAATAAACCAAGATATCATCAATGAACACTATCACAAACGTGTCCAAGAATGGTTTGAACACTCGGTTCATCAAATCCATGAATACCGCGAGCATTGGTCAACCCAAAAGACATGACCAACTCATAATGCCCGCATCGTCCGAATGCGATCTAGGGACATCCACCTCTCGACTCGCACTGATGATAGCCCGATCGCAGATCAATCTTGAGAAACATCTCGCACTTCGCAACCGGTCGAACAAATCATCAATCACAGGAAGGGTATTCGTTTTAATGGTCACCTTGTTCAGCTGCCTGTAATCAACACACATGCGCAGCGTCCCGTCCTTCTTCTTCACGAACAATACCGGCGCTCCCCAGGGAGAAACACTGGGCCTAATGAAGCCCTTCTCTAGCAAATCCCTAAGCTGATCCTTCAACTCTCTCAACTCGGCAGGTGTCATTCTATATGGCGGAATGGAAATAGGCCGAGTATCCGCAACACATCTATACAAAACTCGATCTCCTCTCTCGGAGGGATACCCGAGGTCATCCGAAACACGCCTGGGAACTCACGACCATCGAATCGATCAAAATCTGGTACCGCAGCTTCAGTATCAAACACCCGAACGAGATGATAGATATACCCCTTCTGTACCATCTTCCTAGCCTTGAGGTAGGAAATAAACCTACCCCTCGGCGATACCGTGCTCCCCTCCCACTCAACAACCGGCTCCTCAGGAAACTGGAACCGTACTACTCTCTCTCTGCAGTCTACATTGGCGTAGCAAGAAGCTAGCCAATCCATCCCCATAATCACGTCGAAGTCAATCATCTCCAACTCTATCAAGTCGGCTAAGGTCCGACGATCAGAATGGTCACGGGACAAGCTCTATATACCCGCCGAGCTACCACCGAATCACCCATGGCGTAGCTACCTCGAAAGTGGTCTATGGACTCGTGCTCTATCCCTATCCTACTAGCAACAAGGGAGATATATGGGACAGTAGAACCCGGATCTATCAAAGCATACACATCAAACCCAGAACCGATAAGGTACTGTGACGACATCGGTGAGGCCTCACGATCCCGCTTACCGACAGCATAAATGCGGTTACGAGGACCGCTAGAATCGGGACTGCGCCACGACCTGCCGCGACCCGCTGATCCATGTGTACCTTGCCCTCCGGGCGAGTAATCGCTGTCGAGGATGAAGAAGCGGCAATGCACTCAGATCGGGCCCTACTACCAGCCGCTCCGGCCGGACAAACTCGCGAAATGACCTGGCCACAAGTATAGCAGGCTCGAGTACGACTCCCGAATGGTATTCGCCACAACGGGCACACCGAGCAGACTCGAGCAGTTAGCACCTCGCTACTCGAAATCAAGTCCAGGGCCCGACCGCCCGATCGCTCTGGGTCAGAAAAATGAGGTAGGAGCGCTCTGCCGGCCGTGGTGCACCGACTTCTGCCGATGCCGCCACCCCGAGGACCACCAAAAGAACCGCCGTCTTGGCCTTCTTCTCGCGCTGATATCGCTTACCCGGCGGTCTCTACGCCTCACATCCCAGCAGCATGAGCTGCATACGGTTATGTCCATGCCGGTGAAGGACACACCCGCACAAGACTCGGCCATGTAATCATCTAGCCCAGTGACATAGCGATGCACCGCCCTCCATCTCTGCTACGGTCGCGGGACATATCGAGCCAAAGAATCAAACTCGACATTGTACTCCTCACCGCAAGGCCCTCCTCGCCTCAAAGAACAAGAATCTATCGGCTCGTGCCCTCCTCATCCGCGGAGGCAAGAAGTGTGTGAGAAAAGCCTCAAAACTCATCCCATACCACGGAGGTGCATGCTCTCCCGAAAGCTCCATGAATCAAACCAATCGATCGCGGTATCACGCACCGATGCGAACCGAATGTCCGCACTCGATCTCAAGCCACGATCACCCGCATAATCCTCTGCGGTGACGGATGAACTCCTGCGGATCATCTTCCGCCTCGACCAGTAAAACTCGGAGGGCTACAACTAAGAAATCCGTAGTCTCAAACTATCTCGCCTCGGGTGCACTACGGTGCGACCGAGCCGAGCCGAATCGAACCGCCGCGTCCAGCCTTCTCTCAGACGGGCCACAACTTTAGCCAAAAGTTGGGCCATCTCTCAGCCCTAACTCCTCCGCCCAGCCGTGGGACATGAGGTGGGGGTACTGTGGTCTCGCTGGGCCGTGGCGGCGTCATAGAACTCGCCGTCTCGTATAGATCGGGCACGAGCCTCGTGACTGGGTGTCTGCTAGCGCCTCCTCCGCCTTGCCCTTCTCGGGCGGGTTGCCTTACGTGGAGGCATAATCGCATAGGAAAGGAATACGTTAGAGGGTCCAACCTATAACACGCCTCTAAAGCACGATCTCGTAATGAGAAGAATGGAAACCAATCCTAAATATCCTATAGCCTCACGATTATTGGTGTGGTGCACAACACACCGATAATCAAGACTCTACTAGATACGATCGTAGACACTTTCCGAGGATTAATCGCTCGATACCACTTTTGTCACGACCGTTCAGGGGCGTGGATCGTGCCTTACCGGCACCCAAGTAGTCATACATCGTAGTAATCGGAAATATAAAGCAAGACATGAAACAGTTTATAAAATAGAACACGCTTTAAGTGAGAAAACATCGCTTTCGATATATATAAAACATGGTTTAGCGATACATCCGAATCTTGCATAACGAGACTACGCACTTAAGGAAATATACAACTATGGCGGGACAGGCCCGCCATACCTGGATCAGATAAAACTATCTACAACAGGAGATCATACCAAAGTAGAGCCTCCGAAAGGATGGAGCTCGACACCAACGTAGAGATCCTAGGAATGTGGATCTAGCACTGCCGCCCTTACCATGCGGCATGAACGCAGCCCCGAGCGAGGTCAAGATAACAGTACCAAGTATGTGAAACTATAAAGAATGGAATAAAATCAAAGTATTTAAAACCTTTTCACAAATACAATCGGTTCAATTGCACATAGTGTCACATCACAAACAACAACGATAATAGGAAAATCAGAATGTGTCTATTCTAGGCCGCGAATGATCGAAGCAAGGCCAATCGCCCATAGTATCATTCTCGTGCCTAGTCTCGACTTCCGCAGCCGCATAGGTCACACAGCACCGCATGAGGTATTCCCGCATCGGGGCAGCCAACCCCAGATCCGCCTAGGCTCCCGCAGCCGCATAGCCTCAAAAGACCGCGTAGTCTCAACGGACCGCATAGGAATCCCCGCATCGGCTAAACACCGGAATGATCAATCACGAGCATACCGCTGCTCGCATAGTCTCACAGACCGCATAGGCCGTATAGACCAAGATCGCGGCAAGCCCTGTGATAACGATCGAGGGTAGGTGATACAATAACGAGACAACGGACTTACCGGTTAGCAACGTAAGCACATCAATTCAAGACACTAACCTGTAGCATCATAATATGTCTACTTATCACACAAATCTTACTACACTTAATGTAAATCAATACAAGGCTTTTATAAACAAACAAGTTCCTTTTTATCTTCTTAAGTTGTTATACCTAACTTCCCATAAAGCTAGTATAACTCTTAAGCTTTTGTTTTAAAACCAAATATTTATCTTCTGCTCGATTCTTTGAAATGTTTTCGGTTCTTTGTTATTGAGCTTAAGCGTGAGGCATTGCCGTAAGTATTATTCAGCTTAAGCCGTGAGGCATTGCCATAAGTATTATTCGATTAACACATGCGCTCACCGACTATATATTGTAAAATATCATGCTTTAGGAAGAATCACATACCTTCTCAAATAAAACCACCGCCAAGTTGAATATGTCGCGCGAGAGTCACCATAATAGTCACGGATATCTATCAAAGACTCTGAAGGTCATTCTAAACAGAGGGTTCATAATTCTACGGTAAGTCGGGCAGCACTTCCCTACCTGGTGAGCTATATAAGTCTACTGTGAAAACAGTCCTATGTAAGCACAGTTTGATTATTCTTCTAAGTATTTATACTTATTCTTATTCTACAACAGTAAGTATTCTCTAATTCAAAAGAGGGTTAGGATTAGTTACCTCGGTAAGCCCAATAATATCCTAGAAAAAGTCGCGCCTGAGCAAGGTTTTGCTCCTAAGTTGTATGCTCCAAGGAAACCTTAGAAGTTCTTCACAACTTCTACTAAGTACTAAGGTATTTGGGCTAGGGTATTTTGGGCATTATAACAAAACAAGAAGGCAACTTTTCTACCCAGGGCGGGGGGTAGGTTTCGCTAGGCTAGGGGTGGGGTAGCCTCGCCAAGCTTCTGGAGAGGGGTGTTGGACGAATTGCTACAAAGGGAGAGGGAAGGATTTTTAGACTTGGAAAGCTTTTGGTGGATGAAGAACTCTTCATCACAAGAGGGGTATTTATAGCTCAAGCCTTGGCCAACCAATGGCCAAGATGAAGACAAGTGCAAGGCAAGTGTAAGGCCAAGATCAAGCCAAGTGCACCCTAACCCCTACTCCACAAAACACTCCACAAAACACTCCACAAAACATGGCACAAAACAAGGCCTAAGCAAGGAACCAATCGGCCAAGGCCAACACCCCTCTTGGGCCTTGATCGTCCAAAGCCACCCCACTTGCTTCCAATGTGAGGGTGACACATGTCACCCTCCCGTTGGTCCAAAATGTTTCGTCTCTCGGAAAAATCCGCAAAAATAAGAAATGGCATAGCCGGAATTTACTCTACGAAAGCTGTGGAAACGTTTCGTCGGAAAACGATTCTTTTAGTGAGTTGTGTACAAAAGAAAACGTCCAAGGCTAACTAAGGCCAAACTTTTTGTACGTATTCCCTTACGTACATACTCTGGAAATACGGGGTATTACAGATACGTAAACTTGCGTTAAGCATGTGGAAAATCGCTAACAATGTGCATCCCTTGAGCTAACGTTGTCATTAATAGGGTGAAATATTAATGATAGAGCATAGTTCTTAAAGTAATCTCGACTGATGATCATTGAGAATGGGAAATCAATGATATATTGTAAATCGACATGTGGTCTGCATCACATTCTTAGTGAATGTAGTATGTCTCACTTACTACTAGTAATGATTGCTAGTGATGGACACATGGATACTCTTAGAGGGTATTGGCATGCCCTGCTGATAAACTATTTGTTATACATGTCTAGAGTATTATCAGTATGTGAGAGATAAAGGTCATTTGACTTGAGGTCAGTACGCACCTGGTGTGTAGAGTAATGTACTTTGATCCTGTTCTAAGCTTAAATTTCTTATAGGATAAGACATGGCTTGAATTGGGTACATTGCGATACAAACTAAGGTGGTAGTTGAGCTAAGAATAGGATTTATTCCTCGATTAGATATTCGAGAGAACACTCATCTTCTCAGTGATTGTCACGACCCGACCCCGGGACCGCGACTGGTGCCCTACCTGGGCACCCTTACAGGTAAACATCAGAGATAATCAGCGGAACATACATGAAACTTATAAATAAAACAGCGGAAGTAAAACAACAGGTTAGCCGATAAGGCTACCTCCCTGGACACATATACATAAACAACAGCAGTTATATCCTTTTTCTTTTTACAAACCGACCCATAACATGTGACTACAGACCTATAAGAATTTCAACTGTGGCGGGACAGGGCCCCGCCATACCCCTAAATATACACAGCCATGACAACTCCGGAACTTCGGAGCCATCTAAAAATGCTGAACCAGGATCCTAAGCTCGCGGATCCACACTGTGTACCTAAACCTGCGGACATGAACGCAGCCCAAGAAGTCGATAACAAAAACCGAATATGGAGCAAATAAAGTGCAACAATCAAATCATAAATGAATAAAAGAATGCCATTTTAACTCATTAAACCAATCGTATATTAACAGTTATTTTCCTTCTTTCAATAATACTTAACATCATATACTTTAGTACTTACTTAAGAGTTTAATCAAGTTTTTCCAAATAACTTACATATCTTACATACCTTACATAACATAATCCGGCCCATTTGCGGGACACGGTGTACTGATGAATCATGTGACATAATCCGCCCGCCGTGGCTCGATTATCTTGTGGAATCATGTAGCATAATCCGCCCGCCTGTGGAGCTCGGTGTCTTTGTGGAATCATGTAGCATAATCCGGCCCGCTGGAGCTCGGTGTCTTGTGGAATCATGTAGCATAATCCGCCCGCTGTGGAGCTCGGTGTAAGATGACGTAACCCGCTATGTAGGCTCGGTAATATGGCGTAATCCGCCTATGTGTAGGCTCGGTGTATCTCATAACGTAATCCGACCTATTTGTAGGCTCGGTGTATTTCATAACGTAATCCGCCTATTTGTAGGCTCGGTGTATTTCATAACGTGTCCGCCTATTTGTAGGCTCGGTGTATTTCATAACGTGTCCGCCTATTTGTAGGCTCGGTGTATTTCATAACGTAATCCGCCTATTTGTAGGCTCGTGTATTTCATAACGTAATCCGCCTATTTGTAGGCTCGGTGTATTTCATAACGTAATCCGCCTATTTGTAGGCTCGGTGTATTTTCCTTACATAACCTTTTAAATCGTATTAATTCTTCTTCTCAAGTCATAACAACTTCCCATAAAGCTATTATAACAATCTTTCATTTTAGAGAAATTAAGGCACTTTATTCTTGCAACATTAGGAAACTAAACCCAAAATACTACGTACATACGCATTAAAAGAATCATAAACATCTTTCTTTTTAAAACTCAAGTCACATATTCTTTAAAATCATGTCATCAATACTTGTAGAAATCAAGTCCACAACTTGAAAAATAAAGTTTCATAATCCTTAGAAGACAACCAAAGCTCCTAGTCTTAAAACCTTATATCATACATTCTTTAAAGTCCACTCACTTATACTTATACAAAAAAGATATAAAGTCTCATACACTTCCGAAACCAAGTAACTTATTCTCTTAAAACCATATAACTTTTAAAATAAACCCCTTTTCACATATAAATTCTTAGTCATTTTCGAATATAAAATCCACTTACTTACTTTACATAAATCAAGATACATAGCCTTTAAATCAAATCTCATAATTTCCTAACCATTCTTACCAACGTCTCCCATAAGACATAGTAAGGACTTAGGACAATTTAAACGTACTCTTAACTTAGAATAACTTAGACATAACCCTTACGTAGAGTAAATCAACATACATATTTCTTAACTTCTAAGAGTAGAAGGAATCGTGAAATGATACCACAAGTATATTCCATACATAGAATCATGCCAAAGGAAGGAAGAGGTTCACATACCTCGCGACGCTTATCGACAAGTAGCAAAATGCTCCAAAGTACTTCAACCTTAAGCTACTCCATTCTTCAAGTAGGATACGCTATACTTAGTACTTCAACCTATAAAGGTCACAATACGTCCATTAATCTCTTACTTCAAACGTAGAATATTATAAGTGCCTTGTCGCTAAATTCTACGGAAAATCGGACAGCACCTCCTTTGTTTTTACTTACTTTGCCACCTTTTTCAAGGCCGAATACAATAACCAAACAGCCCCAATTGGCTCACCACAATTTATAAGGTAGTCAAATACAAATGAATAACCAAACAGCCCCAATTGGCTCACCACAAACGATAACAAACTAATACAGCTTACTAGTCCAAATTCGGCCACATAGTTCAACAATACTAATTCTTATCCAATTTCCATTTCAAATCCAAATTCTTAGGTCAAGCATGTTATATAGTAATAAACAACTTAACAATTATAACCACCTTAATCAACTCTTTAGATAACATGCGACTAAACTAGTAACTAAATTGAATTACAAACTTAAAGGCTAAATCATGCAACTTTCGGATTCCATCCAAATATTCCATAACACATATCATTCTTCATAATATAATCCACATGATCATTTCTAACCACTACAACATGAAATCTTGAACTATAATAGCAAGACGAAGATTATTACCTCTTAAAGCTCAAAAAAAAGATCCAAAACCCTAAGTCGGTCCTTAGCAACTCCAACTCCTTTTCTTGACGTTCCAATCCGCTATTTGCAACCCTTAGAAGCTTGTGACAAACTCCCCTTCTATTTCCAACTTCAAAGTTGAAGAACACCTTAGGGCTTCGCCTTGCGACTAACGTAAAAATGCGGTTTTTCCGGGATCTTTCTATTGAGATATCCTTACAATACCCTTAGGAACCTTGGGTTAAAGTATTGTGACTAATGAACCATAAACGAAAATATTTTCTTCTTCCTCTAGAGCTTGGCCGAGAGCTCTCATGAGTGCACACAAGTTTCTCTAATTTTTTCTAAGTGTTGGAAGACAAGTCTTGCTACTAGTGTGCTTAAATAATACATTGGAGGGTCTAGATTATAACACTTGTAAAGTTTGGAGGGAAGAGATCAAGCCAAGTGGCCCTTGGACTTAGTCAACAATATCAAGCTCTTAATTAGCAAGACTTTGTCATCTATACATTGGTCAAATGACCATTCTACCCTTGTACAATTTCGTCCAAGGCTATGTGGGGGAGGTTCCACGTGTCGCCTTCTCATTCGTCCATAAAATTCCGTAACCCTCGTGGGCCCCACAAAACGTAAAATTCCTCGGGTGGGCCCCACGTGACCAAATCCATTAAAATAAATTCCATAAGGATAATAAGTTCCATATTCTACAAATAATGCATTTTGAGAATCCAATTCTCTTCAACGAACATTTTTCCTTTCCGACGTTCGGAAGATTTTCCGTCGGAAAAATAATTCTTCCTTTCGTACCAATTTCAAGTCTTGTGATCCTTACGTACATTCTCTTAAAACATATCCTGGAGTTACGGGGTGTAACAGTGATATTAGGTCGACCAAGTCATTGGCCAGTGCAAGATATGATCTAGTTGTTGACTAATATATAGATGAGATAAAGTGATCAAGCCATTTGGATAGACACTTGGAAAATCCTAAGCTTGACGAGTGTGTCGCGAATGAAAGGAATCTATCATCTCACATAGAGGTTGTGTTTACTAGAGTCTTGTAAACGTTTTTCACATATTAAGTTATTCATGTGATGCAGTCTTGGAGTTCCATGTGAACCTTAATTTGATTAAGTGTCGATGTGTGAAGGCCTAAAGGGCCGCACTAAGTCGATTGTCTTTTCGTTCTAAGGGTATATTGAGAGAGTATAAAATATTCAATATAGAATTGAGATAGTTTAACTAATAATAAATTATGAGATAAATTCCATTTGATGGAAATTGATTAATTAAGTCAAATAGATTTTAGATTTAATTAAAATTAAAACGTGCTGAAACTTTAAATAAAGGGGCAGAGTCGTGGCTCAGCCTCAGAGGCTCAGCCGCGGCGTTGGTACGGCAGTGGGCCCAGTCTGACTCGCCCACGACAACTCAGTTTTGGCTCAGGTTTTTAAGCCTAATTCCAGTCTGATTTATATCCTAATCTCCCCTATATATTCAACACTTAACCTCATAATTTAGGTTACTGATTCTACATAGAATTTACACTTGAATTCTTACTTTCTGAACTCAGAGTTCAGGAATTAAAATACTCTCAAACCTCTGCCAAGATTTCCTGGCTTTCCTAACGGAGGAGTATACCGTAGCTAAGGCTTGCAGTCGTAAGGAAAATTGCGTGCACACCTTTTAGTAGAGACTTAAAGTTCATAAACAGTACGTTTTCTTTGTGTATGGCAGATTTCAATTGTAACATAATCATACTAGACGACTTTGTTGGGGCAAGTAAGTTAACAAAATTTTAAATTTTCACTGTGCCTTACTTTTGTGTTTTAGACCCAACAAAATCCTTCAATATCTTTCAGGATAACAATCATTCAAAATTATCACCCTTGAATAGGAATTTTGTCAAGTTGATATGGTGAATTTTCCTAACGTTTCATCTTATTGTAAACAGCTCAAGGACTTGGCAGATCAACTTCGCAATGTGTGGGCTCCAGTGAGCAATAGTCGTCTTTTCCTATAGATGGTTGCAGGCCTGTCCGAGGCCTATAACGTGGTTGCTTCGATCCTTTGGCAAAGTAACCCCCTTCCAGAATTCTATCAAGCCCGCTCCATGCTCACATTGGAAGAAGCGGTTTGGTTAAAAAGGCGGCTATAGGGGCTAGTCTCGTCTTCATGATGACTGAGTACAATTTTCCTCCTTCCGATCCCACCAACTTGAGCCAAAATTGCAACAACGGTTATTGTAAAAAGGGTCAAAATCGAAAAAATAATGGCAATAGTCACGCCGACAACACCGGCGGCAACCAGAATAGTGGCAGTGGTGGTGGTGACCCTCGGGGTGGTCAGCATCAGCAATAGTCCTGGGGCCCAAGTGGCCCCGTATGCAGCGATATTAGTGGGCCCCGATTTCTGCCTATCCAGCCTAATTTCTGGTCCGATTTCGATTTTAGACCCGGCATGGGCCGGCAGCGATCCGAGTACTCGGGCCTCGGTCCCTTCAAGCCCATCACGCAGTGGGACCCACACAAACCGATATGAAGCCGCAATGCCCACGCTTGGAATGACTCAACCAGACCCGAATTGGTACATGGACACAAGCGGCACTACCCACATGACATCCGACCAAGGTACTCTCTCGTCTTATTTCAATTTGAGCAGTAATCGTGGTATAATTGTTGGTAATGGTAATTTAATTCTAATTAAGGGTTATGGTCATAAAACTTTTTCTTCTCCTCATCCACCACTTGTCTTGAAAAATACCCTTCATGCCCCAAAATTAATTAAAAATTTGGTGTTTGTCCGTAAATTCACCAATGATAATTGGGTTTCTATTGATTTTGATCCTTTTGGGTTTTCTGTGAAAGATTTCAAGACGGGGAGTTCTCTCATGAGGTGTGACAATAGGGGATATCTTTATCCAATCACACCAAGTCTTGGTTTCTTGCGTCAAAACATGACATCCACTTTGCACTTGCTCATTCCTTGTGGCATGCTCGTCTAGGTCATCCATGTCCATCTATTTTGTATTTCTTAGATAAAAATTGTCACGCCCCGAACCGACGGGCCATGACTGGTGCCCTACCTGGGCACCCTTCTACCTAAACATCACATATAACCAGCAGAAGCTTAAGAATAACTCATAACCTCATAACGAAGGGATCCTGTCCCCTGAACTGAAATAGTAAACTAATTTTATAAAAATAGGCAAGCCGAAAAGGCTGCCACTATATACAGAATATGTCCAAAATGAACTAAAATATATACACGTCCAAATACACATTTACCACCCACACCTGTCTACAGACCTCTAAGAGTTTGATAATGAAATGTGACGGGACAAGGCCCCGCTGTACCCCTGAATATACATAAGTCTATAATGGCATATCTGTACCAAAATGACAAGCTCCGGAACAATGGAGTTATCCCAAAAGTTGAGCAAAAATCCTAAGCTCGCGGATCACTAAACTGAGTATCTATACCTGCGGGCATGAACGCAGCCCCCCGGAGAAGGGGGTCAGTACAATAATGTACTAAGTATGTAAACATAAAGTACAGTAAATAAGATCATATCTGGCCAAAAGATGACAGAGACAAGTATGAAAATCAAATACCAGATCCAACCGTGCCATATAAAATAAGAGCCAACTGTACCTTGTAAAAATAGAGAGTCCATTGTACCTTTTAAAAACAGAGAGTCAACTGTGCCCTTTTAAAAAGTGAGAGAGTCATATCAAAATCATAGATGTTTGTTCGTATAATCATATACTGTCATAGGTATCTGTACCCGCATCATGGATACATGTCCATTGAATCATATACTGTCGTGAGTATCTATACTCGCATCATGGATACATGTCCATGAAATCATATATGTCATAGGTATCTATACCTGCATCATGGATACATGTCCATGGAATCATATACTGTCGTGAGTATTTATACTCGCATCATGGATATATGTCTATGGAATCATATATGTCATATGTATCTATACCCGCATCATGGATATATGTCCATAAGATCATATATCGTACCTAGCCCACTTTGGGACTTGGTGAAAGAATCATATCTTTGTATCATATACCGTACCTGGACTATTATGGGACTCGGTGAATGAACTATATTCGTGTATCATATACCGTACCCGATGTCAAAGGGGCTTAGGCAGGTATGCTATTGGGTCAATCCAATAATCCGGGATGATGAGATACGGCGACCACAAGATTCAAAGCTGGAATCTTCCTACTCTTGTTAGTTGGGACAGAATTGAGGGACAAAATCGACTGCTATAGAAGAAAAAACTGCTTCTGATTTTATTTCGCCTGAAACGAATCCCTTTGAGAATCGGAGTGAGATCTCTGGAGCTCTTAGTATAAAGCCCAACCACACTCTCTTAGTATAAAGCGGAGTAGGACCTAGTGGTTTTTTTTCAAAAGGGATTTTTTTGACCGTAGCTTTTAGACAGAACCATATCCGTGTATCATATACCGTACCCGGCGTATTATGGGACTCGGTGAATGAACCATATCCGTGTATCATATACCGTACCCGGCTCATTATGGAACTCGGTGAATAAAGTCATATCCATATACATACCTACCCGCCCCCCTAGTGAGGGTCTCGGTGAATGAAGTCATATTCGTGGATACCTGTCCACATATACCGTACCCGGCCTATCATGGGACTCGGTGAAATAAACATATGGATATACCGTACCCGGCCCATTATGGGACTCGATGAAATAGAATCATAACACTTGCACGAATAGCTATCATGAGCAACCATGTGCAATTTAAATCATCATTTGACTCTCAATAAAATCATATGCTGCCCGGCCCTTTTTGGGACACGGTAAAATCATTTTTGACTTTCAACGGAATAAATGGAATAACTTTCATTTTAGAAAAACCAAGGCACTATCACATTTTTCATTTTAGAAAAGTCAAGGCACTATCACATCTTTCATTTTAGAAAAGCCAAGGCACTATCACATCTTTCATTTTAGAAAAGCCAAAGCACTATCACATCTTTCATTTTTAGAAATGCCAAGGCACTATCACCTCAAGCATCATTAAGGATTAAGATCCAATAGAACTATGTACGTCCGTCGTACACTTACTTAATATAAATCATGCCAAAAGAAGAAGGTATAGTTTCATATACCGCTTGTCGTATGTACCAACTCGATAATCTAAATTTGCCGCGCCCCTCTGGCTTACATTATGGAAACATCTGAATGGCGATAACAGATCCGAATTTGCCTAATTAATTCTTATATGGGCCGCGAGTAATTTATCATTTTTTATAAAGATCTTATCTAATCAGCTGTGAACTAGCAAATGTAAAATAAATTGGTTATATCTTAGTTTCTATGCAGATGGCGTTCTAATCATTTTAATATAATAATCGTTTGTCTATACCTTTTTCACTTAACACTGCAATGACTTGTTTTAACACGTCTACTAATAACATACTTACTTATTTATTAAACCAGTTTCAGCACTTAATACTTAACAATTCCTTTAAATAAGATGAGTTAACTCGGCTCCCATGCTTACTAAAAACTCTTATCAACATCTGTCTCATGTGCCTTAATAAGGACTTAGGAACAATTTAGACATGCTTTTAGCATAAAATCAATAACATGAATATTCCTTAATTCCTAAGAGTAGAGTAAACTATGGAGCAATACCACAGTTATAGTTCACACGTAGAACATACCAAAAGAAGAAAAGATAGTTCACATACCTTATCGGCTATATCAACACGATAAGTAGAATACGTCTCAAATAGATACTTCAACCTATAACAACAATAACGCTTCTATCAACTTCATGAATACTAGTGTAAGTCATATACCACATAATGACTCTCCTTTCATACAAAAATTTGGGCGGCACTTCCCCTATGTATACTCACATCCACAACTTACAAACAAGGCCAATAACATCAATAACCAAGTACCAATTAAGGGTAGTTCAAAAGAGCAACCAAGGTGATTCACACACCTACTTCTTATGTTAATCTGGCCTCTTAATCCATATAAAAACAGTCCATACTTCATCAACAACGAGGGTAAATGTGAAGCCTTTATACACCTTTCTATACTCTTATTCCTTTAGGACATACGTTAGAAATTACCATATTAAACATGCATAATTGTAACTGAATTTCCAGCATTGTAACTTCACAACACAGTCCCTAAAATAGCATAACAATATCCAACAGTTTCATGCAGTTTCGGCCAACAACCAAAACCAAAACCAAAGTCCTTTTCATAACTCCTTAAAATCCGATATATGTTTCAACAATTTTATATAAACCATATCAACTTTCAATAACAAAATTTCCTTTCTTTTAACATGCAGTCAGTGACGATAATAACAACAATAACCAACGAATCCAATATACTAAAAACAGTCCAAAATCGGATAACATGCCAAAACTGTCTCATGCACTTCTTATTCTCCATTTCACTTAATACAAGTTCATCCCTTAATTATAATGTTATGTAACTTCCAATTACTTCAAGAGGAAGAAGAAATCTTACCTTATTTTTAGCCCAAAACAGTCCATAAGTTTCGGCTTACATTTTTCTCTTTGCTCCACTTATTCAAGTTACAACAACACACATATATCCTCTACAAGCTTGTAACCATCTTCCTTTCATGTCTTTCTTCCAAAAATTTCATCTCTAAGCTTAGGGTTTCAAGACAGTTTTCTTGGCCAAAACCGTGACCCACTATTTTTGGTATGTTAACTTGGCTTAGAACTTTAGTTAAGAAGCTTAATCTTTGGAAATGAGTTGATCATGTTCTTCACTTGGCCATGGAAATCGAAAACTTGAAGGAGAAGGAAAGAGATAAGGGTTTGGGAGGATGAAGGTATTTTTGTGATCTAAGTCTTGCAAAGCCTTGTATAATATAAGTGTATATAGCACAAGTGGAGGGGGACCCATGAACCCCACTTGTCCACTTGTCTTTCCCTTCTCGAAAATATCTGATTTGGAAATTCCCGCATCGGCACCGCGGTACTGCAGAATGGCACCGCGGTTCCGGAATTCCTGCAGCTCTCTGAAGTTTCAGCACCGCGGTCCTGTTCTTTGGCACCGCGGTGCTGTGCCTGAAATTCACAGCACGCATTTCTCTCACTAATATGCCCTGGAATTACGGGGTGTAATAAAAATATATTTTTTTCTTGTAAGGGTACGCGTAGTACTCCGAATTGTCAATCTTGTTCCTTAGGAAAAATTGGTAAGTTACCATTTATGGATACTAATTCTACCACTTCAATGCCATTTGATATTATTCATAGCGATTTATGGACATCTCATGTTCTTAGTTCATTGGGTCATCGTTACTATGTTCTATTTTTAGATGATTATTCTAATTTTTTATGGACGTTTCCAATAGCAAAGAAATCTGAAGTTTTTTTCCATCTTCCAAAAATTTAGAGCTTTCATTAAAACCTAATTCGAATGAGAAATAAAAAATATCCAATGTGCTAATGACAAAGAGTATGACAATGGGGAATTTCGGGAATTTTGTGCTAAAATGGAATCAATTTTCATTTTTCTTGTCCTCGTACGTCTTCACAAAATAGGAAAGCTGAACGCGAAATTCGTACCATTAATAACATTATCCGAACATTCTTGGTTCATGCTTCCACACCCCCATATTTTTGGCACTATGCTCTACAAATGACTACTGATATCCTTAACATTCATCATTCCAAAGGTTTGACAAATTCGTCCCCTCTACATATTTTATATAATAAAACTCATTCGTATTCACATCTTACGGTCTTTGGATGCTTATGTTACCACTCTTTCCATCCACCATAATTAACAAACTTCAGGCTCGTTCTACCCCTTGTGTGTTCTTGGGTTATCCGTCAAATCACCGTGGTTATAAATGTTTTGATTTGTCATCTAATCGAATCATTATTAGTCGTCATGTTATTTTTTATGAGTCCCAATTCACATTTGCTAAGGTAGATAGTCTCGTGCCTAGTTCGTATAATTTTATGGATGATGGTATATCCCCGTATTTAATTCACTATTTTTCGGACATATCTCGCGCCCCGATTGCACCAGTGGGCCCACTACCCACTGGTCCTCATATCACTGTCTCTGATCACGTTTTGTGCTCAGTAGCTGGGCCATCTCTCCATCCCAGTTCTGGCCTAGTTCATTCGTCCAGTTCCAGTGGCCATTCTGGCCCATCAGCGTTGGCTCCCATATAGAGTTCTGGGCCAGGAGGACCACTGCCTGCTGGCCAGCCCGTCCCGTATCCCGACACTTCCCAAAATTCACCAAATTCAGCCCTGAGTCATGGACCAGTCACCCGAGCCCAACGGGGTATTTTTAAACTAAAAACATATTTTAATTTAAATTCGGATGTTCTTAAATCACCTTTGCTACGTAATCATGTGTTTGCTTTAAGTGACCAAAATTGGAAAATTGTCATAACTGATGAATATAATGATCTTATTGATAATAAGACGTGGGAGTTGGTACCCCATTCATCTGGTGTTAATATTATTTGGTCTATGTGGATTTTTGCTCTTAAGGAAAACTCTGGCTGTTCATTTGCAATGCATAAGGCTCGTCTTGTAGGTGATGGTAAGACTCAGCAGGTTGGTGTAGATTGTGGTGAGACATTTAGCCCGGTGGTCAAGTCGGCTACCATTCACATTGTGCTCAGCTTGACTCTTTCGAAATCATGGCCCATTCATCAGCTAGACGTGAAGAATGCTTTCCTACATGGTGATCTTAAGGAGACAGTGTATATGCATCAGCCCTTAAGATTAAGGGATACTCGATATCCTCATCATGTATGTTTGTTGAAGAAGTCCTTTTATGGGCTTAAGTAGTCTCCACGGGCTTGATATAAGAGGTTTGCTGACTATGTTTCTACTATTGGGTTCTCTCACAGCAGGTCTGAAAATTCATTGTTCATATATCGTTGGGGTTCTTCGATGGCTTATATTCTGTTATATGTGGATGATATTATCTTGACTATCTCTTTGATACATTACGCCAGTCTATTATGACAATGCTCAGTTCTGAGTTTGCCATGAAAGACTTGGGGCCATTGAGTTATTTGTTGGGGATTATTGTCACTCGTCATGCAGGTGGACTGTTCTTATCACAGAGGAAGTATGCAGCTGAGATCAATGAGAGGGCTGGGATGTCATCTTGTAAGTCCACTTCCACTCCAGTTGATACTAAACCCAAGTTTGGTGTTGCATCTGCTTCCCCCTATGAGGATCCAACCCGCTATCGTAGTCTTACAGGAGCTCTTCAGTATATTACGTTCACGCGACCTGATATTACATATGTCGTACAACATGTGTGTTTGTTTATGAATGACCCCAGGATTGAACATACGAATGCGCTCAAACGCATTCTTAGGTACGTTCAGGGAACCCTTGATTATGGCTTGCATTTGTATCCATCGTCGACATCTACACTTGTCTCCTACACATATGATGATTGGGGTGATTGTCCGGACATCAGACGGTCTACGTCTGGTTATTGTATGTTTCTTAGAAATAACTTGGTCTTATGGTATGCCAAACGCCAATCCACGCTTTCACGTTCGAGTGCAGAGGCCGAGTATCAAGGGGTAGCCAATGTGATTTCTGAATCATGTTGGTTACGTAATCTTCTGTTAAAACTCCATTGTCCGATTCAGAAAGCTACATTGGTGTATTGTGATAATATTAGTGTCATCTACCTTTCTGGTAATCCGGTTCAGCACCAGCGCACTAAACATATAGAGATAGACATTCACTTTGTTCAAAAAAAGGTAGCTAAAAGACAAGTACGCGTCTACCATGTCCCTTCCAGATATCAAATTGCAGACATCTTTACAAAGGGTTTTCCCTCGGTCCTTTTTGAAGATTTTAGAGAAAGCCTCAGCGTACGAAGATCGCCCGTTATGACTGCGGGATTGTGTTAAATATATACATAATATACTAATGTATATTATGTGTATATTCGAAATATTAAAGAAAGGCCCAGCAGATCACAGCCAGGCCCATCACGGGTCCAATGTTCCAGCAGCCCATCACAGGCAGAGTCCAATTCTAGTGTATATTTGGTATATATTAGACTTAGTGTTGTACCTTAATTAGTAGTGTAATATTACCATAATTGTATAGTTAGTCTCCAAATAGAATAGGGTTTTAGATGTAGAATAGGAAAAGGATTTTCATATGTAACTTGTATATTAATGTATCAATAAGAATAATCAAGGGATTAATTCTTTCATTAATTTTTACCAATTATAGTCATAGAATATCCTTTACCAAAAATCTCTCCTACATAATTATCTTCCCCGAAAGTCTTCACCGTTCATTTGCAAATAACATCCTCCATTGAAGGTTGCTTCAAAGATTACAGAAAGTTATACTTATACAATTTCCTTCTCATGATATATGAGATGTTGATACAGGGAGTCAAATAAAACTGTTAAATATACCCAGCCCATCACGCGAGCCGAGCCCATCACGGGCAGATTTGAACATCACGACTGCATTGTATATTTAGTATATTAGGAATGTATGTTGTAGTATAATTAGTCTTGTACTATTACCATAATGGTATAGTTAGTCTCCAAATAGAATAGGGTTTATATGTATAATAGAAACGGAATTTTCATATATGTAACTTGTATATATACCCCTTTTATTAATGAGAATAATCAAGGGATTATTTATTTCATGGTATCAGAAGTCTAGGTTTCACATACCTCATTCTCCGAAAGCTTCCGCTTGTCTCGATTTTCTCAATTTTTGAGCCCTTCCTCATTTTCTGTGTCGAGTTCTTCCTCCTCTCTTCCCAAATTTTCTGCTCAATCCCTCAATCATATATTGGTCTATCAATATGTCTACATCAAAGAACATATTCCATCTCCTTACAGTTTCTAACATCAAGAATCACATCACTCTTGTTATTGAAATATAAACCGTCCTATATGCGACATGGGTCGAAATGTTCACGATTCATGCACGCTTACATCAAGTCATACATCACATAATCCCCGCGAATCCTGAAGATACTGATGTCACGACCCGAAGCGGCGGGCCGCGACTGGTGCCTACCTGAGCACCCCCCTTATTATACCCTCACATCGCATATAACACATAGGCCAGATAACATATGAAAATTGTATATGTAGCAACAAGGCAAGCCGATGAGGCTGCCGCTATATATCAACGGGAACATCCCGACAACACAGTAGTACAACTGGCCAACAATATATATATATACAGCTTACGCAAGTCCAACCCACATATGAATACAGACCTCTAAGAGTTTGGACATTAACTATGACGGGACAAGGCCCCGCTGTGCCCCTGAATATACATAAGCCATAATGGAAAACCTGTACCAAAATGACAAGCTCCGGAACAATGGAGCTATTCCAAAAGCTGAGCAAAGATCCTAAGAATCATGTCAACATCATGGGACGTCGGCCCATATATTTATCCTATATATATATATATATATATATATATATATATATATATATATCAGTATTGCGGATCGTGCAACCCGTCCCAATATATGCTAGTGTTGCGGATCGTGCAACCCGTCCCTATATATATAATAGTGTTGCGGATCGTGCAACCCGTCCAAATAAATATATAAGTGTTGCGGATCGTGCAACCCGTCCCAATATGTATATAAGTGTTGCGGATCGTGCAACCCATCCCAATATGTATAAGTATAACTATCATGGAAACCTTGTGCAATTTAAATCACCCTTTGACTCTCAATAACATTATCTTTAAAATGAACTTTCATTTTAGGAAAACCAAGGTACTATCATACCTTTCATTTTATAAATAACCAAGGCAAGCCCGTGCCTTTCATTTTAGGATTTACCGAGACAATACCATGCCTACCATTTTAGAAAAAACCAAGACAATACTATGCCTTCCATTTTATACAAAACAAGGTACCAAAATATCATGTACCAAACATTTGTAATGAACTTAACTTGTAAAACCAAAGGCACTTATCATATCTAGTATCATTTTAAATCCTCTTTTGGAAAATCAAGACACTTATCATATCAAGTATCAATTTAAATTCTCATTTGGAAAATCAAGACACTTATCATATCAAGTATCAATTTAAGATTTAGATCCAATAAAACTATGACCGTCCGCCGTACATCCTTTCATTTATAAAAACCCCAAGATACTAGCACTTGTAGCATCAAGACACTTCCACTTTTAAAATCAAGTTACTTACACTTTTAAACTCAAGTAACTCACACCTTTAAAATCAAGGCATTCACACCTTTAAAATCAAGTAACTTACACTTTTCAAATCAAGTCACTTATTTTTTTCAAATCAAGTAACTTACACTTTTCAAATCAAGTCACTTATTCTTTTCAAATCAAGTCACTTATTCTTTTCAAATCAAGTAAACACTACAATGAAATCCGAATTTATTTAAAACACGTACGTCCACCATACACTCATTTTATAAGGTTCATGCTCAAAGAAAGATAGGAAGAGTTCCACATACTAACATTTGTCGTCTGTACCAACTCGATAATCTAAATTCGTCTCGCTCCTCTAGCTAACATTATGGAAACATTTGAATGGTGATAACATATCCGAATTGCCAAATTAATTCATTTTATGAGCCATTAGTAGGTTATATATTAATAATGATCTTATCTAATCAGCCGTGAACCTAGAAAATGTAAAACGAACTGGTTATATCTTAGCTTCTATGAAGATGGAAGTCTAATCATTTTAATATAATTGATTGTCAATACCTTTTTCAGTAACGCTGCAATGACTTGTTCGATACCTTTTCTCATTAGTGTTGTAACTTAGCAAGATCAACTCGACAACAATGCTTACTAAAACCCTTACCAACATCTCCCATAAGACTTGGTAAGGACTTAGGAATAATTTAGACATGCCTTTAGCATAGAATCAATTCATGAATACTCCTTAACTTCTAAGAGTAGAATGAATCATGAAACAATACCACATGTATATTTCATACGTAGAATCATGCCAAAAGAGAGGAGGAAGTGGTTCATATACCTTATTGACGACAAACCAACACGATAAGTAGAATACGTCCCAATTAGGTATTTCAACCTATAATGACAACAACACGTCTATCAAATTCATGCTTACTAGTCTAGGTTAATACCAAGTAATGACTCTCTTTTCTTATAAAGATTTGTGCAGCACTTCCTCTGCTTATACGTACTTTTCCACCTTTCAAGAAGACCAATTTCATCAATAACCAAGACACCAATTAAGGGCACAACCAAAACAGAAACCAAGGGGGATTACACGCCTACTTTACGTGTAAAATTCAGCCCCTTAATCCATATAAAAACAGTTCACAAAAACAGTCCGTGTTCCACAACAACAAGGGTAAAATGTGCGGTCTTTCAACACATTTCTACACCCTTATTCCTTTAGGACATTAATTAGAAATTACTACACTTAAACATGCATAATGGTGGCTGATTTTACAGCATTTTAATACCACAAAACAGTCCCTAAAACTGCACAACAATATCCAATAGTTTTATAGTATATACGGCCAACCCCAATACAATTACCCTTTCCATAATCCTTTTTAATCCAATTCAAGTTCCATTACTTTAATACAATCATATCAACTTATCAATAACAATATTACTTCAGTATAACATGCAATAGGTGACGTTAACAACATCAATTATTGTCAACGAAACCAACACTCGAAAACTGTCTACATTCGGCCACTTCACCAAATATTGTCCATACTCTTTTATTCTTCATTCTTCTTAATACAAGATCATCTATACATTATAACAACATGTAATATCCAATTACTTCAAGAGGAAGAAGAATTCTTACCTTTAAAATAGCCCAAAAACGTCCAAAACAGTCCACTAACTTTCGGCCCACAGTTTTGTCTTAGCTCCACTTCTTCAAGTTTCAATCACTCCCATGTATCCTCTACAAGCTTATAACCATCTTCCCTTCTTGTTTTACTTCCAAAAAGTTGATGAACAAGCCTAGGGTTTCCATACCCTTTTCGGCCAAGAACAATTTTGGAGAGACTTGGAGAGTTAACTTGGCTTAGAACTTGATTAGGGTTCTTAATCTTGGATAATAATCAACTATTGTTCTTGGAATATTTCTAGTGATTTTCGAAATTCAAGGCAAGAGAAGAGAGAGAAGAGAGCTTTTGGAAGATGAAATATTGAAATGTGGCTAAGTCTTCATCTCTATCTCTATATAGAAATATCCTTTAGCAAGACAAGTGGAGGAGTGACACATGTCACCTTCCCATTGGTCGAAATTTCCTTCTAATATAATATCTAAATATTTGTCCAAAATATCTTAAAATTGAAGGGCTCCGTGAATTCGTGAAATTTTCGGCGGACCTCATATTATCAATTCTGATACTTCATAATCCAATACTAATCCCATAAATCCAATTAGAAGTATTAAACTTCAAGTTAATAATTTTCCGTCTTCACACTTTTCCGAAATTCCCCTTAAGAAAATGTAATTATTCTTTCTTTCCAATATTCAAATCTTATTTCCTTAAGTACGTTCTCATATCATTGCCTTGGAATTACGGGGTGTAACATCCTTCCCCCCTTAGAAACATTCGTCCCGAATGTTCATAACAGGTTTCAAGCTAAACATATATCGGCATAGTCTCTTTTAACTACATCCAACAAAACCAAATATGTCACACATGGCCATAACATAAAACATGTATATACTCCAATCAAAAGCAAAACGAGGAATAAAATCTAGAGTGTGTGTATCATCACAATTAACTCTCATTCATGGTCTAAAAGAATTCTCTTTTCGTACCTTCATTACTCATAATTATAAACACTTCAATTTTTTTCACACTTGTTCACTCCTTTTCTTACTTGTCGTACTTTTCTCATACTTCCAAACTATTCTGGTATATATACGTAATCTCAAATATGGCTCCTGTTTCCACTCCTTGGCGTTACTATTTCCAAACTTGGTCATTATACTTAGATTCAATTTCCTTCACTTGCCTCTTGGCTAAGACTTTCTGCCAATCGCAATTTAGGAAAAGATTTCCTTGATCTTGTTAAGTAGTAAACCCATTACTCTACCTATCTCATAGAGCTTATAGTCATGTGTTTAAACCCAATTCACGGTATTACATGATCCAATGGCTTTCCAAACTTTCTTGTCTTATCATTATTAGGTCTCTCATCGACTGAGTACCCATTCGTTTTACCTTAACCTTTCATTTCAAGTTGTCATGGGGGTCTCTTATCTCAAAGTATTTTTCATACTATATTTCCAACATTAGAGGTTCGCCACCCTTGGACGAAGTGTTCCTACTGTCCATCCTCTACTATTGGTTCCTACACTGTTCCGGAGTAATTATACCTTGTGAAACTTACATAACTATAATTTCATTCACCTTTATCATTTTTATCCTAATCCTCCCTTCTACTCGTCATTAAACGAAAGAACAAAAACATTCCTGCCTTGATACTTGATCATACCCTTCCTTCAAAGATCTTATTTCCAGTCTCCATATTATCTCCAACTTTAACAACACAAGTGGTTTATACTCAAACCAAAGAATCATCACAACTAGTATACTCCACATATACTAAGTACTTCAACCAAGATCACATATAAAATATTTTTCTCCCAAAGGCCTTGCATATCTAAGGTCTCAACAATGATCCAATATTCTAAGATTCTCAAATGTTCCCTGTCCCAAGCTTACACATCTCTCCCCGCACATGGGTAAGATAGCTTCTTATAGTCTCAAAATCATGTTGTCTTAATCATAACAACCCTATTTACTCCATACCAATTATTCGTACATATCACTTAAACATACAACACATCTTAATCTAACAACATGGTACGCCATTAAGTCAATTAAACATAATCTCTTGAGGGTTCATCACCCTCTCCGACAGCTCATCACCCTCTCCGACAGCTCATCACCTCCTAATTATTACAAATTAGCACATATATAACCTTGATGTGGATTCATTAAACTGTTTCATACCTTTCAAGAAATTATCAAAGTTTAACCCACTCACGATAACCCATAATCATTTCAGGCAACACATACATGACCCTAATAAATATGTCCGTATAGATGTACATCATCATACTTACTATACAACCATTTTACCAACATGTATATCAAGTCCATATATTCTCCTTCGAGACCGCTGTCGCTTTTTTTGGAGGCATAGCTGCAACCACAATAATACGTTAGGGAGGGACTACCCTAACAACACATCTCTATCACACGATCTTAGAGTAAGAAGAATATAAATCAATCCTAAATACACTATAGCCTCTTGTTATGGGTGTGGTGCACAACACACCGATAACCAAGACTCTACTACACACGGTCTGTAGACATTCCGAGGACTAACTGCTCTGATACCACTCTTATCACGACCCGAACCGGCGGGCCGCGATTGGTGCCCTACCTGGGCACCCCCCTTATTATACCTTCATATCCCATATAACACATAGGCCAGATAACATATGAAAACTCTATATGTAGCAACAAGGCAAGTCGATGAGGCTGCCACTATATTTAAACGAGAACATCCCGATAACACAGTAGTACAACTGGCCAACAATATATATATACAACTCACGCAAGTCCAACCCACATATGAATACAGACCTTTAAGAGTTTGGACAGTAACTATGACGGGACAAGGCCCCGCCGTACCCCTGAATATACATAAGCCATAATGGAAAACCTGTACCAAAATGACAAGCTTCGAAACAAATGAGCTATCCCAAAAGTTGAGCAAAGTCCCTAAGCTCGCGGATCACCCAACTGAGTACCTATACATGCGGGCATGAACGCAGCCCCCGAAGGGGGTCAGTATAACAAGGTACCAAGTATGTAAACATGAAGTACAATAAATAAGATCATAACTGTAAAAAAAGATGACAGGGACAAGTATGAAAATCAAATACCAGATCCAACCGTGCCATAATAAATAAGAGCCAACTGTGCCTTGTATCATTGTACTCAGAACATCAGTATCACTATACCATCGTACCTTTGTATCAGACACTGTACTAATCGTACTCTTCAGAACAATGTATCACTATAACAGTGTACCACTTTATCACTGTACCACTGTACTTTATAAAAATGAGAATCAACTGTGCCTTTAATGAGAGTCATGTCAACATCATAGGACGTCTGTTATACCCCGTATTTCCAGAGTATGTACGTGAGGACGTACGTACAAAAGTTTAGCCTTAGTTAGACACTTTGGACGAAAATATTGTGCACAACACTCGAAAAGAATCGTTTTCCGACGAAACGTTTTCCAAAACTTGCGTAGGGAAAATTCCGGCTATGACATTTATTATTTTTGCGGATTTTTCCGAGAGACGAAACATTTTGGACCAACGAGAGGGCGACACTTGTCACCCTCTAGTTGGTGGACGTGAGGCGTCCATTTGGACGATTGGAATGGCTTGTTTTGTCAAGGAGTTGGTAGGATATTTTTGTGTAGTAGATGGATAGGGACACTTGCCTAAATCCTCACCCTACACTTGCTTAGCACTTGGCTTCATCTTGGCCATTGGTTGGCCTATAAATACTCCCCTGACTTGAAGGTTTTCTTCATCCACAAATCACTCTCCAAGTCTTGAAAATCCTCCCCCTCTCTTTGTAGTATTCTCGTCCAAGAGCCCTCCCCCTCCCCCTTGAGAAGGCCCTTGGCCGAATAACCCCCCCCCTTGGTAGAAAGTTGTCTTCCAAGTATAGTCACTATTCCAAAATACCCTAGCCCAAATCCCTTATAGTATTTTAGTAGAAGTTATGTAGAACTTCTAAGGGTTTCTTGAAGCTATCGGAGCGTGCAAATTAGGAGCTAAACCTCGCTCAGGATCGACGTTTATACTTGGATAATTTTGGGCTTATCGTGGTAAATACTTTTGTCCTTCTATTGTAATTGGATATTACATATAAGAATAGTATAGACTTGAGTATAAGATACACTGAAGGATATTAAAGAATAGAATTGAACTGTTATCACAGTAGACTTGTATAATTACCGGGTAGGGAAGTGCTGCCCGATTTTCCGTAGAATAGCGAACCCTCTGTTTAGAATGTCCAACAGAGTAGTCTAGACATTGATAGATGTCTTTGACTATTATAGGCTGATACTCTGCGCGCGGCATATTCGACTTGGCAGGTGGATTTCGCCGAGAAGGTATGTGATTCTTCCTATACTCTTAAGCATGATATTTTAAAATATATATATAGTACGGTAGACGTACATGTGTTAACTGAATAATAATTACGGCAATGTATTTTGACTTAAGCCTGAATAATAATTACGGCAATGTCTTTTGACTTAAGCCTGAATAATAAGAATCTTGATGCATTTCAAAAGAATACTGAATCATTTTTAACAGAAGAGAAATATTTGGTTTTTAACAAAAAGCTTAAGAGTTATACTAGCTTTATGGGAAGTTAGGTATAACAACTTAAGAAAGATAAAAGGAACTGTTTACTTATTTGTTTATAAAAACCTTGTATTGATTTCTGTAAGGTGTAGTAATATTGTTTGATAAATAGGCATATTATGATGCTACGTGTGTTAGTGTCTTGTGATGATGTGAAAGAGGGTCATTCTTGTTGTGCTTACGTTGCTAAACGGTAAGTCAGTTGTAATGTTATTATATCACCTACCCCCTTGACTTGTTATACCGAGGGTTTGACACCCTTGATGCGGGTCTATACGGCCTATGCAGTCTATGTGACTATGCGAGTCGCGGAGTTCCGTGATTGATCATTCCGGTGTTTTATCCCGACGCGGGATGCCCTATGCGATGCGTGTGACTACGGTCTATGAGACTATGCGGATCGCGGAGTCGAGGGTACCGGGGTTAGCTACCCCGATGCGAGGAATACCTCATGCGGTCTGTGTGACCTATGCGATCGCGGAAGTCCAGACTAGGCACGCATAATGATACTATGGGCGATTGGCCTTGCTTCGATCATTCGCGCCTAGGAAAGACCGATTACATTATATCTATTTTGCTCTTGTTTATGTTGTGGCACTATGTGCGATTAAACCGTTGTATTTGCAAATGGTTTTAAATACGTTGATTTTACTTGATTTTTACGCTTCACATACTTAGTACCACTGTTATCGACCTCCTTCGGGCCGTTCATGCCGCAGGTGGCAAGCAGTGCTAGATCCGCATCCTTAGGATCTTTTGCATTGGTGTCGAGCTCCATCTTCTCCGAGGCTCGACTTTTGGTATGATCTCCCTGTTGTAGTTAGTTTTGTACAGTCAGGGTATGGCGGGGCCCTGTCCCGCCATAGTTGTTTACTTCTTTAGAGGTCTGTAGTCCTATTGTACAGTTGGGATGTAACTGCCAAACTTTGTTTATATATATGCCGAAAGGCACCCTTTTCTCAGAAACTGTGTCTCATTTACAATTGTTTCATGTCTTGTTTTATATTCACGATTACTCACGATGTATGACTACTTGGGTGCTCGGTAAGGCATCACATGTGCCCCGAACGGGTCGTGACAAAAGTGGTATCGAGCGATTAATCTCGGAAAGTGTCTGCATCGTATCTAGTAGAGTCTTGATTATCGGTGTTTTGTGCACCACACCAATAATCAGGAGGCTATAGGATATTTAGGATTGGTTTCCATTCTTCTCATTCTGAGATCGTGCCTTAGAGCTGTGTTATGAGTTGGACCCCTCTAACGTATTCCTTTCTCAGAATAGATTATGCCTCCACGTAAGGCAACCCGCCCGGAAGGGCAAGGCAGCGAGGAGGCGCTAGTAGGACACCGAGTCACGAGGCTCGTGCCCGCCTATACCCGAGACGGCGAGTTCCATGACGCCGCCGCCCCAGCGAGACCACAGATCCGCACTCCCGCCCCACACCGGGCGGAGGAGTTAGGTACAAGGAGATGGCCCACTATTGGCCAGATCGTGGCAGACATGAGGACAGCCGATGCGCATTCGATTCAGCCCCAGTAGTACCCGTGGTTCACCCGAGGGCAGATAGTTTGAGGCTACGGGACTTCCTGAGTTGTAGCCCGCCAGAGTTTTATGGGTCGAGGCCGGAGGATGATCCGCAGGAGTTCATCCGTCAGCTACAGAGGATTATGAGAGTGATCAGGGCGTCGGAGACCGAGTCCGTGATCTTCGGTTCGCATCGGCTGCGTGATACCGCAGTCGATTGGTTTGATTCGTGGGAGTTATCCCGGGGAGAGCACGCGTCCCCAGCTACTTGGGATGAGTTCTCGGAGGCTTTTCTCACTCACTTCTTGCCTCCACAGATGAGGAGGGCACGGGCCGACATATTTTTGCTGCTGAGACAGAGAGGACGCACGGTTAGGGAGTACAACGTTGAGTTTGATTCGTTGGCTCGATATGTCCCTGCATTGGTAGCAGATATGGAGGACCGGGTGCATCGCTACGTCACCGGGCTAGATGATTATATGGTCGAGTCTTGTGCGGGTGTGGCTCTTCAGCCAGGCATGGATATTACCCGCATGCAGGCTCATGCACTGGGATGCGAGGAGCGTAGAGACCGTCGGGTCGGCGAGATATCGATGTCGAAGAAGGCGCCAAGACGGCCGGATTTTTGGTAGTTCTCGAGGACGGCCTCGTGACGTCTAGGTTTGCACCACAGCCAGCTCAGAGCACTCCTACATCGTTTTCGGTACAGCCAGAGCATTCGGGGGCAGGTCAGGGCCCCAGGACTTCGGACTTCCAGGGTAGCAAGGGTGCTAACCGATCGAGGTCTGCTCAGTCTGTCCGTTGTGGTAGATTCCATTCAGGGAGCTGTAGTACTACTCCTGGGGCTTGCTATACTTGTGGCCAGCAGGGTCATTTTGCGAGGGCCTGTCCGACCAGGGCGCCGGTGGTAGGCTCACCTACGAGTCTGTTGCGGTTCATCATCTCCTACTGATTACTCGCCCTGCAGGCGGGGTACTCATGGGCCGCAGGTCGCGCAGAGGTCGTGGCGCGGTGCGATTCTAGCGGTTCTCGAACCGATTTATGCCTTGTCCACCGGCAGACTGAAGGCCTCACCGATGTCGTCACAGTACCTTATCGATCTCCGACACGATGTGTATGCCTTGATAGATCCGGTTCTACTGCCCTATATATCTCCCTTGTTGCTAGTAGGATGAGGATAGAGCACGAGTCCATAGACCCTTTCGAGGTAGCTACGCCGGTGGGTGATTCGGTGGTAGCTCGGCGGGTATTTAGGGCTTTCCCAGTGACTTTATGCAGTCGTCGGACCCTAGCCGACTTGATAGAGTTGGACATGACTGATTTCGACGTGATCATGGGTATGGATTGGTTAGCTTCCTGCTATGCCAATGTAGACTGCAGAGAGAGAGTGGTACGGTTCCATTTTCCTTGGGAGCCGGTTGTTGAGTGGGAGGGGAACACTGTATCGCCGAGGGGTAGGTTTATTTATTACCTCAAGGCTAGGAAGATGGTGCAGAAGGGGTATATCTACCATCTCGTCGGTGTTTGATCTCGAGGCTGCAGCGCGATTTTATCGGCCCAGAGTCGAGAGTTCCCGACGTGTTTCAGACGACCTCCCGTATCCTCCGCAGAGGAGATAGAGTTTTGTATCGATGTACTGCCACACACTCGACCTATTTCCATTCCGCCATACAGAATGGCACCTGCCGAGTTGAGAGAGTTGAAGGACCAGCTGCGAGATTTGCTGGAGAAGGGCTTCATCAGGCCTAGTGTTTCTCCCTGGGGAGCGCCGGTATTGTTCGTGAAGAAGAAGGACGGGACGCATGCGTGTGTTGATTACAGCGGTGAACAAGGTGACCATTAAGAATGATACCCTTCCGTGATTGATGATTTGTTCGACCACCGCGAGTGCGAGATGTTTCTCCAAGATTGATGCTGTGATCGCTATCATCAGTGCGAGTCGAGAGGTGGATGTCCCTAGGATCGCATTCCGACCCAGACGCATTATGAGTTCAGGGTCATGTCTTTTGGGTTGACCAATGCTCCGACGGTATTCATGGATTTGATGAACCGAGTGTTCAAACCATTTTTGGACACGTTTGTGATAGTGTTCATTGATGATATCTTGGTTTATTCTCGCTCAGAGCAGGAGCATGCAGAGCATTTGAGGACTGTGCTGAGAGTTCTCCAGGACCAGCAGTTATACGCCAAGTTTTCGAAGTGTGAGTTCTGGTTGACTTCGGTGGCTTTTCTTGGGCATATTGTCGGGCTGATGGTATTCGGGTGGATACGGCCAAGATCGAGGCAGTCAGGAGTTGGCCTCGACCTACTACTCCGACAGAGGTTCGCAGTTGTTACACCCCGGAAATTCCAGGATATGTTTTTAAGAACGAACGTAAGAACTCAAATGTTAAGATTTGAGACGAGTGAAAATTATCGGAAATTTTGGAAATTGTCGGAAAACGAAATATTGTGACGAATGGGAGGGCGACGCATGTCACCCCCCTTAATTAGTTGTACGAAATGGACCTTGGGCTAAAGGGTCATTTGACCATATTAGAAATGAACAAGTCTTGCTAGCCTAGAGCTTGACATTATTGACTTGGTCAATGGGACCACAAGTCTTGATTTTTTTAAAGAGAACTCATCCAAGACTTTCATGTGTACTAATCTAGGCCCTTGAGTGTAGTATATGTACACTAGTAGTGCAAGAATTTGTCATTTCTCAACACTTAGAAAAATTTAAAGCTTGTTCTTGCTCCCTTTGAGAGCTCACGGCAATGAGCCAATTTTTCTTGAGAAATTTTTTAGTTGTTGTCCAATAATCTCCCCATTTTAAACCAAGGTACCTAAGGGTATTGTAAGTGTTTCTCAATAGAAAGATCCCGGAAAAATGGTGTTTTCGTATTAGTCGCAAGGCGAAAACCTAAAGGGTTATTCAACTTGGAAGTTGAAACTTGAAGATGAGTTTTTCTTAAGCTTCTAAGGGTGGCTTGGAGTGGATTGGAATGTCTAAAGGAGGAGCTAAAGGTGCTAGGGATCGACTTGAACTCTTGGATCATATTTGGGCTAATTGAGGTATAATCTTCGTTTTACTTTTGTAATTGAAGATTTCATGTTATGATAAGTTATAAGTGGTCATGTGTTATGTGTTATGAAGTTTGTTAAGTGTTATGGAATTGGAAGCTAAAAATCCGAAAATGTCATATTTAGCCATTTGAAATTGAAATCCAATTTGATCGATAAATTGAATTGTCGCATGTTACCTACTTGGAGAATGTAGTAGCTAGAATCAATTGGGGCTGTTTGGTTATTCATTTGCATTGGATTACCTTCTATATTATTGTGAGCCAATTGGGGCTGTTTGGTTATTCAATTGCATTGGATTACCTTCTATATTATTGTGAGCCAATTGGGGCTGTTTGGTTATTCATTTGCATTGGATTACCTTCTATATTGTTGTGAGCCAATTGGGGCTGTTTGGTTATTCATTTGCATTGGATTACCTTCTATATTGTTGTGAGCCAATTGGGGCTGTTTGGTTATTGTATTTCGACCTTGGAAAAGGTGGCAAAGTTAGTAAAAACAAAGGAAGTGTTGTCCGATTTTCCGTAGAATTTAGTGACTTGCACTTGGAATATTCTACGTTTGAAACTAGAAATTTATAGACGTACTAGGGTCATTATAGGTTGACATACTACGTACGGCGATTGGACTTAGCAAGTGGATTAAACCGGAGAGGTATGTGGAACTTTCTTATCTCTTGAGCATGATTAAGTTGTAAATGTATAGTACGGTAGACGTACAAGATTTTGACAATCTAGTCTATTTGATATCCTTGGCTTATTTTAAAGAATGCCCAAGTGGTTTGAGTTAGGGATTTAACTCACTTGTTTAAATATTAAGGATATCTTGGTTTTCAAAAGTTAAGGGACTTTAAGTATGTTGAAAGTATTTTAATACTTGTTTTGTGGGAAAGTTTAAGTCTCTTGGTTATAAGGAAAGAATGTAATTTGCTAATGTATAAGGCTAGTATAACGGCTTTATGGGAAGTTGGTTATAATAGCTTTATGGAAAGTTTAACGAGTGGTTTACTCTAAGTAAATTAAGTAGGTTAAGGGACTTGAAGAGTTTTAAAGAATGTGATACTTGTTTCATTTTTTTAAACGTATAAGTCCCTTGGAAAGGAAATTGTACTTGACTAAGGTATAAAGTGAATATAACGACTTTATGGGGAGTTGGTTATATTGGCTTTATGGAAAGATAAATGGCTTGATTTATTTGAAAGGCAATTTGTTTTAAAGGCATCAATTGCCTATGGTTTTTACAAGAAAAGAAGTCACTTGATTTAGAAGCCTAATTTTATTTCTAAAAAGTATTGTGACTTGTCTTGAAAAGTAATTGTAACTTGATACTACGGTTATTAGTATCTTGGAGGTTGTATAATGAAATGAGTCATTTTAAAAGAATAGAAGTACGTAGTACTTTGGGTTAAATTCCCGGATTTTTATAAAAAAGACATGATAGTGCCTTAGGTAAACTAAAATGAGAGTGTATATAAACAAGAATAATAAGAAGTTAGGGGATTTCTTAACTTGCTTATGTATTGTATGATAAGCCGGTAGTGCTTATGTTATGTGTAGTAGCCGGATTTGTGCTAGTGATATATTAATCGTTGCGGGGTCATTCCCCGGGTTTGTGGCATTGTATATTTCCGTGGATTTGCTACCCACGATGCGAGGAATACCTCATGCGAGTCCGTAGGGCTTATGCGGGTGAAATAGTCCCATGCGGGCGGGTCCAGCCTATGCGAGGAATACCTCATGCGAGTCCGTAAGGGCTTATGCGGGTGAAATAGTCCCATGCGAGGAATACCTCACGCGGGTCCACTGGATCTATGCGGGTGAAATAGTCCCAGGAATAGGATTGCTTAATGACACTGCGGGCGGGTGGTCCTGCTTTGATCGTGAGCTTTCCTACTTTATATTGTAAGTATACTCCTATTTACTCTCATTGTTAGTAAGGCACAGTGTACTGTTAATTGAGTTATCATACATGTCTCCAGTTTTATTTAGACTTATGATTTCATTACAAGATTTCGCCACATATTTGGTACATGTTGTAATGACTCCTTTCGGGCCGCGTTACGCCGCAGTAGTACAGGTTGCTGATCCTCGCTCTTAGGATCACTGTTCAGCTGTTGAGAAGCTCCTTCATTTCGGAGGCTTATCCCTGGTATTGTCGGTTATTGTACATTCAGGGGTATGGCGGGGCCCTGTCCCGCCAGAGTTGTTATTCTTAGAGGTCTGTAGTCACATTGTGGATTGGGTTGTAAAGAAATAAAAAAATGTACTGTTCTATTTCTGGATTGAGTATGTTTTTTTTTACGGAAGGTGGCCTTATCGGCTAGCCTGTTGTTGTTTACTGTCTAAGTTATATGTATGTTCCGCTGCTATTCTCTGATTTATACAGCGGGGTGCCTGTAGGGCACGATCGCGCCCGGTCGGTCGTGACAAAAGTGGTATCGAGCGATTAGTCCTCGGAAAGTGTCTACGCATCGTGTCTAAGTAGAGTCTTGATTATCGGTGTGTTGTGCACCACATCTATAATCGTGAGGTCGCAGGACATTTAGGATTGGTTTCCATTCTTCTCACTCTAAGATCGTGCGATAGCGCTGTATGGTTAGGGTCGTCTCCCCCTAACAGGTTATGTTGTTTGCAGCTACGAGAAAGGCAGCAGTGACCCAGGAAAGATTATGCGGATTGCGTATCCAGGTTGGTAATGTTTGTAGTATAGTCGGTATTGGGACAGACAACTATACGGATTTATGTATGGGGGTCACATATGTGTTGCCTAGGATGATTTTAGATTTCCAGGATTTGGTAAGGACTAAATAAATATCGGGAAAGTATGAAACAGTTTAATGAACTCTCATCAAGGTTTTGCGTGCTAATTTGAGATAATTAGGTGATGATGAGCTATGTGAGAATGTAATGGACCCTCAAGAGGGTGATTAAGGGACTTAAAGTAAGACTATGTTAATAGATTGAGCTACGCAAAAGGATTTCGAGAATGGTACGGGTGAGATCCGTATGGAGTAAGTATGGTTGTTGTGGACAAGACAACCCGATTATGGTATTACGAGAAGTTTTTGTACCCGGTTACGGGGGACTGATAAGTTAGGCGGGGGAGCATGGAAATTGGGAGCCTGAGAATGTGATAACCGTCGAGACCTTAGGTATATAAGGCCTTCTCGGGTAGAAAAGTTAAGTCAGACCAAGGGTAAGAGTTAAGTGTGACGCCGAGTCGAGTTGGGGATCTATTAAGGTCGCCCCAAAGCTTGAAATGAAATGGGGCGGTTGGTAGTAGTCCCGCCACGTGACGTGGTCACGACGGTGCAAGGCCCAAGTTTAGTTAGTCATTTTACGGGTTCGTGGACGTGTTCCACCGGAACCAGGTTGTGAGAGCCGGAATGGGCCTTGTATTGATTAATTTAGTAACTTCAAAGAGTTGAGGCCAGAATTAGTATGGAATTTTGTGTACGTATGCTAGTATAAGTTTGGAAGAACGGGAAGAGTACGACCAGTGACAAAGAAAGCAACCAAGTGTAAAGAAATAAAGCCTGAATCCATGAGAACCTTTCGAGGAGACTACACCCGGGAGTGTTGGGTGGTAGCTGAGCGGGTAGATAATAATTACCGGTAACGATACAGTCGTTGGACCCTAGCAGACCTAGCAGAGCTGTTATGACAGACATTGAGGTTACTACGAGTACGGACTAGTTGGCCTCTTGTTATGCCAACGTGGACTACAGAGAGAGATTGATTCGGTACCAGTTTCCCGATAAGCCGGTTATCGAGTGGAAAGGAAGAGAAGAGGTGGTAACCAGTGAATTACTCTTCCTTCTTTGACATAATTGAATTTGAAGGAAATTTATGTTAAGTGCCCTAGCAGGTACTTGGAGTTGGTTTGGTGTGGCGGTCAGAGCCACGACGCCGGATAATTTGAAATGTGCGAGCAAGAATAATGAATGATGCAGTCTTTGTGGCGAGGCATCTTTGGTAGGTTTTGAAAATCTACACTACTTTAAGGCGGTGCGTGATGATTATATAATTACTGGACCGCGAGAGGACCCTGTGATTAGGGTTGTGACTCGAGAAAGTTTAAGTAAGGAGATAAGTTCTCTTCACGTAAAAGGGCGATTTGCGTATTATGGGGTTACGTGTACCCATGTTGTTAGACGAAGGATATAAGACGGGTAAGGTCTTCGGTATCGTCATGCCGTAAAGATATAAATGTAGGTTGCACGAGATATGATTACCCCAGACTAGTGTAAAGACCATTAGTAGATAATGGGCAGTAAGAACATTTCGAGAAAATGTGGTAACACCTAGTTATAGGCTCTACAAGCTGGGAAAGGAAAACCGGGTTACTACTTGACGAGACCAAGGAAACCTCCCCCCTAGAATGTGATTGACAGTAAGTCTTATCCGAGAGGCAAGCAAAGGAATTAAGTCTAGTTTAGTGACCAAGTTCGGTTGCAACAAAAAGGGAAACAGGAACCATAAGTGAGATTAAGGATACCCGAATATTTCGCAGGAATGAGAAAGGCTTTCAGTTATTGGAAGATAAGTTGACCACGACTACAGTTCTAACCCCTCATGTGAGACTAGAGGGTTAGGTTATTATGATAACACGTTGGGTGTTTGGCTAGGTTGTGTCTTGTGTGACTAATAAGAGATAGAGCCTATGTTTTCCTGTAGTTAGGGAAGCGGGAAAGAAGTCGCCACTCGCGATTTAGAGTGTGGCGGTTAAATCATGCCTTGAGGATTTGGGGGCATGATGTATATACAGACTTCAGGTGGATATTTGTGCAGACCACAAAAGCCTCCGGTATATCTGCAGACTGAGGCAGAAAAATTTGCGACAGCGATGGTGGTTAGAGTTACTCAAGGATTGTGATATTGATATCCTATACCATCCGGGGAAAGCCAAGACGATTCTGAGATACTCTTTGTCGTGGACTAAGGGTAGTCTGCGGATAGGCGACGGATAGACGAGGATGTGGTCGGTGAGATTCTTGATTCACGAGCCTAGGGGTTCGATTATTTGTTTCCAAGGTTAATGAAGTTCAGATCCGAGAGGTTGCGAGTCTTCCATTGTTGAGAAGTAAAGAGCGGCGATATGAGATCGATTATGATCTGATATCGAGATATGGCTCTCCGAGAGGAGAAGAGCCTGTTTGAGTAGCACCGGATGGGGTGCTGTGAGATGAGGATAGATTGCGTGTACCCGGTACTGCAGGACTAGTCAGCAGGTTTTAGGGGAGGCATACAGTGCTTATTGCTCACACTGTTCGAGGTCGACCAAGTTGTGTCGTGACCTCAGATGTATGAATGGGTAAGATGACCGGGAAAGGGACATAGCGGAGTTTACTGCTTAGTGTCCGAGTTAGTAGCAGGTCATGGTTGTGCACCAGAAGCCCAGTGGGCTATTGCAGGCAATTGAAATCCCAACCTAGATATGAGAAGTATTTTTTTTTGGATCTTGTTACAGGGTGGCATCGTACTCAGAGGAAGTGCGACTCCCTGGGGGTCATGGTAATTAGGCTGGCGAAACCAGCCGTGTTCTTTCGGATTGGGACCACTTACTCGGCTGAGGATTATGCTAGCTTGTATAGCAGGGGTATTGCGAGACTGCACGGGGTTCCTACGTTTATGATGTCAGACAGATGAGCTCGATTACGGATAACTTCTGGAGGTTTTTCAGAAGGGTTTTAGGGACACAGGTGAGTCTCAGTGTTGCATTACACCCTCAGACCGACGGGCAGGCGAGGCGTACTATCCAGGCACTTGAGGATAGGATGCGGGCCTATGTTCTTGATTTCAGATATAGCCGGGAGGGTTAATTGTCTCTTTATGTGTTGCGTACTATAACAGATACCTTTCTAGTATTCAGATGGCCCTGCATGAGGCCTTGTATGTGAAAGTGTAGATCGCGGTTGGATGCTTGACATAGACTTGATTCATGAGGTGGATAAGCGAAGCTTATCAGGAAAGATTATTAGTAGGCTTAGAGTCAGCCGAAGCTTCATACAGATAACCGACGTTGACACATGGGGTTCAGCTTGACATTTTTGGTATGAGTATTGTTATGTGGCCAAGTGTGGCATTATTGGCACGTAGGGGTTGTAAGGAGACTATGTCGCTATCTTTAAGTTGGACTCCCGAAAGAACATTCGGGGACGAATGTTTCTAAGGGGGGAAGAATGTTACACCGGAAATTCCGGATATGTTTTTAACGAACGTAAGAACTCAAATGTTAAGATTTGAGGCAGTGAAAATTATCGGAAATTTTGGAAATTGTCGGAAAGCGAAATATTGTGACGAATGGGAGGCGGCATGTCACCCCCTTAGTTAGTTGGACAGAAATGGACCTTGGGCTAAAGGGTCATTTGACCATATTAGAAATGAACAAGTCTTGCTAGCCTAGAGCTTGACATTATTGACTTGGTCAATGGGACCAGTCTTGATTTTTTAAAGAGAACTCATCCAAGCCTTTCATGTGTACTAATCTAGGCCCTTGAGTGTAGTATATGTACACTAGTAGTGCAAGAATTTGTCATTTCTCAACACTTAGAAAAATTTAAAGCTTGTTCTTGCTCCCTTTGAGAGCTCACGGCAATGAGCCAATTTTTCTTGAGAAAATTTTTAGTTGTTGTCCAATAATCTCCCCACTTTAAACCAAGGTACCTAAGGGTATTGTAAGTGTTTCTCAATAGAAAGATCCCAGAAAAATGGTGTTTTCGTATTAGTCGCAAGGCGAAAACCTAAAGGGTTATTCAACTTGGAAGTTGAAACTTGAAGATGAGTTTTTCTTAAGCTTCTAAGGGTGGTTTGGAGTGGATTGGAATGTCGAAAGGAGGAGCTAAAGGTGCTAGGGATCGACTTGAACTCTTGGATCATATTTGGGCTAATTGAGGTATAATCTTCGTTTTACTTTTGTAATTGAAGATTTCATGTTATGATAAGTTATAAGTGGTCATGTGTTATGTGTTATGAAGTTTGTTAAGTGTTATGGAACTGGAAGCTAAAAATCCGAAAATGTCATATTTAGCCATTTGAAATTGAAATCCAATTTGATCGATAAATTGAATTGTCGCATGTTACCTACTTGGAGAATGTAGTAGCTAGAGTCAATTGGGGCTGTTTGGTTATTCATTTGCATTGGATTACCTTCTATATTATTGTGATCCAATTGGGGTTGTTTGGTTATTCAATTGCATTGGATTACCTTCTATATTATTGTGAGCCAATTGAAATTTGGTTATTCATTTGCATTGGATTACCTTCTATATTGTTGTGAGCCAATTGGGGCTGTTTGGTTATTCATTTGCATTGGATTACCTTCTATATTGGTGTGAGCCAATTGGGGCTATTTGGTTATTGTATTTCGACCTTGGAAAAGGTGGCAAAGTTAGTAAAAACAAAGGAAGTGCTGTCCGATTTTCCGTAGAATTTAGTGACTTGCAATTGGAATATTCTACGTTTGAAACTAGAAATTTATAGACGTACTATGGTCATTATAGGTTGACATACTACGTACGGCGATTGGACTTAGCAAGTGGATTAAACCGGAGAGGTATGTGGAACTTTCTTATCTCTTGAGCATGATTAAGTTGTAAATGTATAGTACGGTGAGCGTCTGAGATTTTGACAATCTAGTCTATTTGATATCCTTGGCATATTTTAAAGAATGCCCAAGTGGTTTGAGTTAGGGATTTAACTCACTTGTTTAAATATTAAGGATATCTTGGTTTTCAAAAGTTAAGGGACTTTAAGTATGTTGAAAGTATTTTAATACTTGTTTTGTGGGAAAGTTTAAGTCTCTTGGTTATAAGGAAAGAATGTAATTTGCTAATGTATAAGGCTAGTATAACGGCTTTATGGGAAGTTGGTTATAATAGCTTTATGGAAAGTTTAACGAGTGGTTTACTCTAAGTAAATTAAGTAGGTTAAGGGACTTGAAGAGTTTTAAAGAATGTGATACTTGTTTCATTTTTTTAAACGTATAAGTCCCTTGGAAAGGAAATTGTACTTGACTAAGGTATAAAGTGAATATAACGACTTTATGGGGAGTTGGTTATATTGGCTTTATGGAAAGATAAATGGCTTGATTTATTTGAAAGGCAATTTGTTTTAAAGGCATCAATTGCCTAAGGTTTTTACAAGAAAAGAAGTCACTTGATTTAGAAGCCTAATTTTATTTCTAAAAAGTATTGTGACTTGTCTTGAAAAGTAATTGTAACTTGATACTACGGTTATTAGTATCTTGGAAGTTGTATAATGAAATGAGTCATTTTAAAAGAATAGAAGTACGTAGTACTTTGGGTTAAATTCCCGGATTTTTATAAAAAAGACATGATAGTGCCTTAGGTAAACTAAAATGAGAGTGTATATAAACAAGAATAATAAGAAGTTAGGGGATTTTTTAACTTGCTTATGTATTGTATGATAAGCCGGTAGTGCTTATGTTATGTGTAGTAGCCGGATTTGTGCTAGTGATATATTAATCGTTGCGGGGTCATTCCCCGAGTTTGTGGCATTGTATATTTCCGTGGATTTGCTACCCACGATGCGAGGAATACCTCATGCGAGTCCGTAGGTGTTATACCCCGTATTTCCAGAGTATGTACGTAAGGGAATACGTACGAAAGTCTTGCCTTAAAAATAAGCCTTGGACGTTTTATTTTGTACACAACTCACTAAAAGAATCGTTTTCCGACGAAACGTTTCCACAGCTTTCGTAGAGTAAATTCCGGCTATGCCATTTCTTATTTTTGCGGATTTTTCCGAGAGACGAAACATTTTGGACCAATGGGAGGCAACACTTGGCACCTCCCATTGATGGACTTGAATCGCCCATGGGCGAAATTGGAGAGCCAAGGCACGTTTTTGTGCCTTGTGCACAAATCGAGGTTGGTAGGATATTTGTGTTTAGTTAATCCTCACCCTACACTTGCCTTGCACTTGTCTTCATCTTGGCCATTGGTTGTGAGGCTTGACCTATAAATACCCCCTTAGAGATGAAGAGTTCTTCATCCACAAATCTTCCAAGTCTTGAAAAATCCTCTCCTCTCCCTTTGTAGTCTTCTCGTCCAAAAAACACCTCCCCTCCCGTGAAGGCCGGCCGAATACCCCTCTCTAGCCTAGTAGTTTGGTAGCCCCCAGCCTGGCCAAAAATCTACCCCCCCTCCCTTGGTAGAAAAGTTACCTTCTTGTATCGTTATAATGCCCAAAATACCCTAGCCCAAATACCTTAGTACTTAGTAGAAGTTGTGAAGAACTTCTAAGGTTCTTGGAGCATACAACTTAGGAGCAAAACCTTGCTCAGGCGCGACTTTTTCTAGGATATTATTGGGCTTACCGAGGTAACTAATCCTAACCCTCTTTTGAATTAGAAATATATACTGTTGTAGTATAAGGATAAGTATAAATACTTAGAAGTATATCACGAATAGAATTGAATCATTATCACAAGTAGAAGGGTTTAAAGAAGAATAATTGAATCAGACTTACATGTGATCGTTTCACGATGAACTTATATAGCTCACCGGGTAGGGAAGTGCTGCCCGACTTTCCGTAGAATTGTGAACCCTCTGTTTAGAATGACCTTCAGAGTAGTCTTTGATAGATATCTGTGACCATTATAGGTGACTCTCTGCGCGACATATTGACTTCGCGGTGGTTTTCATTTGAGAAGGTATGTGATTCTTCCTAAAACATGATATTTTACAATATATATATACGGTAGACGCGTACGTGTTAACTGAATAATAACTACGGCAATGTCTTTGACTTAAGCCTGAATAACACTTACGGCAATGCCTCGCTTAAGCCCGAATAACACTTACGTGATGCCTCACGGCTTAAGCCTGAATAATAAAGATCTGAAAGCATTTCAAAAGAATACTGAATCATTTTAAAGAGAACTAATTAGTTTTTAAAACAGAAGCTTAAGAGTTATACTAGCTTTATGGGAAGTTAAGTATAACCACTTAAGATTGATAAAAGAAACAAGTTTGCCTATGTGTTTATAACAGACTTATATTGTGAAAAGAATAATAAGATGATTTGATAAGTAGACATGATATGATGCTATGTGTGTTAGTATCTTGTAACGTTTGTATAGGTGAGTATCCTTGTTGTGCTTATGTTGTTTAAAGATAAGTTGTTATGTTAGTATACTATCACCTCTTGAGATGATCACGGGGTTAAGTCGCCTCCGACGCGGTAGACTCAGCGATGCAGGACCATGATTCGAGAATACCTCACGCGGGTCCGGGGCCTATGCGAGCTACGAGAGTTCCGAGTTAGTATGCGGGGTTATGCCTCATGCGTCTATGTGGCCATGCGGACAATGAGTCCGGGGCGATGCCGAGGAGTAGCTACCCTCGATGCGGGGTTATACCTCATGCAGCCACGTGAGTGGCCTATGCGGACTCGAGTCAGGATTAGGCTTGCGAGAATGATGATGAGGCGAGTGGCCTGTTTCGATCATTCGCAGCCTGACAAGACTCATTCTGATTACCTATTGTTGCTCTTGTTTGTGATGTGGCACTATGCGCGGTTCCTGGTTGTTTCACACATATTTGTAAACCGGTTTTAAAAATGATATGTTTTCATTTAAGTACTTTACGATTTCGCATACTTAGTACCTATTATCGACCTCCTTGGGCTGCGTTCATGCCGCGCGGTAAGGGCAGCAGTGCTAGATCCGCGTCCTTAGGATCTCTACGTTGGTGTCGGGAGCTCCATCTCTTCCGAGGCTCTACTTTTGGTATGATCTCCACTGTTGTAGATAGTTTATGCATCGAGGTATGGCGGCCTGTCCGCCATAGTTGTATATTTCCTTAGAGGTGCGTAGTCATGTTATGCAGTCTCGGATGTAATCTTGAACTATGATTATATATATATGCCGAAGGCGATGTTTTCTCACATAAATTGTGTCTTATTTTATAAACTATTTCATGTCTTGTTTTATATTTCCGCTGATTACTCTGATGTATGACTACTTGGGTGCCCGGGTAAGGCACCAGTCACGGGCCCCGGAACGGGTCGTGACAAAAGTGGTATCAGAGCAGTTAATCCTCGGAAAGTGTCTACAGACTGTATCTAGTAGAGTCTTGATTATCGGTGTGTTGTGCACCACACCAATAATCAGGAGGCTATAGGATATTTAGGATTGGTTTCCATTCTTCTCATTACGAGATCGTGCTTTAGAGGCGTGTTATAGGTTGGACCCTCTAACGTATTCCTTTCTCACATGTGATTATGCCTCCACGTAAGGCAACCCGGCCCGAGAAGGCAAGACAAAGGAGGCGCTAGTAGGACACCCAGTCACGAGGGCTCGTGCCCGTCTATACCGAGAGGCGGCGAGTTCTATGACGCCGCCACGGCCAAATTTCAAAGACCACGCACCCACACTCCCCGCCCCACACCGGGCGGAGAGTTAGGTACAAGGAGATGGCCCACTTTTGGCTAAAGTTGTGGCCCGACACGAGAGAGATTGGATCACGCAGTTCGGTTCAGCCTCGGCTCGATCGCGCGTGGTACACCCGAGGCGTATAGTTTGAGGCTACGAGATTTCTTGAGTTGTAGCCGCGGAGTTTTATGGGTCGAGGGAGGATGATCCGCAGGAGTTCATCCGTCAGCTTCAGAGGATTTTGAGAGTGATCAGGGCGTCGGAGACCGAGTCCGTGATCTTTGGTTCACATAGGCTGCGTGATACCGCAGTCGATTGGTTTGATTCATGGGAGTTATCCCGGGGAGAGCACGCGCGTCCCACTGGGGATGAGTTCTCGAGGCCTTCCTCACTCACTTCTTGCCTCGCGGATGAGAGGCGCGGCCGATAGATTTTTCTTGAGGCGCAGAGAGGGCGCCTTGTCGAAGTACAATGTCGAGTTTGATTCATTGGCTCGATATGTCCCGGCGTTAGTGCAGATATGGAGGATAGGGTACACCGCTATGTCACCGGGCTAGACGACTATATGGCCGAGTCATGTGCGGGGGTTTCTCTCCAGCCGGGTATGGACATTACCCGCATGCAGGCTCACGCCCTTGGATGCGAGGAGCGCAGAAGTCGACGAGTGGACAGACATCAGCAGAAGAAGGCCAGGACGGGAGGGTTTTCTGGTGGTTATCGTGGTGGGCGGCCTCAGCAGCAGTCTAGATTCGCACCACGCCGGCTCGAGCACTCTGCACCGCCTCGCGATCGAGTTTTCGGCGGACTGGCCCGAGGCTTCGGGCGTCGAGAGTAGCAGTCCGGCGATCGGGACCACCCCCCCAGTGTGGCCGATGCGGTAGATCCCATTACGGGAAGTGTGGTACTACTTATGGATCTTATTCTGATTGTGCCAGGTCACTTTGCGAGGACCGTCCGGCCGGCGGCGGTGGTAGGGCTCGGCGCCGTGTTACGTGGCCGCCATCATCTCCTGATTACTCGCCGGGCGTGGTGCTCATGGGTCGCCAGGTCGCGCAGGTCGTGGCTCGTGTCGATTCTAGCGGTCCTCGAACCGCATTTATGCTTTGTCGGCCAGCGAGGATCGTGAGGCCTCACCGATGTCGCCACGGTACCTTATCGGTTCTGGTTTGATGTTTATGCCTTGATAGATCCGGGTTCTACTCATCCTATATCTCCCCTTGTTGCTAGTAGGATAGGGATAGAGCACGAGTCCATGACCGCTTTCGAGGTAGCTACGCCGATGGTGATTCGGTGGTAGCTCGTGGGTATATAGGGCTTGTCCTGTGACCATTCTGATCGTCGGACCCTGGCCGACTTGATAAAGTTGGAGATGATTGACTTGACGTGATTATGGGATGGATTGGCTAGCTTCTTGCTATGCCAATGTTGGCTGAGAGAGAGTAGTACAGTTCCAGTTTCTGAGGAGCCGGTTGTTGAGTGGGAGAGCACGATATCGCCGGAGGTAGGTTTATTTCCTACCTCAAGGCTAGGAAGATGGTGCGAAGGGTATATCTACCATCTAGTTCGAGTGTTTGATAACGAGGTCGCGGTACCAGATTTTTGATCGATTCCGTAGTCGTGAGTTCCCAGACGTGTTCCCGGATGACCTCCTGTATCCTCCCGAGAGAGGAGATTGAGTTTTGTATTGACATATTGCGGATACCGGCCTATTTCCATTCCGCCATACGTAATGGCACTGCCCGAGCTGAGAGAAGTGAAGGATCGGCTTAGGATTTGCTAGAAAGAGCTTCATTAGGCCCGGTGTTTCTCCCGGGCGCGGTATTGTTCGTGAAGAAGAAGGGCGGGGCGTTGCGCATGTGTGTTGATTACTGACGAACAAGGTGACCATTAAGAACGAATACCCTCCCGTGATTGATGATTTGTTCGACCGGTTGCGAGTGCGAGATGTTTCTCAAGATTGATCTGCGATCGGGCTATCATCAGTGCGAGTCGAGAGGTGGATGTCCACAGGATCGCATTCGGACGATGCGGGCATTATGAGTTCGAGTCATGTCTTTTGGGTTGACCAATGCTCGCGGTATTCATGGATTTGATGAACCGAGTGTTCAAACCATTTTTGACACGTTTGTGATAGTGTTCATCGATGATATCTTGGTTTATTCTCGCCGTAGCGAGCACGCGGAGCATTTGAGGCGATCTTGTGATTCTCCAGACTGCAGCTTATGCGCCAAGTTTTCCAAATGTGAGTTTTGGTTGACTTGATGGCGTTTCTTGGGCATATTGTGGGTGATGGCATTCGAGTTGATACGCCAAGATCGGCGATCGAGACTTGGCGAGACCTTACTCCGCTGCAGGTTCGCATTTTACGGGCCTTGCAGTTATTATCGGCGGTTCGTGAGAAGTTTGCTTCTATCTCTGCACCATTGACTAGGTGACTCGGAAAGCGGCCAAGTTTCAGATGGTGATGCTTGTGGCGGGGTTTCGATTCTTTGAAAGAGATCGACGACCGCGCTTCTTACTCTTCCGCAGGTCGGATGGTTATGTCGTGTATTGTGATCGTCGAGCATCGGGTTGGGATACGTATTGATGCAGCATGGCGAGGGTTATAGCATATGCATCCCGACAAGTGAAGAAACACGGAGGAACTACCCCACCCATGATTTGGAGTCGGCGGTAGTGATTCACGATCAAGATCCGAGGCACTATTTGTATGGGGTTCACGTGGATATTTATACGGACCACAAGAGCCTCAGATATCTTCACCGAGGAGAGCTGAACTTACGGCGCAGACGGTGGTTAGAGTTGCTTAAGGATTACGATGTTGATATCCTATACCACGGGAAGGCCAATGTTGTGGCGTATGCTCTTAGTCGTAGGTCGATGGGAGCCTATCGATGTGCGGCTAGAGAGGAGGACATGGTTCGTGATTTGCATCGTTAGCGAGCCTTGGTGTCCGCTTGATTGATTCTCGATAGCGGTGGGGTTAGAGTTCGTGAGGTTGCCGAGTCTTCCATCGCCGAGGAGGTGAAGAGGCAACAATTTGAGGATCCGGCTTTGATTCGATATCGTGATATTTCTTCGTGAGGGCAAGGGTCCTTTTGGTAGAAGATGGGGTGCTAAGGTTTGAGGCGGCATCGTGTTCCGGATGTTTCGTGACTTGGCAAAGAGTTCTTGGGGAAGCACACGCTGCGTTACTCTATCCATCCGGTCGACCAAGATGTACCACGACCTTAGATCCGTGTATTGGTGGGATGGCTTGAAGAGGACGCGTTGCGAGTTCGTAGCTCGGTGCGTGTTGTCGGCAGTGAAGGTAGAGCACCGGAGGCACCGTGGTTTGTTCTGACGATTGAGATCCCGACCGGAAGTGGGAGGTAATCAACATGGACTTCATCACAGATTACCTCGCACTCGGAGGAGACATGATTCTATATGGGTTATCGTCGGCAAATTTGTGAAATCAGCCCACTTTCTTCCCGTCAGACGACTTTTTCGGTGAGGATTATGCGGACTTTACATCAGAGATCGCCGCGCATGGAGTCCCTACTTCGATCATATCGCATGCAGAGAGCCCGATTTACGGCTAACTTGAGGTCCTTCCAGAGGGTTTAGGACACAGTGAGCCCGAATCGCATTTCATCCACGCAGACGGACAGCAGAGCGCACTATCCGCACTCGAGGATATGCCGCGAGCTGTGTTATTGACTTCAGTGGTAGTTGGGAGGATCATTTGCCTCTAGTTGAGTTCGCTTATAATAATAGCTACCACTCCAAAGATTCGATGGCGCCTTATGAGGCCTTGTATGGGAGGAAGTGCGGATCGCCTATAGGTTGGTTCGATGTGGGCGGGCGGCTAGTGGGACAAGATTTGATACAAGCAGTGTGGATAAGGTGAAACTTATCCGAGCGGCTATCGATGACTCGAGTCGGCTGAAGTCGATGCAGATCATCGCCGCCGACATCTTGAGTTCGAGGTTCATGATTGGGTTTTCCTAAAGGTGTCACCCATGAAGGGTGTGATGAGATTCGGGAAGAAGGAAGCTCACCAAGGTACATCGGGCGCTTCAGTTGTCCGCAGGTAGGCAAGGTTGCCTACGAGTTGGATCTGCCGTCCGATCGAGGCGGTGCATCCGTGTTTCACGATCTATCTTTGAGAGATGTATCGAGGATCCATCTAGGGTGCACCCGATTGACGATGTCCAGTGACCGAGGTTATCGATGAGAGATTCCCATAGCGATAGTCGATCGTCGGGTTAGGCGTCTGCGGACGAAGGGCGTGGCTTCCGTCAAAGTCTTGTGGCGAACGAGCTCGAGGAGGAGATGACATGGGAAGCCGAGGAGGACATGAGGCGGAAGTATCCTCACCTATTCCCACACCTCCGTAAATTCACTTTCCTACTTGCAAATTTTCGTTATCGTTTACGCCTATGTGTTGCTCTGTGGCGTGTGTGGCATTTACAACTGCTTAAGCTTCGATAATTGTCTTGGGAAGGAACATTCGGACGAATGTTTCTAAGGAGGAGAATGTTATACCCGTATTTCCAGTATGTACGTAAGGGAATACGTCTGAAAGTCTTGCCTTAAAAATAAGCCTTGGACGCTTTATTTTGTACACAACTCACTAAAAGAATCGTTTTCCACGAAACGCTTCCCACGCTTTCGTAGAGTAAATTCCGCTATGCCATTTCTTATTTTTGCGGATTTTTCCGAGAGGCGAAACATTTTGGACCAACGGGAGGGCAACACTTGGCACCCTCCCATTGATGGACTTGAATCGCCCATGGACGAAATTGGAGAGCCAAGGCACGCTTTTTGTGCCTTGTGCACGTCAAGGTTGGTAGGATATTTGTGTTTAGTTAATCCTCACCCTACACTTGCCTTGCACTTGTCTTCATCTTGGCCATTGGTTGGCCAAGGCTTGACCTATAAATACCCCTTAGAGATGAAGAGTTCTTCATCCACAAATCTTCCAAGTCTTGAAAAATCCTCTCCTCTCCCTTTGTAGTCTTCTCGTCAAAAACACCTCCCTCCTCGTGAAGGCCCGCCGAATACCCCCCACTCTCTAGCCTAGTAGTTTGGCGAGGCCCCCTGCCTAGCCAAAAATCTACCCCCTCCTCGTAGAAAAGTTACCTTCTTGTATCGTTATAATGCCCAAAATACCCTAGCCCAAATACCTTAGTACTTAGTAGAAGTTGTGAAGAACTTCTAAGGTTCTTGGAGCATACAACTTAGAGCAAAACCTTGCTCAGCGACTTTTCTAGGATATTATTGGGCTTACGAGGTAACTAATCCTAACCCTCTTTTGAATTAGAAATATATCTGTTGTAGTATAAGGATAAATATAAATACTTAGAAGTATATCACAGAATAGAATTGAATCATTATCACAGTAGAAGGGTTTAAAGAAGAATAATTGAATCAGATTACATAGATCGTTTCACAAGAGAACTTATATAGCTCACCGGTAGGGAAGTCTGCCCGACTTTCCGAATTGTGAACCCTCTGTTTAGAATGACCTTCGAGTAGTCTTTGATAGATATCTGTGACCATTATAGGTTGACTCTCTGCGCGACATATTCAACTTCGCGGTGGTTTTCATTTGAGAAGGTATGTGATTCTTCCTAAAGCATGATATTTTACAATATATATATAGTACGGTGACGTACATGTGTTAATCGAATAATAACTACGGCAATGTCTTTGACTTAAGCTGAATAACACTTACGGAATGCCTCACGCTTAAGCCTGAATAACACTTACGGCAATGCCTCACGGCTTAAGCCTGAATAATAAAGATCTGAAAGCATTTCAAAAGAATACTGAATCATTTTAAAGAGAACTAATTAGTTTTTAAAACAGAAGCTTAAGAGTTATACTAGCTTTATGGGAAGTTAAGTATAACCACTTAAGATTGATAAAATAAAAAAGATTGCCTATGTGTTTATAACAGACTTATATTGTGAAAAGAATAATAAGATGATTTGATAAGTAGACATGATATGATGCTATGTGTGTTAGTATCTTGTAACGTTTGTATAGGTGAGTATCCTTGTTGTGCTTATGTTGTTTAAAGATAAGTTGTTATGTTAGTATACTATCACTCACCTCTTGAGATGATAGGGGTTAAGCCGCCCTCCGTCTGGGGTAGACTCGGTGATGCAGGACCATGATTCGAGAATACCTCATGCGGGTCCGGGGGCCTATGCGGAGCTACGAGTTCGTGTTAGTATGCGGGGTTATGCCTCACGCGGTCCATGTGGCCGTGCGGACAATGAGTCCGGGGCGATGCCGGAGTAGCTACCTCGATGCGGGGTTATACTCATGCGAGGCCCGCGAGTGGCCTATGCGGACTCGAGTCTGTGAGTTAGGCTTGCGAGAATGATGATGAGGCGAGTGGCCTGCTTCGATCATTCGCAGCCTAGACAAGACTCATTCTGATTACTATTGTTGCTCTTGTTTGTGATGTGGCACTATGCGCGGTTCCCTTCGTTGTTTCACACATATTTGTAAACCGGTTTTAAAAATGATATGTTTTCATTTAAGTACTTTACGATTTCGCATACTTAGTACCTATTATCGACCTCGCCCGGCTGCGTTCATGCCGCAGTAAGTGGCGCAGTGCTAGATCCGCATCCTTAGGATCTCTACGTTGGTGTCGGGAGCTCCATCTCTTCCGAGGCTCTACTTTTGGTATGATCTCCTGTTGTAGATAGTTTGTACAGTTCGGTATGGCGGGCCCCTGTCGCCATAGTTGTATATTTCCTTAGAGGTGCAGAGTCATTTATGCGATCTCGGATGTAATCATGAACTATGATTATATATATATGCCGAAAAGCGATGTTTTCTCACATAAAGCGTGTCTTATTTTATAAATCGTTTATGTCTTGTTTTATATTTCCGCTGATTTCTCGATGTATGACTACTTGGGTGCCGATGAGCACGATCCACGGGCCTAACGGGCAGTCGTGTGATAGGGCTTACGCGGTGAAATAGTCCCATGCGGGCGGGTCCAGCCTATGCGAGGAATACCTCATGCGAGTTCGTAAGGGCTTATGCGGGTGAAATAGTCCCATGCGAGGAATACCTCACGCATGCGGGTGAAATAGTCCCAGGAATAGGATTGCTTAATGACACTGCGGGCGGGTGGTCCTGCTTTGATCGTGAGCTTTCCTACTTTATATTGTAAGTATACTCCTATTTACTCTCATTGTTAGTAAGGCACAGTGTACTGTTAATTGAGTTATCATACATGTCTCCAGTTTTATTTAGACTTATGATTTCATTACTGATTTACAGTTTCACATATTTGGTACATGTTGTACTGACCTCCTTCGGGGGGCTGCGTTCATGCCGCAGGTAGAGTACAGGTTGCTGATCCTCGCTCTTAGGATCACTGTTCAGCTGTTGAGAAGCTCCTTCATTTCGGAGGCTTATCCCTGGTATTGTCGGTTATTGTACATTCAGGGGTATGGCGGGCCGCTTGAGTTGTTATTCTTAGAGGTGCGTAGTCACATTGTGGATTGGGTTGTAAAGAAATAAAAATTATCTTTTCTATTTACGGATTGAGTATGTTTTTTTTATACGGAAGGTGGCCTTATCGCTAGCCTGTTGTTGTTCTTCGTCTAAGTTATATGTATGTTCATTCTATTCTCGATTTATACAGCGGGGGTGCCAGTAGGCACCGATCGCGCCCGGTCGGGTCGTGGCCGATTTCTGGGCCTTGCAGTTATTATCGGTTCGTAGAAGTTTGCTTCTATCTGCACCTTTGACTAGCCGACTCGTATGCGGCTAAGTTTCAGATGGATGATGCTTGTGATCGTGGTTTCCGATTCTTGAAGGAGAGACGGCATCGCCGCTTCTTACTCTTCCAGAGGGTCCAGACGGCTATGTCGTGTATTGTGATGCGTCAGGCATCGAGTTGGGATGTGTGTTGATGCAGCAGGGCAAGGTTATAGCGTACGCATCCCGACAACTTAAGAAGCATGAGAGGAACTACCCCACCCATGATTTGGAGTTGGCAGCGGTGATTCACGCCTTGAAGATCTGGAGGCACTATTTGTATGGGGTTCATATGGATATTTATACTGACCACAAGAGCCTCCAGTATATCTTCAGCCAGAGGGAGCTGAACTTACGACAGAGACGGTGGTTAGAGCTGCTCAAGGATTATGATGTTGACATCCTGTACCACCCGGGAAAGGCCAATGTTGTGGCAGATGCTCTGAGTCGTAGGTCGATGGGTAGTCTATCAGATGTGCAGCCAGAGAGGAGGGGCATGGTTCGCGATTTGCATCAGTTAGCGAGCGTTGGTGTCCGTTTGATTGATTCTGATAGCAGTGGGGTTCGAGTTTGAGAGGTTGCCGAGTCTTCCATCGTCGAGGAGGTGAAGAGGCAACAGTTTGAGGATCCGGTTTTGATTCGGTATCGTGATACGACTCTTCGTGAGGGGAAGGGTCCTTTTGAGGTAGCACCTGATGGGGTGCTAAGGTTCGAGGCGTGTTGTGTGTTCCGGATATTGCAGACTTCTACAGCAGTTCTAGGGAAGCACACGCGCGCGTTACTCTATCCATCCGGTCGACCAAGATGTACCACGACCTTAGATCTGTGTATTGGTGGGATGGATTGAAGAGGGACGTTGCAGAGTTTGTAGCTCAGTGCCCGTGTTGTCAGCAGGTGAAGGTAGAGCACCAGAGGCCTAGTGGTTTGTTGCAGACGATAGAGATCCCGACCTGGAAGTGGGAGGTGATCAACATGGACTTCATCACAGGATTACCTCGCACTCAGAGGAAGCATGATTCTATCTGTTATCGTCGGCAGTCGCGAAATCAGCCCACTTTCTTCCCGTCGGGACGACTTTTCGGTGAGGATTATGCGGACTTTACATCCGAGAGATCGTCGACCGCATGGAGTCCCTATTTCGATCATATCGCATGAGGAGCCCGGTTACGCTAACTTCCGGAGGTCTTTCCGAAGGGTTTAGGGACGCAGTGAGCTCGAGTACCGCATTCCATCCACGAGCAGACGGACAGCGAGCGCACTATCCGCACTCTTGAGGATATCTGCGAGCCCGTGTTATCGACCGAGTAGCTGGGAGGATCATTTGCCTCTAGTTGAGTTTGCGTATAATAATAGCTACCACTCCAAGATTCGATGGCGCCTTATGAGGCCTTGTATGGGAGGAAGTGCGATCGCCGATAGGCCCGGTTTGATGTAGGCGAGTACGATTAGTGGGACCAGATTTGGTGCAGCGATGGATAAGGTGAAGCTTATCCAGAGGCGATTCTTGGCGGCTCGAGTCGACAAAGTCATATCAGATCATCGCCGTCGTCGGCATCCGGAGTTCGAGGTTGATGATTGGGTCTTCTGAAGGTGTCACCCATGAAGGGTGTGATGAGATTCGGAAGAAAGGAAACTCGACCCAGTACATCGGGCCACTATCAGTTGTCGCGGTAGGCAAGGTTGCCTACGAGTTGGGTCCGCCGTCCGATCCGGAGGCGGTGCATCCGTGTTTCATGTTTCTATCCGAGGAGATGTATCGGGATCCATCTAGTATACCCGATTGGCGATGTCCAGTGTGGAGGGGTTATCGTATGAGAGACTCCATAGCGATAATCGATCGTCGTTAAGCGTCTGCGGACCAAGGGCGTGGCTTCCGTCAAAGTCTTGTGGCGGAACGAGCTCGGGAGGAGATGACATGGGAAGGCGAGGAGGACATGAGGCAGGTACCTCACTTATTCCCACACCTCCGTGTAACTCACTTTCCTATTCTTTGGTTTTAATTATCGTATTTGCTTAAGTGTTATATTGTGGCCATGTGTGGCACTTGCAAACTGTTAAGTTGTGAGGTACTTTATCGTTAACTGTCTTGGGAAGGAACATTCGGGACGAATGTTTCTAAGGAGGGGAGAATGTTATACCCCGTATTTCCAGAGTATGTACGTGAGGACGTACGTACAAAAGTTTAGCCTTAGTTAGACACTTTGGACGAAAATATTGGGCACAACACTCGAAAAGAATCGTTTTCCGACGAAAAGTTTTCCAAAGCGTGCGTAGGGAAAATTCCGGCTATGACAATTATTTTTTTTGCGGATTTTTCCGAGAGACGAAACATTTTGGACCAACGAGAGGGCGACACTTGTCACCCTCTAGTTGGTGGATGTGAGGCGTCCATTTGGACGATTGGAATGACTTGTTTTGTCAAGGAGTTGGTAGGATATTTTTGTGTAGTAGATGGATAGGGACACTTGCCTAAATCCTCACCCTACACTTGCTTAGCACTTGGCTTCATCTTGGCCATTGGTTGGCCATTGGTTGGCCTATAAATACTCCCCTAACTTGAAGGTTTTCTTCATCCACAAATCACTCTCCAAGTCTTGAAAATCCTCCCCCTCTCTTTGTAGTATTCTCGTCCAAGAGCCCTCCCCTCGGAAGGCCCTTGGCGAATACCCCCTTGGTAGAAAGTTGTCTTCCAAGTATAGTCACTATTCCAAAATACCCTAGCCCAAATCCCTTATAGTATTTTAGTAGAAGTTGTGTAGAACTTCTAAGGGTTTCTTGGAGCTATCGGAGCGTGCAAATTAGGAGCTAAACCTCGCTCAGGATCGACGTTTATACTTGGATAATTTTGGGCTTATCGAGGTAAATACTCTTGTCCTTCTATTGTAATTGGATATTACATATAAGAATAGTATAGACTTGAGTATAAGATACACTGAAGGATATTAAAGAATAGAATTGAACTGTTATCACAGTAGACTTGTATAATTACCGGGTAGGGAAGTGCTGCCCGATTTTCCGTAGAATAGCGAACCCTCTGTTTAGAATGTCCAACAGAGTAGTCTAGACATTGATAGATGTCTTTGACTATTATAGGCTGATACTCTGCGCGCGGCATATTCGACTTGGCAGGTGGATTTCGCCGAGAAGGTATGTGATTCTTCCTATACTCTTAAGCATGATATTTTAAATATATATATAGTACGGTGACGTCGTACGTGTTAATCGAATAATAATTACGGCAATGTCTTTTGACTTAAGCCTGAATAATAATTACGGCAATGTCTTTTGACTTAAGCCTGAATAATAAGAATCTTGATGCATTTCAAAAGAATACTGAATCATTTTTAACAGAAGAGAAATATTTGGTTTTTAACAAAAAGCTTAAGAGTTATACTAGCTTTATGGGAAGTTAGGTATAACAACTTAAGAAAGATAAAAGGGACTGTTTACTTATTTGTTTATAAAAACCTTGTATTGATTTCTGTAAGGTGTAGTAAGATTGTTTGATAAATAGACATATTATGATGCTACGTGTGTTAGTGTCTTGTGATGTTGTGAAAGGGGGTCATTCTTGTTGTGCTTACGTTGCTAAACGGTAAGTCAGTTGTAATGTTATTATATCACCTACCCCCTTGACTTGTTATACCGAGGGCTTGCCACCCTTGATGCGGGTCTATACGGCCTATGCAGTCTATGTGACTATGCGGAGCTGCGGGAGTTCCAGGATTGATCATTCCGGGTGTTTTATCCCGATGCGGGGGATGCCCTATGCGGTCTGTGTGACTATGCGGTCTATGAGACTATGCGGACTGCGGGAGTCCAGGAGGGTACCGGGGGTTAGCTACCCCCGATGCGAGGAATACCTCATGCGGGTCTGTGTGTGTGACTATGCGGTGCGGAAGTCCAGACTACGCATAATGATACTATGGGCGATTGGCCTTGCCCGATCATTCGCGGCCTAGGAAAGACCGATTACATTATATCTATTTTGCTCTTGTTTATGTTGTGGCACTATGCGCTTAAACTGGTTGTATTTGCAAATGGTTTTAAATCGTTGATTTTACTTCGATGCTTTACGCTTCACATACTTAGTAATCAGATCGACCTCCTTCGGGGGCCTGCGTTCATGCCGCAGGTAAGGGCAAACATGTGCTAGATCCGCATCCTTAGGATCTTTTGCGATGGTGTCAGGAGCTCCATCTTCTCCGGAGGCTCGACTTTTGGGTATGATCTCCCTGTTGTAGTTAGTTTTATACAGTCAGGGTATGGCGGGGCCCTGTCCCGCCATAGTTGTTTACTTTAAGTGCAGTAGTCCTATTGTACAGTTGAGATGTAACTGCCAAACTTTGTTTATATATATATGCCGAAAGACACCCTTTTCTCAGAAACTGTGTATCATTTACAATTGTTTCATGTCTTGTGTTTTTATATTCCGCTGATTACTCTGATGTATGACTACTTGGGTGCCCGGGTAAGGCACCAATCACAGGCCCCGGAACGGGTCGTGACAACGTCGGCCCATATACTTATCATATGCATATATATATATATATATATATAAGTGTTGCGGATCGTGCAACCCGTCCCAATATATGCTAGTGTTGCGGATCGTGCAACCCGTCCCTATATATATAATAGTGTTGTGGATCGTGCAACCTGTCCCAATAAATATATAAGTGATGCGGATCGTGCAACCCGTCCCAATATGTATATAAGTGTTGCGGATCGTGCAACCCGTCCCAATATGTATACATAATTTTCATGGCAACCTTGTGCAATTTAAATCACCTTTTGACTCTCAATAACATTATCTTTAAAATGAACTTCCATTTTAGGAAAACCAAGGTACTATCATACCTTTCATTTTATAAATAACCAAGGCAAGCCCGTGCCTTTCATTTTAGGATTTACCGAGACAATACCATGCCTACCATTTTAGAAAAACCAAGACAATACTATGCCTTCCATTTTATACAAACCAAGGTACCAAAATATCATGTACCAAACATTTGTAATGAACTTAACTTGTAAAACCAAAGGCACTTATCATATCTAGTATCATTTTAAATCCTCTTTTGGAAAATCAAGACACTTATCATATCTAGTATCAATTTAAATTCTCATTTGGAAAATCAAGACACTTATCATATCAAGTATCAATTTAAGATTTAGATCCAATAAAACTATGTACGTCCGCCGTACATCCTTTCTTTTATAAAAACCCCAAGATACTAGCACTTGTAGCATCAAGACACTTCCACTTTTAAAATCAAGTTACTTACACTTTTAAACTCAAGTAACTCACACCTTTAAAATCAAGGCATTCACACCTTTAAAATCAAGTAACTTACACTTTTCAAATGAAGTCACTTATTTTTTTCAAATCAAGTAACTTACACTTTTCAAATCTAGTCACTTATTCTTTTCAAATCAAGTCACTTATTCTTTTTAAATCAAGTAAACACTACAATGAAATCCGAATTTATTTAAAACACGTACGTCCACCATACACTCATTTTATAAGGTTCATGCTCAAAGAAAGATAGGAAGAGTTCCACATACTAACATTTGTCGTCTGTACCAACTCGATAATCTAAATTCGTCTCGCTCCTCTAGCTAACATTATGGAAACATTTGAATGGTGATAACATATCCGAATTGCCAAATTAATTCATTTTATGAGCCATTAGTAGGTTATATATTAATAATGATCTTATCTAATCAGCTGTGAACCTAGAAAATGTAAAACGAACTGGTTATATCTTAGCTTCTATGAAGATGGAAGTCTAATCATTTTAATATAATTGATTGTCGATACCTTTTTCAGTAACGCTGCAATGACTTGTTCGATACCTTTTCTTATTAGTGTTGTAACTTAGCAAGATCAACTCGACAACAATGCTTACTAAAACCCTTACCAACATCTCCCATAAGACTTGGTAAGGACTTAGGAATAATTTAGACATGCCTTTAGCATAGAATCAATTCATGAATACTCCTTAACTTCTAAGAGTAGAATGAATCATGAAACAATACCACATGTATATTTCATACGTAGAATCATGCCAAAAGAGAGGAGGAAGTGGTTCACATACCTTATTGACGACAAACCAACACGATAAGTAGAATACGTCCCAATTAGGTACTTCAACCTATAATGACAACAACACGTCTATAAAATTCATGCATACTAGTCTAGGTTAATACCAAGTAATGACTCTCTTTTCTTATAAAGATTTGTGCAGCACTTCCTCTGCTTATACGTACTTTTCCACCTTTCAAGAAGACCAATTTCATCAATAACCAAGACACCAATTAAGGGCACAACCAAAACAGAAACCAAGGGGGATTACACGCCTACTTTACGTGTAAAATTCAGCCCCTTAATCCATATAAAAACAGTTCACAAAAACAGTCCGTGTTCCACAACAACAAGGGTAAAATGTGCGGTCTTTCAACACATTTCTACACCCTTATTCCTTTAGGACTTTCATTAGCAATTACTACACTTAAACATGCATAATGGTGGCTGATTTTCTAGCATTTTAATACCACAAAACAGTCCCTAAAACTGCACAACAATATCCAATAGTTTTATAGTATATACGGCCAACCCCAATACAATTACCCTTTCCATAATCCTTTTTAATCCAATTCAAGTTCCATTACTTTAATACAATCATATCAACTTATCAATAACAATATTACTTCAGTATAACATGCAATAGGTGACGTTAACAACATCAATTATTGTCAACGAAACCAACACTCGAAAACTGTCTACATTTGGCCACTTCACCAAATATTGTCCATACTCTTTTATTCTTCATTCTTCTTAATACAAGATCATCTATACATTATAACAACATGTAATATCCAATTACTTCAAGAGGAAGAAGAATTCTTACCTTTAAAATAGCCCAAAAACGTCCAAAACAGTCCACTAACTTTCGGCCCACAGTTTTGTCTTAGCTCCACTTCTTCAAGTTTCAATCACTCCCATGTATCCTCTACAAGCTTATAACCATCTTCCCTTCTTGTTTTACTTCCAAAAAGTTGATGAACAAGCCTAGGGTTTCCATACCCTTTTCGGCCAAGAACAATTTTGGAGAGACTTGGAGAGTTAACTTGGCTTAGAACTTGATTAGGGTTCTTAAGCTTGGATAATAATCAACTCTTGTTCTTGGAATATTTCTAGTGATTTTCGAAATTCAAGGCAAGAGAAGAGAGAGAAGAGAGCTTTTGGAAGATGAAATATTGAAATGTGGCTAAGTCTTCATCTCTATCTCTATATAGAAATATCCTTTAGCAAGACAAGTGGAGGAGTGACACATGTCACCTTCCCATTGGTCGAAATTTCCTTCTAATATAATATCTAAATATTTGTCCAAAATATCTTAAAATTGAAGGTCTCCGTGAATTCGTGAAATTTTCGGCGGACCTCATATTATCAATTTTGATACTTCATAATCCAATACTAATCCCATAAATCCAATTAGAAGTATTAAACTTCAAGTTAATAATTTTTCGTCTTCACACTTTTCCGAAATTCCCCTTAAGAAAATGTAATTATTCTTTCTTTCCAATATTTAAATCTTATTTCCTTAAGTACGTTCTCATATCATTGCCTTGGAATTACGGGGTGTAACATTCTTCCCTCCTTAGAAACATTCGTCCCGAATGTTCATAACAGGTTTCAAGCTAAACAGGTTTCAAGCTAAACATATATCGGCATAGTCTCTTTTAACTACATCCAACAAAACCAAATATGCCACACATGGCCATAACATAAAACATGTATATACACCAATCAAAAGCAAAACGAGGAATAAAATCTAGAGTGTGTGTATCATCACAATTAACTCTCATTCATGGTCTAAAAGAATTCTCTTTTCGTACCTTCATTACTCATAATTATAAACACTTCAATTCTTTTCACACTTGTTCACTCCTTTTCTTACTTGTCGTACTTTTCTCATACTTCCAAACTATTCTGGTATATATACGTAATCTCAAATATGGCTCATGTTTCCACTCCTTAGCGTTACTATTTCCAAACTTGGTCATTATACTTAGATTCAATTTCCTTCACTTGCCTCTTGGCTAAGACTTTCTGCCAATCGCAATTTAGGAAAAGATTTCCTTGATCTTGTTAAGTAGTAAACCCATTACTCTACCTATCTCATAGAGCTTATAGTCATGTGTTTAAACCCAATTCACGGTATTACATGATCCAATGGCTTGCCAAACTTTCTTGTCTTATCATTATTAGGTCTCTCATCGACTGAGTACCCATTCGTCTTACCTTAACCTTTCATTTCAAGTTGCCATGGGGGTCTCTTATCTCAAAGTATTTTTCATACTATATTTCCAACATTAGAGGTTCGCCACCCTTGGCCGAAGTGTTCCTACTGTCCATCCTCTACTATTGGTTCCTACACTGTTCCGGAGTAATTATACCTTGTGAAACTTACATAACTATAATTTCATTCACCTTTATCATTTTTATCGTAATCCTCCCTTCTACTCGTCATTAAACGAAAGAACAAAAACATTCCTACCTTGATACTTGATCATACCCTTCCTTCAAAGATCTTATTTCCAGTCTCCATATTATCTCCAACTTTAACAACACAAGTGGTTTATACTCAAACCAAAGAATCATCACAACTAGTATACTCCACATATACTAAGTATTTTAACCAAGATCACATATAAAATATTTTTCTCCCAAAGGCCTTGCATATCTAAGGTCTCAACAATGATCCAATATTCTAAGATTCTCAAATGTTCCCTGTCCCAAGCTTACACATCTCTCCCCGCACATGGGTAAGATAGCTTCTTATAGTCTCAAAATCATGTTGTCTTAATCATAACAACCCTATTTACTCCATACCAATTATTCGTACATATCACTTAAACATACAACACAGCTTAATCTAACAACATGGTACGCCATTAAGTCAATTAAACATAATCTCTTGAGGGTTCATCACCCTCTCCGACAGCTCATCACCTCCTAATTATTCCAAATTAGCACATATATAACCTTGATGTGGATTCATTAAACTGTTTCATACCTTTCAAGAAATTATCAAAGTTTAACCCACTCACGATAACCCATAATCATTTCAGGCAACACATACATGACCCTAATAAATATGTCCGTATAGATGTACATCATCATACTTACTATACAACCATTTTACCAACATGTATATCAAGTCCATATATTCTCCTTCGAGACCGCTGTCGCTTTTTTTGGAGGCATAGCTGCAACCACAATAATACGTTAGGGAGGGACTACCCTAACAACACAACTCTATCGCACGATCTTAGAGTAAGAAGAATAGAAATTAATCATAAATACACTATAGCCTCTTGTTATGGGTGTGGTGCACAACACACCGATAACCAAGACTCTACTACACACGGTCTGTAGACATTTCGAGGACTAACTGCTCTGATACCACTCTTGTCACGACCCGAACCGGCGGGCCGCGATTGGTGCCCTACCTGGGCACCCCCCTTATTATACCTTCATATCCCATATAACACATAGGACAGATAACATATGAAAACTCTATATGTAGCAACAAGGCAAGTCGATGAGGCTTCCACTATATATAAACGAGAACATCCCGACAACACAGTAGTACAACTGGCCAACAATATATATATACAACTCACGCAAGTCCAACCCACATATGAATACAGACCTTTAAGAGTTTGGACAGTAACTATGACGGGAAAAGGCCCCGCCGTACCCCTGAATATACATAAGCCATAATGGAAAACCTGTACCAAAATGATAAGCTCCGAAACAAATGAGCTATCCCAAAAGTTGAGCAAAGTCCCTAAGCTCGCGGATCACCCAACTGAGTACCTATACATGCGGGCATGAACGCAGCCCCCCGAAGGGGGTCAGTAAAACAAGGTACCAAGTATGTAAACATGAAGTACAATAAATAAGATCATAACTGTAAAAAAAGATGACAGGGACAAGTATGAAAATCAAATACCAGATCCAACCGTGCCATAATAAATAAGAGCCAATTGTGCCTTGTATCATTGTACTACTGTAACACTGTATCACTATACCATCAGACATCGTACTGCATTGTAACAACATCAGATCACTATAACACTGTACCACTTTATCACTGTACCACTGTACTTTATAAAAATGAGAATCAACTGTGCCTTTAATGAGAGTCATGTCAACATCATAGGACGCCGGCCCATATACTTATCATATGCATATATATATATATATATATATATATATATATATATATATATATATAAGTGTTGCGGATCGTGCAACCCGTCCCAATATATGCTAGTGTTGCGGATCGTGCAACCCGTCCCTATATATATAATAGTGTTGTGGATCGTGCAACCTGTCCCAATAAATATATAAGTGATACGGATCGTGCAACCCGTCCCAATATGTATATAAGTGTTGCGGATCGTGCAACCCATCCCAATATGTATACATATAACTATCATGGCAACCTTGTGCAATTTAAATCACCTTTTGACTCTCAATAACATTATCTTTAAAATGAACTTCCATTTTAGGAAAATCAAGGTACTATCATACCTTTCATTTTAGAAATAACCAAGGCAAGCCCGTGCCTTTCATTTTAGGATTTACCGAGACAATATCATGCCTCCCATTTTAGACAAACCAAGACAATACTATGCCTTCCATTTTATACAAACCAAGGTACCAAAATATCATGTACCAAAAATTTGTAATGAACTTCACTTATAAAACCAAAGGCACTTATCATATCTAGTATCATTTTCAATCCTCTTTTGGAAAATCAAGACACTTATCATATCAAGTATCAATTTAAATCCTCATTTGGAAAATCAAGACACTTATCATATCAAGTATTAATTTAAATCCTCATTTGGAAAATCAAGACACTTATCATATCAAGTATCAATTTAAGATTTAGATCCAATAAAACTATGTACGTCCGCTGTACATCCTTTATTTTATAAAAAACCCCAAGATACTAGCACTTGTAGCATCAAGACTCTTCCACTTTTAAAATCAAGTTACTTACACTTTTAAACTCAAGTAACCTACACTTTTAAAATCAAGGCACTCACACCTTTAAAATCAAGTAACTTACACTTTTCAAATCAAGTAACTTATTTTTTTCAAATTAAGTAACTTACACTTTTAAAATCAAGTCACTTATTTCTTTTCAAATCAAGTAACTTACACTTTTCAAATCAAGTCACTTATTCTTTTCAAATCAAGTCACTTATTCTTTTCAAATCAAGTAAACACTACAATGAAATCTGAATTTATTTAAAAGACGTACGTCCACCGTACACTCATTTTATAAGGTTCATGCTCAAAGAAAGATAGGAAGAGTTCCACATACTAACACTTGTCGTCTGTACCAACTCGATAATCTAAATTCGTCTCGCTCCTCTAGCTAACATTATGGAAACATTTGAATGGTGATAACATATCCGAATTGCCAAATTAATTCATTTTATGAGCCATTAGTAGGTTATATATTAATAATGATCTTATGTAATCAGATGTGAACCTAGAAAATGTAAAACGAACTGGTTATATCTTAGCTTCTATACAGATGGAAGTCTAATCATTTTAATATAATTGATTGTCGATACCTTTTTCAGTAACGCTGCAATGACTTGTTCGATACCTTTTCTCATTAGTGTTGTAACTTAGCAAGATCAACTCGACAACAATGCTTACTAAAACCCTTACCAACATCTCCCATAAGACTTGGTAAGTACTTAGGAATAATTTAGACATGCCTTTAGCATAGAATCAATTCATGAATACTCCTTAACTTCTAAGAGTAGAATGAATCATGAAACAATACCACATGTATATTTCATACGTAGAATCATGCCAAAAGAGAGGAGGAAGAGGTTCACATACCTTATTGACGACAAACCAACACGATAAGTAGAATACGTCCCAATTAGGTACTTCAACCTATAATGACAACAATACGTCTATCAACTTCATGCTTACTAGTGTAGGTTAATACCAAGTAATGGCTCTTTTTTCTTATAAAAATTTGGGCAGCACTTCCCCTGCTTATACGTTACTTTTCCACCTTTCAAGAAGACCAATTTTATCAATAACCAAGGCACCAATTAAGGGCAGAACCAAAACAGCAACCCAAAGGGATTACAAGCCTACTTTACGTGTAAAATTCAGCCCCTTAATCCATATAAAAACAGTTCACAAAACAGTCTATATTCCACAACAACAAGGGTAAAATGTGCGGCCTTTCAACACCTTTCTACACCCTTATTCCTTTAGGACTTTCATTAGCAATTACTACACTTAAACATGCATAATGGTGGCTGATTTTCCAGCATTTTAATACCACAAAACAGTCCCTAAAACTGCACAACAATATCCAACAGTTTTATAGTATATACGGCCAACAACCCCAATATAATTACCCTTTCCATAATCCTTTTTAATCCAATTCAAGCTCCAATACTTTAATAAAATTATATCAACTTATCAACAACAATTTTACTTCATTATAACATGAAATAGGTGATGTTAATAACATCAATTATAGTCAACGAAACCAACACCCGAAAACTGTCTACATTCGGCCACTTCACCAAATATTGTCCATACTCTTTTTATTCTTCATTCTTCTTAATACAAGATCATCTATACATTATAACAACATGTAATATCCAATTACTTAAAGAGGAAGAAGAATTCTTACCTTTAAAATAGCCCAAAATGTCCAAAACAGGCCACTAACTTTCGACCCACAGTTTTGTCTTAGATCCACTTCTTCAAGTTCCAATCACTCCTATGTATCCTCTACAAGCTTATAACCATCTCCCCTTCTTGTTTTACTTCCAAAATGTTGATGAACAAGCGTAGGGTTTCCATACCCTTTTCGGCCAAGAACAATTTTGGAGAGACTTGGAGAGTTAACTTGGCTTAGAACTTGATTAGAGCTCTTAATCTTGGATAATAATCAACTCTTGTTCTTGGAATTTTTCTAGGAATTTTCGAAATTCAAGGCAGGAGAAGAGAGAGAATAGAGCTTTTGGAAAATGAAATATTGAAATGTGGCTAAGTCTTCATCTCTATCTCTGTATAGAAATATCCTTTAGCAAGACAAGTGGAGGAGTGACACATGTCACCCTCCCATTGGTCGAAATTTCCTTCTAATAAAATATCTAAATATTTGTCCAAAATATCTTAAAATCGAAGGGTCCTGCGAATTCGTGAAATTTTTGGTGGACCCCATATTATCAATTCCGATACTTCATAATCCAATATTAATCCCGTAAATTCAATTAGAAGTATTAAACTCCAAGTTAATAATTTTTCGTCTTCACACTTTTCCGAAATTTCCCTTAAGAAAATGTGATTATTCTTTCCTTCCAATATTCAAATCTTACTTCCTTAAGTACGTTCTCATATCATTGCCTTGGAATTATGATGTGTAACAACTGAGGTCCCAAAATGCGAGGATGATCCAAAGGTGTGGACGACGCTTGATGTCATCGTACTTCAGTGGATTTACTCTACTATCTCGACCAACCTGTTGCAAATGATTATTGAGCCAGACGCTACGGAAAAGGCTGCTTGGGATAGACTGCGTGACATATTCCAGGATAATCAGAATTCTAGAGTTATTACACTTGAGCAGGAAATTTTCCACGTCAACATGGAAAATTTCTCAAACGTTTCAACTTATTGCAAAAGGTTGAAAGAATTGGCGGACCAAATCCGCAACGTTGGTGCGCCCGTTAGTGAGGATTGTCTTGTTTTATAGATGGTTGTCGGCCTCTCCAAGGCCTATAGTAGTGTGAGGACTCTACTTCGTCAAAGTAACCCTCTACCAAAGTTTTATCAAGCCCGCTCCATTCTTACTTTGAAGAAGCCGACTTGGCTAAAAGGAGGCTACCGACACTAGCCCGTAGTCATGACATCCTCCACAAATTCTTCAAGTTTCATTGATAATTTGGGCTAAAACCGTGCTCACAGTGGCGGCAAAAATAATCGTAAAAACAACAGGAAAGATCGTGGCAGCAAACGCCGTAGTTCCGGCGGTAAGAGCGACGACAGTAGGTCCCACCCGAAACGCAGTGGGCCACCACCCAACTAGTCTCAGCCTTGGGCCAACTGGCCGTGGGCCTGGACCAGTGGGACGTGGCCCAACAACTACTGGTCCAGCAATGTTCCAATCCCCCAGGTTCTGGGCCAGTAGCAGACTTCTAGGCCCAACATGCCTTGGCCCAACAGTCACGGTCCAGCTATGCAGTGGCCAAACAGTGGGCAATGGACAAATAACTTTCGTTACAGTTCTGGGTCGGGGAAACAAGCCGACGTGCTTGGGCCCCGAACTCCTCAGGCCTATTATACAGCAGGCCCCACCCCGACCAATATTGAGACTTCTATGCACACACTTGGAATAAATCCCTCGGACCCAAATTAGTACATAGACACCGACACAACTACACATATGACGTCCGACCCAGGTACTCTCTCGTCTTATTCCAATTTTAGCGGTAATCGTGGCATAATTGTTGGTAATGGTAATTCAATTCCAATTTGTGGTTATGGTCATAAAACTTTGTCTCCCCCCCCCATCCACCTCTTATCTTGAAAAATACCCTTCATGCCCCTAAATTGATAAAAACAAATTGGTGTATGTCCGTAAATTCACCACTGATAATTTCGTTTATATTAATTTTGATCCGTTTGGGTTTTCTGTAAAGGATTTCAAAACAGGAATTCCTCTCATGAGGTGTGATAGTACAGGATATCTTTATCATATCACACCAAGTTTCAGTCTTTAGAGTCAAGTAAAGCCATCTACATTTGTCGCCCTTGCTCTTTCCTTGTGGCATGCTCGTCTAGGTTATCTGGGGTCATCTATTTTGTCTTTCTTAGATAAAAATAAATTTATTTTTTGTAAATGTACGCATAGTACTCCGAATTGTCAATCTTGATCTTTAGGAAAGATTGTTAGATTGTCATTTGATGACTCTAATTCTCATACTCTAATGCCATTTCATATTATTCATAGCGATCTATGGATGTCTCTTATTCTCAGTTCTTTGGGTCATCGTTATTACCTTCTATTTTTGGATGATTATTCTAATTTTTTATGGACTTTTTCAATCGCGAAAATATCTCAAGTTTTTTCCACCTTAAAATTTAGAGCATTCATTAGAACCCAACTCGAACGAGAAACTAAAAATATCCAATGTGATAATGACAAAGAATATGACAATGGGGTGTTTCGGGAATTTTGTGCTATTAATGGGATAAATTTTCATTTTTCTTGTCCTCATACCTCTTCACAAAATGGGAAAGCCGAACGAAAAAATCGTACCATTAACAACATTATCCGAACTTTATTGATTCATGTATCTGTACCCCCTTCTTTTTGGCATCATGCTCTACAGATGGCTACATATCTTCTTAACATTCTTCCTATCAAAAGTTTGACATATTCCTCTCCTCTTCTAAATTTTATATAATAAGACTCCTTCGTTTTCACATCTTATGGTCTTTGGGTGCTTATGTTATCCGTTGTTTTCATCAACCACAATTAACAAACTTCAGGCCTGTTCTACCCCTTGTGTGTTTTTGGGTTATCCGTCAAATTATCGTGGTTATAAATATTTTGATTTATCATCTAATAAAATCATTCTTAGTGGCCATGTAATATTTGATGAGTCCCAATTTCCTTTTGCAAAGGTAAATAGTCTCGTGCCTCGTTCGTATAATTTTTTGGATGATGATATATTCTCATATATTATCCAATATTTATCAGATATGTCCATGTTGAGTGTATTTTGGTACACTCTTTTGAGTCATTTTTAGTTAGTATTTTACTCTTTTCGTTTGTGTTTAGTATAGTATTAGGGTTGTTTTTCTTTCTTTTGAATCACAGCGGTTCCAAAGGAGGAAATACATAATTGAGGATGAAATGAGCCCAATGAAGATGAAATTTGCATAATCACAGCCCAAGGAATGAAGCCTAAAATGTCCCAAGAAGAATAGAGGAAATAAGGTGAAATCCGGACGAAAACAGGTCAAGGGCCGCGGCATAAGGCAAGGAAGGGTCGCGGCGCTGATGAGCCGCGGCTAAAGGAATTAGGGCCGCGGCGTGAAAATTCCAGAGAGCAAGAAAAATATTCACCGTGCCAAGAGCCGCGGCGCCTAGACGAAGGGCCACAACACCTCAGAAGCAGAATGCTCAAGTATTGTTTGTTGATTAAGGGTCGCGGTGCCTGGACGAAGGGCCGCAGCTCCGACGCGTATTTTCCAAATTTCGTGGGCCAAATTGGAGAGGGTTTTTATGGTCCGAAAGGCAAACTTTCTCAAGTATAAAATCCCTAAACCCTGCTCATATTAGATACCATAATAAAATAATCATACTTTGGAGAGGAGAACGGCAGCTACAAGCTACACAATTGGAGACTCTTTTTCAAGTTCTTTCTCTTTTCTTTACTTTAATTCAGTTTATGTTGGATTGTAATTTAGTTCTTAGCATGACAATGTTTAGGATCTAATTACTTTATTAGGGTTTTTCGTCGAATCGCTTGAAACTCTTTCATATAGTTAATGCATTAGTTATTGATTTCTTCTTCAGGCATATTAAGATCTATTCAATAATTATTTTGATTGTTTGATAATTAACTCATCACTAATTGTCATCACATATATGATTTCGAATCAAAATTCTGAAAGGTGAGATTTGAATATGCTGTAGTTGAATAGACATAGGTTAAAAATCGTGGACGAAAGTACCCCAATACTTGTGTAGGTTTAGGGTTATTGTTCTTAATCCTCCTGTGTGGTAAAATCTATCATAGAAATATAGAAGGTTGTTGTACATGATTGAGCTTTTGTGTGTCCTAACCGGAATATAATGACAGATTAGTTAACCTGCTATTTTAATACGAAGAAGAATCATTAGCATTGCATTAACGCGTGAAAGAGTGGATAGTTGAGGAGATTGGAAGCCCTATTTCCATCATAACTGTTTTAAATCCCAAAGTATTTTCAACATTAGTTTAATTTCTGCACTTTATTTTAATTTGTAGTTGTAATTATCAAAAAAAAAAATGTTAACCAAATAGATATCATAGAATAGATAATCGATACTTGATAACCAGTCTTACAGACTATATTACCTGAAGCGATACGTACACTTGCGTAAGCACTTGGAAATATCCTAACAAGTTTTTGGCGCCGTTGCCGGGGACTGGCGTACTTTCAATATCGATTTATCTATTCTTATTTCTAATTTGGTTTTTATTTTCAGTTTGTTTTTTTTATTTTTTTTATTTTGTTTTAGTGTTGTTTGCCGTGATCTGTTTGTTGTTTTTTATTAGTCTCAGGAACTTAGTTTATGCGAAGTAGGAGAGGAGCAAACACTCATATCCCTCTGAATCCTGAGATTGATAGATTGTGCAGACAGAACAGAAAAGAGAAAAGAGTTGTTGATTCCTTAGCAATGAGAGATCAACGAAACAACAATGAGGGCAATGATGAGTTACCGGCTTTGATGAGACAAGTCCCGCATCCTGCAGAAAGGAGCTTAGGGGACTATATGTTGCCTAATATTACAGGGGTGCAGACTTGCATCAGGCTTCCAGCTGTTGAAGCCAATAATTTTGAAATCAAACCAACGATCTTGCACATGGTCCAAGGTTCAGTCCAATTTGGGGGATTACCGACAGAAGATCCCTACTTGCATCTTGCAAATTTCCTGGAGCTGTGTGCAACGTTTAAAAACAATGGTGTTACTGATGATGTCATTTGGTTGAGGCTCTTCCCATTCTCACTCAGGGAGATAACAATGTGCTGGTTGAATTCATTACAGGCGAACTCCATCACTACATAGCAAGACTTAGCCCAGAAGTTCCTTGACATGTTCTTCCCTCCATCCAAAGTAGCAAAGCTCAGAGGAGAGCTTAATAATTACTATCAGATGGATGGAGGGTCACTCTACGATGCATGGGAGCGTTTCAAAGATCTGCAGAGAAAGTGTCCTCATCATGGGATTGAGAAGTGGATGTTAGTCCACATATTCTACAACGGGATGTGTGGTACAACTCGTACCATTATTGATGCTGCAGCAGGAGGAACGTTCATGAAAAAGAGTGCTAATGCACATGATTTGCTAGAGGACATGACCACAAACAACCATCAGGGGACCGATGAGAGAGCAGGTAATGGTAGGAAAGTAGTTGGGATTCATGAGCTAGATGATATTTGTCACGCCCCGAACCCCGGGCCCGCGACTGGTGCCCTACCTGGGCACCCTTCTAATCATACAACATACGTAACTTGCAGAAGATAAATAACACTATTTTTTTTTCTTTAAACAAAGGCAAAACCGATAAGGCTGCCACAATATTAGTCACCCGAAAGGGGCTACATTGTTCAACAATGTAAATACAACTCTATCCAGTCCAGCCCACATATGAATACAAACCTCTAAGATTTTGGACACATACTATGGCGGGACAAGGCCCCGCCGTACCTCTGAATATACCTAGCCATAATGACAAGCTCCGGAACATTGGAGTTATCCCATAAAGCTGAACAAGGATCCTAAGCTCGCGGATCCACAACGGAGTATCTAGACCTGCGGACATGAACGCAAATTTCGGCGAAGGTCGATACAACGTACCAAGTATGGAAGCAATACAAGATAATAAACAAGATCATAATCATACAAGAATGACAGGGCAAGTATGAAAATCAAATACCGATCCTACCGTGTCATATAACAATCGAGCCAATCAGACCTTGTATCAGACTACTAAACACCGTACCACTTTCACATATGAAAGCCATGTCAAAATCCGGGACACCTGCCCTCAGCATATAATATCACAGAAGCATGCTCGTGGAATACAACATCACCGTCAGCATGTAACAAGTATAATGTACCCTACCAGTACACTGTGCCTTTTTAACAATGAGAGTAAACCTTACATGCTTTAAAATATGAAGCTTATGATCAATCTAGGGCCACCCGCCTGTAGTATCATTATGCAATATTACTCATGGGACTATTTCACCCGCATAGGCCTTGTGTACCCGCATGAGGTAATTTCCTCGCATAGGACTATTTCACCCGCATAGGCCTTGTGGACCCGCATGAGGTAATTTCCTCGCATAGGTTGTATTCGCCCGCATGGGACTGTTTCACCCGCATGAGCCCTACAGACTCGCATGAGGTAGCTTCCTCGCATCGTGGGGAGTAAATCCACGGAATATGAAAATGCAACATGCCCCGGGGAATGACCCCGTAATGAATAACATATCACAAGCACAATCGTCTAATATAATCACGTAACATGAGCACAACCGGCTATCATAATCACATAACATAAGCACAACCGGCTACCATAAATATCATAAGCAAGTTAAGACATCCCTTAACTCTTATTAGACTTAATTAGCATGCACTCTCATTTTATTTAACTTAAGGCACTAACATGTCATGAAAAATCCGAGAATTTAACCCAAAGTACTACGTACCTCTATTCTTTTCAAAAGACTCCTTTATATATATAACCCCAAGATACTAACACCCTTAGTATCAAGGCATGCTTACTTTTTCAAAACAAGTGACTACACCTTTTAGAAATTCATTTCAAGGCTTTTAAACCAAGTGACTTCTACTTTCAAAACTTAGGCAACTTATGCCTTTAAATCAAGTTGTCTTTCTTAAAACCAAGTCATTTATCCTTGTTTAAATCATTTGAGTAAACCTGTTACACCCCGTAACTCCAGGACACGTTTAAGAGAAAGTACGTAAGGAACTCAAGACTTGAAATGGTTACGAAAGGAAGAATTGTTTTTCCGACGGAAAATTTTCCGAACGTCGTAAAGGAGAAATGTTCGTTGAGAAGAATTGGATTCTCAAAATGCATTAATTGAGGATTATGGAATGTATTTTAGTTATGGAGATTTATTTTACGGATTTGGTCGTGTGGGGCCCACCCAAGGAATTTTACGTTTTGTGGGGCCCACGAGGGTTACGGAATTTTATGGACGAATGGGAGGGCGACACGTGGCACCCTCCCACATGGCTTGGTCGAATTAATGCAAGGGTAAAAGGGTCATTTGACCATTATGGAGGATAAGTCTTGTGGCTTGATTTTGTTGACTTGTCAAAGGGCCACATGGGCTTGATCCTAGTGAAAACCCATCTTAGCCACCCATTTGTTTAAGTCTTGACCCTCCATAGTGTTATAAATATATACTAGTAGCAAGAGAGAGCCAACACTTAGCCACATTTCACAAAAAATTGGAAGAACACAAGAGGGGGGCTCACGGGTTCACTCCTTAGGGAGAAGAAATTTTTTGGTTTCTTGTTCATTAAGCTCCCCACTTTAAACCAAGGTTCTTGAGGGTAGTGTAAGCATATCTAAATAGAAAAATCCCGGAAAAAGATAGTTTTCGGATTAGTCATGTGCGAAAACCTAGTTGTCTTTCTAGGTTTTGGATCGATGTTGAAGGAAAGTTGTTGGTGTGGTTCTAAGGGTCTCAAGTAGCGGATTGAAGTGTCTTGAAGAGACTCTAAGTTGCTAAGGAGCGATTTCGGATTGGAAGTTGGACTAAGAATCGTTGAGGTATAATCTTGTTCTTTGAAAGTGTTACAAGATTATTTATATTGTTGTTAGCTTTACTTGTTTCTAGCATGAAGTATATGTGTTGAAGTCTATATGGATTGTGGATTGCTTGTAGCCTTAGAATCCGAAATGTAAGTAAGCCATGTTAAGTTGGATTACAATTTTAGTTGTTATTAGAATCGTCGCATGTTTTTGACTTGGAGATTATAGTAGTTATAATCGTTTGCGACTTGATATCATGTTAGGCTAATAACTTGGATTGAAATGGAAATTGGATAAGAATTGGTATTGTTGAACTCAAGGTGGCCGAATTGGTACTTGTAGTTTGTAGTATGGTTATTTATTTGTATTGGACTACCTTATAGAATGTGGTGATCCAATTGGGGTTGTTTGGTTATTGTATTCGGCCTTGAAAAAGGTGGCAAAGTTAGTAGAAACAAAGGAGGTGCTGTCCGATTTTCCGTAGAAATTGGTGACTTAGCACTTAGAATAATTCTACGTATGAAGTGAGAGGTTAATGGACGTTTTGTGACCATTATAGGTTGAAGTACTAAGTATAGCGTATCCTACTTGGAGAGTGGAATAACTATCAAGATTGAAGTACTTTGGAGCATTTTGCTACGTGTCGATAATCGTCGCGAGGTATGTGAACCTCTTCCTTCCTTTGGCATGATTCTATGTATGGAATATACCTGTGGTATCATTTCATGTTTCATTCTACTCTTAGAAGTTAAGAGGTAGTTGTGTGATTTACACTATGTAGAACTTTTCCTATCTTTGGGCATGACTAGTTGCACGTATGTAGTACGGTAGACGTACAACACCTTGATATCCTTTACTAGTTTATGAATAACCAAGTCGGGTGAGTTAGGAGATTAACTCACTTTGGAAGTATAAAGGATGTCTTAAGTTTTATTAAGGTTAAGGGACTTAAAGAGTTTTAAAGTATGTGATACTTGTTCGCTTAATCGTATAAGTCCATCGATAGGAAATTGTATATGGCTAAGGTATAAAGGGAATATAATAGCTTTATGGGAAGTTAGTTATATTTGCTTTATGGAAAGATAATGACTTGACTTTAGTGAAAGTGGCAACTTGATTTTACTGGCATCACTTGCCTAAGGTTTTATAAGAAAACGAGTCACTTGTTTTCTAAAGGTTAAGAGACTAATTGTATTTTTGAAAGTTAAGAGAATTGATCTCAAAGTATTTTAATACTTGGTTTCAAAAAGTAGAAGTCTCTTGGTTATAAAAGGAATGAGTTGGTCTAAAACCATAAAGGGTTATAACGGCTTTATGGGGAGTTGGTTATAACGACTTTATGGAAGGGTTAAAAGAATGGTTTTCTTCAGTAATGTAAGCAAAGAATGATTTGATATAAAAAAAAGGGCAAACTGTTTTTAAGGTACCAGTTGCTTAGGGTTTCTAAGAAAGAAGTCACTTGTTTTGTGTTTAATTGTATTTCTAAAAGGTATTGTGACTTGTCTTGAAAGGTGGATAGGACTTGATACTATAGTTGTTAGTATCCGGGAAGTGTTATTTGAAAAGAGTATTTCTAAAGGAGTAGAAGTCGTAGTACGTTGGGTTAAATTCCGGATTTTATATGACATTATCGACCCGTGAACGGGCCGGCAAGATACCTTTACGCGCACTATATGACATTATCGACCAGAACGGGCGGGCAAGATACCTTTACGCGCACTATATGACATTATCGTCCCGCAGACGGGCGCAATATACCTTTATGGCGCACTATATGACATTATCGACCCAGACGGGCCGGCAAGATACCTTTACGGGCGCACTATATGACATTATCGCCCAGACGGGTAGGCAAGATACCTTTACGGGCGCACTATATGACATTATCGACCCGAGACGGGCCGCAAGATACCTTTATGGGCGCACTATATGACATTATCGCCCCGAGACGGCGGGCAAGATACCTTTACGGACTATATGACATTATCGCCCCGCAGACGGGCCGCAAGATACCTTACGGGCGCACTATATGACATTATCGCCCCGTAGACGGGCGGCAAGATACCTTTATGGGTAGACTATATGACATTATCGCCCCGAGACGGGCCGCAAGATACCTTTATGGGCGCACTATATGACATTATCGCCCCGTGACGGGCCGCAAGATACCTTTATGGGCGCACTATATGACATTATCGCCCCAGACGGGTCGGGCAAGATACCTTGTGGCGGACTACGTGACTTTATCGCGTCCCGTGTCAGCCGGCAAAGATAGGTGTCCTCCCGTGCGGCCGGATTATACTCATGAAAGATAGTAAGTTTCTGAGAATGAACTTAATGATTTTCCTAATCATGTACATAAGTATGTGACTATAACTTTTATTGAAAATGGGAAAAGATAATAAGGTACGATTAAGTTCACGTGATGGTAATGACATGGTAGGTTCAGGTATTTACCCTTTTTATACTTGCCCCTGTCATTCTTTTGTACAGTTATGATCTGTTTACTGTACTTTATTTCTGTTCCATATTCGTAAATTGTTGTTATCGACCCTTCGGGGCCGCGTTCATGTCCGCAGTTTAGGTACGATTGTGGATCCGCGAGCTTAGGATCCTGGTTCAGCATTTTGAGATGGCTCCAATGTTCCGGAGTTGTCATGGTTATGTATATTCAGGGGTACGGCGGGGCCTTGTCCCGTCATAGTATTTGTCCAAATCTTAGAGGTCTGTATTCATCCGTAAATTTGGGTGGCTAGAGTTGCTTTTACGTTGTTAAACAGTGTAGACCCTTTCGGGTAATTTTTATGTTATGGCAGCCTTATCGGCTTGGCCTTGGAAAAAAAAAAAGGGTGTTATTTATCTTCCGTAGTTTTGTTATGTTGTACGATTAGAAGGGTGCCCAGGTAGGGCACGATCGCGCCCGGGTCGGTCGTGACAAAAGTGGTATCGAGCGATTAGTCCTGAAAGTGTCTACGCGTGTCTAGTAGAGTCTTGATTATCGGTGTGTTGCGCACCACATCTATAATCGTGAGGACGCAGACATTTAGGATTGGTTTCCATTCTTCTAACTCTGAGATCGTGTGATGGAGCTGTGTTGTTAGGGTCGTCGCTCCCTAACGAGTTATGTTGATTGTAGCTACGAGAAAGGCAGCAGTGACCCAGGAATGACTATGTGGATTGCGTATCCAGGTTGGTAATGATTGTAGTATAGTTGGTATTGTGATATACATCTATACGAGTTATGTCAGGTCGGGCAGCGTGTTGCCTAGAATGATTTTAGATTACCAGGAGTTGGTAAAGACTAACTAGATACCGGGAAGGTATGAAACAGTTAATGTTTTCTCGCCAAGGTCTTCTCGGGTGGAAAGATTTATTATGGACCAAGGATAAAAAGTTAAGTGCGACGGCGGGTCGGGGTGTGTACCTGTTACGGTTCGCCCCATAGCCTGAAATGGAGTAGGATCAGTTGGTAGCGATTCGCTCGTGGCGAGGTCACGGTGCAAGGCCCAAGTCTAGTTAATTGTTTTACGGGTTCGTGGACGCGTTCCACCGGAACCAGGTCGTGAAAGCCGGAAATGGCCTTATTTTGTTTTATAGAGTGACTCCAAATATTAGAGGCCAAATTGGTATGGAAGTTATGTATGTATGTTAGAAGGAGTTGGAAGTACGAAAAGGTAATCTCTTTTGGGCTTATGATGGACGGATGTGCGTGTGCGAGGTATTAGGGCCATGTGTGGCATTATCGTTATGTCGGGGTTGTGAAAGGAAACTATGTCGCTAATTATAAAGTTTGACTCCGAAAGAACATTCGGGGACGAATGTTTCTAAGGGGGGAATAATGTTACACCCCGTAACTCTAGGACACGTTTAAGAGAAAGTACGTAAGGAACTCAAGACTTGAAATGGTTACGAAAGGAAGAATTGTTTTTCCGACGGAAAATTTTCCGAACGTCGTAAAGGAGAAATGTTCGTTGAGAAGAATTGGATTCTCAAAATGCATTAATTGAGGATTATGGAATGTATTTTAGTTATGGAGATTTATTTTACGGATTTGGTCGTGTGGGGCCCACCCAAGGAATTTTACGTTTTGTGGGGCCCACGAGGGTTACGGAATTTTATGGACGAATGGGAGGGCGACACGTGGCACCCTCCCACATGGCTTGGTCGAATTAATGCAAGGGTAAAAGGGTCATTTGACCATTATGGAGGATAAGTCTTGTGGCTTGATTTTGTTGACTTGTCAAAGGGCCACATGGGCTTGATCCTAGTGAAAACCCATCTTAGCCACCCATTTGTTTAAGTCTTGACCCTCCATAGTGTTATAAATATATACTAGTAGCAAGAGAGAGCCAACACTTAGCCACATTTCACAAAAAATTGGAAGAACACAAGAGGGGGGCTCACGGGTTCACTCCTTAGGGAGAAGAAAATTTTTGGTTTCTTGTTCATTAAGCTCCCCACTTTAAACCAAGGTTCTTGAGGGTAGTGTAAGCATATCTCAATAGAAAAATCCCGGAAAAAGATAGTTTTCTGATTAGTCAAAGCGAAAACCTAGTTGTCTTTCTAGGTTTTGGATCGATGTTGAAGGAAAGTTGTTGGTGTGGTTCTATGGTCTCAGTAGCGGATTGAAGCGTCTTGAAGAGACTCTAAGTTGCTAAGGAGCGATTTCGGATTGGAAGTTGGACTAAGAATCGTTGAGGTATAATCTTGTTCTTTGAAAGTGTTACAAGATTATTTATATTGTTGTTAGCTTTACTTGTTGCTAGCATGAAGTATATGTGTTGAAGTCTATATGGATTGTGGATTGCTTGTAGCCTTAGAATCCAAATGTAAGTAAGTCATGTTAAGTTGGATTACAATTTTAGTTGTTATTAGAATCGCCGCATGTTTTTGACTTCGAGATTATAGTAGTTATAATCGTTTGCGACTTGATATCATGTTAGGCTAATAACTTGGATTGAAATGGAAATTGGATAAGAATTGGTATTGTTGAACTCAAGGTGGCGAATTGGTACTTGTAGTTTGTAGTATGGTTATTTATTTGTATCGACTACCTTATAGAATGTGGTGAGCCAATCGGGCTGCTTGGTTATTGTATTCGCCTTGAAAAGGTGGCAAAGTTAGTAGAAACAAAGGAGGTGCTGTCCGATTTTCCGTAGAAATTGGTGACTTAGCACTTAGAATAATTCTACGTATGAAGTGAGAGGTTAATGGACGTTTTGTGACCATTATAGGTTGAAGTACTAAGTATAGCGTATCCTACTTGGAGAGTGGAATAGCTATCAAGATTGAAGTACTTTGGAGCATTTTGCTACGTGTCGATAATCGTCGCGAGGTATGTGAACCTCTTCCTTCCTTTGGCATGATTCTATGTATGGAATATACCTGTGGTATCATTTCATGTTTCATTCTACTCTTAGAAGTTAAGAGGTAGTTGTGTGATTTACACTATGTAGAACTTTTCCTATCTTTGGGCATGACTAGTTGCACGTATGTAGTACGGTAGACGTACAACACCTTGATATCCTTTACTAGTTTATGAATAACCAAGTCGGGTGAGTTAGGAGATTAACTCACTTCTTTGGAAGTATAAAGGATGTCTTAAGTTTTATTAAGGTTAAGGGACTTAAAGAGTTTTAAAGTATGTGATACTTGTTCGCTTAATCGTATAAGTCCATTGGATAGGAAATTGTATATGGCTAAGGTATAAAGGGAATATAATAGCTTTATGGGAAGTTAGTTATATTTGCTTTATGGAAAGATAATGACTTGACTTTAGTGAAAGGGCAACTTGATTTTACGGCATCACTTGCCTAAGGTTTTATAAGAAAATGAGTCACTTGTTTTCTAAAGGTTAAGAGACTAATTGTATTTTTGAAAGTTAAGAGAATTGATCTGAAAGTATTTTAATACTTGGTTTCAAAAAGTAGAAGTCTCTTGGTTATAAAAGGAATGAGTTGGTCTAAAACCATAAAGGGTTATAACGGCTTTATGGGGAGTTGGTTATAACGGCTTTATGGAAGGGTTAAAAGAATGGTTTTCTTCAGTAATGTAAGCAAAGAATGATTTGATATAAAAAAAGGGCAAACTGTTTTTAAGGTACCAGTTGCTTAGGGTTTCTAAGAAAGAAGTCACTTGTTTTAGAAGCCGGTAATTGTATTTCTAAAAAGGTATTGTGACTTGTCTTGAAAGGTGGATAGGACTTGATACTATAGTTGTTAGTATCTGGGAAGTGTTATTTGAAAAGAGTATTTCTAAAGGAGTAGAAGTCGTAGTACGTTGGGTTAAATTCGGATTTTATATGACATTATCGACCCGAGAACGGGCCGCAAGATACCTTTACGCGCACTATATGACATTATCGACCCAGAACGGGCCGGCAAGATACCTTACGCGCACTATATGACATTATCGCCCCGTAGACGGGCCGGGCGATACCTTTATGGGCGCACTATATGACATTATCGACCCAGACGGGCCGCAAGATACCTTTACGGGCGACTATATGACATTATCGTCCCGAGATGGGCCGACAAGATACCTTTACGGGCGCACTATATGACATTATCGACCCGAGACGGGCCGGCAAGATACCTTTACGGGCGCACTATATGACATTATCGCCCCGCAGACGGCGGCGGATACCTTACGCGCACTATATGACATTATCGTCGAAGACGGGCCGCAAGATACCTTTATGGCGACTATATGACATTATCGCCCCGAAGACGGGCGGGCAAGATACCTTATGGGCGCACTATATGACATTATCGCCCCGAGAGATGGCGGGCGAGATACCTTTACGGGCGCACTATATGACATTATCGCCCCGGAGACGGGCCGGCAAAGATACCTTTATGGGCGCACTATATGACATTATCGCCCCGCAGACGGGCGGCAAGATACTCTTTAGTAAGTTCTGACTATGACTTTATGATTTTCCTAATGTGTCAGTGTGGCTATAACTGAAGATAATAAGGTACGATTAAGTTCACGTGATGGTAATGACATGGTAGGTTCAGGTATTTACCCTTTTTATACTTGCCCCTGTCATTCTTTTGTCCCTCCGTAAAGGGCCGGATTATACTCATGAAAGATAGTAAGTTTACAGTAATGAACTTAATGATTTTCCTAATCATGTACATAAGAATGTGACTATAACTTTTATTGAAAATGGGAAAAGATAATAAGGTACGATTAAGTTCACGTGATGGTAATGACATGGTAGGTTCAGGTATTTACCCTTTTTATACTTGCCATTCATTCTTGTACGATTATGATCATTTCTTGTACTTTATTTCCATATTCTGACTGTTATCGACTTCCCGGCCGCGTTCATGTCCGCAGTTTAGGTACGATTGTGGATCCGCGAGCTTAGGATCCTGGTTCAAAGATTTGAGATGGATCCAATGTTCCGGATTTGTCATGGTTATGTATATTCAGGGGTACGGCGGGGCCTTGTCCCGTCATAGTATTTGTCCAAATCTTAGAGGTCTGTATTCATCCGTACCGGATGGCTAGAGTTGCTTTACGTTGTTAAGCGATGTAGACCCTTTCGTAATTTTTATGTTATGGCGACCTTTATCATTGGCCTTGAAAAAAAAAAAGTGGTTATTTATCTTCCGCAGCTTATGTTGTTGTATGCGATTAGAAGGTGCCTGGTAGGCACCGCCGCGCCGGTCGGGTCGTGACAAAACCACTCATTTAACTTCCCATAAAGTCGTTATAATTAACTTCTCATAAAGCCATTATAACACTTTATGTCTTTCTAAACCAAGCATTGCATTCTTTAAAATCACATGAGTTTAACTTTCCAACTCAACCAAACTTATATACTTTAAATCAAGTCAATGATATCAAAATGAAACTGAATTCATTTAAAGACCGTACATCTACCGTACTATACATTTGTAAATACTCATGCTCAAGAGATAGGGAAAGTTCCACATATCATGTACTATATTAAGGACTTAACCATGGACATTCCCACATGATTCCTTACAATATTGTAAACCATCTCTTGACTTTCCACAACCCTTGTTATAACAAACTTCCCATAAAGCCGTTATAACACTTTCACTTTAGAAAACTAAAGCACTACCATATCATGTACTGGATTTGAACCCAAAGTACTATGTACATCTATTCTTTATAAAAGAATCGTTTCATGCAATATTTAGGGAGTTGAACCCAAAAGCACTTTCACTATTAAAACCAAGTTACTTACCCTTTTACACTCAAGTAACTTACACTTTTAAAACCAAGTAACTTATACCTTTAAATCAAGTTACTTCTACTCTTTAAATTAAGTAAAATATACTTTTCAAATCAAGTTACTTATTATCTTTGAATCAAGTAACATATACTTTTGAAATCCAAGTCTCATGTACTTTCAAAATTTATACTTTTATGAGCTGTGAATATGTTATACTCGTTTATAACGATCTTGTTAAAGCAGTCATGATCTAGAAAATGTAATACAATTTTTTCTTATCTTAGTTTCTATGGAAATGGAGAATTCTACTTATTTCAATATAATTGATTGTCGGTACATTTTTATTAACGCTGCAATGGCTTGTTCGATACCTACTCATTAGTGTAATAAATTAGCAAAAGTCAACTCGACTCCAATACTTCCTAACGACTCTTACCAACATCCCCCATAAGACTTGGTAAGAACTTAGGAATATTTTAGACACGCCCTTAGCATAAAATCAATAACATGAATACTTCCTAATGACAAGGCAAGTACTTCAAGAAAACAAGTCACGTATACTCCAAATAACAAGGCAAGTATACCTCAAGGTTAATCATGTCGATAGAAGGAAGAAGTTCACATACCTCGTGATGACTAACCCAAACGACAAGTAGAAATACGCTCCAAAGTACTTCAACTTTATTGGCTATTCCACCCTCCAAGTAAAATATGCTACACGTAGTAGTTCAACCTATAATGACGATAGGACTTCTGTCAATATCATACTTTCTAGTATAAAACTTATACTAAATAATGCCCTCTAATTCTACGGAGAATTGGGCAGCACTTCCTTTGTTTCTACGTACTTTTCCACCTTTTTCCAAGGCCCTTATTTCAATAACCAATATGCCACATTTAAGGCTCCACCAAACAGCTAACCAAAGGGGATTACACGCCTAACTGGACGTGTAAAATTATGTCCCACAATTCATATATAATAGTCCATTATTATTAAGGCCAATCTCGGCTACAATAATGACAACATATAGTCCTTTTTCAATTCTTTAATCCAAGTCATTACTCTAACATGTTATGTCCGTCATAACAATTACAACAACTAAATTGATTATCAACTTCAATGGCTAACATGCCATGTCTCGATTTTTAACCCTCAAATTATCTTAACACTTATCAATCTTCATTCCTTGTATCACAAGTTCATTTATCAACTACTATAATATGTAATCTTCAATTACATTAGGAAGACAAATATCATTACCTAAATAAGCCCAAAATATTCCAAGGATCTCGCCCGCTTTAGCTCTTTTCCGCAACTCCTTTTCACGTTAAAATCACCCACACGAGCCCTCTACAAGCTTGCCAACATAATGTATTCTTGCCGCCCTTCCAACAATTCCATGAAGGCTTAGGGTTTTACAATTTTTTAGAGAGAAAAGAGAGCAAGTGTATTTGGATGAAGTTTAGCCAAACAAATGGCTAAGTCTTCTAAGACTTTAGCCAATATATTGTCTTAGCTTGCTCTACAAGTTGGGAGGGACACTTGTCACCCTCCCATAGGCCCTTACAACAAATATCTTCTTAGACTTAGTCAAACTTTCGCAAAATCCCGTGTCGGCGCCATGGCCCTGCAGTTGGCGCCGTGGCGCTAAAATTGCTGACGCCTTCAGGGCTTACAGAGCCACGACCCTGAGATACGGCGCCGTGGCGCCTGACTGAAACCTGCTTCCTTCTCTTCTGTCAGCTAAACTTGTAATGTCCATAATTCTCTACTTCGATGTCCTATCGACGAGAGGTTTATTGCGTTGGAAACTAGACTCAGCGAACTTCATATTAGTCTTTTGAAACACCTAAAAACTCCTAAATAGGAGATATATCGCTCCAAAGTTGACTAAAAATCTGTCCAAAAACATTCTGCCAACTCTTTTTTCCAAATTCAAATCTTATTTCCTTTCGTACGTTCTCATTTCATTCTCTTGGAATTACGGGGTATAACACTATCACTGCATTTACTGCACATGTGGACACTTTAACAAAGCAGATGCAGTAGAATACCATGTCCATCAAAGCTTTCCAGACACCTTTGAGTTGTGAAATTTGTGGAGGTCCCCATACTTTTGATAGGTGTACAGCTGTGGACCCAAATAATGTGCCGATGGAGCAGGTTCAGACAACGGGGAATTTTAGAGGCCCTACAACAATGCATTCTCCAACACATATAATACGGGCTGGAGAAATCACCCAAAGTTTTCATGGAAGAATGATCAGGGGCAGCAACCACAATTTCAAGCCTCATCTTCACAACAGTTCAGCCAACCAGCACGACAAGAGAAACTAGATAACTTGAAAGCAGCACTATTAGCCATGGCCAAAACCCAGAACCAATTCATGGAAGAGACTCAATCCTCACTTTTGACCCTGACCAACTCCCAGAATTAGTTCATAATAGAAACAAGATCATCGATTAAAAATCTGGAAGTTCAAATGGGACAACTGACGAACACACTGAACGAAAGAGAGCAAGGTAATCTCACCAGTAATACAGTGATGAACCCAAGGAAACAATGTCAGGCAGTTATCTTGAGAAGTCAGAAGCAGTTAGAGCAGGTGGGATCTCAACCAGTGAGGGAGAAGGCGAATGAGGTAGAGAAGAAAGTTGAAGGAGAAGGAGGGGGTTACTGATGACCGCCCTATTTTAGAGAAGGGTCTGCCCGCAGTTATGAGGGAATACATATAAAAAATTCCTTACCCTCAAAGGCTGCAGAAGAAGTCCTTAGATAAGCAGTTTTTAAAAATTTTGAAGGTATTTAAAAAGCTGCATATTAACCTTCCCTTCTGAAGCATTGGAGCAAATGTCAGCATATGTAAAGTTTATGAAAAACCTACTGTTAAAAAGAGAAAGCTGGCAGACTATGAGACAATGGTGCTCACTGAAGAATGCAGTGTTATTTTGCAGAAGAAGCTCCCACCAAAGTTGAGAGATCCAGGGTGTTTCACCTTACCTTGCACTATAGGGAAGGTGACATGTAAAAGGGCTTTGTGTGACTTAGGGGCTAGTATCAACTTGATTCCTCTCTCTGTGTTCAAAAGACTTGGGTTGGGAGAAGCGAAGCCAACCACAGTCAACTTGCAGTTAGCTGATCGCTCAGTCGTGAATCCCAAAGGTATAATTGAAGATGTGTTAGTAAAAGTGGGTAAATTCATCTTCCCTGTTGATTTCCTCATTCTTAATATTGTGGAAGATGAAAATATGCCTATTATCCTTGGGAGACCATTCCTAGCGACAGGGAGAGCTCTTATTGATGTTGAAAAGGGAGAATTGAAGCTCCGAGTCCAAGATGGGGAGATGACTTTCACTGTCTTCAAACCTTCAACTGATCCACAATTCAATGATAAATGCTTTGATGTTGGTGTAATTGATAAAAAGACTCCTCATGAAATTTTCAAGAGTATTGATGCACTTGATGGTAAGAAGTTTGGACTTGTGAATGATGTTGTGAATGATGAAAAAGGAATAAAGTCCACTGAACTCAACCCTGTGAAAAAGAAGAGAAGGAGAAAGCGAATGGTGCTGAAATGGATATGTGGAGGGGATAATCTACCCCCTTGAGTGAACAGTATTTGCCTCCGGCTAAAAGATGTTAAAGACATCGCTACTTGAGAGACAACCCAATGTTTTAATTTTGTATTGAACAGTCTCACGATCTGGTATGTTTAGTGTTTAGTGTTTAGTGTAGCCTCAGTGAATTCTGCCAGGCAATTAGGGCCGCGGCGCACGTTTCAAGGGTCGCGTCTCCTCCGTCGGCTTTGTGCACAGTGATTTTTCCATCAACCCATACCTCCGTTGTGACTGTTGTGTTGTGTCTGTAAGTGTCCATTTATTTTGTCTTTACACATTGGAGACAATGTGTCAATCAAGTTTGGGGGGATCCTACTTTATTTTGTGTTTTATTTTGAGTCTATTTATTTTCTTTTGGTTTGTTTTATGTGTTCGTGAGTCATAATTTTTTTTTATGGATCATGTAGGTTGTAGTTGCTAAAGATATTGAGTGGTTAAAGTGGGATAATGTAATAGAATTAAAAGCGACAATCTATGTGCTTAAGTTAGATATGCCAAAAATTCATGACATCTAATTTTTTGTGATATTTGTGCTTAGCCTATGTGTGTCAGTTATGGAAAGAAAGGTGGAAAATGTCTAAAAAAACAGTTTGCTTATTATTTGAGGCGAAATAGTTAAGATGTACATGTTTAGGGAGATGATTCAGGCATTTCTTTGATAGCCCTTCTGACCATTCATTAACTACCCTGACATAAAATGTATCACTAGTCAGCCCCTTTGAGCCTAAATTATATCTTTCTTTCATACCCTATGATTCCCTTTTTGTGCCATAAGTAATTATTGAAAAGTAGTGGGATGAAAAATGTTGAAGAAAGAACAAAAAGAGAATTGAAAAATTTGATGCACCCCAATGAAAAATATGCAAAAAAGTAAGTTTGGGGGTGCTTGTTAATTATAATACATCTCATTCTCTCAAAAGAAAAAGAGGGGAGAAAAAAGGGTATGTGACTGAAAAGAAAGTCAAAAAGAAGGATAAATAGTTGAATGAAAAATGTTTATGGTACGTAATTTGAGCCTAAATGCCCACTTTTACCTACCCCTGCCTAAGCCTACATTACAATCCATGAAAGTCCTGAAGATCCTTAGTGTGTATATCTATGATTAGTGGAAATAGCAAGTAAACAGATCTATAGCATTTTGGGAAAGATGGAATGAAATTGACATGCATAAGTTAGATATTTATGTTTCCATTAATTATGATCTAAGTGAATCTGCGAAATCTAACTTGACATTATTGATTGCTATATATTCATGCTATATGTTCTAACATATTATCCCATCTTTCATCCATGATGTTGAAGAAACGTTGCTACAACTACTTGATCCAGTTCATAGATTCATTGTTTTTGTTTTTGTTTAGTGCTTTACTCGAGGGCGAGTAAAGTGTATAGTTTGGAGGTGTTTGTTGAGTGTATTTTGGTACACTCTTTTGAGTCATTTTTAGTTAGTATTTTACTTTTTTCGTTTGTGTTTAGTATAGTATTAAAGTTGTTTTTCTTTCTTTTGAGTCACATCGGTTCCAAAGGAGGAAATACAGAATTAAGGATGAAATGAGCTCAATGAAGATGAAATTTGCACAAGCACAACCCAGGAAATGAAGCCTAAAATGTCCCAAGAAGAATAGAAGAAATTAGGTGAAATCCGGACGAAAACATGTCAAGGGCCGCGGCGCAAGGCAAGGAAGTGCGGCGGCTGAAGGAATTAGGGTCGCGGTGTGAAAATTCCTGAGAGCAAGAAAAATATTCATCGTGCCAAGAGCCACGGTGCCTCAGAAGCAGAATGCTCCAGTGACTTTTGCCGATTAAGGGTCGCGGCGCCTGGAAGAAGGGTCGCGGCTCCGACGCGTATTTTCCAGATTTCCTGGGCTGAATTGGAGAGGGTTTTTATGGTCAGAAAGGAAACTTTTCTCAAGTATAAAATCCCTAAACCCTGCTCATATTAGATACCATATACCATAATAAAAAAATCATACTTTGGAGAGGAGAACGACAGCTACAAGCTACACAATTGGAGACTTTTGTTCAAGTTCTTTCTCTTTTCTTTACTTTAATTCAGTTTATGTTGGATTGTAATTTAGTTCTTAGCATGACAATATTTAGGAGATAATTACTTTATTAGGGTTTTTCGTCGAATCTGTTACACCCCGTAAGTCCAGGACATGTATAAGAGAATTTACGTAAGGAATCAAGACTTGGAAATTGGTACGAAAGGAAGAATTGTTTTTCCGACGGAAAATCTTCCGGACGTCGGAAAGAAAAAATGTTCGTTGTTGAGAATTGGATTCTCAAAATGCATTATTTGAAGAGTATGGAACTTTTAACATTTTGGAAATTTATTTTTACGGATTTGGTCACGTGGGGCCCACCCGAGGAATTTTACGTTTTGTGGGGCCCCCGAGGGTTACGGAATTTTATGGTCGAATGAGAGGGCGACACGTGGCACCCCCACATGGTCTTGGTCGAAATTATAGTAAGGGTAAAATGGTCATTGACCACCTTGGAAGATTAGTCTTGCTAGCATGACATTGTTGACTTGTCAACTTGTCCACATGGGCTTGATCCATGTGATCTTCATCTAGGCCTCACATTTGTTATAATCTTGGCCATCCAATGTGTTATATAAGCATACTAGTAGTAGCAAGACTTGGCATCTTACACTTAGAAAAATTTGAGAGACTTGTCTTGCACATTATAGTGCTCTCGGCTTTGTCCCATTTCTAACAAGAAATATTTGTAGTTTTGATCCATTAGCCACAAGACTTAAACCCAATGTCCCTAAGGGTATTGTAAGGATATCTCAATAGAAGGATTTCGAAAAAACGACGTTTTCGTATTAGTCGCAAGGCGGAAACTTAAGAAGTTCTTCAACTTTGAAGTTGGAACTTGAAGATGGGTTCTTCATAGGCTTCTAAGGAGTGCTTGAAGTGGATTGGAACATAAGGAAAGGAGCTAAGAATTGCTAAGGCGCGACTTTGAATCTTGGAAATTTTAAGGGCTTGGAAAGGTATAAATTTTGTCGTTTTAGAAATTAAGTTTACTTATTGATTGTAGCTATGGATATTAGCAAGCATGAGATGTATAGTATGAAGTTTGATAATTATATTGGCTATTGGAATCCTAATCCGAAAACTAGCATGTTTAGCCTTAAGATTGGAATTCAAGTTGATTATTCGTTTAAGTCGTCGCATGTTGTGTAAGAAGGAAATTGTAGTTGTTGAAGTTGTTTAAGACTATATAACATGTTAGACCTTAGAACTTGGAATTGGAAAAGGATTGGAAAAGACTTAGTGTTGTTGGTTATTGTTGGCCGAGAATGGCTAGTGAGTATTAAACTACTTGGTATGAATTGTGGGGCGGAATTTTACACGTATTGTAAGGCGTGTAATCCCCTTTGTTTGGTTGTTGTTTGGAGCCTTAAATGTGGCGTGTTGGTTATTGTATTCGACCTTGAAAAAGGTGGCAAAGTGAGTAGAAACAAAGGAAGTGCTGCCCGATTTTCCGAAGAATTAGAGACCGTATACTTAGTATTATTCTACGTTAGAGACTAGAAGTTGATAGTCTTGTTGTGACCATTATAGGTTGACACTTCTACGTACGGCGTATTCGACTTAGCTTGTGGATTTAGCCGAAAAGGTATGTGAACTATCTCCTCTTCTAGCATGATTCCTTAAGATAAAGAAAGTATGTCCTACTCCTTAAATGATCCATTCCTTGGTTGTATTTGGATTACCTAAAATAGAATTCGTTCTATGTACTCCTTTGATTTTACTTTGATATTTAAATTGTAAGTTGTATAATCCATTTCCTTAGTGATGTTTGGATTCTTAAAAGTGAGAGTATTTTCTTAAAGTACATGGAGTCTTGAAAAGGAAGTGGTTTCCAAACCTTTTGGCTAGTGCCTTAGTTCCAAAACCTAATGGTCGTTTTAATGAATTTAGGGAAGTCAAATGAGTGATTTACTTAATTGTTTTAAAAGAGGAGAAATGACATGATTTAAGAGAAGTAACTTGTTTTAAAGGTGTAAGTTACTTGAGGTTTAAAAGTAGAAGAAACTTGTTTTCTAAATATTAAGAGACTTGAAGTATTTTGAAAGTTAAGAACTTGATTTGTAAGTATGTGATACTTGGTTTTAATAGTATAAGTCTCTTGGTTATAAAAGGAATGAAATTGTCTAAAAACCATAAAGGGTTATAACGGCTTTATGGGAAGTTGGTTATAACGACTTTATGGAGGGTTTAGAAAGTTGTCTATTTTGATTAATGGGCATAAGTTGCCTTGATGGTGAAAATTTGAAGTTACTTGATTTCAAGCTTTGAAATGAGTTTTCTAAAGTGTAGTAACTTACTTTGAAAAATAGACACACCTTGATACTACGGGTGTTAGTATCTTGGGGTATTACATAAAAATGAGTCCTTTAAAAAGAATGTACGTACGTAGTACTTTGGCTTGGTTAATTGAGAATTATCCTATGTGTGCCTTGATAAGTACTTTGGCTTGGTTAATTGAGAATTATTCTATGTGTGCCTTGATAAGTACTTTGGCTTGGTTAATTGAGAATTATCCTATGTGTGCCTTGATAAGTACTTTGGCTTGGTTAATTGAGAATTATTCTATGTGTGCCTTGATAAGTACTTTGGCTTGGTTAATTGAGAATTATCCTATGTGTGCCTTGATAAGTACTTTGGCTTGGTTAATTGAGAATTATTCTATGTGTGCCTTGATAAGTACTTTGGTTTGATTAATTGAGAATTGCCTATATGTGCTGGTGATAGCCTTTGAGTGCAAGTATTATGTTTTATTACGTTGCCGCGACTCTCGGTTGGAGGTCATGCCTTGTTGTAAGTTTACTTGGACGTACCGACAGTGAGGTGGGATTCCACGGGTATGCTTTCATTATTTGTGTTACCCTACGGTCATGCTTATACGATGTGGGATGCCGGGGCATGCGACCGTGAGGGATACCCTATGGTCATGCTTATACGATGTGGGATCGGCACGCGACCACGAGGATACTCGACATGCTTATACGATGTGGGATTCCGGCACGTGACCGAGTCGGGTTAGATTCGGTTGTTTGTGTTACCCTACGGTCATGCTTATACGATGTGGGATGCCGGGGCATGCGACCGTGAAGGATACCCTATGGTCATGCTTATACGATGTGGGATGCGGGCATGCGACCACGAGGATACTCCTCGACATGCTTATCGATGTAGGATTCCGGCACGTGACCGGAGCGGGTCCGATTCGGAATTGTTTGTATACCCCATGGTCATGCTTATACGATGTGGGATTCCGGCATTCGACGCGAGGATACTCTCGATATGCTTATTGGTGTTATATTGTTATATCGCTGACGGCGCAGTGAGAAAGGATTCCACGGGCATGGTTGATATTATGGGCGTGAGACCCATAGTTATATTTGAGTAGTGACTTTGAGGGCATGCGTCCCTGACTTGATATGACTGCTTATGTATTGTGTATTGTAGGTTGGCTATCATACATGTCTCCTGTTTTGTTTAGACTGTTATGATTTCATTACAGTACTTACTGTTTCACATACTTGGTACATTCTTCGTACTGACCTCCTTCGGGGGGCTGCGTTCATGCCGCAGGTTTAGGTACGCTGTTTGGTGATCGGCAGGTGTAGGACCCTGCTCAGAGTTTTTGGATAGCTCCCCCTGTTCAGGAGTTTATCTTTTTGGTATAGTTCCTTCAGTACAGGCTTTTGTACGGTTATGGGTACGGCGGGGCCTTGTCCCGTCATAGTTCAGTATAACTCTTAGAGGTCTGTATTCATATGTGGGATTGGACTCATGTACAGTGTAGTGTCTTTTCATGTATATTATATGGCAGCCTTGTCGGCTTTGCCCTTGTACGTATGTTGGTTTTAAAAAAAAAAAGGGTGTTATTTAATTTCCGCAGTTTACTTAGTTGTTAAGGTAGAAGGGTGCCCAGGTAGGGCACCAGTCACGGGCCCGGGGTTCGGGGCGTGACAGAGTGGTATCAGAGCAGTCAGTCCTCGGAATGTCTACAGACCGTGTCTAGTAGAGTCTTGATTATCGGTGTGTTGCGCGCCACACCCATAAACAGGAGGCTACAGGACATTTAGGAGTTGGTTTCTATTCTTCTCACTCTAAGATCGTGCCATAGAGTTGTGTTAGTAAGATAATTCCTCTCTGACATGATTTTGTGTTACAGTTATGCCTCCAGAGAGGCAACAATACCGCGAGAAGGGCAAAGGAGTAGCGAGCTACTAGTCGACTCGGAGAGTTGATAGGGCTTATGCCTGTGGTATCTGGATGTTGTTCGCGATCGGCGAGTTCTTCTGCGCCAGTTTTGAGGCCCGGCACGAGCCTCGATTTCTCAGTTAAGGGAAGACTTTAGGGTCATGAAGGAAGCCATTATGTTATTGACCAAGATAGCAGTACTATAGTTTCATCAGCAGGAGGTTATTCGGCCAGTACAGACAGGTGTACAGAGGGTAGAGGGCCAATGCGGAGATCAGCGTAAGAGGGCTAGACCGGTTGGTTATCCCGGTGAGGTTTTTGACGATCTGCCTCAGCAGCGAGTGAGATATTCGTCCCAGCCTACCCAGTACATACCCCCGCAGTTCACAGGTGGGATATTGGACCCCACAAGGTATTTAGGAGCCGGTCCAAGCTCCAGGGGTCGAGGTTCTCAGAGGAGCAGAGGACTTTCTCGGTCGAGGCCACCTATTCCTCAGTGTATCAGATGTGGTAAGCGTCATTCGGGGAAATGCCGTTATGGCACAGGTGTTTGTTTTTGTTGTGGTCGTCCGGGCCATATTCGGAGGGTATGTCCTTTTGGAAAGAGCACTGGTGAGGTGGCTCAGCCTATGAGGCCGGTAGTTGGTTTTATTTCCTCCGCAGCTGTGCATCCCCCAGGGCAGGGTGTTCAGATGTCAGCCAGCCGTGGTAGAGGTCAGGGTGGAGTATATAGTTCTGGCGGTCCTTCGAACCGCATAGATGACGTGACTACTGGACAGGATCAGGAGGCGACATCGCATAGGGTTACAGCTATATGTCGATTCTTTGAATCATACGAGCATTGATAGATTCAGATTTCGCCCTAGCATATATGTTTTCCCTTTGTTGCTAGCAGTTGTAAGTGATAGTACCCCAGAGGTAGGAATACTTTGATTAGTAAAGTGAAAAGTTAAGAATGTTGACAAGAATGATAAGTGAACTGAGACTATAGTTGTGTAGAGTTCACACGTAGTAATTGCCCCATAACAGTGTAAGACCAATAGGGAAGGATGTATAGTAGAAATACTTTGGCTTATGTGACGAACCTCTAGTGAATGGGAGGATAGGGTGAGAAGTACCTTGAGATAAGAGAAAGATTTATTGCAGACTAAGAATGAGAAGTTAAGTGTGACGATGAGTCGGGTTATGGACTCATTTCGGGTCAGCCGATAGTATGGAATGGGGTGATGTCAGTTAGAAATGGTCCCGCTATGTGATAGGGTCACGAGGGTGCTAGGCCCAAGTCTAGTTGATCGTTGTACGAGTTCGTGGATGCGTTCCACCGGAACTAGGTCGTAAGGACCGACAAGAGCCTTAACGGAATGTAAGTAACAATATGGCCAAGTTTGATTAGTAACTCAAGGATTGGGGAACGAAACAATATTTGAGATTTTGCGTGTACTAGATGAGTTTGAAAGTACGAGAAAGTATGACAAGTAAGGAAAGAAAGGAACCTCTAAGGATCCGTGTTTGGGAAGATCAGAACCTTCGAGTTTTGTGAGAAGGGACCACGGACGGAAGGTCCATTATTATGTTCACGTGTGTTATGTGGTGTCCATGTGTGGCATCGTTGGTCTGGTGCAGTTTTGATTGATAGGCATAGTATAGAGTTTATGCCGGAGTTTGTATAGCTTGACAACCGACTAAGAACATTCGGGGACGAATGTTTCTAAGGAGGGAAGAATGTTACACCCCGTAAGTCCAGGACATGTATAAGAGAATGTACGTAAGGAATCAAGACTTGGAAATTGGTACGAAAGGAAGAATTGTTTTTCTGACGGAAAATCTTCCGGACGTCGGAAAGGAAAAATATTCGTTGTTGAGAATTGGATTCTCAAAATGCATTATTTGAAGAGTATGGAACTTTTAACATTTTGGAAATTTATTTTTACGGATTTGGTCACGTGGGGCCCACCCGAGGAATTTTACGTTTTGTGGGGCCCCCGAGGGTTACGGAATTTTATGATCGAATGAGAGGGCGACACGTGGCACCCCCACATGGTCTTGGTCGAAATTATAGTAAGGGTAAAATGGTCATTGACCACCTTGGAAGATTAGTCTTGCTAGCATGACATTGTTGACTTGTCAACTTGTCCACATGGGCTTGATCCATGTGATCTTCATCTAGGCCTCACATTTGTTATAATCTTGGCCATCCAATGTGCTATATAAGCATACTAGTAGTAGCAAGACTTGGCATCTTACACTTAGAAAAATTTGAGAGACTTGTCTTGCACATTATAGTGCTCTCGGCTTTGTCCCATTTCCAACAAGAAAATTTTGTAGTTTTGATCCATTAGCCACAAGACTTAAACCCAATGTCCCTAAGGGTATTGTAAGGATATCTCAATAGAAGGATTTCGGAAAAACGACGTTTTCGTATTAGTCGCAAGGCGGAAACTTAAGAAATTCTTCAACTTTGAAGTTGGAACTTGAAGATGGGTTCTTCATAGGCTTCTAAGGAGTGCTTGAAGCGGATTGGAACATAAGGAAAGGAGCTAAGAATTGCTAAGGCGCGACTTTGAATCTTGGAAATTTTAAGGGCTTGGAAAGGTATAAATTTTGTCGTTTTAGCAATTAAGTTTACTTATTGATTGTAGCTATGGATATTAGCAAGCATGAGATGTATAGTATGAAGTTTGATAATTATATTGGCTATTGGAACCCTAATCCGAAAACTAGCATGTTTAGCCTTAAGATTGGAATTCAAGTTGATTATTCGTTTAAGTCGTCGCATGTTGTGTAAGAAGGAAATTGTAGTTGTTGAAGTTGCTTAAGACTATATAACATGTTAGACCTTAGAACTTGGAATTGGAAAAGGATTGGAAAAGACTTAGTGTTGTTGGTTATTGTTGGCCGAGAATGGCTAGTGAGTATTAAACTACTTGGTATGAATTGTGGGGCGGAATTTTACACGTATTGTAAGGCGTGTAATCCCCTTTGTTTGGTTGTTGTTTGGAGCCTTAAATGTGGCGTGTTGGTTATTGTATTCGACCTTGAAAAAGGTGGCAAAGTGAGTAGAAACAAAGGAAGTGTTGCCCGATTTTCCGTAGAATTAGAGACCGTATACTTAGTATTATTCTACGTTAGAGACTAGAAGTTGATAGTCTTGTTGTGACCATTATAGGTTGACACTTCTACGTACGGCGTATTCGGCTTAGCTTGTGGATTTAGCCGAAAAGGTATGTGAACTATCTCCTCTTCTAGCATGATTCCTTAAGATAAAGAAAGTATGTCCTACTCCTTAAATGATCCATTCCTTGGTTGTATTTGGATTGCCTAAAATAGAATTCGTTCTATGTACTCCTTTGATTGTACTTTGATGTTTAAATTGTAAGTTGTATAATCCATTTCCTTAGTGATGTTTGGATTCTTAAAAGTGAGAGTATTTTCTTAAAGTACATGGAGTCTTGAAAAGGAAGTGGTTTCCAAACCTTTTGGCTAGTGCCTTAGTTCCAAAACCTAATGGTCGTTTTAATGACTTTAGGGAAGTCAAAAGAGTAATTTACTTAATTGTTTTAAAAGAGGAGAAATGACATGATTTAAGAGAAGTAACTTGTTTTAAAGGTGTAAGTTACTTGAGGTTTAAAAGTAGAAGAAACTTGTTTTCTAAATATTAAGAGACTTGAAGTATTTTGAAAGTTAAGAACTTGATTTGTAAGTATGTGATACTTGGTTTTAATAGTATAAGTCTCTTGGTTATAAAAGGAATGAAATTGTCTAAAAACCATAAAGGGTTATAACGGCTTTATGGGAAGTTGGTTATAACGGCTTTATGGAGGGTTTAGAAAGTTGTCTATTTTGATTAATGGGCATAAGTTGCCTTGATGGTGAAAATTTGAAGTTACTTGATTTCAAGCTTTGAAATGAGTTTTCTAAAGTGTAGTAACTTACTTTGAAAAATAGACACACCTTGATACTACGGGTGTTAGTATCTTGGGGTATTACATAAAAATGAGTCCTTTAAAAAGAATGTACGTACGTAGTACTTTGGCTTGGTTAATTGAGAATTATTCTATGTGTGCCTTGATAAGTACTTTGGCTTGGTTAATTGAGAATTATCCTATGTGTGCCTTGATAAGTACTTTGGCTTGGTTAATTGAGAATTATTCTATGTGTGCCTTGATAAGTACTTTGGCTTGGTTAATTGAGAATTATCCTATGTGTGCCTTGATAAGTACTTTGGCTTGGTTAATTGAGAATTATTCTATGTGTGTCTTGATAAGTACTTTGGCTTGATTAATTGAGAATTGCCTATATGTGCTGGTGATAGCCTTTGAGTGCAAGTATTATGTTTTATTACGTTGCCGCGACTCTCGGTTGGAGGTGTTGCCTTATCGTAAGTTTACTTGGGCGTCGCAAGCGGTGAGGTGGGATTCCACGTATGCTTCCATTATTTGTGTTACCTACGGTCATGCTTATACGATGTGGGATGCGGGCATGCGACGCGAGGATACCCTATGGTCACGCTTATACGATGTGGGATGCCGGCATGCGACCACGAGGATACTCATGCGACATGCTTATACGATGTGGGATTCCGGCACGTGACCGAGTCGGGTTAGATTCCCGGATTTGTTTGTGTTACCCTACGGTCATGCTTATACGATGTGGGATGCCAGGGCATGCGACCGCGAGGGATACCCTATGGTCATGCTTATATGATGTGGGATGCCGGGGCATGCGACCACAAGGGATACTCCTTGGACATGCTTATACGATGTGAGATTCCGGGGCATGTGACCAGGAGCGGGTCTGATTCCCGGAATTGTTTGTATACCCCATGGTCATGCTTATACTATGTGGGATTCCGGGGCATACGACCACGAGGGATACTCCTTGGATATGCTTATTGGTGTTATATTGTTATATCATGATCACGGCTGAGAAAGGATTCCACGCATGGTTGATATTATGGCCGTGAGACCCATAGTTATATTTGAGTAGTGACTTTGAGGCACGTCCCCGACTTGATATGACCGCTATGTATTGTGTATCGTAGGTTGTCTATCATACATGTCTCTGCTTTGTTTAGATCGTTATGATTTCATTACTGATTTCATCGCTTCACATACTTGGTACATTCTTCGTCGACCTCCTTCGGGGCCGCGTTAAACGCCGCACGCTTAGGTCATTTGTTTGGTGATCGGCAGTGTAGGACCGCCGTAGTTTTGGATAGCTCCCGCTCGTGAGTTTATCTTTTGGTATAGTTCATTCAAGATGTGCTTTGTACGGTTATGGGTACGGCGGGGCCTTGTCCCGTCATAGTTCAGTATAACTCTTAGAGGTCTGTATTCATATGTGGGATTGGACTCATGTACAGTGTGGTGTCTTTTCATGTATATTATATGGCAGCCTTGTCGGCTTTGCCCTTGTACGTATGTTGGTTTTAAAAAAAAGGGTGTTATTTAATTTCCGCAGTTTACTTAGTTGTTAAGGTAGAAGGGTGCCCAGGTAGGGCACCAGTCACGGGCCCGGGGTTCGGGGCGTGACAGAATCGCTTGAAACTCTTTCATATAGTTAATGCATTAGTTATTGATTTCTTCTTCAGGCATATTAAGATCTATTCAATAATTGTTTTGATTGCTCGATAAATAACTCATCAATAATGTTACACCCCGTTGTTCCAGAGTATGTATATGAGGACGTACGTACGAGAATACGACACAAAAATTGGAAAGGAAGAAAGATGTGATTTTTCGACGAAAAAGTTTCCGGATTTTGTGAAGGAAAAAGGTTCGTTAATGGGAATTGGATTCCCCGATTTGGTATTTGGACTTTTTAGAATATTTGAGTATTATGAGATTTTATTTCCGAAATTGGTCACGTGGGGCCCACGGGAAAATTTACGGTTTTGAGGGGCCCACTTTATTTTCGGATTTTTGACATTACGGATATTTTCGGAAGATGAAATATTTTGGACGAGTAGGGGGCGACACGTGTCACCCCCGTGTGGCCATGTTGGCGGGTGGAGAAGAGCGAGTTGTTATACCAGTAGTTCCGGTATGTATGCGAGGGCGTGCGTGCGAGAATCTGACGAAAGATTGGAAAGGAAGAAAGAGGTGATTTTTCCACGGAAAAGTTTCCGGTTTTGTGAAGGAAAAAGGTTCGTTAATGGGAATTGGATTCCCAGTTTGGTATTCGGACTTCTGGAATATTAGAGAATTATGGAATTTTATTTTGGAAATGGTCACGTGGGGCCCACGGAGAAATTTACTGGTTTTGTGGGGCCCACTTTGTTTTGAGATTTTTGGCCATTGTGGATATTTTCTAAGATGTTTTATTTTGGGCGATAGGAGGGTGACACGTGTCACCCCGCCAGTGGCTTAGCCGAATGACATTTGTGCACAACACTGTTAGAGTCGTTTTTTCGACGAAACGTTTTACATAACTTGCGAGGAAAATTCGGCTATGTCTTTTCTTATTTTTGCGGATTTTTCCGAGAGACTAACATCTTGGACCAACGGGAGGGTGGCGTGTGTCACCTCACATTGAAGCAGTGGGGCGGCACTGGACGAATTGGGGTGTCAAGTGGGTAGATATTTTTGGTAGATATTTGTGAGGGTTTTAAGGAGTAGGGACTAGGGGCACTTGGGCATATCTTGGCCTACACTTGCCTAGCACTTGGCTAGATCTTGGCCATTGATTGGCCTTTGCTTGACCTATAAATACCCTCCCGTGAAGACTTCTTCATCCCAAAATCTCTAAGTCTTGAAAGCTTCTTCCTCCCCCCTGAGTGTAGTGTCTTGGCCGAGAGTCCTCCCCGCTGTGAGGCCTTTGGCCGAGAGCACCCTCCCTCCTTGCCCGAGAGTTTCCCCACAGTGGGGTAGTAGGAGTATACACCCCTTGTGGTGTTGTCTCGTATAAATACCCCCCCTCTTGGTAGAAATACTCTCAAAAGTATTGTTACTATACCCAAATTACCTTAGCCGTATACCTTGTAGTATTCCAAAGAAACCTCTATATCGTGAGCAGGAAATACTAGTATGTCCTTTTGTCTCAAACCGAAACCCTAAGGAAATCTTCATTGATGATTGAAGTATTTAAGTAGAAGTTGGTTAGAACTTCTAAGGGTTGTTTGGAGCGGGTTGGAGCACCCGGAGTAGGAGCTAAGCGTTGCTAAGGATCGACATTTATACTTGGATAATTATGGGCTTATCGAGGTAATTATCTTGTCCCTCTAATTGTAATTGGAAATTACATGTTGTTAGAATATATAGTTGAAGCATACTATATATAGAACTAAGCTTAGTCTTTGGCAATGTCTTTTGACTTAAGCCCAAGAATAAAGAAAAGAATCGAATCGTATGTACATAGGATCAGTATTGCGAGAGACTTGTGTAGTATTACCGAGTAGAATTGTACACGCGTGCGGTTAGACGTATAAACCCCGTTGGCTTGGTGGTAGGCCTCGATAGAGGAGAGATTTACGCCATGTTGCGGGGAGTGTTTGCCGAATTTTCTGTAGAAATGGAACCTTGTGTTTTGAAGTTAATAGACGTTTGTGACCTTTTTAGGTGAAAGTACTAAGAGTAGCGTATTCTACTTGAGGAGTGGAAAGGGCTAGCAAGGTTGTAGTACTTGGAGCATTTTGCTTATTGTCGATACTCGTCGCGAGGTATGTGAACCTCTTCCTATCTCTTCTAGCATGATATGTGTGAACTATGTAGTACGGTAGACGTACATGTGTTAACTGTGTTTGATTGTTTTAAAAAAAAACATAAAGTGTTATAATGGCTTTATGGGAAGTTGGTTATAACAGCTTTATGTAGGTAAGAAAATACTTTGTGGTTTTAAAAGGTAACTGATGTGAATTATAACTGGCTTGTTATAATAAAGAACTTGATGTATTTCAAAAGATTTATAAATCGTTTTGAAGGGAGAGTAATACTTGGTTTTGAAAACTTAAGAGTTATACTAGCTTTATGGGAAGTTAGGTATAACGGCTTAAGAATGTTTTACTGATTTCGGAAATCAGAATGTGTATCGCCAAACCACTGCAGCGTTAATAAAGGAAAATGTACTGACTAATGAGTTGTATTATTAAAACCAGTAGAAACCTCCATCTGCATAGAAACTAAGATGAGACAAAATGATATTACATTTTCTAGGTCATGGCTGATGTAGTAAGATTATTATAAACAAGAATAACCTATTCACTCATAAGACTTATGTTACTCAAATGTTTTAAAAGAGATTAAGACTATGAGTTATGAAACCTTTCTAAAATAAGTAACTTGAGCATTTTTGAAATTAGGCAAACTTGGACGTTTGGAAAATAATGTTGTTACTTAATTTTACAAAGGTAAGTGTTTTGGGTTTACTTAAAAAGACAGTCACTCTATTTTATACTACGGGTATTGTGTGACTTATGTGGAAGGAACGAATCTTTTAAAGATTTAATGTATGAAGTACTTTGGGGATGGATACCCGAACTTGTTAATAGAAAGTACCTTGTGTGAATAACTTGATTGTATTGGTTTATGATAGCCTTGTAATACTTTCTTGTTGATTTGATAAGTAAACATGTTAGGATGCTACGTGTGTTAGTATCTTGTGATGTTAGTGTAAAGGGGTTTTCCTCGATCGCGCTTAAAGTTGTTTGACTATCACCGCATGTTGGTATTGTACCACTCACCTTGACTTGTGTCCGGAGGTTGTCGCCTCCACGCGGGTAGACTCAGTGATGCAGGACCATGATTCGAGAATACCTACGCGGGTCCGGGGATCCATGCGGAACTACGGAGTTCCGTGTTAGTTTACGGCCCTTGTGGTCACGCGCGGTTTGCGCTACGCGGATCGCGAGTCCACGACGATGCCGGGAGTAGCTACCTCGACGCGGGTTATACCTCATGCGGCCTATGAGGTTGGCCTATGCGAGTCGCGGAGAGTTCGTGGCTAGACGCGCACATTTGATCTGCGCGAAGTGACCGGCTTTTATCATGTGACGGCCTGACAGATATCATGACACGCTTTATGACCTTTGGTACCGCGGGTTTTAGTAGTCGGCTATGCCTTCGTACTTACCCGCATAGCTTTATTATAACACAGTGGGACACGTGTTCGTGTGTGTTCCTTGGTGCTTTCATATCATAGATCGCCGGTGAGGAATGTGTTCCACGCACGATTGATGTTGTGGCGTGAGACCCATTGTTAAATTTGAGTGATGACTGAGGCGTGAGTCCACGACTTGACATGATCGCTATTTATCAGGAATCGTAATTTGGTTATCATACATGTCTCCCGCTTTGTATAGACTACTATGATCTCATTTACGTGATTTATTTTCGCCACATACTGTACTTGCCAGATCGACCTTCGGGCTGCGTTCATGCCGCAGTAAAGGTACACCGCCATTGATCCTCGCTCTTAGGGTCACGTCAATTTGGGAAAGCTCCGTTTCTCGAGGCTTATCGTGGTATAATCCTCGTTGTTGTAGGTATTTACATTCGTGGTATGGTGGGGCCCCGTCCCGCCATTGTTGTCGTATCATTTCTTAGGTCCGTAATCTTACAAGGGCGTGGTTTGTAAAAAGGATTAAACTGTTAATGTTGAAAAAGTTGTTATTTATATATATGCCGTAAGACAAGTTTTCTCGACATCGCTTATACTTCATTTGTTTCATGTATGTGTTTTATGTTCCGCTGATTACTCTGATGTTGTATCACTAGGGTGCCCGGGGTAAGGCACCAGTCACGGGCCCCGGAACGGGTCGTGACAAAAGTGGTATCAGAGCAGTTAATCCTCGGAAAGTGTCTACTGCACAGATCCGCAGAGTCCTGATTATCGGTGTGTTGTGCACCACACCAATAATCAGGAGGCTATAGGATATTTAGGATTGGTTTCTATTCTTCTCACTCTGAGATCGTGCCTTAGAGCTGTGTTGTAAGTTGGACCCTCTGACGAAATTCTTTCCCCTATCGTTATGCCTCCGCGTAGGGCAACCCGGGCCCAGGAGGGCAAGGCAGCCGAGGGAGCTGCGAGTAGAGTTCAGAGGGTTACGTGGGCACAGGCCCAATCATTACCTAGGGTAATGCTTCATTCGGGGATTTCGCGACGTCACTAGCCCCGTAAAGTTTAGCACGCGGCGGCGCCTCATCGCGCCATGATATTTGAACCTTCGCCCACCACTGTGAACAGAGAATATGGATTACAAAGAGGCGACCTGCATTAGCTATGGATTTGGCTACCAGAGTATACCGATGTACCGCGAGTCTTGATGGCTATCTAAGAGAGGATCGTGCAAGAGTAATTCTTCAGTTAGGCTTGAGCATGGCCTGTGTACGGGCTTATGCGCATCAGGCCGAGAACATAGAAATCATGGTGGGTTAACCGAGTAAGATTTTGGGGGATAGAGAAGGTGTGAGCCTTAGAGTGTTATACGTAGAGACCTTAGAGGTGAGGCCATCTCAAGAAAAGGTGTAGTGTTATGTTGATCCTTATCAAAAGTGCATAGTGCACGTGAGCTATGTGTGGGATAGGTCCCTAGTAGTGTGGAATGACAGGGGGTAGTTGAGCTAAGAAGACCGCTAGGTTTTCGGAACGTGATTAGTGAGATTGTTCCTTCAGGGAACTAGTGTTTCTTGCGCTAGGGTCGTCGTCAGGCCACGCCGCGTCAACCCGCGACTGTTTTATGGGGTCGGTTTGTGGTGGTCCCGCCGTGTTAGGGTCATGAGGTGTTAGGCCCATGTTTAGTTAACCACAGACGAAGTTCGTGGATGCGTCGACCGATGGTCGGGCCGACGGGGCAGCCCATCGTGTTCTTCGGGATCGTTCACTCGGCGTTGTTGATTTTATCGTAAAGGTTGTAAGGTCGCACGGTGCCTACCTTCACCTTATGGCGCATGGAGCCAGTGCGGCTGTTTTTGTTTCGAAGTTTTACCAGCAGGTTAAGAACTCGTAAGTCTCAGACCGCATTCGCCGCCGGTGCTTGATTTCGTGGATAGTTGTAGGATTGTTGTCTCTGTGAGGGAGTGTTTAAGCTACCATTTCGGTGTTCGGATGTCACCTTTTAAAGCCTCAGTAGGGCGGAAGTGTAAAGTTGTCGGCCGATTGGTTCAATGTGGCAAGGTTCGCATACTGGTTCAGCTTGTTCCAGCAGATCGTGGATAGTGAGAACCTTGTCTAGAAGAAGTTCGCAGCTCGAGGAATCGTATGATAATCGGCGACGACGCCAGAGTTCAGTGCCGACGGTCGGTCTTTGAAAGTACCACCGGACAGGTGTGACGAGCTTTGAAAGCAGAGAAACTTAGCCCGAGTTACTTGGGCCTTTTTTGAGTTCAGTGAGAATAGGCCAGGTTGCCTATATGTTAGCATTTGCCGTCCGACGTAGGAGGCAGTGCGTCCGGTCTTTCGTATTGTTATGTTCAGAAAGTACCGGAGATCCATCCAGAGTATCCCCAGTTAATGATGACCACGTTAGGGATAGTAACCCCGAGTTTTGGAAACCAAGCGAGATCGTAACGTGGTAAGAGTTCGAGTGTACGACATCCTCGTGGATCGCAGCAGCGGCATCATTTGTTGGGTCGTCGGAGCAAGGCCCGCGACAAAGTGACAAAGTGGTATCTACGGCGAGTAAAGAGAGAAGCGAGCATGTATGGCGAGCATAGATGTGATCTTTTCTTTTGTAAAGAGAAGGCGCGGCGAAGTATATTTTAGATCCCGTGAGAAGTGATTTGTGGTGATGTAGAGGTGTTTCCTCGTGGACTTGGATGTAAGTTTTGCGCAGTGTTTCCATGGCCAGCGTGGCGTGATTGTTCCGTAAGTATAGTAGTAGAGACTATATCGGCCAGTATGTTTGGGGACTTAGAAGGAACATTCGACGAATGTTTCTAAGGGGAAGAATGTTATACCCCGTAGTTCCGTGGTATGTATGCGAGGACGCACGCACGAATACACGTAAAGATTGGAAAGAAAGAAAGAGGTGATTTTTCCACGGAAAAGTTTCCGGTTTTGTGAAGGAAAAAGGTTCGTTAATGGGAATTGGATTCCCGATTTGGTATTCGACTTTCTGGAATATTAGAGAATTATGGAATTTTATTTTCTGAAATGGTCACGGGCCCACTGAGAAATTTACTTTTGTGGGCCCACTTTGTTTTCGAGATTTTTGGCCATTGTGGATATTTTCTAAGATGTTTTATTTTGGGCCAATAGGAGGTGACACGTGTCACCCCGCCTGGTGGCTTCGCCGAATGACATTTGTGCACAACACCCTGCTAGAGTCGCTTTTCGACTAAACGCTTTACATAACTTGCGGGAAAATTCCGCTATGTCTTTTCTTATTTTTGCGGATTTTTCCGAGAGACTAACATCTTGGACCAACGGGAGGGTGATACGTGTCACCCTCACATCGAAGCAGTGGGCGCACTGACGAATCAGCGCTGGGTAGATATTTTTGGTAGATATTTGTGAGGTTTTAAGGAGTAGGGACTGTGGGCACTTGGGCATATCTTGCCCTACACTTGCCTAGCACTTGGCTAGATCTGGCCATTGATTGGCCTTTGCTTGACCTATAAATACCCTCCCTCAGGAAGACTTCTTCATCCCAAAATCTCTAAGTCTTGAAAGCTTCTTCCTCCCCTTAGTGTGTTGTCTTGGCCGAGAGTCCCTCCCCTTTGCAGGCCTTTGGCCGAGAGCACCTCCCCTCGCCGAGTTTCCCCAGTGGGGTAGGCCGAGGTATACACCCCCTCGTGGTGTTGTCTCGTATAAATACCCCTCTGGTAGAAATACTCAAAAGTATTGTTACTATACCCAAATTACCTTAGCCGTATACCTTGTAGTATTCCAAAGAAACCTCTATACGTAGAGTCTAAATACTACCAGATGTCCTTTTGTCTCAAACCGAAACCCTAAGGAAATCTTCATTGATGATCAAGTATTTAAGTAGAAGTTGGTTAGAACTTCTAAGGGTTGTTTGGAGCGGTCGAGCACCGAGTAGGAGCTAAGCGCCATAAGGATCGACATTTATACTTGGATAATTATGGGCTTATCGAGGTAATTATCTTGTCCTCTAATTGTAATTGGAAATTACATGTTGTTAGAATATATAGTTGAAGCATACTATATATAGAACTAAGCTTAGATCGCGCAATGTCTTTTGACTTAAGCTCAAGAATAAAGAAAAGAATCGAATCAGATGTACATAGGATCGTATTGCAGAGACTTGTGTAGTACATCGAGTAGAATTGTACACGTCCGTTAGACGTATAAACCCTCCTCGGCTTGGTGGCCTCGATAGAGAGAGATTTACGCTGTTGTAAAGTGAGGTGAATTTTCTGTAGAGAAATGGAACCTTGTGTTTGAAGTTAATAGACGCGTTTGTGACCTTTTTAGGTGAAAGTACTAAGAGTAGCGTATTCTACTTGGCGAGTGGAAAGGGCTAGTGCGTTGTAGTACTTGGAGCATTTTGCTTATTGTCGATACTCGTCGCGGTATGTGAACCTCTTCCTATCTCTTCTAGCATGATATGTGTGAACTATGTAGTACGGCAGACGCATACGTGTTAATCGTGTTTGATTGTTTTAAAACATAAAGTGTTATAATGGCTTTATAGGAAGTTGGTTATAATGACTTTATGTTGGTAAGAAAATACTTTGTGGTTTTAAAAGGTAACTGATGTGAATTATAACTGGCTTGTTATAATAAAGAACTTGATGTATTTCAAAAGATTTATAAATCGTTTTGAAGGGAGAGTAATACTTGGTTTTTGAAAACTTAAGAGTTATACTAGCTTTATGGGAAGTTAGGTATAACGGCTTAAGAATGTTTTACTGATTTCGGAAATCGTAACGTATCGCCAAACCATCGCAAATGCGTTAATAAAGGAAAATGTCTTGACTAATGAGTTGTATTATTAAAACCAAGTAGAAACCTCCATCCGCATAGAAACTAAGATGAGACAAAATGATATTACATTTTCTAGGTCATGGTCGTAGTAAGATTATTATAAACAAGAATAACCTATTCACTCATAAGACTTATGTTACTCAAATGTTTTAAAAGAGATTAAGACTATGAGTTATGAAACCTTTCTAAAATAAGTAACTTGAGCATTTTTGAAATTAGGCAAACTTGGACGTTTGGAAAATAATGTTGTTACTTAATTTTACAAAGGTAAGTGTTTTGGGTTTACTTAAAAAGACAGTCACTCTATTTTATACTACGTATTGTGTGACTTATGTGGAAGGAAAGATCTTTTAAAGATTTAATGTATGAAGTACTTTGGGGATGGATACGAACTTGTTAATGTAAAGTACCTTGTGTGAATAACTTGATTGTATTGGTTTGTGATAGCCTTGTAATACTTTCTTGTTGATTTGATAAGTAAACATGTTAGGATGCTACGTGTGTTAGTATCTTGTGATGTTAGTGTAAAGGGGTTTTCCTCGATCGCGCTTTAAAGTTGTTTGACTATCACCGTTATGTTGGTATTGTACCACTCACCTTGACTTGTGTCCGAGGTTAAGCCGCCTCCACGCGGTAGACTCGGTGATGCAGGACCATGATTCGAGAATACCTCATGCGGGTCCGGGGATCCATGCGAACTACGGAGTTCCGTGTTAGTTTACTACGCCTTGTGGTCACGCGGTCTTTGTGCTGCGGATCGCGAGTCCAGGCGACGCCGGAGTAGCTACCGACGCGGGTTATACCTCATGCGGGCCTATGAGGTTGGCCTACGCGAGTCGCGAGAGTTCGTGGCTAGACGCGCACATTTGATATCGCGCGAGTGACCAGCTTTTATCATGTGACGGCCTAGACAGATATCATGACACGCTTTATGACCTTGTTGGTACCGCTGGTTTTAGTAGTCGCTATGCCTTCGCATTTACCCGCATAGCTTTATTATAACACGTGGGACCCGTGTTCATGTGTGTTCTTGGTGCTTTCATATCATAGATCGCCGTAGCGAGGAATGTGTTCCACGCACGATTGATGTTGTGGCGTGAGACCCATTGTTAAATTTGAGTGATGACTTGAGGCGTGAGTCCTCGACTTGACATGATCGCTTATTTATCAGGAATCGTAATTTGGTTATCATACATGTCTCCCGCTTTGTATAGACTACTATGATCTCATTTACTGATTTATTTTCGCCACATACTGGTACTGTTAGATCGACTCTCTCGGGGCCGTTCATGCCGCAGTAAAGGTACACGATCATCGATCCTCGCTCTTAGGAGTCACAGTCAGTTGGGAAAGCTCCGTTTCTCCGAGGCTTATCGATGGTATAATCCTCGTTGTTGTAGGTATTTACATTCGTGGTATGGCGGGCCCCGTCCGCCATTGTTATCGTATCATTTCTTAGGTGCAGTAATCTTTGCAAGCGTGGTTTGTAAAAAGGATTAAACTGTTCATGTTGGAAAAAGTTGTTATTTATATATATGTCGTAAGGCAAGTTTTCCTCAGATTACTGTTTATACTTCATTTGTTTCATGTATGTGTTTTATGTTCCGCTGATTACTCTGATGTTGTATCACTAGGGTGCCCGGGGTAAGGCACCAGTCACGGGCCCCGGAACGGGTCGTGACACAAGTGGACGTTTTTTAGGTGGACAAGTGACCCATTTTTGTGGTGACCACTTGTCCCATTTTTGTGGTGAACAAATGGTTGACCAACTACCCACACACATGTACCCCATCCTCACCTTACATTTGTCTTAATCCTAGCCATTGATTTATCTATAAATACCCATTTATGCTAGACATAATTTCATCCACACTTAGAGATTTCAAAGTCTTGAAAACTCCCTCCCTTTCCTCTTGTGTGCTCTCGGCCATGGGCTGATTTTGTGAGCAAAACTTGTCCAAAAAATTCTTAAAGTTTTAAGTGTTCTTCCTTAGGGTGTTAGGAAGATTGTGTACCAAGAGTTGGAAAAGATTTCACACCCCTAGCCTAAATACACCCCTGGGCCGAAAGTTGGTAGTGTTGTAGCCTAAGTGTTCTTCACTTTTTGGAGTTAGATCTTGAAGAGGAGTTGGTTAGAAACTTCTAAGGGTTGCTTGGAGCGGGTTGGAACGTAAGGAATTGGAGCAAAACGTTGCTCAGGATCGACTTATAAACTTGGATAATTTTGGGCTTATCGAGGTAATGATCTTTGTCCCCCTATTGTAATTGGATATTACATGTTGTAGTAATGTATAGTTGAGTATACTATATGTAGAATGAATATGGATAAGAATTGAACGGTATTTACATAGGACTGTATTTACAGTAGACTTGTAGTATTATTGTGGAGTAGAATTGTACACGTCCGGTTAGACGTGTAACCCCCCCTGGGATTGTTGGTTTGGTAGCAGGCTGCCGAATTTTCCGTAGAATAAGGAATCTTGTATCTAGAATTATTCTACGAAGAGATCTAGAGGTTGATAGACGTTTTGTGGCCTTTTTAGGTTGAAGTACTACGAGTAGTGTATTCTACTTGAAGGGTGGAAAAGGCGAGCAAGGTTAGAGTACGTGGAGCGTTTTGCTAATTGTCGATAATCGTCGCGAGGTATGTGAACCTCTTCCTATCTTTTCTAGCATGATTGTTGTGAACTATGTAGTACGGTAGACGTACATGTGCTAAATGAATTTGGTTGGTTTAAAACATAAAGTGTTATAACGGCTTTATGGGAAGTTTGCTATAACAACTTTATGTAGGTAAAGAAATGGTTTGTGGTTTTTAAAAGATAAGAGACTTGACTTATAAATGACTTGATGTGAAATATTAAGGAACTTGATTTCTAAAAGAAAAGAGACTTGAGGAATTGAAGAGTTTTGGTTTAAAAGAAAGACATGGTTTTGTCTTAAATTGGTTTAAAACATAAAGTGTTATAACAGCTTTATGGGAAGTTAGTTATAACGACTTTATGAAAACAAAAGAATGGTTTTATCATTAGTTTTAAAATGGTAACTTGACTTTAAAAGGAGAAGTGTTTTGTCTAAAAGAAGGCATAAGATCGTCTTAATTTGGTTTAACAGGAAAGTATGGAAGTTGTTTTGGTTTACTTAAAATGTTAGTCACTCTATTTTGATAATACGGGCATCGGGTGACCTTTGTAAAAGAAATGGATCTTTTAAAAAGAATTTAACGTACGTAGTACTTTGGGGTTAAAACCTGGACTTTGGCATAAAATGAAAGTACCTTGAGTTGTGTGTAACTTGCCTATGTTTGCGTGTGATAGCCTTGTTATGCAAGTATTGTATTTATATACCACCGCGTCTCTCAATGGAGGGCCGGCTGATTTGTTATGATCTTACTTGGACGTACCGGCAATGACGGAGGATTCCACGGGTGCGCTCCTGTTGATAGTGTTATTCCATGGACTAGCTCTCCATGAGGTTTTACTGATTCGGCCTTGGTATCCGTGGTTGGCTTTCGTGACTTGCCCGCCGTGGCTGATTCGGCCTTGGTACCTGGTAGTTAGCCTTCGCACTTGCCCCATTCAGTGTAGTGGCGAAGTCTCGTGATACTACGCGTATCGGTAGTTAGCCCTCGTATTGCCCCGGCCACTACGTGACACGCTTTGGTATCCGTAGTTGGCTTCGTACTTGCCCCGTGCTCGCCGTGGCGAAGTCTCGTGATATGGCCTTGGTATCCGTAGTTAGCCCTCAGATTGCCCCGCCCACGTGACACGGCTTTGGTATCTGGTAGTTGGCTTTCGTACTTGCCCCGTATCAGCTTCGTGGTTTGGTTGTATAGTATTGTTAGTACGGCTTTGGTATCTGGTAGTTGGCTTTCGTACTTGCCCCGGTCAGTTGATGGTGCGGCTTTGGTATCTGGTAGTTAGCATTCGTACTTGCCCCTTACGGTTTTATGACTCAGGTGGGACCTGGTGTTTATGTGTACTCCTTGGTGTTATTATATCATGATCGGCGATGAGGAAGGTATTCCACGGGCATGATTGATGTTGAGGGCGTGAGACCCATAGTTATATTTGAGTGATGACTTTGAGGGCGTGAGTCCCTGACTTACGTGACTGCTTATTTATTATGGACTGTAGTTTGGTTATCATACATGTCTCCTACTTTATATAGACTACTATGATTCATTTACAGTATTTTCAGTTTCACATACTTGGTACCTGTTGTACTAACCTCCTTCGGGGGGCTGCGTTCATGCCGCAGGTAGAGGTACACCAGTTGTTGATCCTCGCTCATAGGATCACGATTCAACAGATTAGGAAGCTCCGTTTCTCCGAGGCTTATCTTTTGGTATAGTCCCCTCATCAGTAGGTACTTGTACATTCACTGTATGGCGGGGCCTGTCCCGTCATGTTGTATAAAAACTCTTAGAGGTCCGTAGTAATCGCTTGTTGTGGCGGGGTTTGTAAGGAATCGCTCAAGTTTTTAATTATATATATTCGAAGGTAACCGTTTGGTTGCTTTGCTTATTATCATATCTCTTGTTTCATGTTTAAGTTTTTATTTCACGATTTTCTCTCGATGTTGTATCACTAGGTGCCCGGTAAGGCACGATCCACAGCCCGGATCGGTCGTGACAAAAGTGGTATCGTGAGCGCTTAATCCTCGGAAAGTGTCTACTGCAGTATCTAGTAGAGTCTTGATTATCGGTGTGTTGTGCACCACATCTATAATCGTGAGGCTGCAGGATATTTAGGATTGGTTTCCATTCTTCTCACTCGAGATCGTGCCTTAGAGTTGTGTTATAATTTGGACTCCTCCGACGTATTCTTTTCACCCGCTATGCCTCACGCAGTGCAACCAGAGCCCGTGAGGCGCAAGGCAGGCGAGGAGCCGCGAGTAGAGCATAGAGGTTACGAGGCACGCCCGCCATTAGCCGAGACAACGCTCATTCGGGAGTTCTGCGACGCCGCTAGCCCTGAGAGAGTTTAGAGCGTGAGCTAGCTCGAGACCACGATACCTGAGCCTCTAGTCCCACGGCCAGGAGCAGAGGATATGAGTTACAAGGAGATGGCCCAGTTACTAGCCAGGTTTGTGGCTAGGAATGGGGACAGACGAGAGTCAGAGGTTCCGGTAGTACCAATAGTTCACCCTAGATCCGATAGTTGAGATTTCGGGACTTCTTGAGTTGCGGTCCACCCGAGTTCCATGGATTGTGAACTGAGGAAGATCCTCAGGAGTTTATTCGACAGTTGCAGCGGATCATGAAAGTGATCAAGACCTTAGAGGCATTTCCTACACGCTTCTTGCCCTCGCAGATGAGGGGAAAATGTCCTAGTAGGAGGGATACAGGTGGGATGACTAAGCCTACCAAGTCAGTTGCGGATTCAGTGGGTCAGAGAGGAAGGGGTGTTAGCCAGAGGAGGTCACCTCCACCTCGGTATGGCCGTTGTAGTAGGTGTTCTTATGGGGAGTGTCATACTACTTAGATAGCTTGTTAGGCTTGCGGCCAGCAGGGCCATTTTGCGAGAAATTGTCCAACCAGAGGTGGCGCGGATGTTACGACTCAGCCTTCGGGATCAGTGGCTGGTTCATCACCTTCTATAGTTATGCGCCCAGCAGAGCAGGATTTGATTAGAGCGACAAAGGGAAAGTGAGGCAGTAGTTACAGAGATATCTTCAGCCTTAAGAGACTTGTTTAGGTCGTTATGGTAGATACATGTGGAGTGCTATGTTCGGTTAGCATGGTGTAAGTTGTGATTAGAAAACATGGGTAGTTGAAAAGGGTTTGTAAGGATGTAATTGTTCAAGTTTTTAATTATATATATTCAAGAAAGTAACCGTTTGGTTGACCTGTTTTATTATCATATCTCTTGTTTCATGTTTAAGTTTTTATTTCCGCTGATTTTCTCTGATGTTGTATCACTAGGGTGCCCGGGGTAAGGCACCAGTCACAGGCCCGGGATCGGGTCGTGACAAATAATTGTCATCACATATATGATTTCGAATCAAAATTCTGAAAGGTGAGATTTGAATATGCTGTAGTTGAATAGACATAGGTTAAAATTGTGGACGAAAGTACCCCGATACTTGTGTAGTGTTTACGGTTATTGTTCTTAATCCTCCTGTGTGGTAAAATCTATCATAGAAATATAGAAGGTTTCTGCACATGATTGAGCTCTTGTATGTCCTAACCGGAATATAATGACAGATTAGTTAACCTGCTATCTTAATACGAAGAAAAATCATTAGCATTGCATTAACGCGTGAAAGAGTGAATAGTTGAGGAGATTGGAAGCCCTATTACCATCGTAACTGTTTTAAATCTGAAAGTAATATTTTCAACATTAGTTTAATTTCTGCACTTTATTGTAATTGTCAAACAAAATAACGTTAACCAAATAGATACCATAGAATAGATAATCGGTACTTGATAACCAGTATATGTGGACGATATTCGGTCTTAAAGACTTTATTACTTGAAGCGATACGTACACTTGCGTAAGCACTTGGAAATATCCTAACAGTCCTGCACCCCGAATCCACCAGTGGGCCCACTGCCTGTTGGCCCCACTGTAATGACGTCCTCGTCGGGTCCAAGTAGTGATCGACCGCCACGCCAGTTCGAATTGGGCCGCTTGCCCACCCCAATCCAAGAGCGCCTCGTTGAACCTACTTACCGTGTTGGGCAAGAGCCCACCGCTGCCGCTACCCATACCTGTTCCCACCACTTCCCAAAATTCACTCAATTCTCCTCTGAATCATAGACCAGTCACTCGTAGTCAACGGGGTATTTTTAAATCAAAAAGACATTTTAATTTAAATTCTAATGTGCTTAAATCTCCTCTACCTCGTAACCCTGTGTCTGCATTAATGACCCGAATTAGAAAAGTTTTATGACCGACAAATATAATGCTTTTAGTGATAATAATATGTGGGAGTTGGTGCCCCGTCCATCTAGTGTTAATATTATTCGGTCTATGTGGATTTTTGCTCATAAGGACAATTCTGACATTTCTTTTGTGAGACATAAGGCTCGTCTTGTAGGTGATAGTAAGACTCAGCAGGTGGGTGTAGATTGTGGTGAGACGTTTAGCCCGGTGGTCAAGCCAGCTACTATTCGCACTGTGCTCATCTTGGCTCTTTCGAAAGTATGGCACATCCATCAGTTAGATGTAAATAATGCTTTCTTACATGGTGATCTCAAGGAGACAGTCTATATACATCAGCCTTTGGGGTTTAGGGATCCCAAATATCCTCATCATGTTTGTTTATTGAAGAAGTCCTTGTATGGTCTTAAGTAGTCTCCACGGGTGTGGTATAAGAGGTTTGCAGACTTTGTGTCGACCTATTAGGTTCTATCACAACAGGTCTGATAATTCATTATTCCTATATCGTCGTGGTTCGTCATTGGCTTATATACTCTTTTATGTGGATGATATTATCTAGACTGCTTCATATGATGCATTACGCCAGTGTATCATGACAATGCTCAGTTCTGAGTTTGTTGTGAAGGACTTGGGACCCTTGAATTATTTTTTCAGGATTGCTGTCACTCATCATGCAAGTGGATTGTTCTTATCACAGAGGAAGTATGCAGCTGAGATCATTGAAAGGGCTGGGATGTCATTTTGTAAGTCCAATTCCACTCCAGTTGATACTAAACCCAAGTTGGGTGCTGCGACTGGCTTCACATATGAGGATCTGACATGCTATCACAGTCTTGCAGGGGCCCTTCAGTATCTTACGTTCACGCGACCGAATATTATATATGCAGTACAGAAGGTGTGTTTATTTATACATGATCCTAGGATTGAGCACATGAATGCGCTCAAACGCATTATTAGGTACATCCAGGTGACACTTGATTATGGCTTGTATTTATCCTTCATCGACGTCTACACTTGTCTTATATACAAATGCTTCTTGGGGTGGTTGTCCTGACACCGGACGGTCTACTTCTGGCTATTTTATGTTTCTATTATACCCCGTAATTCCGGAGTATGTATGTAAGGACGTACGTACGAATGTATAAACCCTAATTAGGGTAAGAATTGTTTTCCGACGGAAAATATTCCGAACCTTTTGAAGGAAATTTTTACGTTTTCAATATTTTAACCAATTATGGAATTTTTTCTGAGAGATAAACATTTTGGACCAATAGGAGGGCGACATGTGTCACCCCAAGAGCCATGTTGGACGTTTTTTCTAGACAAGTGTCCAAAAGTCTTGCATGGCATTTTGCATGGCAATTTGGACGGTTTTTGCAAGAATTAGTGGGCAAGTCAAATGGTCAAAGTCTTGCATGGCATTTATGGGACAAGTGGAGAAAGGAACCTACACAAACAATCTATACCATACCCATGTTTCAATCCTAACCCTTGGTTGTCCTATATAAACCCCTCTAGTTGATGAAAATCTTCCACACTTAGAACATTTCAAGACTTGAAAATATTTTCTCTCCCTTTCCTAGTGTTCTCGTCCAAAGCCCCAATTTTTGAGCAATTGTTGTCCAATAATTCTTAAACTTATAAGTGTTCTTCCTTAATGTATTAGGAAGATTATTAACCAAGAGTTAGACAAGATTTCACACCCCTAGCCTCAAAAACCCTCACAAAGCCGAGAGCATGCAATATTTGGAACCTTAGTGTTCTTCACTTTTTGGAGTTAATTCTTGAATAGAAGTTGGTTAGGAACTTCTAAGGGTGACTTGTGGTGGTTTGGAACACAAAGATTTTGAGCTAAAACTTGCTTAGGAACGACTTTAAGTTCTTGGATATTTTTGGGCTATTACTGAGGTAATGAACCTTAACCTCTTTGTGAAGTTGATTATTATGTATATTGGATACTATACATATATTGAAAGTATATTATGGAATATGAGATATAAGGAAAGATTTGGACCTTGTTAAGATGTTAAAAGGAGAATTGGCATATTAGCCATTAAAATGGTAAAAATGTATCCATTACTTGACTAAGAAGTTAACAACAAAGAAACTATAACTTATATAAAGATTGGAATATAAGTTGAAGGACTAATGAAGTAATTGGATAAGTAAAATTGTAAAAGTTGGCCAAGGACCCCAACTTAAGGACTGTATTTACTTTGGACCGTATTTACTTTGGACTGTATTTACATTGTTGTTAAGGGGAAGATTGTTAATCGCGTTCTGTTTGGGCGTGTGATCCCCTTCTTTAATTATTGTTGTTGTTAAGGGGAAGATTGTTAATCGCGTTCCGTTTGGGCATGTGATCCCCTTCTTTAATTATTGTTGTTGTTAAGGGGAAGATTGTTAATTGTGTTCCGTTTGGGCGTGTGATCCCCTTCTTTAATTATTATTGTTGTTAAGGGGAAGATTGTTAATCGCGTTCCGTTTGGGCGTGTGATCCCATTCTTTAAATTCCGGAATTATTGCGCCTTATTTATGGCATGTTGGTTACTATTATCGGGCCTTGAAAAAGGTGGAGAATTGAGTAGAAACGGGGGAGGTGCTGCCCAATTTTTCGTAGACTAAGAGAAATCTTACTTAGAAGAATCCCACGTAAAACTAGAAGTTGATAGGCGTATTTTGACTATTATAGGTTGACACTCTGTGTTATACCCCGTATTTTCAGAGTATGTACGTAAGGACGTACGTAGAAAAATTTGAACTTTAAAGTTGGCTTGGCCGAATTTTTTTGTGCACAACACCCGGTTAGAGTCGTTTTTCGACGAAACGTTTTACACAACTCGCGTAGGGTAAATTACGGCTATGTCATTTCTAATTTTTGCGGATTTTTCCGAGAGACGAGACGTGTTGGACCAACAAGAGGGCGCCACTTGGCACCCTCTCATTGGCGGATTTGGTGGACGTCCCTTGGACGATTTTCTTGACATTTTTGTCAAGTAGTAGGTAGGATATTTTGTGTGCAAGTTGGCTAGGTACACTTGCCCTAATCTTGGCCTTACACTTGCCTAGCACTTGGCTAAATCTTGGCCATTGGTTGGCCTTTACTTGACCTATAAATACCCCTCCCCTTTGATGAACTTCTTCATCCAAAAATCTCTAAGTCTTGAAAGCTTCTTCCTCCCCCCTTAGTGTAGTGCCTTTGGCCGAGAGCACCCCTTCCCCCCCTTGGCCGAGAGTTTCCCCCCCCCCCCCTAGTGGGGTTGGCCGAGGGGTACACACCCCCCCTAGCCTAGTTGTTTTCGTATAATACCCCCCTTTTTGTGGTATAGTGATACTCTCAAAAGTATTGTTATAATGCCCAAATTACCTTAGCCGTATACCTTGTAGTATTCTAAGGTTATACCTATACGAAAAACCCAGTTATACTATTATACTTCCCGTCAGTCACCAAACCGAAACCCTAAGAAAAATCTCCATGGTTAGTTGGAGTAGTATGTAGAAGTTGGTTAGAACTTCTAAGGGTAGTTTGGAGCGGGTTGGAGCGCACGGAGTGGAGCTAAACGTTGCCAGGATCGACTTTATTACTTGGATAATTATGTGCTTATCGAGGTAAATATCTTGTCCTTCTATTGTAATTGGAAATAACATGATTGTTAGACTATATAGTTGAAGTATAATATATATAGAAAAGAACATTGTTATCGGCAATGTCTTTGGACTTAAGCCCAATAATAAGAAACCTTTTCGAAAGAAGAGTCTTTGAATCAGAATTACATAGGATCAGACATGAGACTTGTGTAGCTTTTACGTGAGATAAAATTGTGCACGTCCGGATTAGACGATAACCCCGGTTGGCTTGGTAGCCTACCCGATAGAGAGGAGTTTTACGCTGTTGCGGGGGGGGGAGGTGCTGCCGAATTTTCTGTAGGATGTTCTACGAAGAGACCTAAATGTTAATAAGCGCCTTGTGGCCTTATAGGTGGAAGTACTATGCGTGGCGCAATCTACTTGGCTTAAGGAGTAGCCGGCGGTTTGAGGTACTTGGAGCGTTTTGCTATTAGTCGATAATCCTCGCGAGGTATGTGAACCTCTTCCTATCTCTTCTAGCATGATACGTGTGTAACTATGTAGTACTGCAGACGCATACGTGTTAAATGTATTTGATTGGTCTAAAATATAAAGTGTTATAACGGCTTTATGAAGTTGGTTATAACAAATTTTATGTATGTAAGAAGATACTTGTGGTTTTTAAAAGGTAATCGATTTGAACTATAATCCTGGTTATGGGATAATAAAGAACTTGAAGTATTTCAAAAGATTTTTGAATCATTTTGAAAGGAGAGTAATACTTGGTTTTTGAAAACTTAAGAGTTATACTAGCTTTATGGGAAGTTAGGTATAACGGCTTAAGAATGTTTCTTGGTTTCGAAATCGAATGTATATCGACAAACCATCGCAAGTTAATAAAAAGGAAATGTTTTGACAGATTAATTATTATTAAAACCGGTAGAAACTTCCATCTGCATAGAAGCTAAGATGAGACAAAATGACATTTCCTAGATCATGGCTGCATTAATAATATTGTTATGAACAAAGAATAACCTACTCACACATAAGGCATATGTTTCTCAAATTGTTTTAAAGGAGAATTACATCATTAAGTGATTAAAACTATGAACTATGAAACCTTTCAAAAATGAGAAACTTGAGTATTTGAAATTAGGCAAACTTGAACGTTTGGAAAAAGAATGTTGTTACTTGCTTTTTACAAAGAGAAGTGTTTTGATTTACTTAAGAAGATAAGTCACTCTATTTTCATATACTACGGGTATTGTGTGGTTTTTGTGAAAGTAACGTATCTTTTAAAGAGTTAATATATGAAGTACTTTGGGGATAAAAACCCGATCTTGTTAATCATATATTAGAATGTACCTTGTGTGTATAACTTGATTGTGCTGGTTTGTGATAGCCTTGTAATACTTTCTTGTTGATTTGATAAGTAAACATGTTAGGATGCTACGTGAGTTAGTATCTTGTGATGTTTGTGTAAAGGGGTTTTCCCTTGTTGTGCTTAGGTTGTTTAACGATAAGCTGTCATGTTGATATTATATCACTCATGATTAGGGGTTAAGCCCTCGTCCGACGGGGTAGACTCGGTGGTCTAGTGACCTATGATTCGAGAATACCTTATGCAGTGCAGTATGGCCTATGCGAGCTACGAGAGTTCCATGTTAGCTTGCGGCCGCTTGTGGTCATGCGGTCTTTGTGGCCACGCGGACGGCGAGTCGGGGCGCTGCCGGGAGTAGCTACCCTCGATGCGGGAATACCTCATGCGGGCCATTGGAGTGGCCCACGCGGGCTATGGGAAGTTCGGGGCTGAGACGCGCATTAGATCTGCGGGCGAGTGGCGGCTTTGATCATGTGACGGCTTGCAGACAGATCTCATGATACGATTTACGACCTTGTTGTCGTGGGTTTTAGTAGTCGGCTATGCCCTCGCACTTACCGTGCGGTTTTATGATGACTTTGAGGCGTGAGTCCACGACTTGACATATTCGCTTATTTAGTGTGAATCGTAGTTTTGGTTATCATACATGTCTCACGCTTTATATAGACTACTATGATTTCATTTACGATATTTTGATTTCACATACTTGGTACTGTTGTGCGACCTCGCCCGGGCTGCGTTCATGCGAGTTGAGGTACACGATCGTTGATCCTAGTTCTCGGGTCACGATTCAACGTATGGGAAGCTCCGTTTCTCGGAGGCTTATCGATGGTATAGTCCGCGTTGTAGGTATTTACATTCGAGGGTATGGCGGGCCCTGTCCGCCATTGTTGTCGTATCATTCTTAGAAGTGCAGTAATCGTTGTGGCGAGTTGTAATGGGATGTAGCTGTTCGGTTTTAAAATTGATTTATATATATATGTCGTAAAGGCAAGTTTTCTCCGACATCGTTTCTTACTTCATAATATTTTCATGTCTTGTTTTATGTTCCGTGATTACTCGATGTTGTATCACTAGGGTGCGGGGTAAGGCACGATCCACGGGCAGGTTGGTCGTGACAAAAGTGGTATCGAGCGATTAATCCTCGGAAAGTGTCTGACCGTATCGATGAAGTCTTGATTATCGGTGTGTTGTGCACCACACCAATAATCGAGGCTATAGGATATTTAGGATTGGTTTCTATTCTTCTCACTCTGAGATCGTGCCTTAGAGTCGTGTTGTAAGTTGGACCTCTCACGTATTTCTTTCCACCGTTATGCCTCGCGTTGGGCAAACCGGGCCCGAGGAGCAAGGCGACCAAGGAGGCTGCGAGTAGAGTTCGAGAGGGTTACGAGGGCCTGAGGCCCAACCATCACCGAGTTAGGTGCTTCGTTCGGGAGTTATGCTACGTCACGGCCCAGTGAGTTTAGCACGGCGGCGATTCCCTCTGCGGCCATGACATTTGAACCTTGATTCCACGGCCGGAAAGCAGAGAATATAGATTGCGAAGAGACAACCTGTTACTAGCTATGGATTTGGCTACGCAGAGTATACCGATGTACGCGAGTCTTGATGAATATCTAAGAGAGGTTGTGCAAGAGTAATTCTTGATTGAGGCTTGAGCATAGTCTTGGTGCGGACTTATGCGCAGGCGAGAGAAGGCGTAGAGATCGGCGGGTTAACGAAGGGCGGCGGGAGAGGGCGAGCAATGAGTCCTTTAGTAACTTTCGAGGAGAATCACCTCGGCAGATTAGATATGCACATCCGCCCGGTCGAGTGTTCCTCCAAGGGTTGTAGCGTTCGGGGTAAGCGAAGTTGGTCGAGCTCGAGTTTCGGTTCCACGGCTACGTAGGTTCGGCCCGGATTTTGTTTTTCCCCAGTGTTCACAGTGTGACAGACGTCATCCCGGGGAATGTCATCTTTTAGTTGGTACTTGTTTTACCTGCGGCCGTCAGGGCCATGTGTCGAAAGGATATCCTAGTAGGAGGACTCAACCTTCAGGATCGGTGGGTAGTTCGTCATCTTCCTTAGCTATGCGCCCTACGGGGCAGGTTTGATTAGAACGACTAAGGGGAGTGAAGCAGAAGATATAGATATATCCTTAACCCTCTAGAGATCAGTATGTATGATAAGATGGGTATATCATAAGTGCTATGTTCTGATAGCAGTGTGTAATTAGTGATTAGAAATCATGGTTAGTATGAGGGTAAGATTGGACATAAGGGAAAGTGTGAGCCTTAGAGCTTTATACGTAGAGACCTTAGAGGTAAGGCCATCTCGAGTAAATAAGTATTTTATGTTTGACCCTTGTCGGAGTGCATAGTGCACGTGAGCTATGTTTGTGGGATAAGTCCCTGAGTAGTGTGGAATGAAAGAGGGTAGTTGAGCTAAGAAGACCGCTAGGTTTTCGTAACGTGATTAGTGAGAGTTTTCCGGTTCGGGGAGCTAGTGTCTTGCGCGTTGCCGGGTCGGGTCGAGGCCATGTTGCGGGTCAACCCGCGACCTGTATGGTGGTGGGGTCGGTTGTGGTGGTCGCTTTGGGTTAGGGTTATGAGGTGTTAGGCCCAAGTTTAGTTAACCAACGTCTGAGTTCGTGGATCGATTCGACCGATGGTCGGGCGAGGAGTCGGCCGTCTTGTCTTAGCAAATACCGTTTACTCGGCGGTGTTGATTTATCGTAAAGGTCGAAGGCTGCAGGTGCCTACCTTCACCTTATGACAGATGGAGCCAGTGCAGTGTTTTTGTTTCTGGAAGTTTTACCAAGCAGGGTTAAGAACGTTGGTGAGTCTCAGAATCGCATTCGCCCTCGGGCCAGTGTGTGGATTTCAGGGGTAGTTGTGGGGACTGTTTTCTCCTGTGGAGGGAGTGTTTAAGCTACCATTTCGGTGTTCGGATGTCGCCTTATGAAGCCTTGTAGGCGGATGTGTAAGTCGCCGATCGATTGGTTCGATGTTGGCAAGATTCGAGATAGTTGGTTCGAGCTTGTTCCGGTAATTTGTGGATAGGGTAAAGCTTGTCTAGAAGAGGTTACGCGGCTCGGAGAAATCATGCGGATAATCGGCGGCAGCGCTAGAGTTCGAGTTGTGGTCGGTCTTCTTGAAAGTACCACCGGGTTAGGTGTGACGAGTTTTGGAAAAGCAGAGGAACTTAGCCCGAGTTACTTTGGGCCGCACGAGTTTATGTGAAGAATAGGCGGGTTGCCTATATGTTAGCTTTCTTGTCCGACTTAGGAGGCGATGCGTCCGATCTTTCGTATTGTTATGATCGGGAAAGTATCGGAGATCCATCAGTGTTCCCGATTAATGATGATCACGTTAGAGATAGTAACCCCGAGTTTTGAAATCAAGCGATGTCGAAATGTGGTAAGAGTTCGAGTGTCTGACGACCTCGGGGATCGCATGCTGCCGGTACCATTTGTTGGGTCGCGGGTGACACTAGAACCTCGCGGAAAAGTGACAAAAGTGGTATCACGATGAGTAAAGGGAGAAGCGAGCATGTATTGCGGCGAGAGATGTGACCATTTCTTTTGTATGGAGAAAGTGCGAAGGAATTATCATTTAGACCCTGGGATGGGAGCGTTTGTGATGTTAGAGGTGTTTCCTCGTGGACTTGGATGTAAGTATTTTGCGCAGGTGTTGTTGTGGCCAGTTGTGGCAGGATTGTTCAGGTAAGTATAGTAGTGAAGACTACTGGCGCATGTTTGTTTTGAGACTTAGAAGGAACATTCGGGACGAATGTTTCTAAGGAGGGGAGAATGTTATACCGTATTTTGAGTATGCGTGGGGCGTGCGTGAAAAATTTGAACTTTAAAGTTGGCTTGGCGAATTTTTGTGCACAACACGGTTAGAGTCGTTTTTGACGAAGCGTTTTACACAACTTCGCGTAGGGTTAATTACGGCTATGTCATTTCTAATTTTTGCGGATTTTTCCGAGAGACGAGACGTGTTGGACCAACAAGAGGGCGCCACTTGGCACCCTCTCATTGGCGGTTTTGGTGGGCGTCCCTTGGACGATTTTCTTGACATTTTTGTCAAGTAGTAGGTAGGATATTTTGTGTGCAAGTTGGCTAGGTACACTTGCCCTAATCTTGGCCTTACACTTGCCTAGCACTTGGCTAAATCTTGGCCATTGGTTGGCCTTTACTTGACCTATAAATACCCCTCCCCTTTGATGAACTTCTTCATCCAAAAATCTCTAAGTCTTGAAAGCTTCTTCCTCCCCCCTTAGTGTAGTGCCTTGGGCCGCGAGCACCCTTCCCTTGGCGAGAGTTTCCCCACTGAGTGGGGTTGGCGAGGTACACCCACTCCTTGTGGTGCTAGCGTAGGTACCCACTAGCCTAGTTGTTTTCGTATAATACCCCCCCTTTTTTGTGGTATAGTGATACTCTCAAAAGTATTGTTATAATGCCCAAATTACCTTAGCCGTATACCTTGTAGTATTCTAAGGTTATACCTATACGAAAAACCCAGTTATACTATTATACTTTCCGTCAGTCACCAAACCGAAACCCTAAGGAAAATCTCCATGGTTAGTTGGAGTAGTATGTAGAAGTTGGTTAGAACTTCTAAGGGTAGTTTGGAGCGGGTTGGAGCGCACGGAGTTGGAGCTAAACGTTGCCCAGGATCGACTTTATTACTTGGATAATTATGGGCTTATCGAGGTAAATATCTTGTCCCTCTATTGTAATTGGAAATTACATGATTGTTAGACTATATAGTTGAAGTATACTATATATAGAACTGAACGTTGTTATCGGCAATGTCTTTGGACTTAAGCCTGAATAATAAGAAACCTTTTCGAAAGAAGAGTGCTGAACTGTAATTACATAGGACTGTATTACAGTAGACTTGTGTAGCTTTTCTGTGAGATAAAATTGTGCACGTCCGGATTAGACGTATAACCCCCTGGTTGGTTTGGTAGCGGCCAGATAGAGGAGTTTTCTGCCATGTTGCGGGAGGTCTTTGCGAATTTTACGTAGGATGTTCTACGAAGAGACCTAAATGTTAATAAGCGCCTTGTGGCCTTATAGGTAGAAGTACTATGCGTGGCGTAATCTACTTGGCTTAAGGAGTAGCGGTTTGAGGTACTTGGAGCGTTTTGCTATTAGTCGATAATCGTCGCGAGGTATGTGAACCTCTTCCTATCTCTTCTAGCATGATATGTGTGTAACTATGTAGTGCGGTGAGCGTCGTGTGTTAAATGTATTTGATTGGTCTAAAACATAAAGTGTTATAACGGCTTTATGGAAAGTTGGTTATAACGACTTTATGTATGTAAGAAGATACTTGTGGTTTTAAAAGGTAATCGATTTGAACTATAAGCGGTGGTTATGGGATAATAAAGAACTTGAAGTATTTCAAAAGATTTTGAATCATTTTGAAAGGAGAGTAATACTTGGTTTTGAAAACTTAAGAGTTATACTAGCTTTATGGGAAGTTAGGTATAACGGCTTAAGAATGTTTCTTGGTTTGGAATCAGAATGTGTATCGACAAACCACTGCAGCGTTAATAAAAAGGAAATGTTTTGACAGATTAATTATTATTAAAACCGGTAGAAACTTCCATCTGCATAGAAGCTAAGATGAGACAAAATGACATTTCCTAGATCATGGCTGCATTAATAATATTGTTATGAACAAAGAATAACCTACTCACACATAAGGCATATGTTTCTCAAATTGTTTTAAAGGAGAATTACATCATTAAGTGATTAAAACTATGAACTATGAAACCTTTCAAAAATGAGAAACTTGAGTATTTGAAATTAGGCAAACTTGAACGTTTGGAAAAAGAATGTTGTTACTTGCTTTTTACAAAGAGAAGTGTTTTGATTTACTTAAGAAGATAAGTCACTCTATTTTCATATACTACGGGTATTGTGTGGTTTTTGTGAAAGTAACGTATCTTTTAAAGAGTTAATATATGAAGTACTTTGGGGATAAAAACCCGATCTTGTTAATCATATATTAGAATGTACCTTGTGTGTATAACTTGATTGTGTTGGTTTGTGATAGCCTTGTAATACTTTCTTGTTGATTTGATAAGTAAACATGTTAGGATGCAACGTGAGTTAGTATCTTGTGATGTTTGTGTAAAGGGTTTCCCTTGTTGTGCTTAGGTTGTTTAACGATAATTTGTCATGTTGATATTATATCACTCGTGATTAGGGGTTAAAGCGCCTCCGTGCGGGGGTAGACTCAGTGGTCTAGTGACCTATGATTCGAGAATACCTTATGCAGTGCAGTATGGCCTATCTTGGAGCTACGAGAGTTCGAGTTAGTTTGCGGCCGCGTGGTCATGCGGTCTTTGTGGCCACGCGGACGGCGAGTCCAGGACGCTGCGGGAGTAGCTACCCTCGATGCGGGAATACCTCATGCGGGCCATTGGAGTGGCCCGTGCGGGCTATGGGAAGTTCGGGCTGAAGCGCGCACATTAGATCTGCGAGCGAGTGGCGGCTTTGATCATGTGGCGGTCAGACAGATCTCATGATCTGATTTACGACGCTTGTTATCTTGTGGGTTTTAGTAGTCGGCTATGCCCTCGCACTTACCGTGCGGTTTATGATAACTTTGAGGCGTGAGTCCACGACTTGACATATCGCTTATTTAGTGTGAGCGTAGTTTTGGTTATCATACATGTCTCGCTTTATATAGACTACTATGATTTCATTTACGATATTTTGATTTCACATACTTGGTACTTGTTGTCGACCTCCTTGGCTGCGTTCATGCCGCAGTTGAGGTACACGATCGTTGATCCTAGTTCGGGTCACAATTCGGCGTATGGGAAGCTCCGTTTCTCGGAGGCTTATCGATGGTATAGTCCCTGTCGTTGTAGGTATTTACATTCGAGGTATGGCGGGGCCCACATCGCCATTGTTGTCGTATCATTCTTAAGTGCAGAAATCTTGTTGTGGGCGAGTTGTAATGGGATGTAGCGTCGGTTTTAAAATTGATTTATATATATATGCGTAAGGCAAGTTTTCTCCGACATCGTTTCTTACTTCATAATATTTTTATGTCTTGTTTTATGTTCCGCTGATTACTCTGATGTTGTATCACTAGGGTGCCCGGGGTAAGGCACCAGTCACGGGCCCGGGTTCGGGTCGTGACACTCTGCGCGCGACATATCCGACTTGGCAAGTGGATTTAGCCGAGGAGGTATGTGATTCTTCCTATCCCTTTGAGCATGATATTTGTGAAATATATATAGTACGGTAGACGTACGTGTGTTAACTAAATTTGGCTTTACTTTGATGTCTTTGGACTTGAGTTCTAATTAATAAGAATCTTGAATATTTCAAAAAGAGTTATGAATCATTTTGGAAGAAAAGTAATACTTGGTTTTCATAAAAAGTTTAAGTGTTATACTAGTTTTATGGGAAGTTAGCTATAACGACTTAAGAAAGATAAGAAAAACGGTTTAATTATTTGTTTAACAAATGCTTGAAATGATGTTTGAAGGTATGGTAAGTTGGTTTGATAAACATGTTATGATGCTACGTGTGTTAGTATCTTGTGACGCTTGTGTAAGGAGGTTATTCTTGTTGTGCTTATGTTGTTTAACGATAAGCCATTGTGTTAGTATTATATCACTCGCCTCACGACTTGTTACGATGTGGGTTAGCCGCTCCGATGCGAGAATACCTCATGCGGGTCCATGGGACCTATGCGGAGGCTGCGGGAGTTCGTGATGATCACTCAGGTGTGTTACGCCGATCGCGAGAATACCTCATGCGGTCTATGTGGCCATGCGGACTGCGGGAGTCGGGGCGATGCGCGGGTTAGCTACCGATCTGAGAATACCTCGTGTGGGCCTAGGGGCATGCGGACGGGAGTTCGAGATTAGGCTCGCATAATGATACTATGGGCGATTGGCCTTGCTTCGATCATTAGCGACCTTGAAAAGACCAGTTATATTATATCTATTTTTGCTCTTGTTTATGATGTGGCACTATGTGCGGTTAACTCGGTTGTTTCGTACATATTTATGAATTGGTTTTAAAATGCTATAATTATATATATCAGTACTTTACAGTTTCACATACTTGGTACTGTTATCGACCTCCTTCGAGGTGCGTTAAATGCGTGTAGAGTACTCGGTTGTTGATCCCCGCTCCTAGGATCACTATTACGCTTTTGAAAGCCAGTTCCTCAGGAGCTTGTCTTTTGGGTATGATCTCCTGTCATTGTAGGTTTATGTACATTCAGGTATGGCGGGGCCTGTCGTCATAGTTGATTTCATTCTTAAGTGCAGTAGTCTGTTGTAATTTTGGGATGTAGCTTCACTTTTGGTATTTATATACATGCCGAAGCGGCTTTTCTTAGGATATTCGTTCTTATTTTACATCGTTTCATGTTTGCAAAGTTTATATTCCTTTGGTTACTCGATGTATGTCTACTTAGGTGCGGGTAAGGCACGATCCACGGGCGAGGCGGGTCGTGACAAAAGTGGTATCGAGCGATTAATCCTCGGAAAGTGTCTACGAATCGTATCTAGTAGAGTCTTGATTATCGGTGTGTTGTGCACCACCAATAATCGAGAGGCTGCGAGATATTTAGGATTAGTTTCCATTCTTCTCACTCTGAGATCGTGCCTTAGAGCCGTGTTATAAGTTGGACCCCTCGGCAATTTATTTTGTTTACGATTATGCCTCACGCAGCAACCCGGCCCGAGAAGGCAAAGCGGTGAGGCGCGATGGAACAGAGGCCACGAGGCGAGCCAGCCTTTACCCGGGTGATACCCCGACGGCGAGTTCCATGCGCCGCCCGGCCCAGCGAGATTTAGAGCGCAGCGGTGGCTCACGAGACCGGCTTTGAGCCTCAGGTCCGCGGCACAGGGCGAGAGGAGATGGGTTACAAGAGATGGCGATTATTAGCGAGTGCGTGGCGATGCGAAGATAATTTGGATCACGGCGATTCGATTCTAGTTCGATGGTACCGTGGTTCACCCGAGTCGGATAGTTTGAGACCGGGACTTTACGAGTTGCGACGCGAGTTCTATGGGTCGAGGCACGAGGATGATCGCGCGAGTTCATCAAGCGATAACAGCGGATCGTGAGTGATCGAGCTTGGAGACCGAGTCGGTGGTCTTAGGTTCACATCGGTGCGTGATCTGCGATCGTGGTTTGATTCATGGGAGCTGTCCCGGGGGGAGCATGCGCCTCCAGCTGTTTGGGACGAGTTCTCAGAGGCATTTCTCACTCACTTCTTGCCTCCGCAGATGAGGAGAGCATGATCCGATAGACTTTTGATGCTGAGACAGAGAGGGCGCACAGTGCGGGAGTACAACGTGGAGTTCGACTCGTTGGCTCGGTATGTCCCCGCGTTAGTGGCAGATATAGAGGACAGAGTGCACCGCTACGTCACAGGGCTTGATGACTACTTGGCAGAGTCTTGCTCAGGTGTAGCTCTTCAGCCGGGCATGGACATTGCCCGCATGCAGGCTCATGCACTTGGGTGTGAGGCGTAAGCGTAGCGGGTTGTGGATATCGCCAGAAGAAGGCGGGGCAGCGGTCTTTTGGTAGCTCTCGGGGTGGATGACCTCAGCAGCAGACTAGATTAGCACCGCATCCAGCTCAGAGCACTCCTACACCGTCTTGAGCGGCGAGGTATTCGGGGCGGTCGGGCCCCAGGACTTCGGACTTCCAGGGTAGCAGAGGTGCTAACCGATCAAGACCACCTTCCTCTCAGTGTGTTCGATGTGGTAGATCCCATTATGAGAGTTGTGGTACGACTACGGGAGCTTGTTACACTTGCGGCCAGCAGGGTCACTTTGTGAGAGACTGTCCGACCAAGGGCAGCGCAGATGGTAGGGTTCAGCCTACAGGGTCTTTAGTCGGGTCTTCATCTCCTCTGATTACTCTCCCGGGCGGGTGCTCATGGACCAGCAGTCGCGGCGGTCGTGGCAAAGGTCCTAGTTCAGCGGTCCTCGAACGCGTCTATGCCATGTATCCGGCCGCCAGACCGGGGCGTCACGGATGTCATCACGGTACCTTATCGATTTCTTGTTGTGACGTATATGCCTTGATAGATCCGTGTTCTACCTTGTCCTATATATCTCCCATATTGCTAGTAGGATAGGGATAGAGCACGAGTCCATAGACCGCTTTTGAGGTAGCTACGCGATGGGATTGGTGGTAGCGGCGGGTATATAGGGTTTGCCCGGTGACTATATGCGATCGTCGGACCTGGCGACTTGATAGAGTTGGATATGACCGATTTTGATGTGTTCATAGGTATGGATTGGTTATCTTCTTGCTACGCCAATGTAGGTAGTAGGAAGCGGTTGGTACGGTTCAGTTTCTGAGAGCCGGTTGCTCAGTGGGAGAACATTGTATCGCCGGGGGTAAGTTTATTTCTTACCTCGAGGCGGGAAGATGGTTGGAAGGGTATATCTACCATCTCATTCGGTATTTGATCACGAGTGTGACACGGACCTTCCGTCGATTCGATGGTCGAGAGTTTCGGATGTATTCCTAGATGACCTCCCGGGTATCCCTCCTGAGAGGGAGATAGAGTTTTGCATTGATATTACGCACGATACACGACTATATCCATTCTCGCCATACGTAATGGCACTGCCAGTTGAGAGAGTTGAAGGACCGGTGAGAGATTTCTTTGGAGAAGGGCTTTATCGGGCCTAGTGTTTCTCCACAGGGAGCGCCGGTGTGTTTGTGAAGAAGAAGGATGGGGCCGCGCATGTGTGTCGATTCTGACGACTAAACAAGGTGACTATTAAACGAATACCCCTTCCCCGAGATTGATGACTTGTTCAACGATTGCGAGTGCGAGGTGTTTTTCACGACCCGTTCGGGCGCGGCCCAGTGCCTTACCCGGGCACCCAAGTAGACATACATCAGAGTAACCAGCGGAATATAAACTTGCAAACATGAAACATTGTAAAATGAGAACAGTCTATCCAAGAAAAAATCGCCTTTCGGCATGTATATATAAACCAAAGCTTGAACAGTTACATCCTTTACAAACCACACTTGGCGATTACTACGGACCTGCAGAATTTCTATAACAACTATGACGGACGGGGCCGCCATACCCACGAATGTACAAGTACCTCTGATCTCGAGAATCATACCAAAAGATAAGCCTCGGAGAAAGCGGAGCTTCCCAAACGCTGAATCGTGACCTACGGCGAGGATCAACGGTGATGTACCTCTACTGCGGCATGAACGGCCCGAAGGAGGTCGATAACAGTACCAAGTATGTGGCGAAAATACGTAATTGAAATCATAATAGTCTATATAAAACAGGAGACATATATGATAACCAATTTATGATATACAATATGTAAGAAATCATGTCAAGTCAGGGACTCACGCCCACAAAGTCATCACTCAAATATAACCATAACATTTTAAAACCAATTCACAAATATGTACGAAACAACCAAGTTAACCGTACATAGTTACACATCATAAACAAGAGCAAAAATAGACATATTGTAACTGGTCTTTTCTAGGCCGCTAATGATCGAAGCAAGGCCAATCGCCCATAGTATCATTATGCGAGCCTAATCACGACTCCGCGATCCGCGTAGGCCACCTAGGCCCGCGTGAGGTATTCCTCGCGCCGAGGGTAGCTAATCCTCGGCATCGTCTGGACTCCCGCGATCCACGCATGGACGCGTAGGTATTCCTCGCACCACAATCTCGAACTCCGACTCCGCATAGGTCACATGGACCCGCATGAGGTATTCCTCGCATCGGGGGGCAGCTTAACCCCCGACATCATAACAAGTCAGGGGGGGTAAGTGATATAATACCAGCACAACGGGCTTATCATTAAACAACATAAGCACAACAAGAAAAAACCCCTTACACAACGTCACAAGACATTAACACACGGAGCATCATAACATGTTCACTTTATCAAGCCAACAAAAAGTATTACCAGGCTATCACGAAACATAGGCAAGTTACTCACACAAGGTACTTGCATTTCATGTCAACAAATCCGGGTTTTAACCCCAAGGTACTACATACTTTAACTCTTTAAAAAGATCCATTTCTTTCACAAAAAGTCACACGATACCCGTTGTATCAAAATAGAGTAACTATCTTTTTAAGTAAACCAAAACAATTTCCATACCTTCTTTTTAAACCAACTTAAGACAACATCATGCCTTCTCTTTTAAACAAAAACACTTCAATTTTTCAAGTCTCTCTCTTTTATAAATCAAGTCCCTTACTTTGGAATTTTTAAGAAAATCAAACTTGTTTTTAATGATCTTATTAAAGCAGTCGTGATCTAGGAAATGTAATACAATTTTGTCTTATCTTAGCTTCTATGCAGAAGGAGGTTTCTAATTGTTTTAATGATATTAATTATTTGTCAATATATTTTCCTTTATTAACGCTGCAGTGGTTTGTTCGATACTTATTCTCATTTCCGAAATCAATATAACATTATTATTCGAAACCAAGTACTCATTACTCACGAATGAGGTTTCACAACTTTCCACACAATTCAAGTTCTTCACATATCAAATCAAGTCAAATATAAGTCAAGTCTCTTATCTTTTTTTAAAAATCAATAAACCATTCTTTTACCTACATAAAGTTGTTATAATTTACTTCCCATAAGGCCATTATAACACTTTATGTTTTAAACCAACCAAATTCGTTTAGCACACGTACGTCTACCGTACTACATAGTTCAAAATAATCATGCTAGAAATGATAGGAAGATGTTCACATACCTCGCGATGATTATCGACAATTTAGCAAAACGCTCCAAAGTACTATAACATTGCTAGCCCTTTTTCACCCTTCAAGTAGAATACGCTACTCGTAGTACTTCCACCTATAATGGCCATGAAACGTCTATTAACCTCTAGATCTCTTCGTAGGATATTTCTAAGAACAAGGTTCCATTTCTTACGAAAAATTCGGCAGCACCTCCCCCGTTTCTACTCAATTTTCCACCTTTTCCAAGGCCCGATAACCGTAATTAACATACTATAATTAAGGTGTAATAATACCGAAATTTAAAGAAGGGGATAACACGCCCAAACGGAACGCGATTAACAATCTCTCCTTCATAACAACAATAACTAAAGAAGGGGATAACACGCCCAAACGGAACGCGATTAACAATCTCTCCTTCATAACAATAATAACTAAAGAAGGGGATAACACGCCCAAACGGAACGCGATTAACAATCTCTCCTTCATAACAATAATAACTAAAGAAGGGGATAACACGCCCAAACGGAACGCGATTAACAATCTCTCCTTCATAACAATAATAACTAAAGAAGGGGATAACACGCCCAAACGGAACGCGATTAACAATCTCTCCTTCATAACAATAATAACTAAAGAAGGGGATAACACGCCCAAACGGAACGCGATTAACAATCTCTCCTTCATAACAATAATGTAAATACAGTCCAAAGTAAATACGGTCCAAAGTAAATACGGTCCAAAGTAGATACGGTCCAAAGTAGATACGGTCCTTAAGTTGGGGTCCTTAAGTTGGGGTCCTTGGCCAACTTTTACAATTTTACTTATCCACTTACTTCATTAGCCCTTCAACTTATATTCCAATCTTATTACAAGTTATAGTTCCTTTGTTGTTAACCTCTTAGTAAGTAATGGATACATTTTTACCATTTTAATGGATAATATGCTAATTCTCCTTTTAACATCTTAACAAGATCCAAATCTTTCTTTATATCTTATAGTCCATAATATACTTCCAATATAAGTATAATATCCATATATACATAATAATCAACTTCACAAAGAGGTTAAGGTTCATTACCTCAAAATAGCCCAAAAACCGTGACTGTCCAGATTTTTAGCCACTGCTTCGTCAGCTGAACTTGTAACGTAGATAACTCTCTACTCCAGTGTCCTATCGATGAGAGGTTTGTTGCGTTGTAAACTAGACTCGGCGAAATTAATTTTAGGCTTTTGAAACACCCAAAAACTCCTAATATGCTAGGAGATATTCCCTTCCAAACTTGACTAAAAATATGTCCAAAACAGTCCCGAAAATCTGCCCACTCTCGGCCAAGGGGGGTTTTTTTGAGGCTAGGGGTGTGAAATCTTGTCTAACTCTTGGTTAATAATCTTCCTAATACATTAAGGAAGAACACTTATAAGTTTAAGAATTTTTGGACAACATTTGCTCAAGAAATAAAGGGGGTTGGATGAGAGCACTAGGGAGGGAGAGGAAATATTTTCAAGTCTTGAAATATACTAAGTGTGGAAGATTTTCATCAACTAAAGGGGTTTATATAGTACAACCAAGGGTTAGGATTGAAACATGTGTATGGTAGAGATTTAGGATGTAGGTTCCTTTGTACATTTGTCCCACAAATGCCATGCAAGACCATGCAAAACTTTGACCATTTGACTTGCCCACTCATCTTCAAAAAAAACGTCCAAAGGCCACTTGGGGTGACACGTGTCGCCATCCTATTGGTCCAAAATATTTATCTCTCGGAAAAAATTATAAAAATATTGAAAACGTAAAATTTCCTTCACAAGGTTCGGAAATATTTTCAGTCGGAAAACAATTCTTTCATTCTTACCCTAATTAGGGTTTATACATTCGTACGTACGTCCTTACATACATACTCCGGAACTACGGTGTATAACAGTTTTTCCAAGATAGACCTACGATCTGGTTACCATCAGGTACGAGTTAGGGAGACGGATATCCCTAGATCGCATTAGGACCAGACGCACTATGAGTTCAGGGTCATGTCTTTCGGCTTGACCAATGCTCCGGCAGTATTTATGGATTTGATGAACCAAGTGTTCAAGCCATTTTTGGATACGTTCGTGATAGTATTCATTGATGATATCTTGATTTATTCTCGCTCGGAGCAGGAGCATGCGGAGCATTTGAGGACGGTGCTGAGAGTTCTCCAGGACCAGCGGTTGTATGCCAAGTTTTCGAAGTGTGAGTTTTGGTTAGCTTCGGTGGCGTTCTTAGGGCACATTGTCGGGGCCGATGGTATTCGGGTGGATACGGCAAAGATCGAGGCAGTCAAGACTTGGCCTAGACCTACTACACCGGCAGTGCGCGACTGCAGGACTTGCAGGGTATTATCGGAGGTTCGTGGAGAAGTTTGCTTCTATTTCAGCACCTTTGACCAAGATGACTCAGAAGGCAGCTAAGTTCCAGTGGACGGATGCTTGTGATAAGGGCTTCCAGTTACTAAAGGAGAGATTGACGACCGCCCCAGTTCTTACTCTTCCAGGGGGTCCGGACGGCTATGTGGTTTATTGTGATGCGTCGGGCATCGGGCTTGGATGTGTGTTGATGCAGCAGGGCAAGGTTATAGCTTACGCATCTCGACAGATCAAGAAGCATGAGAAGAACTACCCCACACATGACTTAGAGTTGGCAGCAGTGATTCACGCCTTGAAGATCTGGAGACATTATTTGTATGGAGTTCATGTGGATATTTACACAGACCACAAGATCCTCCAGTATATCTTCACCGGAGGAGTGAACTTGCGGCAGGCGGTGGTTAGAGCTACTCAAGGATTATGATGTCGATATCTTATACCACCGGGGAAGGCCAATGTAGTGGCGGATGCCGCCAGTCGTAGGTCGATGGGTAGTCTATCGGTTGTGCGACGAGAGAGGAGGGGCATGGTCCGCGAGTTACATCAGCTAGCGAGCCTTGGAGTCCGATTGATTGATTCTGATAGTAGTGGGGTTCGGGTTCGAGAGGTTGCCGAGTCTTCCATCGTCGAGGAGGTGAAGAGGCGACAGTATGAGGATCCGATTATGACACGATATCGAGATACGGCTCTTCGTGAGGGGAAGGGTCCTTTTGAGGTAGCACCTGATGGGGTGCTAAGGTTTGAGGGCAGGTTGTGTGTTCCAGATATTGCAGGACTTCGACAGCAGGTTCTAGGGGAAGCACACAGCGCGCGTTACTCTATCCATCCGGGGTCGACAAAGATGTACCACGACCTCAAATCTGTGTATTGGTGGGATGGCCTAAAGAGGGACGTTGCAGAGTTTGTTGCTCAGTGCCCGAGTTGTCATCAGGTAAAGGTAGAGCACCAGAGGCCTGGTGGGTTGTTGCAGACGATAGAGATTCCGACATAGAAGTGAGAGGTGATCAATATGGACTTTATTATAGGGTTACCTCGCACTCAGAGGAAGCATGATTCTATCTGGGTTATCGTCGACAGGCTGACGAAATCAGCCCACTTTCTTCCCGTCAGGACGACTTTTTCGGCCGAGGATTACGCTAGACTTTACATCCGAGAGATCGTGAGACTACATAGGGTCCCTATATCTATCATATCGGACGCAGGAGCCCGGTTCTGGCTAACTTCCTGAGGTCCTTCCGGAAGGATTAGGGGCGAGTGAGCCTCGATCGCATTCCATCCTCGACCGGACGAGCGAGCGTACTATCCGCACACTCGAGGATATGTGCGAGCTGTATTATTGATTTCGAGGGTAGGCGGGAGGATCATTTGCCTCTAGTGGAGTTTGCGTATAATACAACTCTGACTCCGGTATCGGATGGCGCGCCTATGAGGCCTTATATGGGAGGAAGTGCAGATCACCGATAGGCTGGTTTGATGTGGGTGAGGTGCAGTTAGTCGGGCCGGACTTGGTTCAGCAGGCGGTGGATAAGGTGAAGCTTATCCAGGAGCGGTTATTGATACTCGAGTCGGCGTAAGTCGTATGCAGATCATCGGCGTCGACATTTGGAGTTTGAGGTTGATGATTGGGTTTTTCTGAAGGTGTCACCCATGAAGGGTGTGATGAGGTTTGGGAAGAAGGGGAAACTCAGCCCAAGGTACATTGGGCCTTATCAGATTGTCCGTAGGGTAGGCAAGGTTGCCTATGAGTTGGATCTGTCGTCCGATCTGGAGGCAGTACATCCGGTTTTTCATGTTTCTATCTTTGAGAGATGTATCGGAGATCCGTCAGAGTGCACCCGATTGATGATGTCCGGTGTGAGAGGGGTTATCGTATGAGGAGATTCCCATAGCGATACTCGATCGTCAGGTTAGGCGACTGCGGACAAAGGATGTGGCTTCCGTCAAGGTCTTATGGCAGAACGAGAACAGAGAGGAGATGACGTGGGAAACAGAGGAGGACATGAGGCAGAAGTATCCTCACTTATTCCCCACACCTCCAGGTAACTCACTTTTCTACTGGTTAATGTTAATTGTCTTATGTACTTAAGTGTTCTATTGTGGCCATATGTGGCATTTGCAAATTGTTCAAGTTGTGAGGGACTATGTCGTTATCTGATTTAATTGAATCTTGAAGGAACATTCGGGACGAATGTTTCTAAGGGGGGGAGAATGTTATACCCCGTAATTCCGGAGTATGTATGTAAGGACGTACGTACAAATGTATAAACCCTAATTAGGGTAAGAATGAAAGAATTGTTTTCCGACGGAAAATATTCCGAACCTTGTGAAGGAAATTTTTACGTTTTCAATATTTTAACCAATTATGGAATTTTTTCTGAGAGATAAACATTTTGGACCAATAGGAGGGCGACATGTGTCACCCCAAGAGCCATGTTGGACGTTTTTTCTAGACAAGTGGGCAAGACAAGTGGCCAAAAGTCTTGCATGGCACGGTTTTTGCAAGAATTAGTGGGCAAGTCAAATGGTCAAAGTCTTGCATGGCATTTGTGGGACAAGTGGAGAAAGGAACCTACACAAACAATCTATACCATACACATGTTTCAATCCTAACCCTTGGTTGTCCTATATAAACCCCTCTAGTTGATGAAAATCTTCCACACTTAGAACATTTCAAGACTTGAAAATATTTTCTCTCCCTTTCCTAGTGTTCTCGTCCAAAGCCCCAATTTTTGAGCAATTGTTGTCCAATAATTCTTAAACTTATAAGTGTTCTTCCTTAATGTATTAGGAAGATTATTAACCAAGAGTTAGACAAGATTTCACACCCCTAGCCTCAAAAACCCTCACAAAGCCGAGAGCATGCAATATTTGGAACCTTAGTGTTCTTCACTTTTTGGAGTTAATTCTTGAATAGAAGTTGGTTAGGAACTTCTAAGGGTGACTTGTGATGGTTTGGAACACAAAGATTTTGAGCTAAAACTTGCTTAGGAACGACTTTAAGTTCTTGGATATTTTTGGGCTATTACTGAGGTAATGAACCTTAACCTCTTTGTGAAGTTGATTATTATGTATATTGGATACTATACATATATTGAAAGTATATTATGGAATATGAGATATAAGGAAAGATTTGGACCTTGTTAAGATGTTAAAAGGAGAATTGGCATATTAGCCATTAAAATGGTAAAAATGTATCCATTACTTGACTAAGAAGTTAACAACAAAGAAACTATAACTTATATAAAGATTGGAATATAAGTTGAAGGACTAATGAAGTAATTGGATAAGTAAAATTGTAAAAGTTGGCCAAGGACCCCAACTTAAGAAGTATTTACTTTGGGACGTATTTACTTTGGTGTATTTACTTTGGGTGTATTTACATTGTTGTTAAGGGAAGATTGTTAATCGCGTTCCGTTTGGGCGTGTGATCCCCTTCTTTAATTATTGTTGTTGTTAAGGGGAAGATTGTTAATCGCGTTCCGTTTGGGCGTGTGATCCCCTTCTTTAATTATTGTTGGTGTTAAGGGGAAGATTGTTAATCGCGTTCCGTTTGGGTGTGTGATCCCCTTCTTTAATTATTGTTGTTGTTAAGGGGAAGATTGTTAATCGCGTTCCGTTTGGGCGTGTGATCCCCTTCTTTAATTATTGTTGTTGTTAAGGGGAAGATTGTTAATCGCGTTCCGTTTGGGCGTGTGATCCCCTTCTTTAAATTCCGGAATTATTGCGCCTTATTTATGGCATGTTGGTTACTATTATCGGGCCTTGAAAAAGGTGGAGAATTGAGTAGAAACGGGGGAGGTGCAGAGGCCGAGTATCGAGGGGTAGCCAATGTGGTCTCCGAGTCATGTTGGTTACATAATCTTCTATTAGAACTTCATTATATAATTAAGAAAGCTACCTTGGTTTATTGTGATAATGTTAGTGTCATCTACCTTTCCGGGAATCCGGTTCAACACCAGCGCACTAAACATATTGATATGGACATTCATTTCATTCGAGAAAAGGTAGCTCATCGACAGTTATGCGTCTATCATGTCCCTTCCAGATATCAAATTGCAGATATCTTTACAACAGGGTCTCCCTCGGTCCTTTTTGAAGATTTTAGATATAGTCTCAGCGTACGAAGACCGCCCGCTATGACTGTGGGTGTGTGTTAAATATACCTAGGCCATCACGAGAGCCGAGCCCACCATGGGCAGATTTGGACATCACGGCTGCATTGTATATTTACTATATTAGGAATGTATATTGTAGTATAATTAGTCTTGTACTATTACCATAATTGTATAGTTAGTCTTCAAATAGAATAGGGTTTAGATGTATAATAGGAAAAGGATTTTCCTATATGTAACTTGTATATATACCCCTTTCATTAATGAGAATAATCAAGAGATTATTTTTTTAAAAAACAAACTTAATTCTCATTTTGGAGAAGTTCCACTTCAGTCAAATCATTCGTCGCTGCTAAGGGAACATTGGTGTAACGACCCGTCTGGTCGTTTTTAGCTAAGACCCTTATTTTATTATATTACTCTTCCTGTAGACTCTATGTGGGGTTTGTGATGCGCGGAATGAGTGGCATGGATCCCTAGGTGCATTTATTTGACTTTCGGAAGAAAAACCCAAAATAAGAATCTTAGAGTTGATAAGTTTGACTCAAAGTTGACTTTTGAGTATTTGGGTTGGTTTTCGGGTTCTGCCGCTTCCTGTCGTTTCGGAAAGTCATTTATGATTTAGTCGATTCATTGTTTGCTTCCCGAGGCAATCAGATATACTTTGTGGTCTTATTTGTGAAATTATTATATTTGGATGTTTTGAGTGATTCTTTAAAAAGTATGTCTTAGCTTAGTCGTATGCTGAATTAGAGAGCGCAAGCGAGTTTGTAGCATTGTTTACCTTGACTTAACATATTTAGTTTGTATCAGGTGGGTCTCGGGAGTGTTTCGAGTGTTTGATGGAAGAATTGCTAACATATTTGGTTTATATGCATCAACCCTTGGGGTTTAGGGATTCCGCTTTCCCAAAAAGCTTTACCTCGGGATCAGAGATGGACTAAGGGGGGAATTCTTGAGGATTGAATTTGGGTTCTTCTTGGAGGTATATTTTTACCTCTCTTTATTATTGTTATCTTTAGAATCCTAGTATAGACTTTATTTGGGGAAGAAAAGTCTTGAGTTTTCATGGTAGAATAATAAAGATACATTCTTGATTTGAGGTGGATTATGAATTGAATGAGCATGATACTATGATTTAGTGTTGTTTAATATTAGATAATGATGTTGTAATGTTCAATTTGATGTTAGAAACTCTTTCCAATTTGGGGGAAAATATAGGGTTAGGAATTGGATATTTGACCAAATCATGCAATTGGGTATCCATTTGGACTTAGATTTCAAATTATCTTAAGGATATGACTATTAGTATGTAATTGTGTTATTTGAGTAATAAAGTTCAGAATTTGATATTGTGGGCCCGGAATTGATTTTGGGTGTCTTTTGGATTCTTTAAGGTTTAAGTCCTTGTATGAGTATTAGATTAATTTTTAATGTCGAATCTATATATGTTAGACTATGATTACTCTGAGGCACTCTGAAAGGGAAAGACCTATGTGGAGGGTTGACTGTCTGTGGCTCCTGCACGGCTTTAAGAAGGTGAAGCTGATTCAGAACAAGATCTTGGCAGCTCAGAGTAGACATAAGAAGTATGCGTACCGGAAGGTCCGAGATATGAAGTTTATGGTTGGTGATAGGGTTCTATTGTAAGTCTCCCCTATGAAATATGTGATGAGATTAGGCAAGAAGGGGAAGTTGAGTCCGAGGTATATCAGACCTTTTGAGATTCTTTAGAGGATTGGAGAGGTGTCATATGAGTTGGCTCTGCCACTAGGTATTTCAGGTGTCCATTTGGTCTTTCATATTTTTATGTTGAAGAAGTACCATGCTGATGGTTCCTATATTATCCACTCTGTATTTCTTGATCAGAATTTGGAGTTCGAAGAAGATCATGTGGCTATTTTGGATACGCATGTGAGAAAGTTGATGCCCAAAGAGATTGCTTGTGTGAAGGCGCAGTGGAAGCATCATCATGTAGAGGAGGCGACTTGGGAGACGGAGTCTGATATAAAGAGCCGATACACTCACATGTTTACTACTTTTAATATGTTTCCTTTTTTCATTTCCCTCTATTCGAGGATAAATATTTGTTTAATTGGTATCTGATATAACAACATGTCTGGTCGTTTTTAGCCAAGACTCTTATTTGACTAAATTATCCTTTACATTGGCTTTATGTAGGGTTTCTGATGCGCGGGGATGAGTTGCACAAATTTCGAGGTGCATTTATGTGACTTTCAGAAGAAAACCCAAAATAGGAATCTTAGAGTTTTAAGTTTGACTCAAAGTTGATTTTCCAGTATATGGGTTCATTTTCGAGTTCCGTCGCTTTCGGTAGTTCTGGAGGGTCATTTATGACTTAGTCAAATCATTGGTTCTCTTCCCGAGGCAATCAGATGTACTTTGTGGTCTTATTGGTGAAATTATGATATTCGGATGTTTTGGGTGATTTTTTAGAAAAGTATGTCTTAGCTTGGTTGTATCAAAAATCCTAAGGCGCGAGCGAGTTTGTAGCACCGTTTACTTTGGGTTAGCATGTTAGATTTGTATTCGGAGGGTCTCAGGAGTGTTTCGGGTGTTTGATGGAGAATTGCTATGTTGTCAAGTTGTTGGTGTCTGGTGTTCGCACTAGCGACTGTTGGCCGCTTCTGCAGAGGTTGGCTCATAGATGCGGGCCATGAGTGTATTTGAGATTTCCATTTCTGTAGTTATCTTTTCACATAGGTGACAACGTCTCTGTTGATTTTCTTACACTTCTACGATAAGGCAGGATATTAAGTGAATCCGCTTCAGAACACCATTTTTTTCTGCTGAAGCGTGATCGCCTCTGTGAAGTCCATTTCGCTGAGGCAGAATCACTGTTCATTATGATTATTATAATACCTTAAAAACGATCTCACTTTTCTAAAAAGCTTTTCCTCGGGATCATAGGTGGACTAAGGGAGGAATTCTTAATGATTGCATTTGGGTACTTCTTGGAGTTATCCTTTCACCCCTTTGTGATTATTGTTATTTTTAAAATCCTATTATAGACTTGATTTGAGGGTGGATTATGAATTAGATAAGCATGATACTATGATTTAGTGTTGTTTAATGTTAGATAATGATTTCGTAATGATCAATTTGATGTTAGAAACCCTTTTTCAATTTGAGAGAATCTAGGGTTAGGAATTGGAGATTTTACCAAATTATGCAATTTTTGATCCATTTGGGCTTAGATTTAAAATTAAATTAAGGATATGACTATTTAGTATGTGATTATGCTTATTGAGTAATAAAGTTCAGAATTTGATAATGTGGACCCGGGATTGATTTTGGGTGTCTTTTGGATTCTTTAGTATTAAGTTCTTGTATGAGTATTAACTTAATTAGTAATGTAAAATATATATATATATATATATATGTTAGACTATGATTACTCTAAGGTGCACCAAAAGAGCAAGACCTATGCGTAGGGCTGACCATTCGTGACTCATGCTCGGCTTTGAGGTAGGCTATCGTTTCTCTTTTGTAGACTTGGATAGAGTATATATTAGTTATAAATATTGAGGGGTATTGGGCGTGTTGGGGTCCGACCTTAGAGGTTGTGATAAATGCTTGGGTGGGTACACCACCGTGATGATGGGTGATTTGGGTAATCAACCTTAAGCTGATTTCGACCGTTGTTGTTTGGGCTTGTCGCCATTTCGTTGGCTCATCACCATATTTGATATTATTGTGTTTATTCATCACATTGCTTTAGATAACATATTTTTATTGTTATACCCCGTATTTCAGTATGTGGCGTCGCGTGCGTGAAAAATTGAATTTTAGTAGGGATTGGATTGTTGATTCAAATTTGAACAGTTTTAAGTCGTTGTTTTTTCCTTGTTTCCTCCTTCCACAGCTTTAAATTTCATTTTTATTTTTTTTTTTTTTTTTGATTTTTTTTGTTTTTTGGGAGGGTGTGACATTTGTCACCACGCGTGTTGAACGTGTTGGATTAGCTTGGGGAAGATTAGGCGTCGAGGCGTCGATTCCTTGGGGTTGGCCTTGGCCCTTTTGTTGCCTTGTTTGTGGTCTTTTGTTTGTGTGGTGTTTTTTGTTGCTGTTTTGTGGAGTGTTGCAGTTTGCCTTTTGGGCGCCACTGCCGCTTGCCTCGTTGGCTTGCCACTGGTTTGGCCATTTGGTTTCTTTATTTTTGCCCACCCATTTAACCATCCTGCCTTCAACACTCTTCACCTGTTGAAGTCTTGAGAAACCCTCCTCTCTCTGACTCGTCCTCCCTTCTCAAGGCAGCTTTGGGCTTGGCTCCTCCCAGGCCTTTCCCCACCAACCCCTCGAGCCAGGGTGTTGTGGGGTGTTGTTCTCGTGTAGTACCTAATGTGGTACCAGTGTTGTTATAATACAAAAATATATAATTATACTTGTAGTTTATATAATACCTTATCCTTTCTCTTGTCACTTTGTCAAATACAGTCTCCTAGAGTTACAAAAGTCAACCTTAGATTTTTAAGTTTTTAGTTTTAGTCCAAAACCAGAAGTTAAAAAGTTGAATTTAGTAGTGTTAGGATTTGCTTTTAAGGCTGAGCTAAGGCTTAGAGTCTTTTTGTGCAGTTGGAGCACTTTTTTCGGATCGAAATTTTGCTCGAGAATCGTGGGGATTAATTGTATTTGTAATATTGTTTGGGTTTGTTGATATATTTATTATATGCTATATATTTAGCTATTTGATTATATAGTTGTGGTTTTATATATATGCAATGTCTTTTAGTGAAGCTATAGAGTAGAATAAGACTGATTAATGTGAACAATGCAGAATGTAATAGTGGTAGTCTTGTAATTTGATTATGTTTATTAGCAAATGTCGTAACTGATATGGTTGTGTTCTCTGAGAGATTTTTAATATTTTATTGGGAGAATAGAGAAAGAAGATAGAAGTTTTTGATTTAATAGTAGAAACTTGTGTTTGGGGACTTATAGCGAGAAAGATCTTTAATTTAAGTTTTTATGTAAGTAAGAGTTGTGACCTGGGCACTTGACCGAGTTAGGTAGTTGGAGTTTCGTAGTATTACTTGAGCATTTTGCTTATCGTCTGAAATCGCCGTGGTACATGTAGAACTCTTCCTATCTCTTATGTGCATATATCTTGTGGTATGTAATGTGTGGTATACGCATACGTTGTAATTGTAATTCTGTTGTTAGTTATATTTAAATATGGATATTATAACAGTAAAGTTAGTTGTAACGGTTTTAACGAGGTAAAAAAAAAATTTACTGATGTTAAAAAGGTATTTTATGTGGAATTATAAGGCTAGATGTATAAAAAGTGTTTTCGATTTCAAAAAGATTATAAATCGGCTTAGGAAGAAAAATAAATTTTAGTTAGTTTAGCTTTATTACTAGTTTTATATAATGTCTAGTATAAATGCTTGTAGAAAGAAAAGAAGTTAAGAGACTTGATCTTATTTGAAAGAGACTTATGAGAGACTTTATTAAACTGATTTGTGTGAAATGTATTTAATGAGAATGTTTATTGTAAATGAATGAAGTACTAAGTTTTAAGTAAATTTAAAATTACTGATTTTGGAAATAAGGAAGAATGGATTGTCAAATATCGAAATGTATTGAAAATAATAGCAAAATTAATAAATAATAAGAAACCTCCAATGAAAATTATAAGAAAGGATAAAAAAAGAAACTATGATGAAAATGAAATGAACTTTGTGAATCATTAATGATAACACATTTCTAATAACGCTCTTTAGAGAATAAGATATCTGTAACCTACTCTAACGAATCAATTGTTCTGTCAAGGAATTCTAAAAGGAAACAAGTGATTAAGTTTGGATTAAAAAAGAAAAAAGAAACCAATTGAAAAAAAGAAAGAAGGTTAGAAAAAACTTGTGAAAAAATGTTTGGTAGGAAATGCTAAAATTGATGATTGTTATTCGGAATGGAACTAGTTTAAAATTCGCTTTCCTAAAATATCGGAGTTAAAATTTATAGAAGAAGGTAAGAAATTTGTTTTTTGGAAAAATGTATTTTTTGGTAAAAGCTTTGAACTTTTGATTATTGTTGTCATGACTGTGCTGTGATGAAACTGATTGTGTTTATGATTGTGTTAGGTATTTTTTGTTGTTTAAGATATTACGTGTTATTGTTCTTGTATTCTTGGCTCGTGGCGATGACTTTTCCAAGTGACGGTTTGATTATTGAGTGATGGGATGGAGATTCATGGGTATGATGCCTTGTCGATGTGTCGCGTGATTGATAGCGGACCGCGTGGCCCCGACCGATATTTATTCGGCGTCGGCGTGATACGCGTCCGTCGCGGGGCATATAGTATGGTTGGCGTGCGGATATGGTTGTCGGGCATTATGCCACATGTAACAGGCGTGTGCTCGTGATATTGGGGCGTCCACCCACATGGTTTGTTATTGAGTAATGCATGTATTGCGTATATCGCGTCTGCAGGGGCATGTTATGTAGCGGATGATCTTGCCTGTTGCATAAATGGACATCATGATGGCCGTCACGATGCGGTGGTGGCCGTGGGACTTTATGCGACTAGTGTGGTGATTTGAAGCGTGCCATTTATATTTAGTTTAGACTTTTTTATTGAGTCACTTGCATTGCTTTTATATATCATGCATATTTCGGTTATCATTATACATCTCTCGCTTTATGCGGCTGGTAATTGATTTACTGCCAGTGTATTCTTGCACTATACTTGGTAACTGTTATTGGACCGTCGCGGCGGGCGCTCATTAGGCTTTGCGTTCGGATCAGTAAGCACGCTTTGGGGTGGTTGGATCAGTTTTTGGGAAGCTTATCTTTCTCTAGTTTTTATGGTAGGTTGGGCGTAGTATGCCCATATGTATTGTTGGCGCTATGGCGCGATGAGGTGCCGAGGGTTCGTATTGTGTTGGTTGTTATTGCGTTTTGATTTTTGTTTATAGGATAAGCTCGCTTTTCTTTTATTTATTATGTATTTTCTTATGTATTCTGAAGAGTATTTGTTTTGTATGGCTTATTATTTATATTAGTATTTGTATATTCGTGTATTTTTACGATGTTGTATCACTCACGATGTTATTTATTTACATGGATTGTGTAATAGTGACGTTCTGAAATCATGTGATATTCATCTCTTATACTTGATTGCATCTCATACATTCTGATTACCTGCTTTGGATTGCCATTTGTATTTATACTCTCATCATTGTGATAATAGTGGACTGAGAGTGGTATGAAAATTGTCACGACCCGATTCCCGGGCCCGCGACTGGTGCCCTACCTGGGCACCCTTCTACCCATACATCACATGTAACCAGTGGAGCTAAAGAAAACTCATCATCTTTTCTTTATAAAACAGGCAAAGCCGACAAGGCCACCATTATATATATATAAAACAACCCAAAGTGTCACGACCCGACCCCGGGCCCGCGACTGGTGCCCTACCTGGGCACCCTTACAGGTATACATCAGAGATATACAGCGGAACATACATAAACTTAAACAATGAAATAAATTATAGGTCAGCCGATAAGGCTACCTCCCTGGATATAAACAAATCCAACAGCAGTTACCTCTAATTTTTTTTTTTATAAAGTGACCCACAAGATATGACTACAGACCTCTAAGAGTTTACATAACAACTGTGACGGGACAGGGCCCCGCCATACCCCTGAATGTACAAAAGTCAACGACTTCAGGGAACCATACCAAAAACAAAGCCTCCGGAGAAATGGAGCTTTCCAGAACCGAACAGTGATCCTACGAGTGCGGATCAGCAAGCTATGTACCTCAACCTGCGGCATGAACACGGCCCAGAAGGAGTCAAGACAAAATATGTACCAAGTATGCAAAAAGAAAATCGTAATTTAAATCATAATAGTCAAAAGTACAGTGAAGACATATATGATAACCAAATTAACAAAGATAATCTCATGAAGTGGAAGTAATGAAAGTCGGCTTACCTTATACACTGCCTCAACATATGAACCATAGTCACACGGGGCTATGAACCCACCCTCAAATATCCAAGCGCGCTGGGATTCCCATCATCGCTGAGCTAGGTGTAAAATCTAACTCGTGACGCGCCCGTGGCATCCTTCCTCACTGTCGGCGTACACACAAATCTAACCATGTATATACCTATATCCTCTGCCCGTGGAATCCCCCGTCACTGCCGACAGCCATAAAAGTAAATACAACCATGTGACGCGCCCGTGGCATCCTACCTCACTGTCGGCGTACACATACACATACACAATACATACATATATACATATATCATGCCCGTAGAATCCCTCATCTCGGGTACATGACTTCATGAGGTGTTCCTCGCATCGTGGGTAGCAAATCCACGGAACCAGGTGGTATAACGATCTTGGGGGTTTACCCCTCATTTATACTCTTACCCCTCAAACTACATGCCCTAATCCTCATCGTAAGCATGTCCCCGATGCATACCCGTGGAATCCCACATCACTGACGGTATGTCCCGGTAAACTCATACTAAGACCATGGAAACATACCCGTGGAATCCCACATCACTGTCGGTACATCCAAGTAAACTCATACTATGACCAGGGGAGCATACCCGTGGAATCCCACATCATTGTCGGTACGTCCCGGTAGACTCATAAGGAGGCAATTGAGGCATACCCGTGGAATCCTCCATCACTGACGGTACGTCCAAGTAAGCTCCTAACTTCTTTAGACTTTCATTAACATACAAAATGGATCTCATTTTACGACCTTAGGCACTTTCCATATCACTTAACAAGTCCTGGGAAAATTCAACCCAAAGTACTATGTATTTCTATTCTTTCCAAGATCCCTTTTCCACATAAGACCCCAAGATACTAACACCCGTAGTATCAAGGCTTACCTACATTTCAAACAAGTCACTATACTATTAGAAATATGCTTCGGCTTCTAACTCAAGTGACCCTAATTTTAAACTTTAAGCTTCCATAAAGTTATTATAACCAACTCCCCATAAAGCCGTTATACTAACTTTATGCTTTAGAACCAAGACATCCTTATCCTCCCATAAAGCCGTCATAACTAACTTCCCATAAAGCCGTTATAACTCTTTATGTCTTAGACCACTTTGCTCTCTCTATAACCAAGAGGCTTGTACTTCAATTCAAGTTACACTACTTTCAAAATACCTCAAAATCTTAACTTAGAAAACAAGTTTCTTAACTTAGGAATCAGGTCCCTTATCTTTAGAATAGTTCAAGAATCAATACTTCCCGAATCTAGTATTCTATACTTGATCATGTCAAGAAATCCTTGTCTACCTTATTAGGATAAACCATTCTTATAACTCTTCCTTAAGGACACGTGAGTTAATTCTCTAACTCAACCAACTAGACATCCTTAAAACAAGTCAAATATGTCAACTGACTTCACTTCATTTAAAATCACGTACGTCTACCGTACCATACAGTTATAACTACTCATGCTCAAGAGATAGGAAGAGTTCTACATACCTCTTTTGCTTAATCCACTTGCCAAGTCCAATATGCCGTCCGTAGATGTCAACCTATAATGACCATAATACGTCTATTAGCTTCTAGCTTCAACGTAATATATTCTAATGAAAAGTCCCTTGTTCTACGGGAAATTTGGACAGCACTTCCTTTGTTTCTACTTACTATGCCACCTTTTTCAAGGCCGAAATTCAATAACCAACGCCACATTTAAGGCTCAATTCATTCAGCAATTACAAGGGGATTACACGCCTACTAATACGTGTAAAATTCCGCCCCACAACAACACAAAATAAACCAATAATTTCCATGCCATTCTTGGCCAACAATATAACCAATACTAAACCCCTTTCAACTCTTTCCAATCCAAGTTCTTAAGTCTAACATGATATCTAGCCCTAGACATCTTCAACAATTACAATCTCCCTTTACAACATGCGACGACCCAAATCTATTCCAATAAAACAGCCTCAGGCTCAACTCTATACTACTACAATAAAACAGCCTTAGGCTCAATTCTAAATCACTAAAATATAACAGCCTCAGGCTCACATCTATACTACTAAAATATAACAGCCTTAGGCTCATAACCAAGAGAAAGAGGAAACTTTTACCTTAAGGAATAGCCCATAAAATCCCCTTTTTCTTCCACCTCTTTCCGTCAAAATCGCCCACCAGCGCTTCCCACAAGTTTACCCACACTTTTCCTTCTTGCCACCGCTCCAACAATTTCCTCTTAGGCTAGGTTTTCTTCAAAAATCAAGAGAGAAGGGAGAGGATCTTTCTTGGGAGGGTTTGAAATGAAATGGCCAAGTCTTCCAAGACTTGGCCCTAAAATAGGACCACTTTCAGATAAAAAGGATGGGAGGGACACTTGTCACCCTCTCATAGGTTTAAAACAAAAATATCCCCTGTTTTTCGCCTGTCACTGCGTAAAAATCCCGCCTCGGCGCCCTTGCCACGCGTGGCCACTTCCGAAAAGTTCCTGCATTCGTGCCGCTGCCGTTCGGCGCCGCGGCTGCAACCCTGCGAACCCCGGAACAACGGCGTCGCGGCCACGTATTCCCGGCGCTGTGCACTGAACCGCTAACGCTTTGCTGATTGCGCGCACCAAACTTGAAACTTCCATAACTTTTGACTCGATGTCCTATCGATTTAGCGGTTTGTTGCGTTGGAAACTAGATTCAACGAACTTCATACTAATCTTTTAAAACTCTTCAAAACTCCTAAAGAACTAGGAGATATACCACTCCAAAGTTGACTGAAAGTCTGCCCACAACCTTTTGCCAACCCAACTTTCCAAATTCAAATCTTATTTCCTTTCGTATGTTCTTAACTTAACCTCTTGAATTTACGGGGTGTAACACAAAGGAACTACAATTGTACAACTTACGCAAGTCCAGCCCACATATGAATACAGACCTCTAAGGGTTTGATGACAACATGTGGCGGGACAAGTCCCCGTCGTACCCTGAATATACACAAGTCTAAAATCAAGATCGACTAAAATGACAACCAGACAATGGAGCTATCCCAAAAGTGGAGCAATGACCCTCAGCACGCGGATCACCAAACCGAGTACCTACACCTGCGGGCATGAACGCAGCCCCCCGAATGGGGTCAGTACGACAAGGTACCAAGTATGTAAACATGAAGTAACAGTAAACAAGATTATAACAGGCCAGAAAGATAACAAGAGACAAGTACAATAATCAAATACCAGTACATTGCCCTTTTCAATTAGAGTAATGAGAGTCATCTTTACCTTTTTAAAATACCGTTTCAGATATGGAACCAATCGTACCATTTGTATCAGACATCAGATTACCGTACCTTTGTATCAGACATCAGACATGTATCAATGTATCATCTGTACCATCAGTATCAGACTCTTTGTATCATCAGACTATTGTATCATCAGATCATCAAGCATGCTCGTGGAATACTCCATCACCGTCAGCATGTACATGGTATAATGTATAACCAATATCAAAGAAGTATGCCCGTGGAATTCCAACATTATTGTTACCATGTACAAAGTATAATGTATAACCAATATCAAAGAAGCATGCCCGTGGAATTCCAACATCACTGTCGGCACGTCTATAACCAGTATCAATGAAGCATGCCCGTGGAATTCCAACGTCACTGTCAGCATGTACCAAGTATAATATCAAACCAACATCACTGGAGCATTCCCGTGGAATTCCAACATCACTGTCGGCAAGTCCATGATATAATATAAAATAAACATCACAGAAGCATGCCCGTGGAATTTCAACATCACTGTCAGCACGTCTATAGAACAATATATAATCAATATCACAGAAGCATGTCCGTGGAATTCCAACATCACTGTTGGCACGTCTATAAAACAATATATAATCAATATCACAGAAGCATGCCCGTGGAATTCCAACATCACTGTCGGCACTTATATAGAACAATTCATAATCATCTTTTCACTTTATTAGAAGGTATAGCACGTCTTCTACTTTAGAAAACCTAAGGCATTATTAAGTCATGAAAGATTAAGGATAGAAGGAATAACACATCTTCTACTTAAGAGAACCTAAGGCGTTATCATGACATGAAAGAGTAAGGGTAGAAAGAATAACACATATTCTACTTTAGAAAGCTCAACTATACAACGTACGTCCGTCGTACGTTCCTTCTCTTATAACACCCGAGACACTAACACTTGTAGTCTCAAATATTTTCACTTTCCAACATCAAGTTACTACACCTTTCAAATCGAATTACATATACTCTTCAAATCAAGTAACCTATACTTTTCAAATCCATTAAAAGGAACTTCCCTTTTAGAAATCCAAAGTACTATGTATAGAGTACATCACTAAGTACTATCAAAGAATAGATAGACAACTTCCATTTTGGAAACCCCAAAGTACTATCTAGGGAAATGGGTAGAACAATTTCCATTTTAGAAAACTCAAAGTACTATCAATAGAGTATATCACTAAGGATTAGGCTCCAATAGAACTCTATAGAGATCAAGTCAAGTATCGTTTAGGGATTTGGATCCACTCACTTTCTAAAATCAAATCAAGTATCGATAAGGATAAAAATCCACTCACTTTATGAAATCAAATCATGCCAAAGAAGAAGGGATAGTTCACATACCTTATCGACTTATTCCAACTTGATATTTAGAATTCGTCTCAATGTAGTACTTCAACCAATAATGACAACAACACTTTTATCAACTTCTAGCTCACTTAGTATAAGATATATACCAAGTAATGGTCCTCTTATTCTACGGAAATTTGGCAGCACTTCCCCCGTTTATACGTACTTTTCCACTTTTTCCAAGGCCCGAATTCAACAACAAACCCAGCCACATTTAAGGCACAATTAAAACAGCAACCACAGGGGATTACACGCCTACTAGACGTGTAAAATCAGCCCCACAATCACATAAACACAGTCCATAAAAACAGTCCATAATTAATCAACATTAAGGGTACAATGTGAAGCCTTTAACATCCTTATTCCTTAGGACTTTCATTAGCCATTTACTACATTAAACATGCAATATTTATACCAAATTTCCAGCATGCAAATCACATGAAAACAGCCCCTAAAATCAGCTCATAATATCCAACAACTTAAAGGGCCATTTTCGGCCATAACAACAACATATCCAAGCCCTTTTCCACAATTCCTTATAATCCAATTCACATTTCAACATGTTATATATATCGTATCAACTATCAACAACAATATTTCCTTCATTATACAATATGCGACAAGTGAAAATAACAACAAAATGATCAACGAACTCAATGGCACAAAAATGCCTAGTCTCGGCCTAGTCCACCAAAAATGGTCCAAACACTTTTTAATCTTCATTATTTTTAGTACAAGCTCATCCATACATATCAAGAATAAGAAATATCCAATTACTTTAAAAGAAGAAGAACTATTACCTTATTTTTAGCCCAAATATCGGTAAAATAGTCCGGAGAAGATTGGCCCGCAGTTTTCGTTTCACTCCACTTCTTCCAATTCCAATTACATATATGCAACTCCTATAAGCTTATAACCAACTTCACTTCACATTTCAACACCAAAAATTCGACGGAAAACCCTAGGGTTCCAAACCATTTCTCACGGCTTTAGGGGTTTTTGGAGATTAAAGGAGCGTTATCTTGGCTTAACACTTAGTTAGGGACCTTAATCATGTATTAATAAACTAACTTGTAAGAGAAATGAAATCTTGTCCTTCAATATGCCCTAAGGCCGAGAGCAACAATGGAGGAGAGATATATGGTGTAATGAAATATTTCTAAGTGTTGAGAAGTCTTGCAAGCTTGTGTAGATATATACAAATATCTCCAAGTCAAAGTCCAAGTAGACAAGTGTTCAAGTTAATGGGGTACAAGTGTCCCCCTCTCATTGGCCTAAAATCCATCAACAAAAATATCTTGATATTATGTCCAAATATCTTAAATCGAAGGTCCCGCGAATTTGTGAAATTTTGGCAGGCCCTCTTTTATGAGATCCAATACCTCAATATACTATACTAATTTCATATACCAAATTTGAGAATCAAATTTCAAGTTATAAACTTTTTCCTTCACAATATTCCGAAATTAAATTCAAATCTTAATTCCTTAAGTACATTCTCACATCATTTCCTTGGAAATACGGGGTGTAACAAAAATGTTGTGGGTCCAATTAGACTGAGAAAGGTAAGTTGTTCGATGAGATGGTTGGAAACACATAGATGATGAAAACGATTGATATTGATATTACAGCCAAGAGCTGGGATCCATTGAGAAATTTCGGAGGAGTACTTGGATGCTCCTATCTTCCTTAATGTCTTTTATTACTCGAGAGACATATCCATACTTTCAGACGATGTTATTTTTCTGTTGGATTCTTGTATTTGGTTTAGAGCTCTTGTATTATTGACTAGATTCATGGGGTTGTATAGATGGTTATCCAACTTATTTCAGTATTTATATTATGATTAGACAATTTGCTAAAGTATTTTGTTATTTCCGCATTTCTTACTTATATCATGTTGTTACTTGAGAGTGGTTCGCCTATCGCTAGGAACATTGTAGGTGCCTCCACAATTACTCAAAAGGGGTTGTGACAATGTTGGTATTAGATCTTTAGATCAAACGTTATTAAATACGAGAGAAATGTCTAGTAGAGTCTTGCGGATTAGTGTGGAGACATTTTTACTTATCTTCGACAGGTTATTGGACATTTACAAAACTTCCCTTTCTTCATTTCTTTCATTCTAAGATTAATCAAATTGGTATCTGGCCTTTGTTTCTTATTCTCTTAAAGATAGTGAGGACTTGTGCCCATGCAGCAAGGGGGAGGCACCAGCACATGCACCGACACTGAGCTGTTGTGGTAGAGGTCGTGGTAGGGGCTGAGGAGTTGCACTGACGAGGGGTGGAGCACAGGGAGCCGGTCAGGCACATGCTAGATCTACATCCCCGAGCCATATATTGAGCCTCAAGATGAGTAGTATGATAAGTAGATGGGGCCAACCCAGGATCAGTTCGGGGTTATAGCTAGTATGGTTCTTCAGGACACTGTGGTTAGCTTGTGAGTGTGCTTAATGGTTTTTCACAAGGGGGAATTCTTTCGACTACTCTAGGTGGGTCTCACACTCGAGTAGAAGGGGGACAGACTCCCGAGTTTCGTACTCCAAGGGTTCGGCCAGCTGCTATTTTGGCACCCCATATTGATGAGATTCTGATGCCAGAGTTTGGTCCCAGGTCGGTTACAGGGACAGTTATAACCCATGATGAACGTAAGATATGGGAGCATTTCTTCAACATAAAGCCTCCTGTATTCTATGGTCATCAAGAGGAGGATGCCTATGAGTTTATTTGAGCAGCCACGAGAGGCTCCATACATTGGGTATCGTCAAGTAACACAGGGTATGTCTGTTGCTCTTCAGCTTATGGGTGATGAAAAATAATGGTAGAGGGCTTATATTGATTGGCAACCAGTAGGGTTGCCTCCACTATCATGTACTATGTTTTATCGGATCTTTCTAGAGAAGTATGTGCCCATGAGCTTGCGTGTGAACAAGTGCGAGGAATTCTTATGGTTGGAGCAGACAGGTTCATCAGTTGCTAAGTACGAGACACATTTTCATGCCTTGTCGTGCTATGCAACATTGTTTCTACCTATAGAGGCTGAAAGAGTTAGATGTTTTGTCAGAGGGTTAAGTGTCCCCATTCAATTGGCTATATTACAATTGGTGGCTTCTGAGCTTCTTTTGAGTTAGTGGCAGAGCATGCTAGGATGGTTGAGTCTGTGAGAGGCAAGTTGCCCAGACAAGAGTCTAACAAGTGGATGCGACGACATGGGTATTACAGTGGGTCTACTTCCCTTGGGTATGTGTACCAAGGTAGATTCTAGCATTTGTAGTCCAGTCGACTGATTCAGGCAGCCCTTCATATTATAGAGAGTACTTTTATGAAGTAGATCAGTTATTGTGGGGGTCAATCTTCTAGAGGTACTTAGTCTTGGTACTCTGACTATGATGGTCACTCAGGTTCTTCTATCACTATTAAACAACCCTCAGTGGCCAAGACTTGTTACAATTGTGGTGAGGTTGGAAATTTTAAGAGAGAGTGTCCCAGACTTAGACCATGTAGATTCCAGACACCCAGGACCCCAGCACAACCATCTAGAAGTGACGATCAGTCTAGTAGAGGGAGTTTCCATTAGGCCGTAGTGACCATCAGACTAGTCGAGGTGGATGTCAGATGAGTAGATATGGGGCTCGTTTAGTTTGAGAAGGATATCAGTGTTCCCAGTCTGACAGAAGACGCACCCATTGCTATACATTCCTTAGTAGGCCAGAGAACGAGGCTTAGATGTGATTGTCATAGGTATCATCTCAGTTTGTCATCAGTCTACTTCAGTGTTATTTGATCTGGGGTCTACGTTCTCCTATGTGTCTGCCTACTTTTCTGCTGATTTGGATATGTGGTGTGATATGCTTGATATCTGTAATACCCCGTATTTTCAGACTAGAAATTGAACCGTCCAAGATAAGAAACTTTATCCGAACCCGTAAGAATAAGGTTGTGTTCAAGTATTTAGACCAAGAAGACGGAGTCTCAAAATGATTTAGGACTTAAAAGTGTGACGACAGTGATTAGAAATAATATTTTGTATTTGTAAAATTAGGCTATGGACTAGTGTTATACTGCATGATTATGATAATGGGTATGTGAAGTATGTTAAAATTATTATTTTTGCGTCCTAGTTAAGTAATCTATTATGAATTTCAAAGTGGTATAATAGTCAATATACTAGTTGGAGAACATGTAGCTATTTGTGGAAATTAATGACATATCTGATGTAATTTAGAGTTTTATATTCACAATTAGGTAAAATCACCTTTAGCATGTATTCCACCACCTCTACATGTTAGGTGGCCATATAATCACTACAAGATTTACTTGAGAATAATGATTATTGTGATAAGCATTAATTTAGTATAAAACAAAAGGAATACTGTAGACTTTACTACAATATGAATAGATGGGAACCACATTTAATCTTTCATTTATTATGGTTTCTAAGAGACCACGTAGCTTAGATCATTACAAGGCTTAAATGGTCCAACAGATTGTTGATATATATAGTAAGGGTTTTACTATTCAATTAACTAGACAATATAAGCTTTCTTGTAAAAATTGTACAAATCCAAATTTGGCAAAACTAGTATAAGTTCTTCCTCGTCTACGTGTAGTAGCACAAATTTGATCCAGCCATCATGTTGTAAAGAAAATTATTGTCCACGTCAATTGAAAATTGAAGTTCGACATCGAATTTTTGAGTTCGGATTCAAGGTTATACGTCTATTGGAAGAATTGACTCATTGTAGTTATTCGAATGTTGAATCGAGGTATGTTAAGGCTACTTTTTTCTTCCTTTGGCATGTTCTAAGTACGAAATATCAATGTAATAATGTCTCATAAATGCTTCCACTCTTAGTAGTTAAGGATGTTCATGTTATTCATTCCTATTTTAAAAGCATGTCTAAATATGTTCTTAAATCCCTATTGAGATATATGGGGAAAATGTTAATATTCATAATATTAATCGGATGTGAAACGACCTTACGTTACTCCGATAGACTCAGAGTATCTTGTTATCATTCATGTATATACTTTGACCTCAAAGGCATTATATAAGCTACTATATGGTATGCATTATATGTATGTATGAGGTATGGGAAAAGGGAAGGCGTTATATATGCACCACCACCTGATCAACTGGTATATATGATGATAATTATGCCCATAGAGGCATGTATGATATGATGGGATGCCCACAGAGGCTTGATATCATTATATACGCATATATATATGCATGATCATATTGTGCATGCATATACATATATATGATATATATGCATATTATGGCCCTCAGAGGCGTTCTCTACTGGTTGGTTGTTTCTTGTCTCATGTTACTTTCGGGTCTCTATTACGCTATTTTTCATGTCTGACATACTCGGTACATTATTCGTACTGACGTCCCTTTTGTCGGGGGATGTTGCATTTCATGCTCATAGGCTCAGGTAGATAGGGTGATGGTCTGTGCCAGTAGGTTGCAGATTCAGCGGATATTGGAGCACTCCACTTGTTTCGGAGTTGCAGTCTAATCTCGGTACGATATTTTGCATATGCATATGGGTATGACGGGGCCCTGTCCCAACCTTATGATTTCACGTACTCTTTAGAGGCTTGTAGATATTTTTCCTGTGTATAGTAATCGTGTATGGCCATGTCGGCCTTTGTATGTATATGTATATAGGTTGGGTCCTTCTGGTTGCAGATTTTACATAGCTCTTTTCTAGTTACTATTTCCATATGTCAGCAGGGTATCTCGTGGCGGCCCACATGGGCCTTGAGAAATTATGGTTATATGCTAAATATATGATTAGTGATACTTGACATGTAAGGTTCGGGTGCCCGTCATGACCCTCCGGTTCGGTCGTGACAATATCTCTATTCGTGTGTCTACACCAGTTGGTGATTTTGTGATTGTAGATCGAGTCTATCAGCTTTGTGTGGTTACTTTTATGGGCTATGATAGCTGGGTAGACTTGGACATTTTAAACATGATTGATTTTGATATTATCCTGGGGATGGATTGGTTATCATCAAACGATTCTGGATTGTTATGCCAAGACAGTCACACTAGATATGTCTGACCTTCTGAAGTTGGAGTGGAGGGATGCTCCTAGCCCTGCTCCTAAAAAGATTATTTCTTTCATCCAGGCTAGGAAGTTAGTAGATAAGGATTGTTTGGCGTACCTAGCTTGTCACGACCCGACCCGACGGGCCGCGACTAACGTCCTAATTGGACGTCATTACTGATCTGTCACTCTTAATCCATTTAATACAGATATCTATAGAAATTTCTAAAAGACAACGGCGCTTCTTTTACAACATATCCCTAAAACGGGCGAGCCGACAAGGCTGCCAAAACAACAACAAACAACAGTCATAATAGGCTAGCCGACTAGGCTGCCACCAACCAACATCACGTGCGCAAAGGCATAAATCGAAATAAGCAAGCCGGCAAGGCTGCCACTAGATAACAACATCAAAACCCAAAACAAGGTACAAACGTCCAACCCACAACTGTCTACAGACCTCTAAGAGCGTAATACTGACATATGACGGGATAGGACACCGTCGTGCCCAAAATATGCATAAGTCTGAAAAATAAAGGTATGTACTAAAAATAGCTGGCTCCGGAACAAAGGAGTTCTCCAACTGCATACAAAATCCTAGGCGGAGGTCACCTATCTCAACACTGAACTGCGGGCATGAACGGCCACGAAGGAATGGGTCGATCACGATAGATGTACCAAGTATGTGGAGTTGGAAAATACTGTACTAGAAATCATAACAGTTCAACATAAAACAGTAAACGAGTAAGAATTCAACTTAACTGTATAATTGTACTCCATCAAATGAGAGTAATGAAAATCGGTTCTTCTCTTTTCAAAATATGCAAGTCAGGCCAAAATCATGATCTTCTATCCTCAGGATATAATAGCACGGGACTCGAACCCGTCTAGGTACAAATATATCATGGGACTCGAACCCAATTAAGCATGTATATCGTGGGACTCGAACCCACGTAAATATATGGAATAATATAATGTTATGGGACTCGAACCCGCATCATGGAGAGCTAATCCATGGAATAATAATAAATCGGGAGTTAAACCCGCTTAGGACTCGAACCCAAATAATATAATAATAATAGCCGGGACTCGAACCCGGAACATACTATATAGTGCCGACCCTCTATGTGAGAGACTCAGTGAATGTGTAATAGGACTCGGCACGAGTAGATATCATGAGCAACTATATGCAATTTTGAAATCATCTTTGACTTTTGATAATATCATCATAACACCCTCTTTACTGAAATCATAGGCACTTGTCATAACAATTTTCCTTTAAAATTAACTCTGTAGAAAATCATGTACGTCCGCCGTACTTTTATTAAAATCAAGTCAAATGAAAGTTTTTCACAAGGCCGTGCCAAAAATAGGGAAAAGGGATTTTCACAAAATCATGCCAAAGAAAGAATAGTCTCACATACCTTTTAAGCGAGCAAATCAACTAAATGCTAAGATATGTCTCGTCCAGTATGTCAACCTATAACAATGACAATACGTTCGTCAATTCTACGGTCTCTAACGTAAGTTATTCAAATAACGGCTTCTTATTTCTATAAAAATTTGGGCAGCACTTCCTTTGTTTATGTGCGTATCCACAATTTACCAACAAGTCAACCAACACCAATAATCCAACATTATTCCAGGATATAATTAAGTTAGGCCCAACATACTTCATACACGTTATCCTATAACCTTCCTTCTCTTATATCCATGGAAGACAACAACTTCAACAACCAAGGCAACTACTACATTTATTTCTCATTGTAGTCAATCATTTAGTTACGTTAGGATTATTCATGGGAGCAATCCAATCTTCTAACAACATCGCCAATTCAAGAATATAAAATTAACACCTTTTTACACTTTAATCCTTTCGAGGCATGTATAGGTAACTTATTTCAATACATATGCATGTTTGTAGCTTATTTAAACACTAATTCAGCCCGTAATACATTATCGAAATTTTCAACAATTTCTATCAATTTTCCGGTCATATCAACATTTTACAATTTCAAAGCTTTTCCAAAATTCCTTACTTTCCAATTAATCTTCCAACAACTTCAATTAACATCTTTAACTTTAAACATCAAGGTTTCATCTAAATTTTCACATGCAATTAGTAATAACATACCAACACAATTACTCAATTCCAACGTACGCCAAGAATAGGTTCTAAATCGACGTATATATCCTTAATACAATCACATGCATTTCATATTTCCAATTCCATCTTAACACCAATTCATATCTTCAACTACAATAACATGCAATGTCATTAAACTATAAAAGAAGAATTTTATACCTCGAATTCGTCCAAAACAGTCCCGAAAAAACTGCTCACTGCCCAGCCGATTTGCTCACTGTTTTGGGCCAATTTTGGCTTCAATTTCACACTTCTTCAACTCTAATTCAACATGCAACACCTCCACTATGATAACCCAATATTCTAACATGTTTTTCTTTCCAAAAATCTAAAAATTTCAGGCCTAAAATCGGCCAGGCTGCTCGATGAACCCACTGTTTGGGTCTTAAATTTTGCTTCTAGTTTTTAGGATGTTTAATCATGGAATGGAGGTGGATTGAACCTTAAGTTTGCTAAAGGAATGGTATGTTTTTCGTTTGAGGGGAAGGGAGTGTTTTCTTCTTGAATTTCTAAGTGAGGAAGACAAAATGAAGAGTTTGAAAAGGGTTTTAAGGAGAAAAAAATCTGAAAATGTAAAACAATACTTTGGTCCCTTAATATACACTTTGGTCCCTAGTTCTATAATTAACTTAGTCCCTCAAGTATTAATTAAAGCTTAGGTTCCACTTCTTCTAATCTAAATTCTCATTGCCTTAATTTCTTATCATCGTATCTTATATACCTTACTAACTCATAACGGAAAAATATATATTTATTTATACCACCATTTCTAAAGAGATTTCCGGCGTCACATTCGACATTGCCAAAAATTAATCCGTATTAGCACGTAAAATATATGTAATTTCGAAAATTGGAAATCTCAATCCTTAATGACGTTCTAAATCTTTGTCTTAACTTACGAGGTGTAACATTCTTCCCCCCTTAGAAATATTCGTCCTCGAATGTTCATAACAAACCTTATGTGCTAGAAATTTCGGTAGAGTCTCCTCTATAACTATGCATATCCCTCCCTTATCAGCAACCAACCAATAAATGTCACACAGGGCCACAATATCACACACATATACAGTTCACCAATATTATGATCAATTAAGGGAGTTAGATCGAATTACCTGGGGGCATAGGGAATAAGTGAGGATACTTCTTCTTCATCTCGTCCTCTGCCTCCCAAGTCATTTCCTTTCTATTATTGTTCCGCCATAACACCTTGATGGATGCAACATCCTTAGTCCGTAGCCTCCTGACTTGGCGATCCAATATGGTCACGGGATTCTCCTCATAGGACAACTCCTCAGTCACCTGGACATCGTCCACAGGGAAAACTCTGGAAGGGTCACCAATACACTTCCGCAACATGGATACATGAAAAACTGGATGTACTGCTTCCAAGTCTGCGGGTAGGTCCAACTCATAGGCAACTTGGCCTACTCTGCGAATGATCCGATAAGGCTCAATATACCTCGGGCTAAGTTTACCCCTCTTTCCAAATCTCATCACACCCTTCATGGGCGATATATTCAAGAATACCCAGTCGTCGATCTGAAACTCTAAGTGCCGACGCCGATTATCAGCATATGACTTCTGTCGACTCTGAGCTTCTAGTAATCTCTCTTGTATGAGTTTCACCTTGTCGATAGCCTGCTGAACTATGTATGGACCAATCAACTGCGTCTCACCTACGTGAAACCAACCAATGGGCGACCTGCACTTCCTCTCATACAAAGCCTCATACGGGGCCATCTGAATGCTAGAGTGGTAGCTGTTATTGTAAGCAAACTCAATAAGTGGCAAGTGATCATCCCAGCTACCTCTAAAATCAATAATACAAGCCCTCAACATATCCTCCAGTGTCTGTATGGTACGCTCTGCCTGCCCATCTGTCTGAGGATGAAATGCTGTGCTGAGACTCACCTGCGTTCCCAATCCCTTCTGAAATGATCTCCAGAAGTTAGTAGTGAACTGGGCTCCTCGTTCAGATATGATAGATATAGGAACCCCATGCATCCTCACTATCTCCCTGATGTATAATCTAGCATAGTCCTCAGCTGAATAAGTAGTACGGACTGGAAGAAAATGGGCTGATTTTGTCAGTCTATCTACAATAACCTAGATGGAATCACACTTCCGCTGAGTACGAGGCAATCCTGTAATAAAATCCATATTAATTACCTCTTACTTCTAAGTCGGGACCTCTATCGCCTGTAGTAGCCCATCAGGCTTCTGATGCTCGATCTTAACCTGTTGACAATTCGGGCACTGAGAAACAAACTCTGCCACATCTCTCTTCATGTCATCCCACCATTACAAGCTCCTAAGGTCATGATACATTTTCGTCGATCCTGGATGAATAGAATAACGGACATTGTGTGCCTCACCCATAACATGGTGACGCAGTCCTGCAATGTCGGGTACACATAACCTACCATCATACCGTAGCACACCATCAGAGGTTACCTCAAATAAAGTCTTCTCCTTTCGGAGAGCTGCATCTTTATACCGTGCCAGAACGGGATCATCATACTGGCATCTCTTTACCTCTTCTATGATAGAGGACTCAGCAAATCCTCGAACAAGAATACCACTATCTCCAGAATCCGCCAACCGGACTCCAAGACTGGCTAGCCTGTGAATCTCTCGAACCATCTCTTTCCTGTCCGGCTGTACATTCGACAAACTACCCATGGATCTACGGCTGAGAGCATCTGCCACAACGTTGGCCTTCCCTGGGTGGTACAGAATATCAACATCATAATCCTTCAGCAACTCAAGCCACCGCCTCTGTCTCAGATTCAGTTCCTTCTGCTTAAAGATGTATTGAAGACTCTTATGATCCGTGTAAATATCAACATGGACACCATACAAGTAATGTCTCCATATCTTCAAAGCATGAATCACCGCTGCTAGCTCTAAATCATGAGTGGGATAATTCTTTTCATGTTTTCTGAGCTGTCGGGAGGCATAAGCTATAACTTTGCCATGCTGCATTAACACACACCCTAACCCGATACCTGAAGCATCACAAAAAATCACATACCCGTCTAACCCCTCCGGAAGAGTCAAAACTGGGGCCGAAGTCAACTTATCCTTCAACAACTGAAAACTGTGCTCACAAGCATCGGTCCACTGGAACTTAGCTACCTTCTGGGTTAGCCTAGTCAAGGGCGCTGAGATCGAGGCAAAATTTTCCACAAACCTCCAATAGTACCCTGCTAGACCCAGAAAACGGTGCACCTCAGTAGGTGTAGTGGGCCTGGGCCATGTCTTCACCGCCTCAATCTTCTGAGTATCCACCTGAATACCATCTGCCCCGACAATATGCCCCAAGAATGCCACTGAGGCCAACCAAAACTCACATTTCAAAAATTTGGCATACAACTGTCGGTGTCGGAGGACTCTAAGTACTGTCCTCAAGTGATCCTCGTGCTCCTGCTCCGAGCGAGAATATACCAAGATGTCATCAATGAATACTATAACAAATGTATCCAAGAATGGTTTGAACACCCGGTTCATTAGGTCCATGAACACTGCTGGAGCATTAGTCAACCCAAACGACATTACCCTGAACTCATAATGTCCGTACCGGGTCCTGAACGCAGTCTTCGGGACATCTGCCTCTCTAACCCGTACCTGATGATAACCGGATCGCAGGCCTATCTTCGAGAAATACTTAGCACCCTGCAACTGATCGAACAAGTCATCAATCCTGGGAAGGGGGTACCTATTCTTGATGGTCACCTTATTCAGTTGCCTATAGTCAATGCACATCCGCAGCGAACCATCCTTCTTCTTTACAAATAATACCGGCGCACCCCATGGAGATGCACTAGGCCTAATGAAGCCCTTCTCTAATAGGTCTCTCAATTGTTCCTTTAAGTCCTTCAATTCTGCAGGTGCCATTCTATAAGGGGGAATAGATATAGGTTGGGTACCTGGCAATACATTTATACTGAAATCTATCTCCCGCTCTGGAGGAAGACCTGGGAGATCATCTGGGAATACATCCGAAAACTCACTGACTATTGGGCCCGGAAGGGCACGCACTCGACCTCCGTATCATGTACCCGAACTAAGTGATAAATACACCCCTTTCAAACCATCTTCCTTGCCTTGAGGTATGAAATAAACTTACCCCTCGGCGATGCGGTATTCCCTTTCCATTCAATAATCGGTTCGTCTGGAAACTGGAATCGAACCAACTTCTCTCGACAATCAACGTTGGCAAAACAAGAGGCCAACCAATCCATACCTATAATAACGTCGAAGTCGATCATATCCAACTCTATCAAATCTGCTGAGGTACGACGGCTATATATCACCACCGAGCAATTCTTATACACACGCCTAGCTATAACCGAATCTCCCACCGGTGTAGCTACCTCGAATGGTTCTATTGGCTCAGGTTCTATCCCTATCCTACTAGCAACAAGAGGGGATATATAGGACAAGGTGGAACCTGGATCAATCAAAGCATACACATCATAGAAAAATACCGATAATGTACCTGTGACAACATCTGGTGACGCCTCCTGATCACGTTTATTGGTCAGTGCATACATGCGGTTCGGAGGACCGCCAGAACTAGAACTCCTACCACGGCCTCTGCCACGGCCAGCTGATGTCTGAGTACCCTGCCCGATGGGGCGCATAACTGTAGACGACGATGAACCGGCAATAGAACCCGTAGGCTGAGCCATAGTACCTGTGCCATCTCTATACGGACACTCCCTCTGTCTATGGCCCTGACGACCGCAGGAATAACAGGCTCCTAAAGCAGCATGACACTCCCCAAAATGGGTCCTACCACATCGATCACATCGAGGCAAAGGTGGCCTCGCCTGACTAGGAACCCGAGACATGTGTGAACCCGAAGCCCTAAAACTCTGACCGAACCTCGGACGATCATACCTCCTACCTGAAGACTGTGAAGGAGCACTCTGTGCTGGCTGGGAGGAATACCTGGTATGTCGTTGAGGCTACCTCGGAAATCACCCGAAAACCCAGCTGATCTGGCCCTCTTATGCTGGCTCCTACCATGGTCTCTATCTGTTACACCCCGTAAGTCCAGGACATGTAGAAGATAATGTACGAAAGGAAACAAGACTTGGAAATTGGTACGGCAGGAAGAATTGTTTTTCCGACGGAAAATGTTCCGAACGTCGGAAAGGAAAAATGTTCGTTGTTGAGAATTGGATTCTCAAAATACATTATTTGAAGAGTTTGAGACTTAGTAATATTATGGAAATTTATTGTTACGGATTTGGTCACGTGGGGCCCACCCGAGGAATTTTACATTTTGTGGGACCCACGAGGGTTCTGGAATTTTATGGACGAATGAGAGGCGACACGCGTGGCACTCCCACATGTGGTCTTGAACGAATTGGAGGAGGGTAAAATGGTCATTGACCATCTTGAAAGATAAGTCTTGGCGTGACATTGTTGACAAGTCAACTAGTCCACATAAGCTTGATCCAAGTGAAACACATCCAAGCCACACATTTGTTGTAACCTAAGCCCTCCAATGTTTTATATAAGCTCACTACTAGTGCAAGACTTGCTCTTCTAACACTTAGAAAAATTTCACACATTTTCTTGTCCACAAAAGCTTGCTCTCGGCTTAGGTGCCTTGCCGACACAAAAATTTTGCAAAATGTTGTCCATTAGCCTCAAGACTTAAACCCAAGGTTCATAAGGGTATTTTAAGGTTATCTCAATAGAAAGATTTCGGGAAAAACGCATTTTCACGTTAGTCGCAAGGCGGAAACTATGGGGGTTCTTCAACTTTGAAGTTGGAACTTGAAGATGGGTTCTTCATAGGCCTCTAAGGAGTGCTTGGAGCGGATTGGAACCTAAGGAAAGGAGCTAAGAATTTGCTAAGGCGCGACTTTGAATCTTGGAAATTATAAGGGCTTATAAAGGTATAATCTTGTCGTTTTAGTAGTTAAGAGTTACTACTTGTTGTAGCTATAGATAGTAGCAAGCATGAAGTATATATTATGTAGTTGGACAAGTATATTGGCTATTGGAACCTAATCCAGAAAACTAGCATGTTAGCCTTAAGACTACAATTCAAGTTGATTATTCGTTTAAGCGTCGCATGTTGTATAAAGAAGAAATTGTAGTTATTGAAGTTGTTTATAACTATATAACATGTTAGACCTTAGAACTTGGAATTGGAAAAGGATTGGAAAAGACTTTGAATTGTTAGTATGTTGGCGAGAATGGCTAGTGAAGTTTGAACTACTTTGTATATAATTGTGGGGCGGAATTTTACACGTAGTGTAGGCGTGTAATCCCTTTGTTTGATTGTTGTTTGGGGTCTTAAATGTGGCGTGTTGGTTATTGTATTCGACCTTGAAAAGGTGGCAAAGTGAGTAGAAACAAAGGAAGTCTTTGATTTTCCGTAGAATTAGAGACCAAATACTTAGTATTTTTCTACGTAGAGACTAGAAGTTGATAGTCTTGTTGTGACCATTATAGGTTGACACTTCCACATACGGCGTATTCGGCTTAGCTTGTGGAATTAGCCGAAAAGGTATGTGAACTATCTCCTCTTCTAGCATGATTCCTTAAGATAAAGAAAGTATGTTCTACTCCCCAAATGATCCATTCCTTGGTTGTATTTGGATTGCCTAAAGTAGAATTTGTTCTATGTGCTTCCTTGATTGTACTTTGATGTTTAAATTGTAAGTCGATAATCCATTTTCTTAGTGAAGTTTGGATTCTTAAAAGTGAAAGTATTTTACTTAAAGTACATAGAGTCTTGAAAAGGAAGTGGTTTCTAAACCTTTTGGCTAGTGCCTTAGTTCCAAAACCTAAAGGTCATTAAAATGACTTTAGGGGAGTCAAGGGAGTGATTTACTTAATTGTTTAAAAGAGGAGAAATGACATGATTTAAGAGAAGAAACTTGTTTTCTATATATTAAGAGACTTGAAGTGTTTTGAAAGTTAAGGGACTTAAAGAGTTTTAAAATATGTGATACTTGTCCGCTTTAAACGTATAAGTCCCTCGGATAGGAAATTGTATTTGGCGAAGGTATAAAGTGAATATAACGACTTTATGGGAAGTTGGTTATATTTGCTTTATGGAAAGATAAATGACTCGATTTTAATGAAAAGGCAACTTGATTTTAAGACATCAATTGCCTAAAGTTTAGTAATAAAATAAGTTACTTGGTTTCTAAAGGTTAAGAGACTAAGTGTATTTTTAAAAGTTAAGAAAATCGATTTGAAAGTATTTAATACTTGGATTTTAATAAGTATAAGTCTCTTGGTTATAAAAGGAATGGATATGTCTAAAACCATAAAGGGTTATAACGGCTTTATGGGAAGTCGGTTATAACGGCTTTATGGAAAGTTTAGAAAGTTGTCTATTTTGATTAATCGACATAAGTTGCCTAGATTGTAAAAGAAAATTTGAGTTACTTGATTTCAAGTGTTGAAATAAGCTTTCAAAAAAAATGTAGTAACTTACTTTGAAAAATAGACACGCCTTGATACTACGTGTTAGTATCTTGGGATTTTTCACAAAAGGAGTCTCTTGAAAAGATTAGTACTTTGGCTTGATAAATTGAGAATTTGTCTAAGTGTGCTTTGATTAGTACTTTGGCTTGATTAATTGAGAATTAGTCTAAGTGTGCCTTGATTAGTACTTTGGCTTGTTAAATGAGAATAATCCTATTGGTGCCTTGATTAGTACTTTGGTTGTTAATTGAGAATTATTCTAAGTGTTCCTTGATAAGTACTTTGGCTTGATAATTGAGAATTATTCCATGTGTGCCTTGATTAGTACTTTGGCTTGATTAATTGGGAATTGCCTATGTGTGCCGGTGATAGCCTTTGAGTGCAAGTACTATGTTTTATTACGTTGTCGCGACTCTCGGTTGGAGGTGGTATGCAGTTGTAAGTTCTTTGGGACGTCTGAAGCGGTGATGTGGGATTCCACCGTATGCTTCCGTTATTGGTAGTACTTGGGTTAAATTCTGATTCTTTTATAAAAGACATGGTAGTGCTTATGTCTTGTTTGTGATCGGTCGAGATAGGGTAAGAGTATATGTGAGGGGTAAACCCCCAAGATGCTATACCACCTGTTTTACCACCTTCTCCAGGGTAGAGTATATGTGAGGGGTAAACCCCCAAGATGCTATACCACCTGCTTTACCACCTTCTCCAGGGTAGAGTATATGTGAGGGGTAAACCCCCAAGATGCTATACCACCTGTTTTACCACCTTCTCCAGGGTAGAGTATATGTGAGGGTTAAACCCCCACGATGCTATACCACCCGCTTTACCACCTTCTCCAGGTAAGAGTATAAGTGAGGGTAAACCCCAAGATGTTATACCACCGTGACTTGGTGTTCATGTATGCCTATTGGTGTTGTACTATATCATGGATCACGGCGGTGAGAAAGATTCCACGCATGATTGATGTTATGGGCGTGAGACCCACGGTTATATTTGAGTAATGACTCAGGGCTGCGTCACGACTTGATGTATCGCTTATGTATTATGTATCGTAGGTTGGCTATCATACATGTCTCCGCTTCGTTTAGATCGTTATGATTTTATTACGCATTTCTGCTCACATACTTGGTACATTCTTTCTTGACCTCCTTCGGCTGCGTTCATCTGCAGTTTAGGTACGCTGTTCGGTGATCGGCAGCGTAGGATCTGCTCGGGGTTTTGGATAGCTCCTGCTCGTGAGTTTATCTTTTGGTATATATCCTTGATGCAGGCTTTATCTGATTTTGGGTACAGCGGGGCCTTGTCGTCATAGTTCGATATAACTCTTAGAGTACTGATTCATATATGGGATTAGACTACGTATGCATGTGTTGTCATTGTTTATGTATATATGGCGGCCTTGTCGTCTTTGCCTTGCACGTCGTTTATTTTAAAGAAAAAAAAATGGTATTACTAATTTCCATGATGTACTTAGTTGTTAAGGTAGAAGGGTGCCCAGTAGGGCACCGATCCACGCCGGTTCGGGGTGTGAGAGTGGTATCGAGCGATCGATCCTCGGAATGTCTCTGAGGCCGTGTCTAGTAGAGTCTTGCTTATCGGTGTGTTGCGCGCCACACCCATAAACAGAGGCTACAGACATTTAGGAGTTGGTTTCTATTCTTCTCATTACGAGATCGTGCCATAGAAATGTTAGTAAGATGATTCCTCTCTGACGTATTTTTGTGTTCTGACTATGCCTCGAGAGAAGCGGCCCGAGAAGGGCAAAGGAGTAGCGAGGAGCTACTAGTCGGACTCGAGAGAGTTGATAGGGCTCGTGCCGTGGTATACCTGGATGTTGTTCCACGATCGGCAAGTTCTTATGCGCGAGTTTTGAGACCCAGCACGAGCCTCTGATTTCTCGATTAGGAGAAGACTTTAGGGTCATGAGGAAGCGATTATGTTATTGACCAAGTTAGCGATGCTACAGATTTCCACAAGAGGAGTTGTTCGCCAATACTGACAGTGTACAGAGGAAGAGGGCGGGCGGAGATCGGCGTAAGAGGCTAGGCCGGTTGGTTATCCGGTGAGTTTTGGACGAGTCGCCTCGGCGAGTGAGGTATTCGTCCCATCCTACCCGGTACATACCCCGCAGCTCACGGTGGGAGATTTGACCCCACAAGGTATTTAGGAGCGGTCAAGCTCCTGGTCGAGGTTCTCAGAGGAGCAGAGGACCTTCTCGGTCGAGGCCACCTATTCCTCAGTGTATCAGATGTGGTAAGCATCATTCGGGGAAATGCCATTATGACACAGATGGTTGTTACTATTGTGGCCGTCCGGGCCACAAGAAGTGGAATGCCCGGTTAGAAGGAGCGCGGTAGAGTGGCTCACCTTTGAGGCCGGTAGTTGGTTCCCTTCCTCCGCACTCGTCCCCGAGCGAGGTGTTGGATGTCGACGATCGTGGTAGAGGTCAGGGGGGAGTTTATAGTTCTGGCGGTCCTTCGAACCGCATAGATGACGTGACTACTGGACAGATCGTGAGGCGACATCGCGTAGAAGTCTGGTATATTTCGACTCTTTTGAATCATACGTGCTTTGATAGATTCAGATTTTGCCTAGCATATATGTTTTCCTTGTGTTGCTAGCGATTATAAGTGATAGTTCCCCAGGTAGGAATACTTTGATTACTAAGGTGTGGAGTTAAGAATGTTGACAAGAATGGTAAGTGAACCGAGACTATAGTTGTGTAGAGTTCACACGTAGTAATTGCCCACAGCGATGTAAGACCAATAGGGAAGATTATGCAGTAGAAATACTTCGACCTATGTGACGAATCTCTAGTAATTATTGGATAGGGTAATAAGTACCTTGATATGAGACAGAGATTTATTTCTTGCTAATAACAAGTAGTTAAGTGTGACGATGAGTATGTTTATATACTCATTTCGTCAACCGATAGTATGGAATCGGGTGAATGTCGGATAGAAATGGTCCCGTTATGTGATAGGGTCCCAGGGATGCCAGCCCAAGTTGAGTTAATCGTTATACGAGTTCGTGGATCGTTCCATCTGAACTAGGTCGTAAGGACCGAGAAGAGCCTTAACGAGTGTAAGTAACAATATGGCCAAGTTTGGATAGTAACTCCAAGATTGGAGAATAGAAACAAAATTTGAGATTTTGTCGTGTACTATATGAGTTTGGAAGTGCGAGAAAGTATGATAAGTAAGGAAAGAAAGGAACCTCTAAGGATCCGTGTTTTGGGAAAATGTAACCTTCGAGTTTTGTGAGAAAGTCGCGGACGGAAGGTCCATTATTATGTTTACGTATGTTAGGTGATGGCCATGTGTGGCATCGTTGGTCTTGTCTGCGATTTTGATTGTTAGGCATAGTATAGAGATTATCTGGAGTTTGTATAAGTGACAATCGACTAAGAACATTCGGGACGAATGTTTCTAAGGGGAAGAATGTTACACCGTAAGTCCGTGACATGTAGAAGAGAATGTACGAAGGAAACAAGACTTGGAAATTCGTACGGCGGGAAGAATTGTTTTTCCGACGGAAAATGTTCGAAACGTCGGAAAGGAAAAATGTTCGTTGTTGAAATTGGATTCTCAAAATACATTATTTGAAGAGTTTGAGACTTAGTAATATTATGGAAATTTATTGTTACGGATTTGGTCACGTGGGGCCCACCCGAGGAATTTTACATTTTGTGGGACCACGAGGGTTCTGGATTTTATGGGACGAATGAGAGGAGACACGTGGCACTCCCACGTGTGGTCTTGAGCGAATTGGAGGAGGGTAAAATGGTCATTGACCATCTTAAAAGATAAGTCTTGGCGTGACATTGTTGACAAGTCAACTAGTCCACATAAGCTTGATCCAAGTGAAACACATCCAAGCCATACATTTGTTGTAACCTAAGCCCTCCAATGTTTTATATAAGCTCACTACTAGTGCAAGACTTGCTCTTCTAACACTTAGAAAAATTTCACACATTTTCTTGTCCACAAAAGCTTGCTCTCGGCTTAGGTGCCTTGCCCACACAATTTTTTTTGCAAATGTTGTCCATTAGCCTCAAGACTTAAACCCAAGGTTCATAAGGGTATTTTAAGGTTATCTCAATAGAAAGATTTCGGGAAAACGATTTTCACGTTAGTCAAGGCGGAAACTATGGGGTTCTTCAACTTTGAAGTTGGAACTTGAAGATGGGTTCTTCATAGGCCTCTGAGTGCTTGGGCGGATTGGAACCTAAGGAAAGGAGCTAAGAATTTGCTAAGCGCGACTTTGAATCTTGGAAATTATAAGGGCTTATAAAGGTATAATCTTGTCGTTTTAGTAGTTAAGAGTTACTACTTGTTGTAGCTATAGATAGTAGCAAGCATGAAGTATATATTATGTAGTTGGACAAGTATATTGGCTATTGGAACCCTAATCCGAAAACTAGCATGTTAGCCTTAAGACTACAATTCAAGTTGATTATTCGTTTAAGCGTCGCATGTTGTATAAAGAAGGAAATTGTAGTTATTGAAGTTGTTTATAACTATATAACATGTTAGACCTTAGAACTTGGAATTGGAAAAGGATTGGAAAAGACTTTGAATTGTTAGTATGTTGGCCGAGAATGGCTAGTGAAGTTTGAACTACTTTGTATATAATTGTGGGGCGGAATTTTACACGTAGTGTAAGGCGTGTAATCCCCTTTGTTTGATTGTTGTTTGGGGCCTTAAATGTGGCGTGTTGGTTATTGTATTCGACCTTGAAAAAGGTGGCAAAGTGAGTAGAAACAAAGGAAGTGCTGCCCGATTTTCCGTAGAATTAGAGACCAAATACTTAGTATTTTTCTACGTAGAGACTAGAAGTTGATAGTCTTGTTGTGACCATTATAGGTTGACACTTCCACATACGGCGTATTCGGCTTAGCTTGTGGAATTAGCCGAAAAGGTATGTGAACTATCTCCTCTTCTAGCATGATTCCTTAAGATAAAGAAAGTATGTTCTACTCCCTAAATGATCCATTCCTTGGTTGTATTTGGATTGCCTAAAGTAGAATTTGTTCTATGTGCTTCCTTGATTGTACTTTGATGTTTAAATTGTAAGTCGTATAATCCATTTCCTTAGTGAAGTTTGGATTCTTAAAAGTGAAAGTATTTTACTTAAAGTACATAGAGTCTTGAAAAGGAAGTGGTTTCTAAACCTTTTGGCTAGTGCCTTAGTTCCAAAACCTAAAGGTCATTAAAATGACTTTAGAAGTCGAGAGTGAGTTCCTTAATTGTTTACAAGAGGAGAAATGACATGATTTAAGAGAAGAAACTTGTTTTCTATATATTAAGAGACTTGAAGTGTTTTGAAAGTTAAGGGACTTAAAGAGTTTTAAAATATGTGATACTTGTCCCGTTTTAAACGTATAAGTCCCTCGGATAGGAAATTGTATTTGGCGAAGGTATAAAGTGAATATAACGACTTTATGGGAAGTTGATTATATTTGCTTTATGGAAAGATAAATGACTCGATTTTAATGAAAAGGCAACTTGATTTTAAGGCATCAATTGCCTAAAGTTTAGTAATAAAATAAGTTACTTGGTTTCTAAAGGTTAAGAGACTAAGTGTATTTTTAAAAGTTAAGAAAATCGATTTGAAAGTATTTAATACTTGGATTTTAATAAGTATAAGTCTCTTGGTTATAAAAGGAATGGATATGTCTAAAACCATAAAGGGTTATAACGGCTTTATGGGAAGTCGGTTATAACGGCTTTATGGAAAGTTTAGAAAGTTGTCTATTTTGATTAATCGACATAAGTTGCCTAGATTGTAAAAGAAAATTTGAGTTACTTGATTTCAAGTGTTGAAATAAGCTTTCAAAAAAAATGTAGTAACTTACTTTGAAAAATAGACACGCCTTGATACTACGGTGTTAGTATCTTGGGATTTTTCACAAAAAGGAGTCTCTTGAAAAGATTAGTACTTTGGCTTGATAAATTGAGAATTTGTCTAAGTGTGCCTTGATTAGTACTTTGGCTTGATTAATTGAGAATTAGTCTAAGTGTTCCTTGATTAGTACTTTGGCTTGTTAAATGAGAATAATCCTATTGGTGCCTTGATTAGTACTTTGGTTGTTAATTGAGAATTATTCTAAGTGTGCCTTGATAAGTACTTTGGCTTGATAATTGAGAATTATTCCATGTGTGCCTTGATTAGTACTTTGGCTTGATTAATTGGGAATTGCCTATGTGTGCCGGTGATAGCCTTTGAGTGCAAGTACTATGTTTTATTACGTTGTCGCGACTCTCGGTTGGAGAATTGGTCTGCAGTTGTAAGTTCTTGGGACGTCTGAGCGGTGATGTGGGATTCCAGGTATGCTTCCGTTATTGGTAGTACTTAGGTTAAATTCGGATTCTTTTATAAAAGACATGGTAGTGCTTATGTCTTGTTTGTGATCGGTCGAGATAGGGTAAGAGTATATGTGAGGTAAACCCCAGATGCTATACCACTGCTTTACCACCTTCTCCAGTAGAGTATATGTGAGGTAAACCCCAAGATGTTATACCACTGCTTTACCACCTTCTCCGAGGTAGAGTATATGTGAGGGTAAACCCCAAGATCTTTATACCACTGTTTACCACCTTCTCCAGGGTAGAGTATATGTGAGGTAAACCCCAGATGTTATACCACTGCTTTACCACCTTCTCGGGGTAGAGTATATGTGAGGGTAAACCCCCAAGATGCTATACCACTGTTTACCACCTTCTCCGGGTAGAGTATATGTGAGGGTAAACCCCAAGATCTATACCACCGCTTTACCACTTCTCCGTGGTAAGAGTATAAGTGAGGGTAAACCCCAAGATGCTATACCAGGTGGGACTTGGTGTTCATGTATGCCTATTGGTGTTGTACTATATCATGGATCAGCCAGGTGAGAAAGATTCCACGCATGATTGATGTTATGGGCGTGAGACCCATGGTTATATTTGAGTAATGACTCAGGGCTGCGTCCCGACTTGATGTGGCCTTATGTATTATGCGTAGGTTGGCTATCATACATGTCTCCCGCTTTGTTTAGATGTTATGATTTTATTACGATTACATTCGTCACATACTTGGTACATTCTTCGATCGACCTCCTTGAAGTGCGTTCACGCCGCAGTTTAGGTACGCTGTTCGGTGATCGGCGGCGTAGGATCTGCTCGGGGTTTTGGATAGCTCCTCTGTTCAGAGTTTATCTTTTGGTATATATCCTTGATGCAGGCTTTGTACTGATTTTGGGTACTGGCGGGGCCTTGTCCGTCATAGTTCGAGATAACTCTTAAGTGCAGTATTCATATGTGGGATTGGACTCGTATGCGATGTTGTGTCATTGTTTATGTATATATGGCAGCCTTGTCGGCTTTTGCGCACGTACGTTTATTTTAAAGAAAAAAAAATGAGCTGTTACTAATTTCCGCAATGTACTTAGTTGTTAAGGTAGAAGGGTGCCCAGGTAGGGCACCAGTCACGGGCCCGGGGTTCGGGGTGTGACACTATCCAACCGTCTCCCTTTGTGTCGTTCCTCGATTCCCTGCGCAAATGTCTGCATACGAGCAATATCCATGCTTGGCTGCAGCGCTGCTGTCATGCACCCATCAATAAGATAGTGGTCTAACCCCATCACGTAACGGTGCACCCTATCCGCCATGTCTGCTACCATAGTAGGTGCGTACCGCACCAAGGAGTCAAACTCCAAGCTATACTCTCTAACCGTCCTCTCATTCTGCCGAAACTATAGAAACCTGTCGACTCTTGCCCGTCTCATCTCTCGAGGCAGAAAGTGGCCAAGGAATTCTTCTGAAAACTCATCCCATACTGCAGGAGGAGCACCCTCGCCCCTAGACAACTCCCAGGACTCAAACCAGTTGACTGCTATATCGCACAACCGGTATGAGGCCAATATAACTGACTCAGTCTCTGAAGCCCGGATCACCCTCAATGTCCTCTGCGTCTGGAGGATGAACTCATGAGGATCATCCTCGGGCCTTGACCCGTAAAACTCCGGCGGACTACAACTCAGGAAATCTCTAACCTCAAACCGTCGCCTGGGTTATCGCCGGCTCCTGCCTATGAACCTGTCCCGCCACTATCCTTGACAATAACTGGACTGTCTCTCAAATCTCCATCATGTGCCCCTGTCTGGGGAACTGAAGGCTCAGGTACTGGAGTCTCGGATACGGGTGATGTTGCCCCCTGAGAGAGAGCCTCTGGGGCGGTGGCGCGAGAATCCGTCGTCGGGGCACACTCGTGAGTAGACCGCGTCGCGGACTCAGTAGCTCTGTGCAGACTAGTGTCCCCTGTAGATTTGCCCTTCCGCCACGCGCCTTCCTCGGAGGCACAGCTGTAAACATAGTAAACTATCAGAAGACGAATCATCCTAATAACACAGCTCTATAGGACGATCTAAGAGATGGAAGAATAGAAACAATCCTAAATGTCCGACAGCCTCCTGTGTATAAGTATGGTGCACAACATACCCATACACAAGACTCTACTAGACACGGTCTATAGACATTCCGAGTACTAACCGCTCTGATACCACTTTTGTCACGACCCAGGCGACGGCGCGACTAACGCCCTAATTGGGCGTCATTCTTGACTGTCACTCTTAATCCATTTAATACGGATATCTATAGAAATTTCGCAAAGACAACGCTTTTACAACATATCCCTAAAACGGGCGAGCCGACAAGGCTGCCAAAACAACAACAAACAACAGTCATAATAGGCTATCCGACTAGGCTGCCACCAACCAACATCACGTGCGCAAAGGCATAAATCGAAATAAGCAAGCCGGCAAGGCTGCCACTAGATAACAATATCAAAATCCAAAACAAGGTACAAACGACCAACCCACAACTGTCTACAGACCTCTAAGAGCGTAATCGACATATGACGGACAGACCCGCCGTGCCCAAAATATGCATAAGTCCGAAAAATAAAGGTGCATACAAAAATAGCCGCTCGGAACAAATGAGCTCTCAGTCATGTAAATCCTAGGCGAGGGTCACCTATCGAACACCGAACTCGCGGCATGCACGCAGCCCCCGAAAGGAAGGGGTCGATCGATAGATGTACCAAGTATGTGGAGTTGGAAAATACTGTACTAGAAATCATAACAGTTCAACATAAAACAGTAAACGAGTAAGAATTCAACTTAACTGTATAATTGTACTCCATCAAATGAGAGTAATGAAAATCGGTTCTTCTCTTTTCAAAATATGCAAGTCAGACCAAAATCATGATATTCTATCCTCAGGATATAATAGCACGGGACTCGAACCCGTCTATGTACAAATATATCATGGGACTCGAACTCAATTAAGCATGTATATTGTGGGACTCGAACCCACATAAATATATGGAATAATATAATGTCATGGGACTCGAACCCGCATCATGGAGAGCTAATCCATGGAATAATAATAAATCGGGAGTTAAACCCGCTTGGGACTCGAACCCAAGTAATATAATAATAATAGCGGGGACTCGAACCCGGAACATACTATATAGTGCCGGCCCTCTATGTGAGAGACTCGGTGAATGTGTAATAAGACTCGGCACGAGTAGATATCATGAGCAACTATATGCAATTTTGAAATCATCTTTGACTTTTGATAATATCATCATAACACCCTCTTTACTGAAATCAAAGGCACTTGTCATAACAATTTTCCTTTAAAATTAACTCTGTAGAAAATCATGTACGTCCGCCGTACTTTTATTAAAATCAAATCAAATGAAAGTTTTTCACAAGGCCGTGCCAAAAATAGGGAAAAAGGATTTTCACAAAATCATGCCAAAGAAAGAATAGTCTCACATACCTTTTAAGCGAGCAAATCAACTAAATGCTAAGATATGCCTCGTCCAGTATGTCAACCTATAACAATGACAATACGTTCGTCAATTCTACGGTCTCTAACGTAAGTTATTCAAATAGCGGCTTCTTATTTCTATAAAAAATTGGGCAGCACTTCCTTTGTTTATGTGCGTATCCACAATTTACCAACAAGCCAACCAACACCAATAATCCAACATTATTCCAGGATATAATTAAGTTAGGCCCAACATACTTCATACACGCTATCTTATAACCTTCATTCTCTTATATCTATGGAAGACAACAACTTCAACAACCAAGGCAACTACTACATTTATTTCTCATTGTAGTCAATCATTTAGTTACGTTAGGATTATTCATGGGAGCAATCCAATCTTCTAACAACATCGCCAATTCAAGAATATAAAATTAACACATTTCTACACTTTAATCATTTCGAGGCATGTATAGGTAACTTATTTCAATACATATGCATGTTTGTAGCTTATTTAAACACTAATTAAGTTCGTAATACATTATCGAAATTTTAACAATTTCTATCAACTTTCCGGTCATATCAACATTTTACAATTCCAAAGCTTTTTCAAAATTCTTTACTTTCCAATTAATCTTCCAACAACTTCAATTAAAATCTTTAACTTTAAACATCAAAGTTTCATCTAAATTTTCACATGCAATTAGTAATAACATACCAACACAATTACTCAATTCCAACGTACGCCAAGAATAGGTTCTAAATCGGCGTATATATCCTTAATACAATCACATGCATTTCATATTTCCAATTTCATCTTAACACCAATTCATATCTTCAACTACAACAACATGCAATGTCATTAAACTATAAAAGAAGAATTTTATACCTCAAATTCGTCCAAAACAGTCCCAAAAAAACTGCTCACTGCCCAACCGATTTGCTCACTGTTTTGGGCCAATTTTGGCTTCAATTTCACACTTCATCAACTCTAATTCAACATGCAACACCTTCACTATGATAACCCATTATTCTAACATATTTTTCTTTCCAAAAATCTAAAATTTTCAGGCCTAAAATCGGCCAGGCTGCTCGATGAACCCACTGTTTGGGTCTTAAATTTTGCTTCTAATTTTTAGGATGATTAATCATGGAATGGAGGTGGATTGAACCTTAAGTTTGCTAAAGGAATGGTATGTTTTTCGTTTGAGCGGAAGGGAGTGTTTTCTTCTTGAATTTCTAAGTGAGGAAGACAAAATGAAGAGTTTGAAAAGGGTTTTAAGGAGAAAAAAATCTGAAAATGTAAAACAACACTTTGGTCCCTTAATATACACTTTGGTCTCTAGTTCTATAATTAACTTAGTCCCTCAAGTATTAATTAAAGCTTAGGTTCCACTTCTTCTAATCTAAATTCTCATTGTCTTAATTTCTTATCATCGTATCTTATATACCTTACTAACTCATAACGGAAAAATATATATTTATTTATACCACCATTTCTAAAGAGATTTCCGGCGTCACATTCGTCATTGCCAAAAATTAATCTGTATTAGCACGTAAAATATATGTAATTTCGAAAATTGGAAATCTCAATCCTTAATGACGTTCTAAATCTTTGTCTTAACTTACGAGGTGTAACATAGCTCATATTAAGGATACAAGTGCAGAGACTCCTTCCCTTGAGTCTGTTCCTATAGTGAATGAGTTTACCGAGGTCTTACCATTAGACTTACCGGGTATGCCATCTGATAGAGATATTGATTTATGTATTAATCTAGAATCGGCACTCGACTTATTTCTATTCCTCTATACTGTATGGCTCCAGTGGAGCTGAGAGAGTTGAAGGAGCAACTTCAGGATTTATTAAGTAAGGGGTTTATTCGACCTAGTATGTATTATAGGGGTGCTCATGTTTTGTTCGTGAAAAAGAAGGATGTCACCATGCGTATGTGTATCGACTATAGATAGTTGAACAAGATCACCATCAGAAATAAGTATTTGATTCCTCGTAGTGATGACTTGTTTGATCAGCTTCAGGGTGCTTCGGTGTTCTCGGAGATTGATTTGAGGTCTGGGTATCATCTGTAGAAGATCAGGGCCGAGGAAATTGCTAAGATGACTTTTCAGACTCGTTATGGTTATTACGAGTTCTTGGTGATGTCATTTGGGCTTATCAATGCCCCCACAACGTTCATAGATTTGATGAATGGAATATTCAAGCGTTATTTAGATTCGTTTGTGTTGTCTTCACTGATGACATTTTGATATATTTAAGATAGTTATGAGGACCATGAGAAGCATTTGAGAGTGGTTCTGGGTTATTGAAAAAAAAGAAGTTGTATGCTAAATTCTCCAAATATGAGTTCTGGCTCAACTCAGTAGCATTCTTGGGACACGTGGTGTCCAAAGAGGGTATTATAGTTGATCCGAAAAAGATGAAGGAAGTCTGGGACTAGCCTAGGCCTACTTCAGTGACAAAGATTTGGAGCTTTATGGGTCTCCTGAGTTATTATAATCGGTTCATCAAGGGATTTTCTTTTATTGCTTCTCATTTGACATGTTTAACCCAGAATGAGGTGTATTTCTAGTGGTCCAATGAGTGCGAGGAGATCTTTCAAAAGCTCAAGTCATATTTGACCACAGTCCCGATTTTGGCCCTTCCGGTAGAAGGAAAGGATTTTACTATGTATTGTGATGCTTCGAGTATTGGGTTCGGTTGTGTGTTGATGTAGGATGGTAAGGTGATAGCTTATGCATCAAGGTGGTTGAAGGTGCACGAGAAGAATTACCTTGTTCATGACTTAGAATTGGCGGATGTTGTATTTGTTGTGAAGATTTGAAGGCATTACCTTTATGGAGTTCATTGTGAGGTGTATACCGATCACTACAACCTTCAACATGTGTTCAATCAGAGATATTTGAATTCTAGCCAACGCTGATGGATTGAGTGGCTTAAGGACTATAATATGACTATTTTGTACTATGTAGGCAAGGCGAATATGGTGGCGGATGCTTTGAGCTGAAAGACAATGAGAATAAGGAGTTTGGTGCGTCTGATAGTTAGTGAGCATCTCTTGGCATTAGAGGTTCAGTATTTAGCCAACAGTATTATGAGGCTTGATATTTCTAATCCGGGTAGAATTCTAGCTTGTGTTGAGGCTAGGTCGTCTATTTTGGAACAACTCAAGACCCATCAATATGATGAAGTGAAGTTGTGCAAAATTAGGAATAAGGTGATGAGTGGTAAATCCAAGGAGTTTATGATTGACGGTAAGAGGGTCTTGAGGATCAAGGGGAGAATGTGTGTTCCTCGTGATAGGGATTTGACGAGGTTGATTATGGAGGAGGCTCACAACTTTAGATATTTGATTCATCCAGTTGCTACAAAAATGTAATGTGATTTGATGCAGTACTATTAGTGGGGTAGGATGAAGAGAGACATTGTTGAGTTTGTGTCTCGGTGTTCGAATTGTTAGTAGGTTAAGTATGAGCACCAGCTACCTAGTGGTATTGTCACGACCCGACCTCGGACCCGCGACTGGTGCCTTACCCCGGGCACCCTAGTGATACAACATCAGAGAAAATCAACGGAAATAAAAACTCATAGAAGATGAACAGTGAAATAAGAAAACAGGCTAACCAAAACGGTTACCTTTCTGTAAATAAATAAAAACTTGCGCAGTTATATCTTTTACAAACTCGCCCTTGCAATTACTCTGCACCTCTAAGAATTTTATAACAACAACGACGGGACAGGGCCCCGCCATGCCCCTGAATGTACAAAAGTCTACGACTTCAGGGAACCGTACCAAAAGACAAAGCCTCCGGAGAAATGGAGCTTTCCGAGAACTGGACAGCGATCCAAAGAGTGCGGATCAGCAAGCTATGTACCTCAACCTGTGGCATGAACGCAGCCCCCCGAAGGAGGTCAGTACAACAGGTACCAAGTATGTGAAACTGAAAATACTGTAAATGAAATCATAATAGTATATAAAAAAAACAGGAGACATGTATGATAACCAAAATATAGTACACAATATATAAGCAGTCATGTCAAGTCAGGGACTCATGCCCGTAAAATCATCACTCAAATACAACCCGGGAATTTAACCCACACAATGGCCGCATGCCCCGGCATCTCACCTCGGTATAAGCATGGCCCTGGAACCGTCCTAGTGGGCCCATACCCGTGGACCATCCAACGTGTCGGTATGTTCAAAGGAGATAACAAGATGACACCCATAGTGGAAGCATACCCGTGGGCCACCCAACGTGTCAGTATGTCCAAACAAATAACAAGATAATACTCACTGTAGAAGCATACCCGTGGGCCACCCAACGTGTCAGTATGTCCAAATAATAACAAGATAATACTCACTGTGGAAGCATACCTGTGGGCCACTCAACGTGTCAGTATGTCCAAACAATCAAACGGATAGCCGACCCTCCATCGAGAGACTCGGTAGCACAAAATCAAACACTTGCACAACAAAGGCTATCTCAACAAGCATAGGCAAGTTACACACAACTCAAGGTACTTCCATTTTATGTCAAAGTCCGGGTTTTTAACCCCCAAAGTACTACATACATTAATTCTTTCAAAAAGAAGATCTCCTTCTTTTCTTACGTAAAAACAACTCGATACTAATATCCGTAGCACCAAACACGTTCATGTTTAAATCAAGTACTTTAAACACTTTTAACACAACGTCAAGTATACCATTAAAACCCAAGTAACTAACCCTTTAAGATCAAGGTACTCCTACCTTTTAAAACCAAACCACTTATATTTTTCCATCAAGAAGAGTTCAATATTTGAAAACAAGTTACTTATACTATTAAACTCAAGTTACTTCTCTTTTCCCAAAATCAAGTTACATGACCTTCAAAAAGCCTTTAAGTCTCCTTACTTTAGAATGTAAAGAAACCAAATAAAACTTTATTCTTTTAAAGACCAAGTACTCATTACTCACGAATGAGGTTTCACACTTTTCAACACCATTTAGGTCAATTATAAGTCAAGTCTCTTATCTTTTGAAATCAACAAACCATTCTTTTACCTACATAAAGTCGTTATAACTAACTTCTCATAAAGTCATTATAACACTTTATGTTTTAAACCAACCAATTACTAACGAATAAGATTTTACTACTTATCCACATAATCAACCCCTTTACACTTCATAACAAGTCAAGGCAAAAAAAGGGAAATCAAACTCCTTCAACACACGTGCGTCTACCGCACTATATTTTCACAAATAATCATGCTCAAGAGGATAGGAAGAATCACATACCTCGCGACGATTATCGACAAGTAGCAAACTGTTCCAAGGTACTATACTCTTGCTAGCCTTTTCCACCCTTCAAGTAGAATATGCTACTCGTAGTACTTCACCCTATAATGGCCATAATACGTCTATTAGCTCCTAGCTTTAACGTATAATACTCTAATTGCAAAGTCCCTTATTCTACGGAAATTTGGACAGCACTTCCTTTGTTTCTACATACTTTGCCACCTTTTTCAAGGCCGAATTCAGTAACCAAACACGCCACATTTACGGCTCCACAATGTAGTTATCAATAGGGGATTACACGCCTACAAGACGTGTAAAATTCCGTCCCACAATTGACATCAAAACTAGTCCACAAAAATATAAGTGTACATTCGGCAGTTAGAGGTACAACAACACCAATTCTCATCCAATTCTACTCTGACAACACTACTTCTCTTTCAATCTCTATTTCAATACAAGTTGTTTAGTATGACATATAATCAAGCCGAAATCGATTAAAGCTACTACAATCCTCTAGTAGATAACATGCGACGACTTTAGATAACGATCAAATTGTAATTCAAATTCAAATGACTCAATCATGTCATTTTCGGATTTCTAGCCTTCCAAAATTCATAGTACTTACCAATCTCTAATACATGATTCACGTGGTCTATATCAACTATAACAAGTATTATAACTTATATCCAAGAGAAGAGGGAATCTTTTACCTTTTAGATTAGCCCACTAAAGCCCTCTTTCTTCAACTCCTTTCCCGTCAAACTCGTCCACACGCGCTTCCTACAAGTTACCAACACTTTGCCTTCTTGCCGCCGCTCCAACAATTTTTCCTTAGGCTAGGTTTTCTTCAAAAGTCTAGAGAGAAAGAGAGGAGTTCTTAGGAGGTTAGATGAAATGACCAAGTCTTCCAAGACTTGGCCTAAAATAGGACCCTTTTCTTGGTCAAAAGATGGGAGGATACTTGTCACCCTCCCATAGGCTTTCTCTAAAATATCCCTGCTTTTCTCCCTTTAACGCGGAAAAATCCGCGCTTGGCGCGCGCGCCATGGCCGGCGCCATGGCGCTCCACCTCTGAAAATTTCTGCATTCGCGCGCGTCCTCGCATTCCGGCGCCGCGGCGCTGTAACCTCCGCGAAATCCCAGTACAACGGCGCGCCACTCCGGCCGCCCAGCGGTGGCCTGGCAAAATACTTTTTGCCCGATCACACGAACTTGAAACTCCCATAACTTTTGACTCTGATATCCTACCGACGAACGGTTTGTTGCGTTGGGAACTAGATTTAACGGACAACACACTAGGCTTTTGAAACACCTAAAAACTCCTGATGTAACGGGGCATAAACCGCCTCGAAGTTGACTAAAACTCGTCCGAAACAGTCCACCACCCTATCTTTCTCAATTTTGATCTTAGTTCCTTTCGTACGGTCTCATAAGCTGGACCTGAAATGCGGGGTATAACATTCTCCCCCCCTTAGAAACATTCGTCCCGAATGTTCCTTCTAAGTCTCCAAAACGTATGTGCCGGTATAGTCTTCATTATTACACCTACAAAATCAAATATGCCCCTCACGTCCATAATAAAATAATCACGCAAAACTTTAAATCCCAGCCACCGAGAGATCATCGCTAATATCACAAAAGCTCCCACCACTCATGGACTTATCACCCGAATATACTTCACGTATACTATGTACTCCGACAAGGATAACCGTAAAATCTTTTACTCAAGACGGCCTTACATCTAAGGTCTCGATTGTTATAAATTCTAAGGTTCAAAATTTTCTCATCCCCAGACTTACCCTTTTCACTAATCAGGCTTCTAAATCACATTTTAACACCAAGCTATCCGAACATAACACTTAGCACATCACCATAATATCAATGCATACTAGTCTCTAGAGGGTTAAGAATATATATGTAACTATTGCTTCACTTTCCCTTTGTCGTTCTAATCATGTTTCTTCCCTGCACGACGCATAAAAGGAGGAGATGAACCAGTCGCTGATCCCGAAGGCTGAGTCTCTACATCCGCGCTACCTCTGGTTGGACAATTTCTCGCAAAATGGCCCTGCTGGCCGCACGTAAAACAAACTCCCATACTAGCACGACACTCCTCATCATGGAGCCTACCACAACGGCCACAACGAGGTAGGGGTGGTCCCATCTGACTAACATCCCTATTTCCCAAAAAACCTGAAACCTTGGAGCCCCGACCTGCTCCTGAATCTCTCGAACGTCCTGAATACTGTGGTGGGGCACTCCGTACTGGCGGAGGCGCATAACTAGCCTGCTGTTGAGGCTGCCTGCCTCGAAAGTCACCAAAGGACCCTGCTGTCCTGGCCCTCTTCTGCTGATCTTGGTTATCCCGTCGACCTCTACGTTCCTCAGTCTGCTGCGCATAGGCCTGGATGCGGGCAATGTCCATGCCCGGCTGAAGAGCTACTCCTGTGCACCCCTCTGTTAAATAATCATCGAGCCCGGTGACATAACGGTGCACTATATCCTCCATGTCTGCCACTAAAGCGGGGACATACCGGGCCAATGAGTCAAACTCTACATTGTACTCCCGAACAGTCCGCCCGTTCTGCCTCAACATCAAAAATCTATTTGCCCGGGCTCTCCTCACCTGCGAAGGCAAGAAGTGTGCAAGAAATGCCTCTGAGAACTCGTCCCATCCAGCTGGAGGTGCATGCTCCCCCCGGGACAGCTCCCATGAATCAAACCAGTCGACTGCAGTATCACGCAGCCGATGTGAACCCAAAACTACCGACTCTGTCTCAGAGGCCTTGATCACTCTCATGATCCGCCGCAATTGTCGAATAAACTCCTGAGGATCATCCTCAGTCCTCGACCCATAGAACGCGGGTGGCTGACTCGAAAGTCCAAGTCTCAAACTATCGACCTCGGGTGAACTAGGGGTGCTACTGGAACCTCCGACTCTCGTCTGTCCTCGTGTTTAGCCACAATCATAGCTAGTAACTGGGCCATCTCCTTGTAACCCATATCCTCTGTTCTGGCGTGGGGTGGAGGCTCAGTCTTGTGGCCTCGATGAGACATTCTTTGCTCTACTCAGCCTCCTCTGCCTTGCCCTTCTGGGCCCTGGTTGCCTTTCGTGGAGGCATCACTGGTATAAAAAGAATACGTCAGAGGGAGTCCAACTTATAACACAGCTCTAAGGCACGATCTCAGAGTGAGAAGAATGGAAACCAATCCTAAATATCCTATAGCCTCCTGATTATAGATTTGGTGCCTGACACCGATAATCAAGACTCTACTAGATACGGTCTGTAGACACCTTCCGAGGACTAACTGCTCTGATACCACTTTTGTCACGACCCGACCTCGGGCCCGCGACTGGTGCCTTACCCCGGGCACCCTAGTGATACAACATCAGAGAAAATCAGCGGAAATAAAAACTCATAGAAGATGAACAGTGAAATAAGAAAACAGGCTAACCAAAACGGTTACCTTTCTGTAAATAAATAAAAACTTGCGCAGTTATATCCTTTACAAACCCTGCCCACAACAGTACTACAGACCTCTAAGAATTTTATAACAACAATGACGGGACAGGGCCCCGCCATGCCCCTGAATGTACAAAAGTCTACGACTTCAGGGAACCGTACCAAAAGACAAAGCCTCCGGAGAAATGGAGCTTTCCGAGAACTGGACAATGATCCAAAGAGTGCGGATCGCAAGCTATGTACCTCAACTCGTGGCATGAACGGCCAGAAGGAGGTCGATTACAACAGTACCAAGTATGTGAAACTGAAAATACTGTAAATGAAATCATAATAGTATATAAAAAAACAGGAGACATGTATGATAACCAAAATACAGTACACAACATATAACCAGTCATGTCAAGTCAGGGACTCATGCCCGTAAAATCATCACTCAAATACAACCCGGGAATTTAACCCGCACAATGGCGCGTGCCGGCATCTCACCTCGGTATAAGCATGGCCTGGGCGAGTCTAGTGGGCCCATACCCGTGGACCATCCAACGTGTCGGTATGCCCAAAGAAGATAACAAGATGACACCCATAGTGGAAGCATACCCGTGGGCCACCCAACGTGTCAGTATGTCCAAACAAATAACAAGATAATACTCACTGTGGAAGCATACCCGTGGGCCACCCAACGTGTCAGTATGTCCAAACAATAACAAGATAATACTCACTGTGGAAGCATACCCGTGGGCCACCCAACGTGTCAGTATGTCCAAACAATCAAACGGATAGTCGGCCCTCCATCGAGAGACTCGGTAGCACAAAATCAAACACTTGCATAACAAAGGCTATCTCAACAAGCATATGCACGTTACACACAACTCAAGGTACTTCCATTTTATGTCAAAGTCCGGGTTTTTAACCCCCAAAGTACTACATACATTAATTCTTTCAAAAAGAAGATCTCCTTCTTTTCTTACGTAAAAACAACTCGATACTAATATCTGTAGCACCAAACACGTTCATGTTTAAATCAAGTACTTTAAACACTTTTAACACAACGTCAAGTATACCATTAAAACCCAAGTAACTAACCCCTTTAAGATCAAGGTACTCCTACCTTTTAAAACCAAACCACTTATATTTTTCCATCAAGAAGAGTTCAATATTTGAAAACAAGTTACTTATACTATTAAACTCAAGTTACTTCTCTTTTCCCAAAATCAAGTTACATGACCTTCAAAAAGCCTTTAAGTCTCCTTACTTTAGAATGTCAAGAAACCAAATAAAACTTTATTCTTTTAAAGACCAAGTACTCATTACTCACGAATGAGGTTTCACACTTTTCAACACCATTTAGGTCAATTATAAGTCAAGTCTCTTATCTTTTGAAATCAACAAACCATTCTTTTGCCTACATAAAGTCGTTATAACTAACTTTCCATAAAGTCATTATAACACTTTATGTTTTAAACCAACCAATTACTAACGAATAAGATTTTACTACTTATCCACATAATCAACCCCTTTACACTTCATAACAAGTCAAGGCACAAAAAGGGAAATCCAACTCCTTCAACACACGTGCGTCTACCGCACTATATTTTCACAAATAATCATGCTCAAGAGGATAGGAAGAATCACATACCTCGCGACAATTATCGACAAGTAGCAAACTGTTCCAAGGTACTATACTCTTGCTAGCCTTTTCCACCCTTCAAGTAGAATATGCTACTCGTAGTACTTCACCCTATAATGGCCATAATACGTCTATTATCTCCTAGCTTTAACGTATAATACTCTAATTGCAAAGTCCCTTATTCTACGGAAATTTGGACAGCATTTCCTTTGTTTCTACATACTTTGCCACCTTTTTCAAGGCCGAATTCAGTAACCAAACACGCCACATTTACGGCTCCACAATGTAGTTATCAATAGGGGATTACACGCCTACAAGACGTGTAAAATTCCGCCCCCCAATTGACATCAAAACTAGTCCACAAAATATAAGTGTACATTCGGCAGTTAGAGGTACAACAACACCAATTATCATCCAATTCTCGGCTACAACAACACTACTTCTCTTTCAATCTCTATTTCAATACAAGTTGTTTAGTATGACATGTAATCAAGCCGAAATCGATTAAAGCTACTACAATCCTCTAGTAGATAACATGCGACGACTTTAGATAACGACCAAATTGTAATTCAAATTCAAATGACTCAATCATGTCATTTTCGGATTTCTAGCCTTCCAAAATCCATAGTACTTACCAATCTCTAATACATGATTCACGTGGTCTATATCAACTATAACAAGTATTATAACTTATATCCAAGAGAAGAGTGAATCTTTTACCTTTTGGATTAGCCCACTAAATCCCTCTTTCTTCAACTCCTTTCCCGTCAAACTCATCCACGCGCGCTTCCTACAATTTACCAACATTTTGCCTTCTTGCCGCCGCTCCAACAATTTTTCCTTAGGCTAGGTTTTCTTCAAAAAGTCTAGAGAGAAAAGAGAGAGGAGTTCTTAGGAGGGTTAGATGAAATGACCAAGTCTTCCAAGACTTGGCCCTAAAATATGACCCTTTTCTTGGTCAAAAAGATGGGAGGGACACTTGTCACCCTTCCATAGGCTTTTCTCTAAAATATCCCCTGTTTTTCTCCCTTTACCGCGGAAAAATCCCGCCTTGGCGCCGCCGGCGCCGCGGCGCTTCCACCTCTGAAAATTTCCTGCATTACGGCGCGACCAGATTCCGGCGCGCGGCGCTGTAACCTCCGAACCCCAAGACAACGGCGTCGCGGCCACGCCTCGGCCGCGCGGTGGCCCCTGACCGAAAATACTTTTTTGCCTGACTACGCACCGAACTTGAAACTCCCATAACTTTTGACTCCGATGTCCTACCGACGAACGGTTTGTTGCGTTGGGAACTAGATTTAATGGACTACACACTAGGCTTTTGAAACACCTAAAAACTCCTGATGTAACGGGGCATAAACCGCCTCGAAGTTGACTAAAACTCGTCCGAAACAGTCCACCACCCTATCTTTCTCAATTTTGATCTTAGTTCCTTTCGTACGGTCACATAAGCTGGACCTGAAATGCGGGGTGTAACAGGTATATCTTAGGGAATGGTCATTCCCGAGTCGAAGGAGCGAATTGTTATGGATTTCATGGTTGGGTTGCCCAGGACTTTGGGAAAGTTTGATGTTATTTAGGTCATTATTGATAGGTTGACCAAGTCCACACATTTCATTCTGGTCCAGACGACTTACAATCCCGAGAAGTTGGCAAAGATTTATATATGTGAGAATGTTCATCTGCATGGGGTACTTTTTTCTATCATCTCAAATCGGGGTACTCAGTTTACTTTCCATTTCTAGAGGACTTTGCAAAAGCAGTTAGGTACTCGCTTGAATCTCAATACAACATTTCACCCTAAGATGGACGGTAAGTCTGAGTGGACCATTCAGGTTTTGCTGGATATGTTACGAGCTTGCGTGTTTGATTTTGGTGGTCATTGGGACTATTTCTTACCTTTGGCAGACTTTGCATATAACAATAGTTATCAATCCAGCATTGATATGGCACCATTTGAGGTTTTATATCGTAGGAGGTATCGCTCTCTGATTAGGTGGTTTGATGTGATCGAGGTTAGGTTGTGTGGCCTACTAATCTGTTGAGGGATTCCTTAGAGAATGTGAATCTGATTCAGGACAAGATCTTGGCAGCTCAGAGTAGTCATAAGTAGTATGCCGATCGAAAGGTCCGAGATATAAAGTTTATGGTTGGTGATAGGGTTCTACTATAGGTATCGCCTATGAAAGGTGTGATGATATTTGGAAAGAGGAGGAAGTTGAGTCTGAGGTATATCAGACCTTTTGAGATTCTTCAGAGGGTTGGAGAGGTGGCATATGAGTTAGTTCTGCCACCAGGTTTTTCAGGTGTCCATCCAGTCTTTCATGTTTTTATACTGAAGAAGTACCATGTTGATGGTTCCTATATTATCCAGCGGGACTCTGTATTGCTTAAATAGAATTTGGAGTTCAAAGAAGAGCATGTGGCTATTTTGTATAGGCAAGTGAGAAAGTTGACGCCCAAAAAGATTGCTTATGTGAAGGCGCAGTGGAAACATCGTCATGTAGAGGAGGCGATTTGGGAGACGGAATCTGATATGAGGAGCCGATACACTAACATGTTTACTACTTTCTGTATGTTTTCTCTTTTTATATCTCTCTATTCCAGGGTAAATATTTGTTTAATTGGTATCTAATGTAATTATTTATCTGGTCGTTTTTTGCTAAGACCCTTATTTGACTAAATTATCCTTTATATTGACTTTATATGGGGGTTTTGATGTGCGAGGATGAGTCACATTGATTTTGAGGTGAATTTATGTGACTTTCGGAAGAAAAACTCAAAATAGGAATCTTAGAGTTGATAAGCTTGACTCAAAGTTGATTTTTGAGTGTATGAATTTATTTTGGGTTTCGTCACTTCTGATAGTTCTGGAGGGTAACTTAGTCGAATCATTGGTTTGTCTCCCAAAATTAGATGTACTTTGTGTTCTTATTGGTGAAATCGTGATATATGGATGTTTTGGGAATTATTTTAGAAAAGTATGTCTTAGCTCGGTCGTATGAAAAATTTTAGGGCGCGAGCGAGTATGTAGCATTGTTTACCTTGGGTTAGCATGTTCAATTTGTATCCATAGGGTCTCGGGAGTATTTCGGTTGTTTGATGGAAGAATTGCTAAGTTTTCAAGTTGCACCAGCGACTGTTGCCTCTTTTGCATGTCCGCCTCTGCAGAGGTTGGCTTACAGATGCGGGCCATGAGTGTAGTCGAGATTTCTATGATAGAATAAGAGAATTAAATTCTTAATTTGAGGGTGGATTATGAATTAGATGAGCATGATACTATGATTTAGTGTTGTTTAATGTTAGATAATGATTTTGTAATGATCAATTTGATTTTAGAGACCCTCAGGAGCCTGTCAGGCTCGTGCTAGATCTATATTCCTCAAACTGTATATTGAGCCTCAAGATAAGTGGTATGATAAGGGGATGTGGCCAGCCTAGGATCGGTCCGGGTTTATAGCTACTGTGGTTCTTCAGGACACTCTGGTTAGGTTGTGAATGTGCTTGATGATTTTTCCCCAGGGTCATTCTTCTGACTACTCCAGGTGGGTCTCATACCCGAGTTTCATATCCTAAGGGTTCTGCCAACTGCTATTTTGGCACCCCGTATTGATGAGATTCTGGCGCCAGAGTTTGGTACCTGACCGGTTGCAAGGACAACTATGACCCGTGATGAGCAAAAGATATGTGAGCATATCTCCAACATAAAGCCTCATGTATTCTATGGTCAACCAGAAAGGATGTCTATGAGTTTATTGTGAGCAGCTATGAGAGGCTTCATACATTGGGTATCGTCGAGTCACACAGGGTCTGTATGTTGCTCTTCAACTTATGGTGATGCAAAGCAATGGTAGAGGGCTTATATTGATTAGCAACCAGTAGGTTCGCATCTACTATCATGTACTTTGTTTTATCGGATCTTTCTAGAGAAGTATGTGACATGAGCTTGCGTGTCAACACTTGTGTGGAGTTCTCAAGGTTGGAATAGACAGATTCATCAGTGGCTGAGTATGAGACACGTTTTCATGCCTTGTCGTGCTATGTATTGTTGTTCCTACCTACAGAGGCTGAGAGAGTTGGATGCTTTGTTAGAGGGTTGAGTGTTCCCATTCAGTTGGCTATATTACAATTGGTGGCCTCTAGGCTTCTTTTGAGTTTATGGCAGAGCATGCTAGGATGGTTGAGTCAATGAGGGGTAAGTTACCCAGACAAGAGGATGCGACGACATGGGTATTACAGTGGGTCTACTTCTCATGGGTATGTGCAACATGGTAGATTCCAGCACTTGAAGTCTAGTCGATCGATTCAGGCAACCCTTCATATTACCACCAAGAGTTGGGATCCATTGAGAAATTCTGGATGAGTATATGGACGGCGCGGGTCCCTCATGAGTGTGAAGTTTATAGAATTTGAATGTTTATTGGAAATGAAAGATACACGGCATTGCATATGCATACGTACATTATCAAATGTATTTCCTGTTGATTGGTATGTGTTTAGAATGGTTGATGGAACTTGGGTTGACTTCTTGATGATGGATCTTGTTAATTGATTTTATATACTCGAATTTTTTTATTATGGAAGTCCTTCGTAAATTATGTGACTTACATAATTATGGAACTCTTATATGGACACAGTGACTTATTTGCTAATTCAAACTGCTTAGTATAAGATTATTTGAGTGTCAACTTGATATTTATCTCTATTACGTATCTTTCATCATTGTCGGTTTATGATGTCTATGAGGGTACGTTGTGTACTCATGCTACACTTGCTGCATTATTCTAATGTTCGACATTATTTATCTATCTTTTTTCTTTATGACTAGATGTGCAATATGATATGGATGATGATGTCGTTTCTTTATCTATCAGGTCAACTTGATTACAAAATAATATAGAGTTTCGATGCAACTCACAATATAATGATATTGATAAACGAACACATTGTTAAAAATTTACAAATAAAAATAAATTAAAAATTGCATTAAAAAAATAGGTCCAACCGATCCAAAACTCGGATCGGACCGGATTTTTCAGGTACAGACGAGGACCGGATTCCGATCCGGTCCTTTGTCCAAAAAATGGTGATTCAGGTTCCGATCCATTCCGGTTCCGGTCCAATTTTGGACCGGTGTACACCCCTACTCATGAGTGTGCATTTCATAGAATTTGAACGTATGTATTATGGAAATGAAAGATACCTGACATTGCATTTGCATACATTATCACATTTTTTTTCCTCTGATTTCCATTGCCAAAATGCCCTTTCTTTTCAATTGTCGTAGGTAGTATGTGTTTGGAATGGTTGATGGAACTTGGGTTGACTTCTCAATGATGGATCTTGTTAATTGATCTTATATACTTAGATTTTTTATTATGGAACTCCTTCATAAATGATGTGACTTACATGATTATGGAACTGTTATGTGGACAAAGTGACTTATATGCTGATTCAAACTGGTTAGTATAGGATTATTTGAGTGTCAACTTGATATTTATCTCTATTATGTATATTCTGTCATTGTCGGTCTATGATGCCTACGGGGGTATGTTGTGTAATCATGCTACACTTGTTGCATTCTTTTGGAAGCAGATACAGCGCCTTTCACCAATTTAGGACCCCGTGGCTGAGTTTGAGAGGATGCTTCCTTCCAGCATACCCTTTGATTCTCCTATCTTCCTTACTGTTTTTTATTTACTCGAGAGGAATGACTATGTTGCTTTTCTGGAAGATTCTTGCATTTGGTTTAGAGCTCTTGTATTATTACCAGATTCATGGGATTGTACGCATGGTTATCAAACTTATTTCAATATTTATATTATGATTAGACAGCTTGCTCAAGTATTTTGATATTTTCGTATTTCTTACTTATATCATGTGGTTACTTGGGAGTGGTTTGCCTACCGATGAAAATAGTGTAGGTGAAATCACGATTCCTCAAAAGGGGCCGTGACAATCGGCATAGAGATTTAAGGAAGAACATGGGTTACAATTGAAGAGTCGATAAAGTGATGAGCAGGGTGAATGAAGCAACAATCCCCTTTTGTTTTACTATTTTTTTCTACTTCTCAAGCTTTTGTATTTAATCATACTATATTTGAAATATTGATATAGGAAATCAAATGCAAGCAAAAATCTTTCTGATTCGAATGAGTTATATTCCCTTTGAATTGTTTGTCGCTAATAGGGAATATTGGCACCGATATTTTGTATCAGAAAATGGTGAAACCTTTTTTATATGCATTTATTTTGTTAATGATTCCAAAATAATTATCATATGTCGAAGGTTTCATATCAAATCTTTCTTGATTACACGTGTTAATGTTTGGATTGGTGTTATGACATTTTTCTTAACATATCATTTTCCAGAAAATGTCAGAACAAATGTCTTAATATTTGGGCTGACATTCTGATAAACAGTTTTGCCTATCTTCTGTGACAGTTTTCTTCAGGAAATTGTGATCTTTGTGTCACATGGCAAATTGACTTAGCGATGAGTCTTCAAAGTAGATTAGGATCGATGAAGAACAAGTCCAAGAGGTTGCATAACTTGAGGAGCAAGACGTGGAAGAAACAGTCCACCCAGTTGGAGATTTTCCAGCCTTAAGCTACTGCCCACGTGTTCCATATTTGGCTCAACCTCCATAACCAATTGAGGAGTCTTTCAAGGGAACTCTCTACTATAAATAGAGAGGTCACTTCAAGGATTCTACATCCATAAAATTACAAGAGAAAAGATTGAGAGAGCTCTCCAGATTTTAAGATAGAAAACTGGATCAACAAGTGTTGCCTGTATTTGTGATGACATTCTGTACGACATTACAAGTGCTGTCTAGATTCTAAATTTGTTCTTTCATTGAAGCAATTTTAATGAGGTGTTGATCACTTCTATTTAGATAGATTTTTCAGGCATAAGTCATCTGCGACTTACCCTTTTTATTCCTTTTGTATCAACTTGTAATATTGTAAGAAATGAATTTATTCGATTGTATATACATATATACAATATATGGTCATTGACCATCATGAGTTATATTAATATATAACCTATAAAAATTAAACATGTGTTCTTTATTTTATTCTGCTGCATTTTAAACTCTTTCAAAGGTATTTCTTAAGTTTTTATCTTAGTGTCGCCACTTGTGTTAGACGACATTTCTGATGACATTCGACACTATTTCTCCATACTGTTATAGTTTGTTTTGCTATTTGTCTTTATTAAATTAATAGTATAACTACCGGGACCCAACAAGTGGTATCAGAGCCGACGCTTAACATAATAAGTGCTAAGGTCCTTTTACTCTTACTTTAACTATGGATCCGGAAAATCTAACAGTTGGTAGACTTCCTATTTTAGATAGATCAAATTATGCCTATTGGAAAATTCGCCTACGCTCTCATATCAAATCTATTGATGTAAGAGCTTGGAGATCTATTACCAATGGATATTCTGTACCTATGCTCCCAGCGGACGAGGAAGGAGACATTCTACCTAAGCCTGAGGCCGAATGGAGTTTGGAAGAAACCAATAATGCTAGTTTTAATGAAAAAGCCTTAAATGCTATTTTTGGATGGGTCGATCTCTACATGTTTAAACTTATTCAAAATTGTTTCACGTCAAAGGAAGCTTGGGATACTTTGCAAACTCATTGTGAATGTAGCTCAAGTGTTCGCCGAACAAAACTTTGTATGCTTATGAGCAAGTATGAACGCTTAAGGATGGAGGAGACGGAGGATATCAAAACCTATTTTAAAATGTTGATCGACATTTCCAATGAATTTCAAGTACTTGGGTCTCCATTGACCAATAATCAACTTGTGGAAAAGGCACCCCGCTCTCTTCCTGAAAAGTTCAATATTAAGATATGTGCGATTGAAGAAGAACACAACCTTGCTACAATGGATCTTCATACGTTAATGAGCATTCTTAAAACATATGAAATGAATATGTAAAATCAAAGATCATTATATAAAGGCAGAGATGTTGCACTTCAAGCAAAATCCTCAAAGACTCAAATCAATGAAGATGATGAAAACCTTGAAGAAATTTGTGATGGTGCTAATGTTGCTCTTCTTACTCGAAAATTCAATACGATGCTAAAAAGGTTCAATGATGATAAAAATAGATCTAAACCCAAAGAGCACCAAAGCCAAGGCTTCAATCCAAGATTCACTAAATCTCCTTCTACAACAGAAAAAGGAAATCAACTTAGGAGAACCAATTCAGACCATACCAAGTTTGATCCCAAACAACTCAAAAAAATACAATACCATGCATGCTCGGGATGGAGTCATTATGCAAATGAATGTGCTAATACCCTAAGAAAATTTGGTAATAGTTTATGAGTTTCTCTTAGTGATGATAAAGGTGAAGAGGAAGAAGATCGAGAAACTGAGACACAAGCTATGCTAGCCATTATTTTTGAGCATTCACTGTCAGATGATGAAAACATCGCTGATTGCATCATTCCAGTTATCACAACATTTCCGACGACATCAGCGGTGACATCCGTCAATCCAGTAACATCCGACAGGTATGAATTCTTTGACTATCTGGATGTTAATTGCTTCAGTGGTTTCATCTCTCTTTGTGAATCTAACTCTGAGTCTCAAGTTGATCCAAAGGACAACATGATTAAAGAATTGCAAAAACTTTGCAAAGAATTAATTGTTGAATCCCAACAACTAGACTCAAAGTTAAAAGCTTTAACTCTTGAGAATGCAAGTTTGAAAGGGACAGTAACTCGATTAGAGATCACTCTCACCAAAAAAGATCTTGAGTTTGGTAAAATTAGTGCTAAGTTGGATCTTTCCGAAGTAACCTTCCGTAAGCTCAACACATGTACTTCCAAATTAGATGAGATACTAAGTATTAGTCAACCACAACATGCAGGTTTGGGCTACAAGAACTCTCTCAATGTGATATGCTCCAACTTGTTTGACAAAAACAAGACAATGGGCTTCATAAGAGAAAGAAATTATCTATGTCACCACTGTAAGAAGGCTGACCATTTAAAACCTTACTTCTTTAAATTGCACAAGTCCAGGAGCAGAATGTCGTCGAAAATATTGTCTGACATTTCAGACAGCACTCGAAGCGACATTCCAGAAATCCTAAAAAGGTAAAGAAATCTTGGAGGCCCAGAATGAATGTGTGGTGTAATGTTGCTTTAACTGTTTTGAGGACTAACATTTCAGGTTCGTGGTACTTCGACAGTGGATGCTCTCGATATATGACGGGGGCAAAAGAGTGTCTAAAGAACTACGAGACTCTAAATGGAGGTAATGTTACTTATGGAGGAGGCGACAAAAGTAAAATCATAGGCAAGGGAACCTTGAATGTTCCAGGGATCTTGGCCTTGAAGAATGTCCTGCACGTCGATGGTTTAATGGCTAACCTTATTAGCATAAGTCAATTGTGTGATGACGATCTAGAGGTGAACTTCAATAAGTATGCTTGTACAGTTACAAATGAATCTAACCAATGTGTAATGTCAGGTACAAGAACAGGCGATAATTGATATCTGGTTGGAGAACGAGAGATTTGCAATAATGTTAGGATAAATGACACGACCTTATGGCATCAAAAATTAGGGCATGTTAACTACCGTAACCTTGAAAGATTAATTTATTATGAGGCTATACGAGGCATCCCTAAACTCAGTCCTAAAGATAAAACAATGGTTTGTGAAGAATGTCTCAAAGGTAAGTAAACCCGTGTCTCCCATAATGCTGTCCAAAATGACGGGCAACATTCAGGTACGTCATACTGTTTTCAACTTTTACACATGGATCTAATGGGTCCAATTGAAGTAGACAACCTAGGAGGTATGCGATATTCTTGTGTGATTGTGGATGACTTTTTCAGGTATTCTTGGATATTCTTCTTAAAGGAAAAGTCTCAAACGTTTGACATGTTCAAAGTATTACACTCTAGAATAAGAAATCTATATCATTCCTCTATTTTTCGGATCAGATGCGACCATGGAAAAGAGTTTGAGAATAGTCATTTTTCTACATTTTGTGAGAAAAATGGTATTTTCCATGAGTTTTCTGCTCCCATAACCCCACAACAAAATGGTGTAGCAGAGAGGAAGAATAGGACCTTACAAGAGATGGCTAGGGTCATGCTTAGTTCTAAGAAGTTGTCTAAACGTTTTTGGGCAGAAGCTCTAAATAATGCGAGTCACATCACCAATAGAGTCTATCTTAGGCCAGGAACTAAAATGACACCCTATGAAATACCTAATGGAAATAAGCCAAATGTGCGCTATTTTAATGTTTTTGGGTGTGTATGCTACATCTTGAATTATAGAGATCACCTAGCTAAGTTTGACTCCAAAAGTGATAAGGGAATTTTTGTAGGCTATTCCCAAAATAGTCATGCTTACCGAGTGTATAATCTTCGAACCAAATCCATACAAGAATATGTTAACATTGTTTTTGATGATTATGCTGACCTTACAGGAAATAAATTTGGAAATAATGTTATAATCAATGTGGAAGAAGCGCAGAATGCAGGAAATTCAGATGTTGCCCCAAATGTCACGACATCTGCAGCAACACCTGAAGCAGAACCAGAGAACACTGCAGTTTCGGATGAGGAAACAAAAGCTGAAATTCATGACCCAGTACGTCGGGATCCCTCATCCAGGATCAGGAAGAATCATCCAACTGGCCAAGTAATAGGAGAAGTGCATGAAGGAATGAGAACGAGAAGGAAAGAGCCTTGGAATTATCGCGATATGGTGAGATATGTATGCATGTCAACCATATATCATAAGGTAAGTCTTTCTTGTTATGTATCTACTTTGGAACAAAAAAATGTCAATGAGGCACTAAAGGATAACTGTTGGATACAAGCTATACAAAAAGAACTAGAGCAGTTCACCACAAATGAACTATGGGATTTAGTTCCACGTCCAAATGATACTAATATAATTGGAACTAAATGGATTTTTAAAAACAAATCAGATGAATCTGGAACTGTTGTAAGAAATAAGGAAAGACTAGTTGCTCAGGGATACACACAGGTGGAAGGAATTGACTATGATGAAACATTTGCTCCTGTTGCCAGAATTGAGTCAATTAGATTGTTTCTTGCTATAGCTTGTTGCCTAAATAACACTCCATCAAATGGATGTTAAATGTGCCTTTTTGAATGGATATCTTGATAAGGAGGTGTATGTTGAACAACCGAAAGGATTCGAAGATCCTTACCATCCACACTTTGTATACTAACTGAAAAAGGCCTTGTATGGTTTGAAGCAAGCTCCCCGTGCATGGTATGGTCGCTTAACTCAGTTTCTTATCGAAATTGGGTTTAAACGTGGTGAGGCTGACAGTACTATGTTTATAAAACACCACGGAGTAGATATGGTAATTGCTCAAATCTATGTAGATGACATAGTCTTTGGCTCGACTTCACAGTCCCATCTTGATACATTTGTCGAAGCTATGTCATCCACATTTGAGATGAGCATGATAGGGGAATTAACCTTTTTCGTAGGCTTGCAGTAAAGAAAAATGAAGATGGAACTCCATCTCCCAAAGCAAGTACGCAAAGAACTTGGTTAAGAAGTTTGGATTGGAGAATGCTAAACAAATGAGGACTCCAATGGGATCATCACAGAAGATAAGCAAAGATGATGTTGGTGAAAATGTTGACCCAACATTGTATTTGTCTATGATAGGCAGTCTTCTATATCTCACTGCTAGTTGTCCTGATATAATATTTAGTGTGTGTTTATGTGCTCGATTCCAAGCCTGTCCAAAAATTTCCTACTTGAATGTTGTAAAACGTGTCATCAAATATGTTGTCGGCACTTGTGATTTGGGAATTTGGTATTCAAAGGACACTAATCCTAATCTAATAGGATATAGTGACTCTGATTGGGCTGGTGATGTGGATGACAGAAAGAGTACAAGTGGAGGATGTTTTTACCTTGACAATAATTTAGTTTCTTGGTATAGTCGCAAACAAAATTGTGTCACTCTCAACTGCTGAATCTGAATATGTAGCAGATGGGAGTTGTTGTTCTCAATTAATATGGTTAAGACACATGTTAGACGACTATGTTTTTTCAAACAATATCTTGATTTTGTATTGTGATAACATGAGTGTCATTAATATTTCAAAAAATCCAGTTCAGCACTCTCGTACAAAACACATAGATATTAGATATCATTTTTTGAGGGATTTGGTTGAAAAACAGCTAGTTCAAATTGATTATGTTGATATTCTACATCAACTAGCTGATATCTTTACAAAAGCATTGGATCATGAGAGATTTTCCAGTTTGAAAACCTCTCTTGGTCTCGGTTCTCTCTGATTTAACCTTTGTTGGGTGAATGTAAATGCGAAATGTTACTAATATTTCGGGTGACATTTACCCTTGTAATATCAGAATCTGATTTTCAGTATATTGTAATGGCTGATTTTTGTTCACACATGAGTCTTTTTAAATAAGAACATGGTTTTAATGTGACAATGTTCTCTGTGCGATGATATTATCATAAAAAGGGAGTATAAAAAATAAGGCAAAGTCTTTGTTCAAGTCTCGGGAACTGTAAAAATTGGGCAAAGCCCTCAATAGTTGATATCGTTCCTATTCTATATGAGTATCAAAGTGCTTAATCAAAGTATTCTTGTATTTTTGGCACGAAAATTATTTTGTATGTGTTTTGTGATTAGATCTAGGACTCAATGGGAAAACGTTACATTGGTCTGAAGATTAAACTCACAAAATCATGTATGAAACATGTCTTGGTTTGTTACCGATAGAAATGTGTTCTTAAAAAATAATGATACATGTGTTGTCCAAAATGTTGCCAACATTACTGTTGACATTCTCAGATTATGATATTTTTGGAATACAATGTGTAACTGATTTTTGAAAATTCAGTTATTTTTTCCCTGTAAATGTGCCGCTGTTATTATTATTATTTTTTAAATGCTTTTGTTGATAATTATAATCTTGATGTTTATCATCTTATCTCTAAAATTTAGGAACAAGTATTGAAATAGAATTCAAATTCCTAAATTCAGGAAATAAAAATTATTTTGCCAAGTGTATAAATGTATCTTCATTTGTTAATTTGTCTAGTCCAAGTTTTTCCGTCCAAAAACAAAAACAAAAATATCATCATAATTTTTTGGGGGAAACCACCACCTCGGTTTTTAAAGAAACTGATGGAGTCATTTGATAAGTCTCAAAGCACCCAATACACTCCACTTTCCCAAATTCTCAAAAACCCTAATCTCAATCCTTTTTCATCTTCATCACATTTCTCTCCAATGGATACATCTCCAATGTCACCAAAAATGTCTCCCAACCTTCCAGAACCAACCCCTATGAGTACGAGTCCACTTCAATGCAAAGAAATCATAGTGAGTGAGTTTCAAGAACCACTCGATACTGCATATCCAGGAGATACCAACAACCCGATTGATATAGACAACAGACCTGATGTCACTGAATTGCCAAAAAGGGAAGGAACATCAAAATTTCCCACTCAGAGGTCCACTCGACAATTTGAAAGAGATTTCGGCGGTACTGAATCAGTGGAAAAATGACCGAAGGTCGATCCCACTGCCTCAGCCATTCTGAGCAGTGATTGGACTGATTCCAACATAAAATTGGACCAGCGACGATGATGCTGAGAGGACTTCTTCAGTCAAACTACAATCAGAACCTCCAGCGTCACCGTCATACACAAATCTCTTTGTGCCTAACACTATAAATTCGAGTGAAGAGCAGGAAATTCCAGATGATACACCATTGAAGAGATTTTGCCCCGGAAAAGTAGTGAAAAAACCAGTGATTGAAGAACCCTCAGAAGACACACCAAATGTTGTAAAAAATGTCACAACATCTCCTGTGACATTACATCCTATGACTAAAGAGTCAGGTTCTCCAAACTCATCGAGCAAAACTGCAACAGAATCAGAGAATGAGGTAAGTCCTTTCTCGGACAAATTTCTGACCCAAGAAAAATCTGTAAACTGGTCATGGTACAAAAATAGGATAATAATAACTGAAAAGGTTGTGGATATCGCATCATGTACGGAATATGGCTAGATGGATTTCTTCACCAAAATAAATCTACTAGGCTTTATTAATAACAAATGTCCATATGTTGAAGAGATTGTGAGACTGTTTTATGCAAACCTAGAAACTAAAATGGGGAAAATCAAGTCAAAGAAATTTGGCCAGATTTATCTTTATAACAAAGTTTACAGCTTCACGCCTACCATAATAAACCAGTGTATGGGTCTGAGTGAAGGATGGAAGGATAAAGAAGAGAAGGATGTTATAAACAACAGGGATGAAGTGATAAACTATATCACTGGTGGTATATTGAGGAAATGGGTCACGAGAGTTCCAACATCATAGTTTATAGCATTGTTTGCAATTGTACACAAGATACTTATATACAATTGGCTCCCCTCGATGAACGAGTCGATTGTTACAATAGAGCAAGCATATAAGATAGGAAAAGGGCTAAGAGTTGATTTGGGAAAAACAATCTTCCAACAGGTTGTAAACCTAGCCGAAAAAGACTCAAGCTTGATCCTACCTTTCCCCTCCTTGATTTTTAAAGTGCTCACATCTCAATGTTTCAAACCACCAAGAAAATATATGCTAAGAAAAGAACCTGAAGTGTATGTTGTCAATAAAACAGTCCTGAGGAGCCTCAACAGAGTAATTGATCTTCCCTGGAAACTGGAAGACATTAGTAAAGAAAATGTTGACAAAAATGTTGGGAACACTGAATCAGGACAGCCTCCTATGACAGCTGATTGGATTGTGAAACAAATTGCTAAACTCAATGAACAGCTGTTTGAAATTGACAATGCGAGACTAGCTCTGATCCAAGCCAGGAATCATTTTCTATTTTTTGCTTTCTTCCCAAAAAGGGGGAGATGATGATGGAGCTGAACAAAGGAAAGAAGGAGAGAGCGAGGGGAGTGAAGGATGACAGAAGAACGTAGCGGCAAAGCGGCTACGAAAAGAAGTTCTCATCGAAGATGTTACACCCCGTATTTACAGGATATGTTTTAAGAACGTAAGTAAGAACTCACAAGTGTTAAGATTTGAGACTTGTAAAAAGTTTATCGGAATTATGAAATTTTGTCGGAAAACGTTTTGTTGTGACGAATGGGAGGGCGACACGTGTCACCCCCCCTTAGTGATGCCTTGGTCGAAATAGGCATGCCCATAATGGTCATTTACCATAAAGTCTTGGATGAACAAGTCTTGCAAGTGTGAGCTTGAGAAAATTGACCAAAGTCAAAGGTCCCACAAGTCTTGATATTTAATTAGAGATCATCCAAACCACCCAATTGTTTGCATCTTGACCCTACATTACACTATATAATACTAGTAGTAGTAGACAAGCTTAAACACTTAGCCAAATTTCACACAAATTGGAAGAACTCATGGTAGAGCTCACGGGTTTGCCCCTCTCTTCACAAAAGAATTTTTGTTTCTTGTCCAATAAGCCCCACACTTTAAACCAAGGTTCCTATGTGTATTGTAGGCATATCTCAATAGAAAAATCTCAGAAAAAGATAGTTTTCGGGTTAGTCGCAAAGTGAAAACCTAGTGGCTTTCTAGGTTTTGGATTGAAAGTTTGAAGGAAAGTTGTTGGTGTGGTTCTAAGGGTCTCAACTAGCGGATTGGAGTGTCTTGACGAGGCTCTAAGTTGCTAAGGAGCGACCAGTTTGGAATTGGATTAAGATTCGTTGAGGTATAATCTTGTCCCTTAGAAGTGTTACAAGATTATTTTTATTGTTGTTATCTTTACATGTTGCTAGCATGAAGTATATGTGTTGAAGTTTGTAAGGATTATGGATTGATTGTAACCTTGGAAATCCGAAATGTAAAGTAATTCATGTTAAGTTGGAATACTATTTGATCGTTATTAGAATTGTCGCATGAAATTGACTTGAAGATTATAGTAGTTATAATTGGTTGCGACTAGATATCATGTTATGCTACCAAGTTGGATTATAATGGAAATTGGATAAGAACTAGTATTGTTGAGCTCAAGGTGGCCGAATTTGGACTTGTAGTTTGTATTAGTTTGTTATTCATTTGTATTGGAATACCTTCTATATTGTTGTGAGCCAATTGGGACTGTTTGGTTATTGTATTCGGCCTTGAAAAAGGTGGCAAAGTGAGTAGAAACAAAGGAGGTGCTGTCCGATTTTCCGTAGAATTTAGCGACTAAGCACTTAGAATATTCTACGTTTGAAGTAAGAGGTTAATGGACGTATTGTGACCATTATAGGTTGAAGTACTAAGTATAGCGTATCCTACTTGAAGGATGGAGTAGCTATCAAGATTGAAGTACTTTGGAGCATTTTGCTACTTGTCGATAATCATCGCGAGGTATGTGAACCTCTTCCTTCCTTTGGCATGATTCTATGTATGGAATATACCTGTGGTATCATTTCATGTTTCCTGTTACTCTTGGAAGTTAAGAGGTAGTTGTGTGATCTACTCTATGTAGAACTTTTCCTATCTTTGAGCATGACTAGTTGCACGTATGTAGTGCGGTGAGCGTCTGACACCTTGATATCCTTTACTAGTTTGTGAATAGCCAAGTCGGGTGAGTTGGAAGATTTACTCACTTCTTTGAAAGTATAAGGGATGTCTTAAGTTTTATTAAGGTTAAGGGACTTGAGGAGTTTTAAAGTATGTGATACTTGTTCCGTTTTAAACGTATAAGTCCCTTGGATAGGAAATTGTTTTTGGCTAAGGTATAAAGTGAATATAACGGCTTTATGGGAAGTTAGTTATATTTGCTTTATGGAAAGATAAATGACTTGATCTTAGTGAAAAGGCAACTTGTTTTTAAGGCATCAATTGCCTAAGGTTTTATAATAAAATGAGTCACTTGTTTCCTAAAGGTTAAGAGACTAATTGTATTTTTGAAAGTTATGAGAATTGATTTGAAAGTATATAATACTTGGTTTCAAAAAAGTAGAAGTCTCTTGGTTATAAAAGGAACGTATTGGTCTAAACCATAAAGGGTTATAACGGCTTTATGGGAAGTTGGTTATAACGGCTTTTCTGGAAGGTTAAGAGAATGGTTTTCTAAAGTAATAAAAGAATTAACTTGTGTTAAGGAAGGGCAAATTGTTTTAAAGGTACCAATTGCTTAAGGTCGTTAATAAAGAAGTCACTTGATTTAGAAGCCGTGGTGTATTTCTAAAAGGTATTGTGACTTGTCTTGAATTGGTGGATAGGACTTGATACTACGGTGGTTAGTATCGGAAGTTTTATTTGGAAAGAGTCTTTTGAAAAGAATGTACGTACGTAGTACTTTGGCTTGTTAAAAGAGAATTATTCTAATTGTGACTTGATTAGTACTTTGGCTTGATTAATTGAGAAATAGTCTAAGTGTGCCTTGATAAGTACTTTGGCTTGTAAATTGAGAATTAGCCTATGTGTGCTGGTGATAGCCTTTGAGTGCAAGTATTATGTTTTATTACGTTGCCGCGACTCTCGGTGGGAGAAATTTGTCTTGTTGTAAGTACTTGGACATACCGACAGTGATGTGGGATTCCACGGGTATGATTCCGTTAATTGTAGTACTTGGGTTAAATTCCCGGATTTTTATAAAAGACATGTTAGTGCCTTAGGTAAACTAAAATGAGAGTGTATATGAACAAGAATAGTAAGAAGTTAGGGGTTTTCTTAACTTGCTTATATATTGTATGATAAGCCGGTAGTGCTTATGATATGTGTGCTAGCCGGATTTGTGCTAGTGGTATATTATTCGTTGCGGGGTCATTCCCCGGGTTTGTGGCATTGCATATTTCCGTGGATTTGCTACCCACGATGCGAGGAATACCTCATGCGAGTCCGTAGGGCTTATGCGGGTGAAATAGTCCCATGCGGGCGGGTCCGACCTATCACGAGGAATACCTCATGCGAGTCGTAAAGGCTTATGCGGGTGAAATAGTCTCATGAGAATACCTCACGCGAGTCCGTAAGGGCTTATGCGGGTGAAATAGTCCCACGCGAGGAATGCCTCATGCGGGTCCACGCGATCTACGCGGTGAAATAGTCCCGAATAGGATTGCTTAATGATCATGCGCGGATGGTCCTGCTTTGATCGTGAGCTTTTCCTACTTTATATTGTAAGTATACCCCTATTTACTCTCATTGTTAGTAAGGCACAGTGTACTGTTAATTGAGTTATCATACATGTCTCCAGTTGTACACGCTTGATATTAGTGTGACTTAATCGCGTCCCAGATTGGGCCGGGTAGTAAATGTGCCCTCCTTTAAGGGCCGGATTATACGTATGAAAGATAAGTAGGTTATATAGAAATGAACTTAATGATTTTTCCTAATCATGTGCGTAAGAATGTGGCTATAACCTTTATGGAAAATGGTAAAAGATATTGATGTGAAATTAAGTTCATAAGTGGTAATGACACGACAGGATCTGGTATGTATTTTTATACTTGTCCTTGTCATTCTTTTTGTCTGATTATGATTTGTTTCTCAGACGTTATTTCATTCCATATTCGAACTTTTGTTATCGACTTCTTCGAGGCTGCGTTAAATGCCGCAGTTTAGGTACCTGGTTGGTGATCCTTGCTCTTAGGATCTCGGTTGAGCATGGGAAAAAGCTCCATTTGCTCGGAGGCTTATCCGCGTACGGTTTTCCACGAGGTGGTAGATTCATGTATTATTCGTGGTATGGCGGGGCCTGTCCCACGATTGTTATGTTAAAACCTCTTAGAGGTGCTGTAGTCACATATTGTGGGTCAGTTTGTAAAGGAAAGGAGGCAACTGCTTCGGTTGTATATATTATGTCCAGGAAGGTAGCCCTATCGGCTAACCTGTTATTTTATTTCTGATGTTTATTTTCAAAGTTTCATGTATGTTCCGCTGATTTTCTCTGATGTATACCTGTAAGGGTGCCTAGGTAGGGCACCAGTCGCGGCCCCGTGTCGGGTCGTGACAGAAGACCTGGAGCTGGTGCAGGGGGAGTAAGGCAGTGGAGTTGGAAGAAGTAGAAAGAGGCTGGAATCTACTACTTCTATCGAACTTCACTGAAGCGCTGGCGACGATGTCGATCTTTGAGAAGCTACTGCTGTGATGATGAGATGTTGTTGCTGGTGAAGAAGATGCTTGCTGAAATGTGGTTGCTGGAAATATGCCCAGAAAAAAATTGATGTGTGTGATGGGATAATGTTTTCATAGTTTGAATTGGAATGTCACTAATCTGTTTTATTTTGCTTGAATGATGATTCATGTTAATTGTATAAGATGGCATATCTGTGGATATTGAATATATTGTTTGTATGCCGATTTCAGGTTGAGGGGGAGCATTTGTGAAAAATTGTCATTGTTAGATCAATTATACTTAGTTGTTTGAGTTTTGTGAAGAAAGACAAAAAGGGGGAGAATGGTAATGTTTGAATTGGTGTTATGACATTTTTCTTAACATATCGTTTTCCAGAAAATGTCAGAACAAATGTCTTAACATTTGGGCTGACATTCTGATAAACAGTTTTGCCTATCTTCTCGGACAGTTTTCTTCAGGAAATTGTGATATTTGTGTCACATGGAAAATTGACTTAGCGAGGGGCCTTCAAAGCAGATTAGGATCAATGAAGACCAAGTCTAAGATGTTGCATAACTTGAGGAGCAAGACGTGGAAGAAACAGTCCACACAGTTGGAGATTTTTCAGCCTTAAGCAACTTCCCACGTGCTCCATATTTGGCTCAACCTCCACAACCAATTGAGGAGTCTTTCAAGGGAACTCTCTACTATAAATAGAGAGGTCACTTCAAGGATTCTATATCCAGAAAATTACAAGAGAAAATATTGAGAGAGCTCTCCAGATTTTAAGATCGAAAACTAGATCAACAAGTGTTGCCTGTATTTGTGACGACATTCTGTACGACATTACAAGTGCTTCCTAGATTCAAGATTTGTTCTTTCATTGAAGAAATTGTAACAACAAGTGTTGGATATGTGGATCCTCTGATGGCAGTCCTCCAAATTGCATTGTGTTCTGCACCATGCTTAGAATCGCCGGTTTGATCTCAAAGTTATTCGCTCCTATTGTTGGGAGCCTAATACATGTCTGTGCTCCGTTCACCCTCGGCAGCACGTAGTCTCCCAAGCTTCTTTCTGCCTGGACTTGAACTCTTTCCTCGACATCTATAGGTACTCGCCGAGGCATTCCTTGGTTAGGTTAATTTTCACCTAACCCTTCTCTCATCACATTGTTGTTTTGAACGCCGTCCATCTCAATTAAGGCTGCAATCTGCTGGTTTTTTCTGTTCAGTTTACAGGTTTTCTCAATCTCTGAATTGAAGGGAACAAGAGTGTATGCCCCTCTTCTCCTTCGCATAAACTGATTTCCTTAAACAGATCAAAAACAGACAAACAGATCACGGCACCCTGATTTTTACCGAAATAACGATTAAAAATGTAAAAAAAAAATAAAAAAAATAAAAAACCAAATTAGAAATTAAAAATAGATTAAATTGATATTGAACTATGCCTAATCCCCGGCAACGGCGCCAAAAACTTGATGCGCGATTTAATGCACACACTTTAACGCAAGTGCACGTTATCGTGACAAGTAATATAGTCTAGGTAAGACCGAATATCGTCCTCAAGGATTAGTGTTCAAGTACCAATTATCTATCTTTTGGTATCTATTTGGTAACCGATATTTAATTTTGTTGATTATAACTAACAATTATAAATACTAATTAACTATGTGTTTACTTCAGTAGTGATGGAAATAGGGCTTCCAAGTCTCCTCAACTATCCGCTTATATTACTTATTAATGCAATGAATTATGGTTCTTCTTCTTTTGGAGCTAGCAGGTTTACTAATTCGTTTTATACTTCCGTTAAGGCTATATAAACACTCAACCCCAGTAGCGCTCCTTTCTACCTTTCGGTGATAAGGATGACTCTATAGGAGGATTAAGACCAAAAACCTTGTTAATCGTCACGCGCCATGCGTGAAATTAGGTGTTTAAACCTCTTATTAACGCTACATAAGTAATTGAGGTATTTTCATCCCCAATCCAACCTATGTCTACCCAACTTACAGCATAGTCACAACCTCCTCCTTTCGAAGTTTGATTAGAAATCATATAAATAATTATAATTAGTGATCAATTAATTACCAAGCATTCAAAACAATTATTGGGTAAATCTCAACAATAAGAAGAACAACCATAAACATGCATCAATTCATAACATAAGGTTCAAGTGATTTAACATGGAAAGCCCTATAATGGAATTAGTTCCTAGCCATTGACATGACAAGAACTAATTCAATATCCAACATAAAAACTGAAAGTAAAGTAAAGAAAAGAAAAGAAAATTACTAAGTAAAGGTCTCCAATCTTCAACTCCAAGAAGTCTTGTGTTTGTGCAAGAAAGGGAACCCTTGAAAACTGCCTAGGGTTCTCTTTTTATAGCCTCCAAACCGCCCTCAACTTTTCCCTTCAGGCCTGGCCCAGAAATCGTCTAAAAACCTGATTTTCCCGCGTCGGCGCCGCGGCCCTGCACTCTGCTGTCTAGAGGCGCCACGGCGCTGCAACTTCTGAGACTTTCTGGATATTGGGCGCCGGGGCGCCTGGACCTGTTGGTAGGGTGACTCGTGCGGCGTGTCCGTGCACAGTTCGCCACTTTCTCGTCTTTTAAGCTCTGGAACTTCCACTTTTGCCCTCTTTTAGCTCCTTTTCCGCCAAATAGCCATTTTAACCAATTTGACTCAAAAGAAAGAAAATCTATCCTAAGACGACACGTATTTGTACAAAAAGGGACAAAAGACTAACTAAAAATGACTCAAAAAGTGTATATAAAATACACCGATCAAATACCCCCAAACTTAACCTTTGCTCGCCCTCGAGCAAAGATAAAAAGAAAGAATTAAAGACTCAAGAAAAAAAGAAAATAAAGGACTCAATGACATTGATCACTTTGCTGCATTGGTGTTACTTTATAAAAATATGAAGATTAGCAGAATAATATGCAGGAACATATATCATGAAATTTTAGCACACTAAACACATTAAGCTAGATATTTCGCAAACTCATTTTTATCATGCTTAATGGAAATCACATACTGAATCGTGCAGGTTAATTTCAAAAATCCTATGGCATTTTTACTTGCTATTCTCCACTAATCATGGGTATTCATAAAAGAGATCTTCAGGACTTTTAAGGGTTGTAATGTAGGCTTCGGTATGGGTAGGTAAAAATAGGCATTTAGGCTCATTTTTGTGTACCATAAGCTCTTTAGCTTTTCAGTGTTTCCCTTTTCTTTTGATTTTCTTTCCTTCACTTCAATTCTATCTTTCCCCTCTTTTGTTTTGAGAGCGTGAAGTGTATCATAATAGCAAGCACCCCCAAACTTAGGCTTTTGCCTATTTCTTATTACTTTTTAATTGGGGTGCATCAATTTTGTTTGCTCTTTCTGTCTCTTTTTTAACACACTCTATTCCAACTATTTCACATGTTTACTTATGGCACAAGTATGGGAATATGGGGTGTCAAAGAAAAAGTTCAATTTTTAGGCTCAATGGGGCTGACTAGGGATATTTTTAATGTCAGGGATAGAAAAGAGTGGTAAGAATTGGCTAACAAAGAAATGTCTGAGTCATCTACCTAACATGCATATCCTAACTATTTCGCCTCAAATAGCAAGCAATCATAACACATAGGTTTTCATCATTTAGCATGCACAATTTAAGCAAGAAACTCCAAATAGACAGATTTCATGAGTTTTTGACATATCTAACCTAAGTGTTTAGATAGTTGCTTCTAATTCCATTACATTATTCCACCTTACTTCACTAGGTATTTCTAGTAACTACAGCATGCATGATCTTTGACAGACAATTATGACTCAAAAAGAAAAAAAATTATGATTCAAAAATACACAAAAACAACAAAAAGACTTAAACATACTATAATAATAAGACACAAATAAAACACCCCCCAAACTTAAATCACACATTGTCCCCAATGTGTGTAAGATTCAAAGACAATAAAAGAAACAAGACACTTACAAACTTGGTTTAAAATGGTGGCGGCGGCGATGGATAATGCATCGACCATTGGTTGAACAGGGAACTCATCTCGCCAAATTGCTGGTGCAACTGTTGTTGCCCCTGCCTCAATTCTTGTTGCCCTTGTCTCAACTCTTGTTGTCCTTGTATCACTGTGTCGAAATGTTGCATCATCCTTCTCTGGTTCTGGAGCAACTGCTCCATCATAGGCACTGGAGGTTCTGATTCTGTGGTTGGCTGGTGGCTGCTCCCTGCCGCATATTGAGCCTCTATTTCAGGCTCATCTTCGTTCATTGCGGCCTCTGCTGCTGCTGCTGGTGGTGCTGGTGCTCTTCTTCTTGCTGCTGGGGGGCTTGGGTCTGGGAAGGAGTGTATTATCCCATATGACACAGGCAGTTGGTTTCTCTCATTAGTATCCGTGGGTAGGATTGGGACCCCATTCATGTGGCATAAATTAGTGATAAGTGAGTCATGTCCCAACCCACCTGTTGTTACCAACCTGCTGATTTCTTCAATACTTTGCACTATCTCTTTCCCCACATCAATCGTCTTTCCCGTCATGATTCCATATATCAATTTGATCCTATCTTCTGGCACTCTGGTGAAGTGCGTTGATGGGATCATACGGGCACTGACGAAATACAGCCAATCCTTGGCTGTTTTGTTGAACTGACACCTGCTTAGTCCTCTTGACCCATTTCTGGCAATATCAAATGCAGCCCCAGGGTAGCTCACTGTGTCTGCGACGGCATTCCAGTCGATACGGTTGGTGCTTCTAGACCATGATCTGAAGTAGCTCCGGTCATCACCCCTTTCTTCAACATCTACTGTTTTCAGAGACACATTTATCACTTCTGCCATCACAGGCATATATTTTCCCCTTACAAAGCATTTATTGTCCACCTTCTCCGGAAAGTTAGCATAGAATTCACGCACCATCGCTGTGTTCATTGGTGCTATCTTTTCCGGGTTTACAAATCTCTTCCACCCCATCATCTCAATCATTGCCTGAATGGGCTCATAGACATCCTCCTCCCCAAGCGAATCCCTTTGATAGTCCATTCCCCTTTCAGGGATTAAGGGCCTAGTACTAAGATTTTTGTATCTTTCATAAGCTTGTTGGCTAACGAACCTAGTATCATCGTATTGAGGGGCTGAGGTGGATGTGGAGGCTCTTCTCTTTCTGGCAGACATGGTTAAATCACTTTTTGCAGCGTTTTCTTAGTATCACAACTGTTCCCCAACACAACAACTGGCAGCTACAACACTATCACCCCCAAACTCCAACTCTTGCACTACACAATACCCACACCCTCCTTGTATACTCCTCCTCTAAATTTCACAACCAATTTTTCAACACCCAAACGACTTCAACAATGCAACACTCCTCTAAACTATTACCTCATTTGACTACTGTAAAGCTTTCAAGAAAAGATGAAGATTACCTTTTTGACGGTGTTCTTCAAGGTTTTCTTGCTTCTAATGGTGATTTGAGGCACTGGGATGAAGTTTTGTTGGTTGAAATGGTTAAGGGTTTAGGGACTTTAAGAGTTTTTTGTTGTGTTTGGGTTTGATTTATGGAAGATTTGTGGGTGAGGTTTGAATTTTTGTGGGTTTTGTGGAGAAGAAATGTTAGGTTTTGGTTTGAAATTGGGGAAAATCGGGTTTTTGGGCGTCTTTTAATTTCTGGATTTCGGCCGGTCTGCGGCCCTGCATTTAGCGCGCGGCTGACTCTTGCTTGCTACGGCGCATGGCTAGACTTGGCAATTTTTAGGTTTTTGGCGCGGCACTGCTCTGAGCGCATGGCCAATCTTCGATGCCTTTACGCTCTTTTAGCGCTGCCTCTCTGGCGCGCGGCCTATCCGCTTTTTCGAAATCCTGGTTGTTCTTCAGTTTTTCGCCCTTCAAATTTGTTGGCCTACACCTGTCAATCACAACACAAACACTACCTTCGTGAGACTGTTCGTAATAAAAACTACTATATTAAAGTAAAATAAATCAAAATACCTTCGGTTGCCTCCCAAGTAGCGCTGTCTTTAACGTATTTTAGTCGGACGCAAGTTCCTTAACTCAATAAGTGTGGGGTGGATTAACCTCACAACCAATCCATTTTCTCCACATTTTTCGTTTTCTTCTTCTTCTTCTCTTCTTAAAATTATCTTCAAGGGAAGGTTCAGGAACACATACCTGCTTTTGTGGAGGTTCGACATCACATACCTGCTTTTGTGGGCTCATCTCCCTTGGTTTGGCTTGTACTGGCTCACAGGGGGTTTTGATGGTGCTGATTGCAAAGCATCTGCTCATGATTGGTGGCTCAATGATGTGTTTAAATACTTTAAACACCATTTCTTCCTTCTCCACCCTCAACGTCAGCTCTCCTCTTTCTACATCGATCAGGGCTCTCCCTGTCGCCAGGAATGGTCTCCCCAATATGATGGGGATCTCTGCATCCTCTTCCATGTCCAGAATGAGGAAGTCCGCAGGAAAAAGGAATTTTCCTACTTTAACAAGCACGTCCTCAATCTTCCCCCTTGGGTGCACCACTGTCCTATCGGCTAGTTGCAGGCTCACCGTGGTTGGTTTTGCCTCACCTAATTCCAACCGTTTAAATACTGACAAAGGCATCAAATTTATGCTTGCCCCTAAATCACAAAGAGCCCTGTTGCATGTCACCCTGCCAACTGTGCAAGGTAGTGTAAAGCTCCCTGGTCTTTTAGTTTAGGGGGTAACTTCTTCTGCAGGATAGCACTGCACTCCTCCGTTAGTGCTACCATCTCATACTCTGCAAATTTCTTGTTCTTCCCCAAAATCTCCTTCATGAATTTGAAATAAGAGGGCATCTGCTCCAACGCCTCTATAAAGGGTATGTTGATATGCAGCTTTCTGAACGTCTCCAAAAATTTGGAGAATATTTTATCAACTGCCTTCCGCTGCAATCTCTGTGGGAATGGGATTTTCTCAGTATACTCCTTCTCTGGAGTTTTCTCTACTACTGGGCGAGATTCAACCACCTTCTCTTTCTCTATCTCTGCCCTTTGTTCAACTACCGGCTGAGGTGACTGCTGCTCCAACTGTTTACCACTTCTTAGTTGTACTGCCTGGCATTGTTCTCTCGGATTCACCTCTGTGTTGCTTAGAAGTGTACCCTGTGGCCTGCTGTTCGATTGCTTTGCTAGCTGACCCACTTGTGTTTCCAAGTTCCTGAACGAGGATCTAGTTTACATCCTGGCTGAGTGCAGGCATTGGTGAGTTCCAACAAAGCCGCCACCGGCTCCGCTTTTCGGCCAACAGGTGCATTAAATTGTTGAGAAGGTGAGGCCTGAGTAAATGGCTGCTGATTTTGGTGCTGCTAGTTTTGGTACTGGCCTCTATATTGATTCTGCTGCCCCTGGTCTCCTCTCCACGAAAAATTTGGGTGATTCTTCTACCCTGGATTGTATGTGTTGGAGTATGGGTTATTCTGGGGCCTCTGATAGTTACCCACGGCCTGACACTCTGCCTGCTCGATTGGCATATTATTAGGATCAGCTGAAGGACATCTATCGAATGTATGTGGGCCACCACATATTTCACAGCTCTTTGGTATCTGCACTGCATTTACTGATATTGTATGTTGCTGTAGCTGTTTCGTCAAAAGGGCCACTTGGGCATTTAGGGCAGCGATGGCATCTATCTCGTGAACTCCCACTGTTCTCCTACCACTCATTGGTCTATCTTTTGTGACATGGTTGTTGGTGGCCATATCTTCTAATAATTCGTGAGCTTCGTGAGTTGTTTTCCTCATAAATGTCCCACCTGCTGCTGCATCTATAATTGTTCTGGTTGTTCCGCTCAGCCCGTTATAGAAGATTGATGCGCGTTAAGATGCACACACTTAAACGCAAGTGCACGTTATCGTATCAAGTAGTATAGTCTTAGATAAGACCGAATATCGTCCTCTAGGATTAGGGTTCAAGTACTAATTATCTATTTTCTAGTATCTATTTGGTGGATTAATGATTGATTGGTTGTTTATAACTATGAATTATAAAAGTTATTTAACTATAAAGGTTTACTTCAGGAGTGATGAGAATAGGGCTTCTATGTATCCTCACTATCCGCTTATTCTACTTACTAATGCATTACTTATGGTATTCTTCTTTTGGAGAAAGCAGGTTTACGAAATCGTTTTATACTCCCGTTAGGGTTATATAAACACTCAACCCGATGTCGTTTCTTACCTACCTTTCGGTGATAAGGGTAACTTTATAGGAGGATTAAGAACAAAAACCTAGTTGACCGTCACGCACAATGCGCAAAATTAGGGTTGTTAAGCCTCTCATCAACGCTACATAAATAATTGAGGTATTTTCATCCCCAATCCAAGAATGTCTACCCAACTTACAGCATATTCACAATCCCCCCTTTTCAGAATCTGATTAGAAATCATATAGTGATAATTAGTTGTCAATTAATTACCAAGAATTCAACTCAATTATTGGATAGATCTCACAATAAGAACAATAACCATAAGCATGCATTAATTTATAACATAAGTTTCAAGCAATTCAACATAGAAAGCCCTATAAGAGAATTAGTTCCTAGCCATAAAGATGACAAGAACTAATTCCATGTTCATCATGCAAAACTGAAATAAAGAACAAGAAAGGGAAAAGAAATTACTAAATTAATGGTATCCAATCTCCAAGCAAAAGTCTTGAGTTGTGCAAGAAGGGGAACCCTCAAAAACTGCCTAGGGTTCTCCTTTTATAGGCTGAAAACCGCCTCAACTTTTCCCTGCAGGCCTGGCCCAAAATCCGTCTAAAAACCTATTTTTTTTCGCGTCGGCGCCGCGGCCCTGCAGACAGGCGCCGCGGTGCCGGAAGTTCTGCAATCCGTCGGGTGTTTTGGCGCCGCGGCCACGCTTCTCTAGATGTATGAGCGCCGCGGCGCTGAATCTCTTGTAGCTCCTCGGATGTTTAGGCGTCGCGGCCCTGCGTCTGTGCGAGGCGCCAGCGCTGGATCTTGCCTCTCTGCGAATCTGGCGCGCGGCCACGCTTTGGCTGCGAGGCGCCCGTGCTGGTGCAGATTTCGCCCTCGTTCGCCACTTTCTCTGTTTTCGGCTCTGGCATTTCCTCTTTTGCCCTCTTTTTGCTCCTTTTCCGCCATTTGGCCATTTTAACCACTTTGACTCAAAAAAAAGAAAAAATTATCCTAATACGACACTTATATGTGCAAAACGGGACAAAAGACTAACTAAAACTGACTCAAAAGGTGTATATAAAATACACCGATCAAATACCCCCAAACTTAACCTTTGCTCGCCCTCGAGCAAAGATAGAAAGAAATAAAATAAAAGACTCAAAGAAGCGAAAAATAAAAGACTCCCTGTCATTAATCACTTTTGCTGCATAAATGTTAACTAGAAAAACATGAAGGTTAGCAGAATAATATGCAGGAACATATAACATGAAATTTTCAGCACACTAAACACATGAAGCTAAATATTTCGCAAACTCATATTCATCATGCTTAATGGAAGTCAATATACTAAATCATGCATATAAATTCAAGAATTCCTATGGCATGCTTACTTGCTATTCTCCACTAATTCTGGATATGCATAAAAGAGATCTTCAGGACTTTAAGGGTTGTAATGTAGGCTTAGGTAGGGGTTGGTAAAGATAGGCATTTAGGCTCATTTTTCTGTATCATAAGCTCTTTTGGCTTTTCAATTTTTTCCCTTTTTCTTTTGATTCTTTCCTTCACTTCCATTCTATCCTTCCCCTCTTTTGTTTTGGGAGAGTGAAGTGTATTATACTAATAGGCACCCCCAAACTTAGGTTTTTGCCTCTTTGTTATTACTTTTCCATTGGGGTGCATCAACTTGTTCACTCTTTTTGTTTCTTCTTTTTAACACAATGTACTCCACTATTTCATATTTTCACTTATGGCACAATTTGTGGGAATATAGGGTGTCAAAGAAGAGTTTCAAATTTAGGCTCAATGGGGCTGACTAGGGATATTTTTAAAGTACAGGATAGAAAAGAATGGTAAGAATTGGCTATCAAAGAAATGTCTGAGTCATCTCCCTAACATGCATATCCTAACTATTTCGTCTCAAATAGCAAGCAATCATAACACATAAGCATTTATCATTTAGTATGCGTAATTCAAGCAAGAAACTCCAAATAGACAGTTACGTGAGTTTTGGCATATCTAACCTAAGTGTTTAGATAGTTGCTTCAATTCCTTTACATTATTCCACCTTACTTCACTAGGTGTTTCTAGCAACTACAAAGATACATGATCTTTGTGAGCAATTATGACTCAAAAGTTTTTTTTTGTGCCTCAAAATAAACATAAAACAAATAAAAAGACTTAAATAAAATATAACATGACACACAAATAAAACACCCCCAAACTTAAATCACACATTGTCCCCAATGTGTGCAAGACTCAAAGAAAATAAAATAAAAGACACTTACAGACTTTGGCTAAAATGGTGGTGGTGGCGGTGGATAATGCATCGATCATTGGTTGAACAAGGCACTCAGTTCGTCGATTTGTTGCCTCGTTTCTTGCTGTCCTTGTACTACTGTTTGCAAGGTCTGCATCATCTCCCTCTGATGTTGGTACAATTGCCCCATTGTGGGCTCTGAAGGTTCTGCTCTTGTGGTCGGCCGGTGGCTGGGTCACCGCCTCGTATTGAGCCCTATTTCGTGCTCATCTTCATCCATGCGGCCTCTGCTGCTGCTTCTTCTTTGGTGGTTGTACTCTCCGTCATTCTTTGGGGCTAAGTGCGGAAAGGAGTGCACTATCCATAGGACACCGGCGGTTGGTTTCTTTCATGAGTATCAGTGGGTAGTTGTGGATTTGCACTCGTATGGCATAGGCGGTAATAAGCGAGCCGTGTCCCAATCCACCTGTTGTCACCAACCTGCGGATTTCTTCAATGCTCTGCACTATTTCTTTCCCCACATCAATTGTCAGCCCCCTCATAATTCCATAAATCAACTTAATCCTATCTTCTGGCACTCTGGTGAAGTGCGTGGATGGAATCACGCGATCGACAAAAAATCTGACCAAGCCTTGCGCTTGTTGATTGGCACCGCTCGGTGCTCTCGATCCATTTCTTCCAATCTCAAAGCGGCTCGGTGGTAGCGGTGTTTCTGCGGTATCGATTGATGTTGTCGGTGCTCCTAGACCATGTTCTAAAATGGCTCCGATCACCAATTCCTCCTTCAACGTCAACCGTCTCCACTTGTGCATTTACAGTTTCTGCTGTCATAGATACATAAACTCCCCTTACAAAGCACCCTCTTTCCACTCTCTCTGGAAAGTTCGCATAAAATTCACGCACCATTGTTGTGTTTACTGGTGCTATCTTCGCCGGATTGACAAATCTCCTCCACCCCCTTAGCTCAATCATTGCCCGAATGGGCTCATAAACGTCTTCTTCCCCATATGACTCCCTCTGGTAGTCCATTCCCCTTTCTGGTATTAAGGGTCTGGTATCAAGCTTTTTGTATCTCTGGTAGGCTTGGTAACTTACAAACCTATTTTCATCATATTGTGGGGTTGGGGTGGATGTGGAGCCTCTTCTCTTCCTGGTGGCCATTGTAAGAAAACAGTTTCTGGAATTTACAATTTACTGGCACAATGTCTCCTACAAAATCAACAACTAGCAGCGAACACAACACCCTCAAACTTCAACCTTTCTACTCAATACCCACAACCTCCCTTTTTTTTTTTACTCTTTTTCTCCAAACTTCACAATCACTTTTCAGCACCCACACTACTTCAACTACAATACTCCTTCAAATTACTACCTCATATGACTTCAATAAAAGGATTCAAGAACAAAGAAAGGGATTACCTTTTTATGAGAGCTTCAAGCTGTTCTTGTTTCAATTGGTGGGTTGAGGGTATGGAATGGAGCTTCGTTGTTTGAGATAGTTGGGGGTTTTTAGGAATTTAAGAGTTTAGGTTGTGGTTGGGTTGGATTTGTGGAGGATTTGTGGGCAAATTTCTGGAATTTCGTGGGTTTTTGGAAAGGGAAAGTTAGGTTTTTGATATTGGAATTGGGGAAAATCTGATTTTTGGGCGTTTTTAAGTTTCTGAATTCCCGCTTTGGCACCGCGGCCCTGCTTTTGGCGCGGCTGATCTCTGCGCCCGCCGGGATTTTCTGCGCGCGGCCACATTTGGCGCGTATGCGCCTAAACTTGGCAAATTTTAGGATTTTGGCGCGCGCTGCTCTGGCGCGCGGTGCTAAACCTGCGCTGTTCGGCCTTTTTGGCGGCGGCCACCTGCTCGCAGCGCGCTGACCCGCTTTTCTGGAAATTCTGGCTTTTCTTCAGTTTTTCGCCTTCAGTTTATTCCCCTGTACCTATCACTCACAGCACAAACACAAGAATCCAAGACCGTGAGATTGTTCTAGACAAAATAAAATAAACTAAAGACAGAAATTAAAATAACATAATTGAAAACATTGGGTTGCCTCCCAACAAGCGCTGTCTTTAACGTCTTTTAGCGGACGCAATTAACCTTTACGAGTGCCCATTGGGCCCTTACAGCTGCTTGCAATCCGCAGAGTTATTGCTATAGGTCTCAATTTCCCTATAACTATTTGCTCAACCAAGAACCTTAAACATACAATTATCCTCCAAGTACACAAGATAGGTTTGTCTTTTAGGGGTTTTATAGTGTAGGAATCCGTGAAATTCTCTACATCTCTTAACTCTGGGGGTTGCCCTTGATGATATGTAATTCCTATTTGGGAGTCCTTAGTGATAGCTAGTGGTGTTTCTTCTGTGATAGGTGCAGGAAAAAGAATTTCCACAGAATCCAAGAAGGCCAATAATTGGATCCCTGAACTCTTTTCCTTCTCTACACTAACTACCTCACCAGATTCCTCAATAGTTGGGTTTGGTTCAGGCTCCTCAAGTTGCTTGCCACCCCCCATAGGTGCTGATTGATTTTCTTGCATTTCGCTGCCAAATATGATCGCGAGTTCTCCTATTTGCAGTTCTAGCTTCTTTATGCCCAATCTCATTTCGTCCATGAACTGCGCTTGATACTTAGTGAGACTGAGTATGACTTCTCACAATTCCTCTTTCTCTTCCTCTATGGTTGGAGATAGATCATATTGACAGCAGAAATCCATGTCTTGAGGATCCCTGAGATGCATCAAAACCAACAACGGATCACGACACCCTTGTTTTCACACAATAAATACATAAAAATGAAAAAGAATAAAATAAAATAAACTAAATAGAAAAATACAAAAATTAACAAAGAATAAAAACCAAATTAGAAATTAAAAATAGATAGATTTAATATTGAACTAATGCCTAATCCCCGGCAACGGCGCCAAAAACTTGATGCGCGTTAAGATGCACACACTTAAACGCAAGTGCACGTTATCGTATCAAGTAGTATAGTCTTAGATAAGACCGAATATCGTCCTCTAGGATTAGGGTTCAAGTACCAATTATCTATTTTCTAGTATCTATTTGGTGGATTAATGATTGATTGGTTGTTTATAACTATGAATTATAAAAGCTATTTAACTATAAAGGTTTACTTCAGGAGTGATGAGAATAGGGCTTCTATGTATCCTCACTATCCGCTTATTCTACTTACTAATGCATTACTTATGGTATTCTTCTTTTGGAGAAAGCAGGTTTACGAAATCGTTTTATACTCCCGTTAGGGTTATATAAACACTCAACCCGATGTCGTTCCTTACCTACCTTTCGGTGATAAGGGTAACTTTATAGGAGGATTAAGAACAAAAACCTAGTTGACCGTCACGCACAATGCGCAAAATTAGGGTTGTTAAGCCTCTCATCAACGCTACATAAATAATTGAGGTATTTTCATCCCCAATCGAGAATGTCTACCCAACTTACGATATTCACAATCCCCCTTTGAATCGATTAGAAATCATATAGTGATAATTAGTTGTCAATTAATTACCAAGAATTCAACTCAATTATTGGATAGATCTCACAATAAGAACAATAACCATAAGCATGCATTAATTTATAACATAAGTTTCAAGCAATTCAACATAGAAAGCCCTATAAGAGAATTAGTTCCTAGCCATAAAGATGACAAGAACTAATTCCATGTTCATCATGCAAAACTGAAATAAAGAACAAGAAAAGGAAAAGAAATTACTAAATTAATGGTATCCAATCTCCAAGCAAAAGTCTTGAGTTGTGCAAGAAGGGGAACCCTCAAAAACTGCCTAGGGTTCTCCTTTTATAGGCTGAAAACCGCCTCAACTTTTCCTGCGCAGTTGGCCCAAAATCCGTCTAAAAACCTATTTTTTTCGCGTCGGCGCCGCGGCCCTGCAGACAGGCGCCGCGGCGCCGGAAGTTCTGCAATCCGTCGGGTGTTTTGGCGCCGCGGCCCTGCTATCTGCTGTCTGAGGGCGCCGCGGCGCTGTATCTTCTGTAGCTCCTCGGATGTTTAGGCGCCGCGGCCCTGCATCTGGTCATGCGAGCGCCCATGCTGGATCTCTGCCTCTATGAATCTTTGGCGACGCGGCCTGCTTTTAGTTGCGGAGGCGCGCGTGCTGGTCCGATTTCGCCCTCGTTCGCCACTTTCTCTGTTTTCGGCTCTGGCATCTCCTCTTTTGCCCTCTTTTTGCTCCTTTTCCGCCATTTGGCCATTTTAACCACTTTGACTCAAAAGAAAGAAAAAACTATCCTAATACGACACTTATATGTGCAAAACGAGACAAAAGACTAACTAAAACTGACTCAAAAGGTGTATATAAAATACACCGATCAAAGATGTGGACCAAGTTCCACAACTCAATACAGTGGTGTGGGCACTTTCTCTGCAAATCCTTGAACCTCTCCCAAGCTTCATATAATGACACTCCATCTGCTTGGTAGAAATTATTCAGCTCCCCTCTCAATTTTGCTATTTTGCACGGTGGAAAGAATTTGGCCAAAAATTTTTGTGCCAGCTCTTGCCATGTAAAACTCGAATCAGCTGGCAGGGAATTTAACCATACTTTTGCTCTATCCCTGAGTGAGAAGGGAAAGAGTCTCAATCTGACGGCATCATCAGTAACGCCGTTATATCTTAATGTTGCACATAGCTCCAAGAAATTAGCTATGTGGATCCTCTGATGGCAGTCCTCCAAATTGCATTGTGTTCTGCACCATGCTTAGAATCCTCGGTTTGATCTCAAAGTTATTCGCTCCTATTGTTGGGAGCCTAATACATGTTTGTGCTCCGTTCACCCTCGGCAGCACGTAGTCTCCCAAGCTTCTTTCTGCCTGGACTTGAACTCTTTCCTCGACATCCATAGGTACTCGCTGAGGCATTCTTTGGTTAGGTTGATTTTCACCTAACCCTTCTCTCATCACATTGTTGTTTTGGACGTCGTCCATCTCAATTAAGGCTGCAATCCGCTGGTTCTTTCTATTCAGTTTACAGGTTTTCTCAATCTTTGGATTGAAGGGAACAAGAGTGTATGCCCCTCTTCTCCTTCGCATAAACTGATTTTGTTACACCCCATAGTTCCAGAGTATGTATATGAGGACGTACGTACGTAAATACGACATTAAAATTGGAAAGAAAGAAAGATGTGATTTTTCGACGGAAAAGTTTCCGGATTTTGTGAAGGAAAAAGGTTCATTAATGGGAATTGGATTCCCAGATTTGGTATTCGGGCTTTTTGGAATATTTGAGAATTATGGAATTTTATTTCCGAAATTGGTCACGTGGGCCCACGGAGAATTCTGATTTTGTGGGCCCACTTTATTTTGGATTTTGGCATTACGGATATTTTTTTTCGGAAGACGGAATAGTTTGGACGAGTAGGGGGCGACACGTGTCACCTCCCCACATCGAGGCCCGTGTGGTAGGTGTTAGTGGTGTGTTGGACGGTTTTTGGGTGGGACAAGTGGCTTGCCACTTGTCCCATTGTTATGGTGGACAAATGGTTGGCCAACTACCCACACATATGTACCCCATCCTCACCACACACTTGCCTAGATCTTGGTCATTGATTTTTCTATAAATACCCCATTGATTTCAAGACTTCTTCATCCACTTAATTGTTTCTAAGTCACAAAAAAATCCCCCCCCCCCCCCCTCTTGTGTAGCTCAAGTCCGAAATTTCCCCCCCTTTGTAGAAAAATTCTTCAAGTGTTGGTATAGTCCCAAATACCTTAGCCTAGTATTCCTAGTAGTTTTCCAAAGTTTTTTTCAAATATTAAGAGCCCGAAAATACTACTTTATTCCTTTAGTCGCAAAAACGAAGCCCTAGAAAAATCTTCATAGCTTAGATGAAGTGTTAAGAGAAGTTGTTTAGAAACTTCTAAGGGTTGCTTGGAGCGGGTTGGAGCGTAAGGATTTGGAGCTAAACGTTGCTCAGGATCGACTTATAATCTTGGATAATTTTGGGCTTATCGAGGTAATGATCTTTGTCCCCCTATTGTAATTGGATATTACATGTTGTAGTAATGTAAAGTTGAGTATACTATATGTAGAATGAGTATGCATAAGAATTGAACAGTATTTACATAGGAATTTGTTCTGATATCTTGTAGTATTATGGTGGAGTAGAATTGTCTCCGTCCGGTTAGACGTTTACCCCCCCCTGGGATTGTTTGGTTGATAGCAGGCCTCGTGCGAGGAGGAGATTTATGGGGTTGCGGGGAGGTCTTGCGAATTTTCCGTAGAATAAGGAATCTTGTATCTAGAATTATTCTACGAAGAGATCTAGAGGTTGATAGACGTTTTGTGGCCTTTATAGGTTGAAGTACTACGAGTAACGTATTCTACTTAAAGGGTGGAAAAGGCGAGCAAGGTTAGAGTACTTTGGAGCGTTTTGCTAATTGTCGATAATCGTCGCGAGGTATGTGAACCTCTTCCTATCCTTTCTAGCATGATATTTGTGAAATATATTTAGTGCGGTAGACGCACGTGTGTTTAAAGGAAGTTGATTTTCCTTTTGTGTCCTTGACTTGATTCCAAAGTTAAGTGACTTGTTATGAAATATTAAGGACTTGAATTATGTTAAAAAGTTGTAAAACCTCACTCATGAGTAATGGGTGTGTGGTCTTTTAAAGAATAAAGTTATCTTGATTTCGAAAATAAGAATGGTTTTATCATTGGATTTAAAATGATAACTTGACTTATAAACAACTTGATTTTGGGAAAGGAGAAGTAACTTGATTTAAAGGTATAGGTTACTTGTTTTTAAAAGAGTAAGACCCTTGGTTTAAAAAGTATATTGCTACTTGACTTTAAAAAGGAAAAAGTGCCTTTGTTTTAAAGGAAGGTAGGGTTTTGTCTTAAAATGGTTTAAAAAAAAAAAAGGCACGCTTTTGTCTTAAGATTGGTTTAAAAAGAAGGTATGGAAATTGTTTTGGTTTTACTTTGATGTCTTTTGACTTGAGTTTTAAATAATAAGAATCTTGAAGTATTTCAAAAGAGTTATGAATCATTTTTGAAAGAAAAGAAATACTTGGTTTTAAAAGCTTAAGTGTTATACTAGCTTTATGGGAAGTTAGGTATAACGACTTAAAAAAGATAAAAGGAACGGTTTGCTTATTTGTTTATGAAAGTCTTGTATTGATTTCTGGAAAGTGTAGTAAGATGGTTTGATAAGTAAACATGTTATGATGCTACGTGTGTTAGTGTCTTGTGATGTTTGTGTAAGGGGGTTATTCTTGTTGTGCTTACGTTGTTAAACGATAAGCGTTATCGCTATTATATCACATACCCACGACTTGTTATGATGTCGAGGACTTGCCACCTCGATGCGAGGAATACCTCATGCGATGCGTGTGACTATGCGGGTGCGGGAGTTCGGGATGATCACTCGGGTGTGTTACGTCGAGAATACCTCATGCGATGCACGTGTGACTATGCGGTGCGGGAGTCGAGATGATGCCGGGTTAGCTACCCCGTCGCGAGAATACCTCATGCGGTGCATGTGACCTATGCGGTGCGGGAGTTCGAGGATTAGGCGCATAATGATACTATGGGCGATTGGCCTTGCCCGATCATTAGCGGCCTAGAAAAGACCGATTCGTTATATCTATTTTGCTCTTGTTTATGTTGTGGCACCGTATGCGATTAAATTGGTTGTTAAATGCGTATTTGTAATTGGTTTTAAAATGTTATGATTTGATTTGATGCTTTCTGATTTCACATACTTGGTACTGTTATCGACCTCTCCTTCGAGGCTGCGTTCATCTGCGGTAGAGGTACACCGATCGTCGATCCTCGCCATAGGATCACAATTCAGCATTTTGGGAAGCTCGTTTCTCGAGGCTTATCTTTGGTATAGTCCTGTCGTTGTAGGTACTTACATTCGTGGTATGGCGAGCCCCGTCGTCGTTGTTGTTATAACATTCTTATAGGTGCATGTAATCGTTGTGGGCAAGGTTTGTAAAAGGGATGTAATCGCTCAAGTTTTTATTTATATACGTAAAGGTAACCATTTTGGTTGCTTTGTCTTCTTATTTCAACGCTTGTCTTTATGAGTTTTTAATTCGCTGATTTTCTCGATGTTGTATCACTAGGGTGCAGGGTAAGGCACGATCGCGCCCCAGGTGGGTCGTGACAAAAGTGGTATCGAGCGATTAATCCTCGGAAAGTGTCTACAGACTGTATCTAGTAGAGTCTTGATTATCGGTGTGTTGTGCACCACCCCTATAATCAGGAGGCTGCAGGATATTTAGGATTGGTTTCCATTCTTCTCACTCTGAGATCGTGCCTTAGAGTTGTGTTATAAGTTGGACTCCCTCTTACGTATTCTTTTCACCCGTTATGCCTCTGCAAGGCAACGAGCCCGAAGGGCAAGGCGTGAGAGGAGGCTGCGAGTAGAGCACATAGGGTTACCAGGGCACGAGCCCAATCATTATCTGAGACAGCGCTTCATTTGGGGAGTTCTGTGACGCCGCTAGCCCCAGAAGAGTTTAGAGCAGTAGCAGTAGCTTCTGAGACCACGATACCTGAGCCTCTAGTCCCATGGCCAGGAACAAAGGATATGAGTTACAAGGAGATGGCCCAGTTACTAGCTAGTCTGGTGGCTGGGAATGAGGACGGACGGGAGTCGGTGGTTCCGGCAGTACCAGTGGTTCACCCTAGATCCGATAGTTTTGAGACTTCAGGACTTCTTGAGTTCTGATCCACGAGTCCTATGGATTGAGGGCGAGGAAGATCATCGTGAGTTTATTCGACGATTCGGCGGATCATGAAAGTGATCAAGACCTCGAGGCATTTCTTACACATTTCTTGCCCTCGCATGAGAGAGCTCGGGCGGATAGATTTATGAGGTTGAGGCGTAGCAGGCGGACGGTTCGGGAATACGATATAGAGTTTGACTCATTGGCTCGTTATGTCCCGCGTTAGTGGCGGACATGGAGGATAGAGTGCACCGATATGTCACGGGACATGACGATTATCTAGCGAGAGTTGTACAAAGTAGCTCTTGATCGGACATGGACATTGCCGCGTCAAGCTTACGCCAGCGTGACCGAGCGTGGAGATCGACGGATTAACCAAGATCGTGAGAAGAGGCGAGCAATGAGGTCTTTTGGTAACTTTCGAGGCGGACCTTCTCGGTGAGATGGTTATGCGCCTCGCCAAGATCTGAGTGGTCCTCGCGGACTTCGGGGCGTTCGGGTATTTAGGAGTTGGTCGAACTCCATGGTTTCGATTCACGATTTGCATAGGTTCTAGCCGGCCCAGTTGATTTTCCTCGGTGTTCACTATGTGGTAGACGTCATCAGGAAATGCCGTATTTTTACTAATGCTTGTTTTACCGTGTCGAGCCGTGTGAGGAAGAATGTCCTAGTAGGAGGGATACGGTGGGATGACTTAGCCTACCAAGTCGATTCGCGGTCGGTGGTTCAAGAGGAAGGGGTGTTAGCCAGAGGAGGCCACCCCCACCTCGGTATGGCCTTTGCGGTAGGTGTTCTTATGGGGAGTGTCATACTACTTAAATAGTTTGTTAGGCTTGCGGCCAGCAGGGCCATTTTTGCGAGAAATTGTCCGACCAGAGGTGGCGCGGATGTTACGACTTCGACGCCGGGATCGGTGTTGGTTCATCACCGTCAGTAGTTATCGCCAGTGAGCATGATTTGATTAGAGCGGCAAAGGGAAAGTGAGCGATGAGTTCTGAGAGATATCTTCAGCCTTAAGAGACTTGTTTAGGTCGTTATGGTAGATACATGTGGAGTGCTATGTTCGGGTAGCATTGTGTAAGTTGTGATTAGAAAACATGCGTAGTTGAAAAGGGTAAGTCTGGGGACGATAAAATGGGGAGCCTTAGAATTTATAACAGTTGGGACCTTGGATGCAAGGCCGTCCTGAGTGGATGTTACAGTTGGTCTTTGTCGAAGTACTTGGTATGCGTGATATATATTGTGGGATAATTTCATGGGTAGTGTGAGATGGAAGTGGTAGCTTTCATGACGTGAACTGGTAAGATTGTTCCGGATCGGGGAACGAGAGTTTAGTACGAAGTGAGTCGGGTTGAGGCCATATCGCGAGTCAACCCGGCCGGAATGTGGTGGGGTCGGTTGAGGTGGTCATTAGATGATAAGTCACGAGGTGTTAGGCTCAAGTTTAGGTAACCATCGTTAATTTGTGGATGCGCTCGACCGATAGTAGGGCCGATGGGGTCACCATCTTGTCTTTTAGTCGGGATTTACTCGGCGGAGGTTATGCGAGATGTTGTATATCGGGAAGGTTGTAAAGGCTGCGGGGTTCCTACTTTTATTTTATGGCGGCAGTGGAGCCCGATTATGGCTATTTCTTTTTCGAGGTTTTACGGCGGGTTAGGAGCTCGGTGAGTCTCGAGTGCATTCACCCCGGGCGGGACGAACATCGCGTTTTAAACAGACATTTGAGGATAGGTTACGGGCCGGTGTTTTGATTTCAGGGGTAGCTGTGATGATTATTTGCCTCTTGTTGAGTGAGTATTATATAGCTACCATTTTAGTATTCGGATGGTGCCTTATGAAGCCTTGTATGGGCGGAAGTGTAGGTTCTTGGCCGATTGGTTCGATGTTGGCAAGGTTCGAGATAGTTGGTCCCTACTTGATTCAAGCGGGATGTGGGTAAGGTGAAGCTTATCCGTAAGAGGTTTTTAGCGGCTCGAGTCAGCGAGTCGTGCGGGTGTCGGCGTCGACACTTGGAGTTCGTGATCGACGGTGGGTCTTCAAGGTACCACCCGGAAGGTGTGACGAGATTCGGAAGCGGAAACTTAGCGAGGTACTTTGGGCATTTTTAGATCGTTTGTAAAATAGGCGGGTTGCTATAAGTTAGCTTGCCGTCCGACTTAGGAGACGATGCGTCCGGTCTCGTGTTACTATGCTTGAAGAGTATCGGAGATCCATCCAGAGTGTTCCCGCTAATGATGACCAAGTTAGAGATAGTAACCGAGATTTTGGAACCAAGCAATGAGAAATGTAGTACGTATAGTAGGAAGAGTTCGAGTGTGCGAGGAAGGTCTGACGAGTAAGAAAAAGAGGCTAAGATGTGTTAAGAAGATGGAAGTGTCCTTTTTATAAGGGAAGATGGGAAGAAAGTATCCTTTGGACCATGGGTGGAAGCTTTAGTGTTGTTATACACGTTGGAGGTGGTTCTTCGTTGAATCGGATGTGAGTTTTGCGTATGTTGTATTATGGCCATGTGTGGCATAATTGGTTTAAATAAGCATAATAGGAAGACTATACCGAGCAGTATGTTTGGAGGCTTAGAAGGAACATTCGACGAATGTTTCTAAGCGAGGAAGAATGTTACACCCGTAGTTCCGAGTATGTATATGAGGGCGTGCGTGCGTAAATCGACATTAAAATTGGAAAGGAAGAAAGATGTGATTTTTCACTGGAAAAGTTCCCGGATTTTGTGAAGGAAAAAGGTTCATTAATGGGAATTGGATTCCCAGATTTGGTATTCGGACTTTTTGGAATATTTGAGAATTATGGAATTTTATTTCCGAAATTGGTCACGTGGGGCCCACGGGAGAATTTACGATTTTGTGGGGCCCACTTTATTTTCGGATTTTTGGCATCACAGATATTTTTCGGAAGACGGAATATTTTGGACGAGTATGGGGGGAGACACGTGTCACCCCCCCCCCCCCCCTTGAGGCCATGTGGGTCGATTGTTAGTGGTGTGTTGGACGGTTTTTGGGTGGGACAAGTGGCTTTCCACTTGTCCCACTGTTATGGTGGATAAATGGTTGGCCAACTACCCACACACATGTACCCCATCCTCACCACACACTTGCCTAGATCTTGGACATTGATTTTCCTATAAATACCCCATTGATTTCAAGACTTCTTCATCCACTTAATTGTTTCTAAGTCACAAAAATCCCCATCTTGTGTAGCTCAAGTCAGAAATTTCCCCAGCTGTAGAAAAATTCTTCAAGTGTTGGTATAGTCCCAAATACCTTAGCCTAGTATTCCTAGTAGTTTTCCAAAGTTTTTTTCAAATATTAAGAGCCCGGAAATACTACTTTATTCCTTTAGTCGCAAAAACGAAGCCCTAGAAAAATCTTCATAGCTTAGATGAAGTGTTAAGAGAAGTTGTTTAGAAACTTCTAAGGGTTGCTCCGGTCTTAACGCCCCTACTACTGCTGTGCAGCCTTTCCTCGAGTTCGTAGAGTCGGGTTTCCCGTTTACCCACAACGGAGGAGTAAGGACTAAATGCCCAGAGTCAACTGCTGGTGGTTCAGGAAGGGGGAATGGGCTACAGAAATCTCTCTAGTAGAAGAGGAGAAGCTCCAATCGGAGCGGGAGAAAGAAATTGCTCCAATTTGTTCTCGGGAAGGGTCGTCTTTCTTCCGATATGGAAGAGGTTTAGAGCTCATCTTTTCTAAAGCGGCATTCTCCCTTCTATCTATCAACAATGGAATTATGGAACTTTCTCCGGGGGACTTCCGCCGGCGCCGCCCCCAGAGAAGCGGCAACTAGCGATGTCGGCCCTTCAATAGAGAAAAGAGAGAAGAGCAGGCCTTCCTTTTCTCTCCTTACAGTCGAGTGGCTCCGCTCTCTCCTCTCTCAAAGCAGGCGAGCTTCAAGCTTGGAAGATCAAGCGAAGCAGGAACTCCTAGAATTTCTTTGGAGCGCTGGAAGTCTTGACCGCATGATGGCGAGAGATGACTAAGTGACATTGGAAAAGAAAAGGGGGAGCTATTGTGAAGCCTAGAAAGGCGGAAGCGAAGAGCAAAAGAAAGGTTCCATTCCTCTCATTAACAGTCGAGCTTCCTTGTTCGTCCCCACCCCTTCGCAGGGGTACCTTCCCTTTTAATTGAGAGAAGGACTCGGGAATTGTTTGTCGCTTCGCACCTTGACGTTTTCTCCGCTCGGGAGAGGAAAGACCGGAATAGGAGGGATTTTCTCCATTTTAGGAGAGTGTTTCCGACGAGCTTGACTTCGACGTGAGAGAAATTTTAGCCGACGGTGCTGCTACGGTTGGTGGTGAACTTTCTTTGGGGAAAACGTATTAGTAGCTTATATGCCATGGGAAGGTTACAATTCTGAGGCTCTACCCCCACCCACCAGCCCTTTATGGAGTTAGCGGACCAAGAGCAAAAATTCCCAGGCAGGAGAACTTGGCTAACTTTTCTACTCTGATAGCATCTCTGAACGGCAGGTACCCACAACCGCTACTCGAACGAATGTGAGAGGAGCGAAAGGAAAGGCGTTCCAAGCAACTCTTAAGACTATAAGGAAAGATAACACCAAATTTCCCTCGCCTTTTGGCGAATAAGACCCTTCCTTCTGCCCCGAGCTTCTGGGCCTTGAGAACCGACTTCGGATTTGCTCAACCTCGCCTTCCCTTTCGATGTCCGATCCCGGATATCATGACTTTCCCGGGCATTGAGAAGGAAGGACGCTTTCAGAGGCGAGATATTAGCCTATTCAAATGGAACTATTCGTTGATTCTCATTTCACTTTTCTTCTCTTATGATATTTCTCGTCAACTCCCCCTTTTCTGAATAAGTTCTGGCGCAGGTGCCACTGAATACAGGTAACCGGAGGCGGGGAAAGCTAAGAGAGAAAGGCCCCACCGAGAGAGAAAGTCGGCCTTTCTCGCTACGCCCTTGCTTCTTAGCGCTCTGTGGGAAAAGAAAGAGAGAAGAGCGAAAGGAGAAATCAATGCTCTCTAGCCGGGATATCTCACGTGTCCGATAACGATAACTTAGCTATGGTAGTACAATCAGGTCAATAAAGAGGTTCACTTTTCCTAAGTTTGCCAGCAAGAAAACGGATGAAAGATGTCGACTGTTAAGGAGAGGAGTGTTGACCACTTGACTTTATGCTAAAAGGAAAGGAGCGTCACTCCGCTGGTCAGATAGGTTGCCCTGTCGGTCAGGCCTTGATGTAGCCTGTCGCTGTCGAGTTGCTCTGTGCTTGCTCATTCTAGCTAGTCGTGACGACGTCTCATTATTAAGTTTTCCAGTCGATTCACTATTTCCCTATTTTTTCTTGATTCTAATTTATTGCCTTTTTTTTACTACATACACTATTCCATTCCGGCCCTCACTAGCTCTTTGCTTGCTTGTACAAAGAGCATGCCCGATGGGGGGTTCTAAGTTTATAGTCGAGTCGTTTTTCTTCTCTTAATAAATTACTTAAGTCAAGTTCTTTTTTCAGCGGACTTCTTTCCTTGGGCTTTTGCCCTATTAACAGCGTCTGGTGACCAACGATTACGGATTCCCCTGCCTTTCTGCCATAGTCTACACTTGTCCGTCCAAATGGTCGACCTTGCCATCCATCGGGTCCGAGATTATATACTGCTGCAGAAACTGAATCGAAGGGGTTGGTTGAAAGGGGCATATTCTAGTAGGGAAATTTGTTTCATTCCTTCCCCTTCTAAATTCTAAACAAAAAAAAAAGCGAAAAAACTTCGAATTGGGAGGGCGATCCTCCCGGTGAACTGACCGTACCCCAAACCGGCCCTTAGCGGTTAGGAAGATTGGCCGCAGAGCGGTACCACCCACCCTACCCTACCACCCGCTTTCTATCCCCTCCGATCACTGAATCCGCTATGTGGGAAGATGAAGCACCATTTCGAATCCAAGTTCAAAATGAACAAAAACAAGTCTATTAATGGGGAAATTGCTAAATCAGCTAGCACGCAAAGGTAAAAGAGAGGTTGGTTGGACTAATAAAGAAATAACCCGACCTGCATGTCGGATCACGGACCGGCTTTTCAAAGAGATACTTCAGCGGGTCCATCCTTGCAATCAGCATGGTCGAAGCAACTCTTTTGACTAAAAGAGAGGAACGAAAGCTGCTCGACTTACAGGAGAGGGGTTTAGCGACTCGACTTACAGGAGAGGAGGAGCCGATTCAATTCTTTCGGAGTTCTTCCCCGCTCACTTATCGTTTTTCCTCTTTCTTCTAGGAGCCTGCTTTGCTGACCCTACGAGGAATTGTTGCTCATTAAAGTCAGCTTCAAACTTCCGAGGGATAATGCCGTTTTTCTTATTGTTTAAATATCTCTTTCCGAACAGATTTCCCCATCAGTAATGGGACGTTCGGGAAGAAGCCAATAAAAAAAAAAGAAATTGTTTTTGAAAAGCGGCGAAGCTTGTAGAAAATCGAAAAGTTTTCTTGTTATTCGTAGAGGGGTCGCGGAAGTTGGTTCCGCGCTCTATTTGGTCGTAACCCGGTTCGAGAACCTTCTCTCATAGATTCCTTTCTCTATATCAATCCATCGATAAAGCACTCAAACCAACGAGTAAGGAAAGGGGGCCTAAGGCTAGAGTTCGAAGGCTTTCTGAGTTATGTATTATCTTAAGAGAAGAAGAGAAGTACCTTTTCCACTCAAGAAATGCTAAAGCTATTTAGAGTTGGTATTTCTAACTAAGTCGGAAGGAGGGCTTTGGGCAAAGAGCAACTTGCGAGAGGGGCGAAGCTGCTTAAATAATAAATCTTCTTTTCTCGCCACCCGGCTGACCAGTTCCTAGTTTCTAAGCTACTGATGAATCTAGCTATGAGGGATTCCTCATCTCATAGATCAGGGTCGAAACGAAAGAAGCAGCACAAAGCAAGGAAGCTTGTGGAAAGCCAGCTGCAAAGTACTTCAAATTAGAGGCCAGGAGAGGTGCGCCAGCGGCGAGCAGAAGCAGGTTTTGAATGAAAGCTGGTTTCATCCTGACTTTCATCGGGGACAGGTACGGGGTCTGGGTCGGTCGATACGATGAACGGGAAATCAAAAAATGTTGCTTCATTGAAGTCCCTAAGCTTTCTGGGATTGACTCTTGTGGGATGGGATGTGCTCAGCCGCCTCCAACTCTTTCTGTGGGTCATACAACTTCCTTAAGTCAACAGACATCATATTTATCTCTACTGCTCGGAATCTGGAGCGGAGCCGCTTGAACGAGACTTACAGGCGTTCCAAGCTACTCGTCGCGGTCAATGCCCCCTTCTTCCTCCTTGTCTCTTTCTCTGCGGCCTGCGGAGAGGGAAGCGAGGCGCCGAAACCTTGAAAGCAAGGAAGGGCCTCTTTCCATCCAGGCCGGTGCGTGGCGAATGGTTCATCAAGCCATTTTTCGCCTCAACTCCTATTAGCTGAAGAGGCCTAAGGCTGGTCTCTTTCCTCTCGTACCATGCCTGTTGAACGAATAACCTTTTCTTCCCTGCCTCCTCGACCTTCATTCCCATCCGGCTCTCTCTATACGCTGGTCCACCCACGGGGAGGCTTTAGGAAGATAAGCTCTCTTCCCATTCAGGTGCCCGCTTTTTCCTCAGGCAGATGTCACGACCCGACCCCGGGACCGCGACTGGTGCCCTACCTGGGCACCCTTACAGGTAAACATCAGAAAAAATCAGCGGAACATACATGAAACTTAAAAATAAAACATCGTAAGTAAAACAACAGGTTAGCCGATAGGGCTACCTTCCTGAACATATATAAAAACAACCGAAGCAGTTGCCTCCTTTCTTTTTACAAACTGACCCACAATATGTGACTACAGACCTCTAAGAGTTTAGACATAACAACTGTGGCGGGACAAGGCCCGCCGTGCCACTTCAATAAACATAAACGTGACAACTCGGAACACTGGAGCCATCTCAACTTCAACCGGATCCTAAGCTCGCGGATCACAATCGTGTACCTAAACTGCGGGCATGAACGCGGCCCCGAAGAAGTCGATAACAACAGTGCGAATATGGAGCAGAATATAACGTCTGATAAACAAATCATAATCGTACAAAAGAATGACAAGGACAAGTATAAAAATACATACGGATCCTGTAGTGTCATTACCACTTATGAACTTAAACGTACCTTATCATCCTTTCCATTCCCAATAAAAATTATAGTCACATTCTTACGTACATTATTTAGAAAAAGAATCATTAGGTTCATTACCATATAACTTACTTATCTTTCATAACATAGTCAGGCCCACTACGGAGGGACACATATACTACCCCCGATCTGGGACGCGATCAAATCACTAATATCAAAGCATGCCCGTGGAATCCCCATCACCGCGTGACTATTAGTGTAAAATATAACCATGTGACGCGCGTGGCATCCCACCTCCTTTGTCGTACATACACAATACATATATATATATCCCGCGTGGAATCCCACATCACTGAAGCGATCCGGTATAATAATACACCAATAGGCATACATGAACACCAAGTCCCACCGGTGGTATAGCGTCTTGAGGGTCTACCTCACTTATACTCTTACCCGGAGAAGGTGGTAAAGCGGTGGTATAGCATCTTGGGGTCTACCTCACTTATACTCTTACCTGGAGAAGGTGGTATAACGTCTTGGGACTTGCCCGCCATTTATACTCTTATCCTATCTCAACCGACCATTATACAAAACAAGCGGGGTATAATGTCTTGGGGTTTACCCTCACTTATACTCTTAACTCGGAGAAGGTGGTATAGCGTCTTGGGGTCTACCTCACTTATACTCTTACCCTATCTCAACTGCCGTCAAACAAATGAAGTACTACCATGTCTTCTATAAGAATCCGAATTTAACCCAGTACTCAAATAATGGAAGCATACCCGGAATCCCACATCACCGTCGATGCGTCGAGAACTTACAACAAGACAGACCTTTCAACCGAGAGTCGCGGCAACTTAATAAAACATAATACTTGCACTCAAAGGCTATTACCAGCACATATAGGCAAGTTCTCAATTAACCAAGCCAAAGTACTTATCAGGGCACAAAATAGAATAATTCTCATTTAACAAGCCAAAGTACTTATCAAGGCACATTTAGACTAATTCTCAATTAATCAAGCCAAAGTACTTATCAGGGCACAAATAGAATAATTCTCATTTAACAAGCCAAAGTACTAATCAAGGCACAAATAGAATAAATCCTCATTTAACAAGCCAAAGTACTTATCCGGGCACAAATAGAATAAATTCTCATTTAACAAGCCAAAGTACTTATCAAGGCACATTTAGACTAATTCTCAATTAATCAAGCCAAAGTACTTATCAGGGCACAAATAGAATAAATTCTCAATTAACAAGCCAAAGTACTAATCAAGGCATCACATAGAATTATTCTCAATTAAACAGGTCAAAGTACTACGTACGTACATTCTTTTCAAAAGACTCTTTTCCAAATAAAACTTCCCCGATACTAACAATCGTAGTATCAAGTCCTATTCACCTTTCAAGACAAGTCACAATACCTTTTTAGAAATACAATTACCGGCTTCTAAATCAAGTGACTTCCTTATTTAAAACCTTAAGCAATTGGTACCTTTAAAAAAATTTGCACTTCCTTAAAACAATTTATTTCTTGATTACTTTATTAGAGAAAACCATTCTCTTAACCTTCCATAAAGCCGTTATAACCAACTTCCCATAAAGCCGTTATAACCCTTTATGGTTTAGACCAACACGTTCCTTTTATAACCAAGAGACTTCTACTTTTTGAAACCAAGTGTTAAATACTTTCAAATAAATTCTCATAACTTTCAAAAATACAATTAGTCTCTTAACCTTTAGAAAACAAGTGACTCATTTTATATAAAACCTTAGGCAATTAATGCCTTAAAAACAAGTTGCCTTTTCACTAAAATCAAGTCATTTACCTTTCCATAACGCAAATATACCCACCTCCCCTTAACGTCGTTTTATTACATTTTTACCTTAGCAAATTCCAATTTCCTATCCAAGGGACTTATACGTTCAAAACGGAACAAGTATCACATACTTTAAAACTCTTCAAGTCCCTTAACTTTAAATAAAACTTAAGACATCCCTTATACTTTCAAAGGCGAGTTAATATCCCAACTAACCCGACTTGGCCATTCAATAAACTAGTAAAAGATAACAAGGAGTTTAACGTCTACAGTACAACACGCGAGCAACTACTAATGCTCAAAGATAGGAAAAGTTCTTCATAGAGTAAATCACACAACTACCTCTTAACTTCTAGAGTAGAAGGAAACATGAAATGATACCACAAGTATATTCCATACATAGAATCATGCCAAAGGAAGGAAGAGGTTCACATACCTCGCGACGATTATCGACAAGTAGCAAAAAGCTCCAAAGTACTTCAACCTTGATAGCTAGTCCATCCTTCAAATAGGATACGCTATACTAAGTACTTCAACCTATAATGGTCACAATACGTCCATTAACCTCTTACTTCAAACGTAGAATATTCTAGGTGCTAAGTCACTAATTTCTACGGAAAATCGGACAAAGACCTCCTTTGTTTTACTTACTTTTCCACCTTTTTCAAGTAGGAAATACAATAACCAAACAGCCCCAATTGGCTCACAATTCATAGAAGATAATCCAATACAATTGAATAACTACACAGCCCCAATTGGCTCACAATTTAGAAAGTAGTCCAATACAAATGACTAACTAAACAGCCCCAATTGGCTCACAATTTAATAACCAACTAAATGCAAACTACAAGTCCAAAATTCGGCCACCTTGAGTTCAACAAAACCAATTCTTATCCAATTTCCATTTCAATCCAAATTGGTAGCATAACATGATATCATGTCGATTTTGATTATTACAACCATAATCTTTTAGTCAATAACATGCGAGGATTCCTATAACGATCAAATTATATTCCTACTAAAAATGAAGTACATTACACTTCGGTTTAAAGCTACAAGCAATCCATAATACTTATAAAACTTCAACACATATACTACATGCTAGTAAAATGTAAGGCTAACAACAATACATAATCTTGTAACACTTAAAGAGAACAAGATTATACCTCAACGAATCTCAATCTAACTTCCAAATCAAGTCGCTCTTAGTAGTTTAGAACCTCTCCAAGACACTTCAATCCATTGAGACCTTAGAACAATACCAACAATAATCCTTCAAAACTCTAAATAAAACCTAGAAAGACCATTAGGTTTTTCGTTTGCGACTAACCCGTAAACAATCTTTTTCCAAGATTTTTCTATTGAGACTTTCTTACAAGACACATAAGACCCTTGGGTTTAAGTGGGGCGCTCATGGGATCACAAACAAATATTTCCTTCTTTTCCCTTAGTGTGGCCAGAGAGCTCACCGCCCGTATTCTTCATTTTTGTGTAATATTTTCTAAGTGTTAAGCTCCTCTCTACTAGTAGTAATATAAGTAGCACCTTGGAGGTTAGGATACAAACAAATGGTTGGTTTGGATGTAGTCTTGCTAAATATCAATACAAAGGTGGGACCTTTGACTTAGTCAATATTCTCATGCTACTACTTGCAAGACTTAGCCATAGTAGACTTATGGTCAATGACCATATTGGCCATGCCATTTTCGTCCAAGGCACTCTAAGGGGTGACACGTATGCCCTCCCATTCACAATAATACGTTTCCGACAATTCCATAATTAGTTAAAATTTTCTGATCTCAAATTTTAACACTTGGGAGTTCTTACGTACGTTCTTAAAACATGTCCTGTAACTACGGGGTGTAACATTCTTCCCCCCTTAGAAACATTCGTCCTCGAATGTTCTTTCGGAGTCAAACTTATAATTAGCGACATAGTTTCCTTTCACAACCTCGACATACCAACAATGTCACACATGGCCCTAATACCTCGCACACGCATATCTGTCCATCATAAGCCCAAACGAGGTTACCTTTTCGTACTTCCAACTCCTTCTATCATACATACATAACTTCCATACTGACTCTGGCCTCAAATCTTTGGAGTCACTCTATAAAACAACATAAGGCCATTTCCGGCTTTCATGACCTGGTTCCGGTGGAACGCGTCCACGAACCCTTAAAACAATTAACTAGACTTGGGCCTTGCGCCCTCGTGACCCCGTCACGTAGCGGAACCACTACCAACTGATCTCACTCCATTCCAGGCCATGGGGAGACCCGTAACAGGTCCTCAACCCGACTCAGCGTCGCACTTAACTCTTATCCTTGGTCTGACTTAAAATCTTATTGCCAGAGAAAGCCTTATATACCTAAGGTCTCGGCAGTAATCAATATTCTTAGGCTCGCAATTTCCATGCTCCAAGCCTACCTTACCAGTCCCCCAGTAAACGGGTACAAAACTTCTTATAAAACCAAAACCATGTTGTCTCGATCACAACAACCATTTCTTACTCCATACGGACCTCATCCGTACAATTCTCTTAAGCCTACTACGCAGCTTAATCTATTAACATGACCTTCCGTTAGGTTCCTTAATATGGCTTCTTAAGGGTTCACTACCCTATCAGACAGCTCATCCTTTCCCAATTATCTCGAAATAAAACACAAAACCTTGGCGAAAATTCATTAACTATTCCATACCTTCCCGGTATCTAGTTAGTCTTTACCAATTCCTGGAAATCTAAAATCATTCTAGGCAACACGCGTCTGACCCTCATACATAACTCCGTATAGATGTATGTCACAATACCAACTATACTATAATCATTACCAACCTGGATACGCAATCCACATAGTCATTCTGGTCATCGCCTTTCGTAGGCTGCAATCAACATAACTCGTTAGGGAGGATGACCACTAACAACACAACTCTATCGCACGATCTTAGAGTGAGAAGAATGGAAACTAATCCTAAATGTCCTGCAACCTCGATTATAGATGTGGTGCACAACACCGATAATCAAGACTTACTAGACACGCGGTGCAGACACTTTCCGAGACTAAGCGCTCACGATACCACTTTTGTCACGACCCGACCGGATCGCGATCGTGCCCTACAGGCACCTGAGTAAACATCGAGAAAATCAGCGGAACATACATGAAACTTAAAAATAAAACATCGTAAGTAAAACAACAAAGTTAGCCGATAGGGCTACCTTCCGAACATATATAAAAACAACCAAGCGGTTGCCTCCTTTCTTTTTACAAACCGACCACAATATGTGACTACGCACCTCAAGAGTTTAGACATAACAATCGTGGCGGGACAAGGCCCGCCGTACCACTGAATAAACATAAACGTGACAACTCGGAACACCGAGCCGTCTCAACTTCTTTGAACGGGATCCTAAGCTCGCGGATCCACAACTGTGTACCTAAACCTGCGGGCATTTAACGGCCCCGAAGAAGTCGATAACAGTGCAGAATATGGAACAGAATATAACGTCTGATAAACAAATCATAATCGTACAAAAGAATGACAAGGACAAGTATAAAAATACATACGGATCTGCCGTGTCATTACCACTTATGAACTTAAACGTACCTTATTATCCTTTCCATTCCCAATAAAAATTATAGTCACATTCTTACGTACATTATTTAGAAAAAGAATCATTAGGTTCATTACCATATAACTTACTTATCTTTCATAACATAGTCCGACCCACTACGGAGGACACATATACTACGGCCCAATGGGACGCGATCAAATCACACTAATATCAAAGCATGCCGTGGAATCCCATCATCGTCGGACTATTAGTGTAAAATATAACCATGTGACGCGCGTGGCATCCCACCTCACCGCGTACGCACATACACAATACATATATATATATCCCGCGTGGAATCCCACATCACTGCCGATCCGGTATAATAATACACCAATAGCATACATGAACACCAAGTCCCACGGTGGTATAGCGTCTTGAGGGTCTACCCTCACTTATACTCTTACCTGGAGAAGGTGGTAAAGCGGTGGTATAGCATCTTGGGGTCTACCCTCACTTATACTCTTACCTGGAGAAGGTGGTATAACGTCTTGGGACTTGCCCGCCATTTATACTCTTATCCTATCTCAACCGACCATTATACAAAACAAGCGGGGTATAATGTCTTGGGGTTTACCACTCACTTATACTCTTAACACGGAGAAGGTGGTATAACATCTTGGGGTCTACCTCACTTATACTCTTACCCTATCTCAACCCGTCAAACAAATGTAAGTACTACCATGTCTCTATAAGAATCAGAATTTAACCCAAGTACTCCAAATAACGGAAGCATACGTGGAATCCCACATCAGCTTCGTGCGTCGAGAACTTACAACAAGACGGTAGACCATGCCCAACCGAGTCGCGGCAACTTAATAAAACATAATACTTGCACTCAAAGGCTATTACCGGCACATATAGGCAAGTTCTCAATTAACAAGCCAAAGTACTTATCGGGCACAAAATAGAATAATTCTCATTTAACAAGCCAAAGTACTTATCAAGGCACATTTAGACTAATTCTCAATTAATCAAGCCAAAGTACTTATCAGGGCACAAATAGAATAATTCTCATTTAACAAGCCAAAGTACTAATCAAGGCACAAATAGAATAAATCCTCATTTAACAAGCCAAAGTACTTATCCGGGCACAAATAGAATAAATTCTCAATTAACAAGCCAAAGTACTAATCAAGGCACATTTAGACTAATTCTCAATTAACAAGCCAAAGTACTTATCCGGGCACAAATAGAATAAATTCTCAATTAACAAGCCAAAGTACTAATCAAGGCATCACATAGAATTATTCTCAATTAAACAGGCCAAAGTACTACGTACGTACATTCTTTTCAAAAGACTCCTTTCCAAATAAAACTTCCCCGATACTAACAACCGTAGTATCAAGTCCTATTCACCTTTCAAGACAAGTCACAATACCTTTTTAGAAATACAATTACGAACTTCTAAATCAAGTGACTTCCTTATTTAAAACCTTAAGCAATTGGTACCTTTAAAACAATTTGCCCTTCCTTAACACAAGTTATTTCTTGATTACTTTATTAGAAAACCATTCTCTTAACCTTCCATAAAGCCGTTATAACCAACTTCCCATAAAGCCGTTATAACCCTTTTATGGTTTAGACAACACGTTCCTTTTATAACCAAGAGACTTCTACTTTTGAAACCAAGTGTTAAATACTTTCAAATAAATTCTCATAACTTTCAAAAATACAATTAGTCTCTTAACCTTTAGAAAACAAGTGACTCATTTTATATAAAACCTTAGGCAATTAATGCCTTAAAAACAAGTTGCCTTTTCACTAAAATCAAGTCATTTACCTTTCCATAAAGCAAATATAACCAACTCCCATAAAGTCGTTATATTCACTTTATACCTTAGCGAAATACAATTTCCTATCCAAGGGACTTATACGTTCAAAACGGAACAAGTATCACATACTTTAAAACTCTTCAAGTCCCTTAACTTTAAATAAAACTTAAGACATCCCTTATACTTTCAAGGAAGCGAGTTAATCTCCCAACTCACCCGACTTGGCCATTCAATAAACTAGTAAAGGGTAACAAGGTGTTGTACGTCTACCGTACTACACGCGTGCAACTAGTCATGCTCAAAGATAGGAAAAGTTCTTCATAGAGTAAATCACACAACTACCTCTTAACTTCTAAGAGTAGAAGGAAACATGAAATGATACCACAAGTATATTCCATACATAGAATCATGCCAAAGGAAGGAAGAGGTTCACATACCTCGCGACGATTATCGACAAGTAGCAAAAAGCTCCAAAGTACTTCAACCTTGATAGCTAGTCCATCCTTCAAATAGGATACGCTATACTAAGTACTTCAACCTATAATGGTCACAATACGTCCATTAACCTCTTACTTCAAACGTAGAATATTCTAGGTGCTAAGTCACTAATTTCTACGGAAAATCGGACAACACCTCCTTTGTTTTTACTTACTTTGCCACCTTTTTCAAGGCCGGAAATACAATAACCAAACAGCCCCAATTGGCTCACAATTCATAGAAGATAATCCAATACAATTGAATAACTACACAGCCCCAATTGGCTCACAATTTAGAAAGTAGTCCAATACAAATGACTAACTAAACAGCCCCAATTGGCTCACAATTTAATAACCAACTAAATGCAAACTACAAGTCCAAAATTCGGCCACCTTGAGTTCAACAAAACCAATTCTTATCCAATTTCCATTTCAATCCAAATTGGTAGCATAACATGATATCAAGTCGCATTTGATTATAACAACCATAATCTTTAAGTCAATAACATGCGACGATTCCAATAACGATCAAATTATATTCCAACTAAACATGACTTACATTACACTTCTGATTTAAAGCTACAAGCACTCCATAATACTTATAAAACTTCAACACATATACTACATGCTAGTAAAATGTAAGGCTAACAACAATACATAATCTTGTAACACTTAAAGAGAACAAGATTATACCTCAACGAATCTCAATCTAACTTCCAAATCCGAAGTCGCTCCTTAGTAGTTTAGAACCTCTCCAAGACACTTCAATCCGCTTGTTGAGACCCTTAGAACAATACCAACAATAATCCTTCAAAACTCTAAATAAAACCTAGAAAGACCATTAGGTTTTTCGTTTGCGACTAACAGTAAACAATCTTTTCCAAGATTTTTCTATTGAGACTTGCTTACAATACACATAAGACCCTTGGTTTAAAGTGGGGAGCTAAATGGATCACAAACAAAAATTTCCTTCTTTTCCCTTAGTGTGCCAGAGCTCACCGCCCGTATTCTTCATTTTTGTGTAATATTTTCTAAGTGTTAAGCTCCCTCTCTACTAGTAGTAATATAAGTAGCACCTTGGAGGGTTAGGATACAAACAAATGGTTGGTTTGGATGTAGTCTTGCTAAATATCAAGACAAAGGTGGGACCTTTGACTTAGTCAATATTCTCATGCTACTACTTGCAAGACTTAGCCATAGAAGACTTATGGTCAATGACCATATTGGCCATGCCATTTTCGTCCAAGGCACTCTAAGGGGGGGTGACACATGTCGCCCTCCCATTCAAATCCTAATACGTTTCCGACAATTCCATAATTAGTTAAAATTTTCTGATCTCAAATTTTAACACTTGCGAGTTCTTACGTACGTTCTTAAAACATGTCCTGTAACTACGGGGTGTAACAGCAGACATCGAAAAGGGGGCGAAAAGAGTCTATTTACCTTTACATACAATATTTCTGAGTCCCTTTTTTGGGGTTTACCCCTGGCTTCACAACGTAGCAACTCAACTATCAAGTCGATCTCCAGTTTTCACTGAATTCGTCGTCCGATTGAATCTTCTTTTTCCTGGATGCCCGGACCTTCTGCCCTCGAGTGCCACGGTTTGTGATAGGATTTTCTCTCTCCAATTATCTCCTACAATAAGATAAGAGGTAAGAAGCAAGGAAGACTGAGAAGCCTTCCCCCCTGACTCTTTTTTTTATGGAAACCTCGCATTCAACCTCCTCGGACATTAACATTGATCAGAATCAAGAGGAGCAGAGCGAACAAAATCCGCTTTGGGGTGTCTTCGGATTCGACTTTAGCTGATACTTTTCTTTCTCTAGTGGCAGCAGCTTCTTCAGATGCTTCCACACGTCTTCGCTCGTGATCGCTTAGAGCCCCCCTTCCATCAATAGGTACTCCCAAGCCATCGACCGGCCAAACACTTCGGCCTAACGAGAATGAGCAACGACGAAATGAGAAGATGAGGTGCCTCGGGCACCCCCATTTAGAAAGAAGGGTCGAAGGTTAGTCAACCAAGGCCAGGGAGTCCGTTGCGGTATGTAAGAAGATAGAGAATGATCTAGACTCGATGGAGGCCGAGGTTGAGGATTTGAAAAAGCAGGCGTGATAAGATAAGGACCACTAGGGGCCCGGTTTGTCCTTCTTCCCGCAAGAACCCTAACAATCATTTGGTTTGGTTCATTCTTTGACTGCTCTGCTCCCCCCAAAAAAAAGAGAGACTGGGTCTCGAGTCAAGGAAGAAAAACCAAGCTCTCTACTACGGATCCCCGGGAAAGTCTATGGATTCAGTCAGCTAAACTCCTCAATAAATATCAACAAACAACATGTCGTGACCGGTCTAGCTTTCAGATGTTTTTCCAGGACAGCTTCTATTTGTTTTTTTACCGGGGGCGGACAAGGGCTCGAAGAACGAGCCGTGCAAGGACGCGGGGATATAGCAAGTAAGCAGCGCTCGCCGAAGTCTCGGTTGTCATCATTGGCTTATGAAAACCCTAATAAATACGAGATACTCGGTTTATAATAAATTCTTAATTAGAGCTTGCAACACTAACAAAAACAGAAAAAGTGTTTGGTTTTTCTGCAACGCAACCTAAGGGCTCATTCCACCTACCTCGAATCCCGCCTGCTGTTAAGCCCAATTTCTACTTAAAATTTATTTGTCTTTCATCCCCCCTGAATAAGTAAGACCCCGCTCTTTCGAATTAAAAAAAAAAGAGGGGCGAAGCGCCCGTTTGAAAGAGAGATCGAGTCACTAAGCAGAGAATTAGATCCGAGAGCGAAAGAGATTATGAAAGTTCTCCCACGGGAATTTTTGATGTAGATCGATCAATCCCGCCCTGTTCAAGTGATCGCCCCGAGCCGAGCGAGATTGGCCTTTTTACATAATAAAGGGGGAGAGCGACAGGAGAACGTCGAGATGGGCCTAAACGACGAGCAAACACTCGAACGTGAGAGCAAGGGATCACCCAACGAATGGACGAGCTCAAAAGGCCTTTGGTGTCCCCTCCAGTCAAGAATTGGGGCCTCACAATCACTAGCCAATTCTCTCATGCCTCGACGAGACAAAAAGGAAAGGAGCTGAAAAGAGCAAGAAAACGGGTGCGCGATCATGACAGGACTCGAGGAAGAAGCCTCGGCTAACTCCGTGCCAGCAGTCGCGGTAAGACGGGGGGGAAGTCTTACCCGGGGATCCGTAGTAGAGAGTCGAATCATCGGACTCGGTGACCCTGCCCGAGCAGTTCACTTCTTTCTCTCTCCTTTCTTCTAGAGGAATTGAGTCGTAAATTTCGGTCTAACTTCGTTACTGTACCCCGGTCTCACTAAAAAGAGCAAAAAAGAACATAACCTCCGATACGATAAACAGAATAAAACCATATCGAGGATCCACTCGACATAAAAAGGGGGTGGACCTCTTTTGTTCGATCGAGGAGCAGAGATAGATATGAGCTGACAGCTTATCTTTCCTGGTAAATAATGGAGAAAAGAAAAAGAAAGAGAAAGAAGAGGATGCAGTTGATCAAAGAAAACATCCTTTCGCTTCGACCCATGAATCTTTCTATCCATTAATCTTTATCTTAACCAAAAGGAATCGTCTCCCTCTTTCTTGTTTTGGTGTGTTTCGACTCGCCTTCTTCGGCTTGTTATTATATAGAGTTATTGTCTTTTTCTCTTCAGTAGTGGACTGCAGATAGCTCCGGTGGCCCCTGCCCTGTGATTTCATTCTTAATTTATTATAATTACGGGAAGTGCCTCACCCAATACTTCATGCCAAAGGAGGAAGCAAATGACGGGGCGTTAGCGGTCTTTTTTGCCTCGCCTGCTACTGGGAATGGCAAAGGGCCCTATTCTCGCATAGGAGGAAAAAGGGCTTTTTAGGCGGTGTAAAAGATTTCCTTTTTTCTGTGAGCTTGGTTTACTTAGAGCAGAAAAGGGAGGAGGAAAGAGGCCCTGGTGAACCGTCATAATTAGTGAACAAGTGTAAGCTGAGAAGAAAAGTGAAGAGAAGGTTGGAAAGTATTACGCCAGGTTCAATCCGGCTGGCGGCTCCTGCATCTCCTGCCTCTCTATGGGGGCCCCTTTTTTATACTAGTTTGATGCATCAGCATAAAAGGAAACAACAGAGATGAGCACACATCTCGATCTCAGAAAGCCTCTCTTAATGGGCTTAGATTCCTCTACATTACTCCAACGAGATGCGGGCAAGTACATGTTATACTACATAAAGTCAAGCAGTCAATTCAGTAATCGACGACACTAAACTAATGCACTAAAGCACAGCAGCGGCTGCTGGTTGAGCTGACAGGCTGGCCGACTGGTTGGCATCTGAAGCTCTGAAGCAGCCGTCGGGTTATCAACAGCTTTTGACCTGTCTGCCTGGACAGTGCACTAACTAGGTTGTTTTTTCTTGCCTAATGGCTCTATCTCTGAGGTAACCCGGATCAACAGGGAATACTTGCTCTTATTTCGTTCTTGCATGCTCATGAAAATATGAAAGACTTGGGCCTTCTCCACGACTTCTGTCGACATTCTTTTCCATTCAATCTCTCTTTCCTCCCTAGCTACTATAACTAGAAGTTACAAAGCTTACTCGAAAACGTGCTTTAATTTAAAAGGAAAGTCGTTTTCGCTCGCTTTTGGGTCATAAGGCGGGCAACTTTATCTGATCAAGGGCCGGGGCCCAAAATCCAATTGTTCCATTTTCCTTCTTGTTCATCAATCGGAAATCAAGGCAGTACCTCGACGTGACATGAGCGTGAAAGGGGTTCAAAAATCCGTTTTCTTTTTATAAGGGCTAAAATCACTTATTTTGGCTTGATTCTTTTCGACGCTCCTACCGGGGATTATGCAGAGACAAGAGCTCGGGCGGCAAAGTTCTGTTGGTTTAATTCGCCACTAGGTGGAATCAGACCGTCGGCTCTCGATTGCTGCTTGATTACCTATGTCGGTTGCGTTAAGCTTTCAGTTCTGCACACGCTATCGCCGCTTCCTGTTTTGTTTTCTTAGCGAAATGCGCTGAGACGAAGGACATCACTTATGTACGTGATCGTAGTATGTCACGTCGTCTCGTCCCCGCTGCATCGAAGAGTACGTCCGATTCGACAATGAACACTAAATGAAAGAGGCAAATCAATTTTCTCACCCCTTCATATTTTGCTCCTCAGCCCTTGATTCGTGTCGAAAACGCTCGAACTTATTGTCTCTGGGGTGAACCTCTCCTTGTGATCGGGATGAGATAGATGCCTCCCAGCCGGGGGGCGGATCGAATCGGAGTTTCCTTAGGTAGCCAAGCTTGAAGCTCGCCTGCTTTGAGAGAGGAGAGACAACATGCTTCCTGCGTCTGCGGCCGTTGCAGCTAAACTAACGGAGGAAGGGGGAGGGGATCACCGTCGCCAAGAATGGCATAGTCGCAAAGCTTCGTCGGAACCCTGAGTACAGTGTTCCGGGTGTAGCAGGAAAAGAGGTTGTACGTGAAAGAGTACTCAGACGAATCAAAGATCGGAAGACTTTCCTTTGCCCTTACTCTATGTTGAAGGAAATTTCCAGGTGGGGTTTAGGGCTCCTTCTACTGCTGCGACTACCTTTCTTCTCTTTTAGAAAGGTAAAGGACCACCAGAAAGGCGAGCTACCTTCTTGATCAAAAAAGCTGCCCGGATTCGACGACTTCTTTTCCCTGGCGCAGCTGGGCCATCCTGGACTTGAACAAGAGACCTCGCCCATAGGTTTGAATGTTGATATATACCGTCTTTCAGCTGACCTTTCCAAACCATGCTTCGCAATCAAGCTAGAAAAAGACTAAGCAAGTGCTAAGGCGGGTGGGTGTTGCTAAGTCAAAAGGGAGTGATGTGATTCCCAGGATTCCGAGTTGGTTAGTTTGACTTCTTCTCTTCTCCCTACTTACTATCCGAGCTGGTTTGGGGAATCACGGGGCCTTACTTATTCAGGGGGGACTGCTTTCTCTTGATATAACCAGATCAAGATGGCCGAGGAAGACAGAGACAGAGAGAAAACGGCCGATGACAGTTGCGCTTTCCAAGTTCTCACGTGCGGATGGGAGGCGCGAATGCTATTCCGAGTTTCTTTCCACTCCTGCGACCGAACCGAATCTGTGTAGAAAAAAGATTCTTTTCGACGCTCCTACCGGGGATTATGCAGAGACTCAGGGAAAAGAGTCGAGTCGATCAGGCTCGACGGATTTCATAATTCCAGAGGCGCCCAAGCCATCCTTACTTCATCTTCACTTCATCCTTATACACCTGCTGGACTGTCTGGCTACGCTCCTTCAAGCCTTTGAAACTATTGAAAATAGAATCTTTGTTTTCAGGCGGGTTTTCTTTGGTGACCCAGTTCCTCTTTTGAGTACATCTGGGGGGGTTTTCACCCACCTTAACTTAGGTCCTTGCGCGGGCTCCGGATGAATGACGCAAACTTGAGCACCTGAAGTCACGAGAGAAGGACGACCGCCCAGAGAGAACCCAACCTTTGAAAGTAGGGCCTGGGCGCCTACAGAGAGAGACTCCAAAAGTACCGACGCTCAATCGAAAGAAAGAGCCAAGGACAAACTTCCCGACAAAGCAATGAAGGTTTCGCGCCCCAGGAGCAGAGGATTAAAATGCTCGACTAAAAGGAGAGGATCGATGAAATTGAGCTCGCTTAAGCACTTATTGTCTCTTCGTCTCTTGCCTTTGAATCGGATATTCCGATGAAAGCGGATTCTCTTTCCGTCCCTCGTCATCGAAAGGAAACCGCTGCTTGTTGCGCAACGGCTTTCGCGCTAGTGCGCTCATCCGTTGCTTGTTGCCCAACTACCGACTCCTCCCGGAATTGCGTTATCGGAGCCGAGCCATTCGGTTTCCCTCTTTCAGTCCTTCTGGAAAAGATTCGTTACCCGATTGTGACTTGCTTTTCTCAACAAGCTACTAATTTGAATGGTCCTTCTGCACTGCTTGATCTGTTCATTCGTCACCATCGAGCAGCTTCGCACCTCTCCGCTTTATTAAACTCTTCTCTTAGGCGAGAGCTCACTCAATTCCATGAGTGAGCTAGGTAAGGGTCAAGCATTTCGATTTCTTCCTAAAAGGAAGAAGGACATCTTTCGAAGCTCGTGCACTATAGGTGGCCTTGGCGTCTTTCCTCCTTCTGTGTCACGGACAAGCCCCACCCCCTGGAGGGAGGAGAACAGGAAAGTTTTGAACGTTGGGTATAGACCGAGGAAGGGACTTATTTCAACCCTGCAAGGGCGCAAAATGGAGAGATGAATTGATATATTTATTGAATCTGTCGGGACTGACGGGGCTCGAACCCGCAGCTTCAGTCAAGTGTCTCCGCCCCTCTCACATTCGTTCGAGTTGCTTTACCCTCTCTTTATAGTCTCGGAGAGCTTAGATCCTGAGAAAGATATCGAAGCAGCGGACCTTAGAAGAAGACAGGAAAGGATGAGAGCAAGCGGAACTTGAACTTGAAGAAGCGAGCCTCTATCAGAGAAAGCCGAGTGAGTCAACCTCTTTCCTTTCTCGGGCAAAGACTTCCTTCCTTTCTCCAGCTTGGAGCGGGTTGGAGCGTAAGGATTTGGAGCTAAACGTTGCTCAGGATCGACTTATAATCTTGGATAATTTTGGGCTTATCGAGGTAATGATTTTTGTCCCCCTATTGTAATTGGATATTACATGTTGTAGTAATGTATAGTTGAGTATACTATATGTAGAATGAGTATGGATAAGAATTGAACTGTATTTACATAGAATTTGTATTCTGATGAGACTTGTATTATTATGGTGGAGTATAATTGTACACGTCCGGTTAGACGTGTAACCCCCCCCCCCCCCCCTGAGATTGTTGGTTTGATAGCAGGCCTCGTTAGAGGAGGAGATTTATGTGGTTGCGGGGGGGGAGGTGCTGCCGAATTTTCCGTAGAATAAGGAATCTTGTATCTAGAATTATTCTACGAAGAGATCTAGAGGTTGATAGAAGTTTTGTGGCCTTTATAGGTTGAAGGACTACGAGTAGCGTATTCTACTTGAAGGGTGGAAAAGGCGAGCAAGGTTAGAGTACTTTGGAGCGTTTTGCTAATTGTCGATAATCGTCGCGAGGTATGTGAACCTCTTCCTATCCTTTCTAGCATGATATTTGTGAAATAAATTTAGTGCGGTAGACGCACGTGTGTTTAAAGGAAGTTGATTTTCCTTTTGTGTCCTTGACTTGATTCCAAAGTTAAGTGACTTGTTATGAAATATTAAGGACTTGAATTATGTTAAAAAGTTGTAAAACCTCACTCATGAGTAATGGGTGTGTGGTCTTTTAAAGAATAAAGTTATATTGATTTCGAAAATAAGAATGGTTTTATCATTGGATTTAAAATGATAACTTGACTTATAAACAACTTGATTTTGGGAAAGGAGAAGTAACTTGATTTAAAGGTATAGGTTACTTGTTTTTAAAAGAGTAAGACCCTTGGTTTAAAAATTATATTGCTACTTGACTTTAAAAAGGAAAAAGTGCCTTTGTTTTAAAGGAATGTAGGGTTTTGTCTTAAAATGGTTTAAAAAAAAAGAAGGCACGCTTTTGTCTTAAGATTGGTTTAAAAAGAAGGTATGAAAATTGTTTTGGTTTTACTTTGATGTCTTTTGACTTGAGTTTTAAATAATAAGAATCTTGAAGTATTTCAAAAGAGTTATGAAGCATTTTTTAAAGAAAAGAAATACTTGGTTTTAAAAGCTTAAGTGTTATACTAGCTTTATGGAAAGTTAGGTATAACGACTTAAGAAAGATAAAAGGAACGGTTTGCTTATTTGTTTATGAAAGTCTTGTATTGATTTCTAGAAAGTGTAGTAAGATGGTTTGATAAGTAAACATGTTATGATGCTACGTGTGTTAGTGTCTTGTGATGTTTGTGTAAGGGGGTTATTCTTGTTGTGCTTACGTTGTTAAACGATAAGCGTTATCTTGCTATTATATCACATACCCACGACTTGTTATGACGCCGAGGACTTGCCACCGCCGATGCGAGGAATACCTCATGCGGTGCAGTGTGACTATGCGGAGCTGCGGGAGTTCGGGATGATCACTCGGTGTGTTACCGTCACGAGGAATACCTCATGCGATGCGTGTGACTATGCGGTGCGGAGTCGAGATGATCTGCGCGGGTTAGCTACCCCGATCGAGGAATACCTCATGCGGTGCAGTGTGACTATGCGGACTGCGGGAGTTCGAGATTAGGCACGTATAATGATACTATGGGCGATTGGCCTTGCCCGATCATTAGCGGCCTAGAAAAGACCGATTCGTTATATCTATTTTGCTCTTGTTTATGTTGGCACCGTATGCGATTAAATTGGTTGTTAAATGCGTATTTGTAATTGGTTTTAAAATGTTATGATTTGATTTGATGATTTCTGATTTCACATACTTGGTACTGTTATCTTGACCTCGCTTTGGGGGCTGCGTTCATCTGCGCGGTAGAGGTACACGATCGTCGATCCTCGCTCATAGGATCACAATTCGGCGTTTTGGGAAGCTCCGTTTCTCGGAGGCTTATCTTTGGTATAGTCCTGTCGTTGTAGGTACTTACATTCGAGGGTATGGCGAGCCTGTCGTCGTTGTTGTTATAACATTCTTAGAGGTTTGTAATCTTGTTGTGGGCAAGGTTTGTAAAGGGATGCTGTTCAAGTTTTTATTTATATACGTAAAGGTAACCGCTTTGGTTAGCATGTCTTCTTATTTCCTTTGTTTGTCTTTATGAGTTTTTAATTCGTGATTTTCTCGATGTTGTATCACTAGGGTGCGGGGTAAGGCACGATCGCGGACCGGTCGGGTCGTGTGATTTCAAAGCAGATCAAAAGCGACAAAGCAGATCACGGCGCCACGATTTTCTGAAATAACGATTAAAACGTAAAAATAAAATAAAAAAAATTAAAAACCAAATTAAAAATTAAAAATAGATAAAATTGATATTGAACTATGCCTAATCCCCGGCTACGGCGCCAAAAACTTGATGCGCGATTTAATGCACACACTTTAACGCAAGTGCACGTTATCGTGACAAGTAATATAGTCTAGGTAAGACCGAATATCGTCCTCAAGGATTAGTGTTCAAGTACCAATTATCTATCTTTTGGTATCTATTTGGTAACCGATATTTGATTTTGTTGATTATAACTAACAATTATAAATACTAATTAACTATGTGTTTACTTCAGTAGTGATGGAAATAGGGCTTCCAAGTCTCCTCATCTATCCGCTTATTACTTATTAATGCAATGAATTATGGTTCTTCTTCTTTTGGAGCTAGCGGGTTTACTAATTCGTTTTATACTCCGTTAAGGCTATATAAACACTCAACCCAGTGGCGCTCCTTTCTACCTTTCGTGATAAGGATGACTCTATAGGAGGATTAAGACCAAAAACCTTGTTAATCGTCACGCGCCATGCGTGAAATTAGGTGTTTAAACCTCTTATTAACGTTACACAAGTAATTGAGGTATTTTCATCCCCAATCCAACCTATGTCTACCCAACTTACAGATAGTCACAACCTCCTCCTTTCAAGTTTGATTAGAAATCATATAAATAATGATAATTAGTGATCAATTAATTACCAAGCATTCAAAGCAATTATTGGGTAAATCTCAATAATAAGAAGAACAACCATAAACATGCATCAATTCATAACATAAGGTTCAAGTGATTTAACATGGAAAGCCACATAATGGAATTAGTTCCTAGCCATTGACATGACAAGAACTAATTCAATATCAACATAAAAGCGAAAGTAAAGTAAAGAAAAGAAAAGAAAATTACTAAGTAAAGGTCTCCAATCTTCAACTCCAAGAAGTCTTGTGTTTGTGCGAAAGGAACCCTTGAAAGCGCCTAGGGTTCTCTTTTTATAGCCTCAAACCGCCTCAACTTTTCCTTCGGGCTGGCCCGAATCGCCTAAAAACTCGATTTTCCAGCGTCGGCGCCGCGCACTCTCTTGTCTAGAGCGCCACGGCTGCAACTTCGAGACTTTACGGATATTGGCGCCGGCGCTGGACTGATGGCAGGAGGCGCGCGCTGGCGTGTCGTGCACAGTTCGCCACTTTCTCGTCTTTTAAGCTCTGGAACCTCAAATTTTGCCCTATTTTAGATAATTTTCCGCCAAATAGCCATTTTAACAAATTTGACTAAAAATAAATAAAATCTATCCTAAGACGACACGTATTTTTAAAAAAAGGCAAAAAAGACTAACTAAAAACGACTCAAAAAGTGTATATAAAATACACCGATCAACCCAACAACACGAACTTTAGTTAAAAAAAAACACACACACACACACATATATATATATATATATATATATATATATATATATATATAAACTTATGTTAAATGGAGTAATATGTATTACGTATAGATTTAAGTAAAATAGTGTATTAAAATATTATTATAATTGTATTTGATATGTATTTTTTCATTAATAATGCCAAAAACTACATTATACTTGTATTTGAAACATTTACATTGCTTTTTAATCATTTGATATATTAGTGTACTAAAATTATATTATAAGTGTATTATATATGTATTCATATAAGATGATTCCTAGTTACACAAATAGTAGTAAAAAATCTTAGCAGATGTATTAAAGTTGTATGTAAAATGTATATAATATGTATTATGTATACGTCAAAGTAAAATAGTGCATTAAAGCATTATTATCACAGTATTTAAGATGTATCTCTTTCATTAATAATATCAAAAAATTGTATCATACTTGTATTTTAAACGTTTTCATTTCTTTTTTGATCATTTTATATATTGATGTATTAAAATTGTATTGTAAGTGTATAATATATGTATTCATATCAAATGTTCCCGAATATATAAATAGTTGTAACAAAGTCCCAACACATATATTAAAGTTGTATGTAAAATGTGTATAATTTAAAGAAGATAAACCGGGGTAAAGAGTATCAAAATTGTATTATAAGTGTATTTTGATATGCATTTCTCTAATCAGTGATATCAAAACTGTATTAAAATTGTAGTTGAAACGTTTTTGTGTCTTTTTTGAACATTTTATATATTAGTGTATTAAAATTATATTATACATGTATTGGATATGTATTTCTATTATTAATGCTCTGAATTGTATCCTATTTGTAAAATTACATAGTTCCTTCGACTTCATCTGATTCAAATATTGTATTCAAACTGTATTAAGACAAAAATTATCAAGATCAAACAAAATATCATTCAAAATGACAGGCATTTACATTTCATCATCTCATCTAAACCATAAAATACATCACCGCACTGTTGTACCAAAATTAGTTATACAGAATTAGTTAGTTGGTTATACAAATTATTTATTTACATTATCAGTCCTTAGGCTAATTGTACAAATATAGACATAGAGTTGTATACATCCTTGCATAGAAATATACGATGGAAAATTTTCCCTCATTTGCATCTTTTCTTTTTTGATTGATCTTTATGAATTCACGTCTAGTATCAGAGTCAGGTTCATTCCAATTTTTTATTTTGGTGCCCCAAATTATATTGTCGACGCTCTAATTAACGAGGTGTGGGCGTGTGAGTGAGTATTAAGAGTCCTACATCAAATATGAAATGAGAAATGAACTCCTTATATGAACTTAGACAATACTTACCTTACAAGCTAGTTTTTGAAGTTGAGTTAGGACAAAAATATTTTTTTACAATCAACTCGTCATCTACAGGGAAATAAACGCCTCATTTACAGGGAATATTTGTTCACAAGCTATTGAAGAAACCATTATTAGAATGCAATAATTGGAAATTTGGAACAACAACAATAATATACCAGTGAAATCGCACAACGTGGATCTGGGGAGAGTAGAGTGTACATAGACTTTACCTTCACATTGATAGGTAGATCAGCTATTTCCGGAAGACCCTCGACTCAAGACAAAGTCACAAGCAAAGAAAAGCAAGAGAAACTGTCAGACTCAGATGAGAAATTAAAGCATTATGAACATATAGATAATAAAATCGAATACGCCATGGTAGTGCATTCTAACAACAGGAAGCAGTAGTTAACACAACTAAATAAGATAAACAAATTACACTAAAGAACACATAGTAGCATGAATTAAGCTACATGGGACTATAAAGCACTAATGCGCCTATAAGTGTGGTAGGCTAATCGAGTCTACAATAATAACACTACACTATCATTTTGTAAGTAGGACTACGCTCGACTACCTACTACCCTTCTACCCTAATTTGTGTCCTCCACAACCCCCTATCGAAGGTCATGTCCTCAGTAAGTTGCACCTGCACCATATCCCGTCTATTCACCTCTCCCTAATACTTCTTAGGCCTACCTATACCCCTCCTGAATCCGTACATGCCCGAACCATCTCAGCCTCACTTCCTGTATCTTATCCTCCACCGAGGCGACTCCCACTTTATCCCATATATCATTATTTCTAATCTCATCTCTCCTTGTATGCCCACACATCCATCTCAGCATCCTCATCTCCGCAACTCTCATTTTTATATTTGTGAAGTCTTAACTGGCCAATACTTCGCCCCATACAACATAATCGGTCTAACCACCACACTATAGAACTTGCCCTTAAGTTTTAGTGGCATATTGTTGCTGCAAAAGACTCCATATACGAGTCTCTATTTCATCTACTTACTCTGCCCTAATACGATGTGTGACATCGTCATTAATCTATCTATTCCCTTGGATAATTGACCCAAGGTACTTGAAGCTTCCTTTCTTTGGAATGATCTGAGTACCAAGCTCCACCTCCACGCCTGTCTCAAGGTCTCTCCCATTGCTGAACTTGCCCTCCAAATACTCTATCTTGGTCATACTCAAACTAAACTATTTACACTCCAGAGTCTTTCTCCAAACCTCCAGCTTGACGTTCACTCCATTGCGCGTCTCATCAATTAGGACTATGTCGTCTATGGATAACATACATCATGGTACCTCCCATTGGATTTGTCGCGTCAGTCCGTCCATCACCATGACAATGGGCTAAGAATTGATCTTTGGTGCAGCCCATCATCACTGGGAAGTATTTCGAGTCTCCTCTTACTGACTGTACTCTAATCTTGGATTCAGCATACGTATTCTTGATCGCCCTATTGTACGCCACATGTACACTTCTAACCTCCAAATATCTCCATAAAACCTCCCTAGGTACTCTATCGTATGCTTTCTCGATGTCGATGAAAATCATATGTAAATCTTTCTTCCTCTCTCTATACTGCTCCACCAACCTCCTAATAAGATGAATGACTTCAGTAGTCAAACGCCCCGACATGAATTCAAATTGGTTCTCGGAAATAGACGCGTCTCTTCTCACCCTCATCTCCACGATCCTTTCCCAAACTTTCATAGTGTGACTCATCAGCTTGATACCCTTATAGTTGTTACAACTCTAAATATCACATTTGTTTGTACAATGGAATCATTATACTCTACCTCCATTATTCGGGCATTTTTGTCGTCTTAAAAATGACGTTAAACAACTCAGTCAGTCACTTCAAACCTTCCCTGCCTGCGCTCTTCCAAAATTCAAATGGGATCTCATCAAGCCCCGATCGCTCGTCCCCTGCGCATCCTGCGAACAACAACCTTAACTTCCTCAATCTTAATTCTTCTACAATACCTAAAATCTCGATACCTACCAGAATGGTCTAGATCTCCTAGCACAATGTCTCCATCTCCTTTTTCATTCAAGAGTTTATGGAAGTAAGACTGTTACCTCCACTTAATATGCGCTTCCTCCACTATTACTTTGTCGTCCTCGTCCTTGATGCACCTAAGTCACGGACCTTTCTCTCCCTTGTCTTGGCTAGTCTGTACAACTTTTTATCCCCACATTTCTCCTCTAAATATTCCATATACACACATTCAAAAATCGTCATTTTCGCCGCCATAAAATAGAGAAAAATGACATAGAGAATTGTGGGACGTGATTGGGTGTAGGTGTAATTAAGAGGTCGTGGAATGTGACTTTTGGGAAGAAATTAAATGAGACCAATTGAGAAAAGAATCTATTTATAATAGGAGAAGAAAACTGTTGGGAAAAAAAGTAGGAAGAGGAATTTAAGAAGTAATAAATTGTAGTAATAGTGAGGAGAGAGATAAATGAGGTATCTTTAGTAGTTTTTTTTGTTGTTGCAGATTTTAGACCCAAAAAAAGAAAAAGGAAAAAAGTTAAAAATCCTGAGAAAAAAGATAAATATTAATCATGACCTAAGAGAAATGCCAAATCAGTCTCTTATTGCCCAGTATTATATAAATAATTTATTATATAAGAAATAAGTAATTATATTACTTTGCTTGAACTGTATCTATGTTAATTAAAATTCAATATGAAAAAATTATTCTTAGCATTAAAATTAATATAGTGATAAGGTTTCGTACATTCTACTACTTTTAGAATTAGATTGGGTATGTTGTTGTATATTATAATGAAATAAGTGAATTTTTACTATGTAATTTTTTTTTGAGTTATATTCAAAAGTATTTCTGAAAAGATTGAATAGGCATCATTTTTTCAGTAGAGATAAGAGTAATGTATTTGTCAAATAGATTTAGCTATGTAAATCATTCTCCGACATAGCCATAAAGCAGTCCGCAATCTTTAAAGCAAATAAAGTTTCATCTTTGTTTAAATGCATTCGAAAAAGGCCTACACTTATTATTTGGTGTGGTGTTGCTGAACCAACATATCTTAAGGGGAGGTACGCAATCACAATTATGTATGTTTTTCTTCCAATTTCGAATCATGGGTCTTTTTCTTTTTTAAAATTGTTTGAGTTTTTGATAGTTCTTTTTTTTTTGAAAAGAACATGATCCTCTTCTTTCTAGTGTGCACAGTAAACTCGGTGTATGATGATACCGCAAACCACGTCACCGATTAACCACTTGACAAACCATGTGACTTAACCAAAGAAGATTTATGCGGGGATCGAACTCGCGACTCGTGCCCCGCGGTCGTATTTCTTCTGGCGAACTTCATGCATGCGGGTAGTTTTTGATAGTTCTATCCTGCAAACACTGAGAAAAAGTAGTGGACTTTTGCTGGTTTAATTGTGAATTGCAAATGGGGTCGTCATGTTTTAATGAAAATAATGGAAGACCAAGGTTTGGATTTAGAAGACCACTTACTGGGGAAATTTAAAAAAAATCTTTATATGCAAGACTCTTACATGAAATGGCAGCAGAGAATTCCTTCTGAAAAAACTACAGCCTCTCTACCTGACAAGGTAGGGCTAATGTCTGTGGGTATGTTGTTGTTGTTGAATTAGGTGGTACAAGCATGAGACTGCTTTTAGTTTGGTAGGCAAATTGAAAATGACACTTTCAAAATGTAAAAGTACCTCGCTACATTTTTCTTTGCTGAATGATGACACGAAGACCACTCGTATTTTACAAAAATACATTCAAGAATACTTTATCTAGTTTGAGATCCTGTGTATAGTTCGGCAGTTTGATAAAGTGTATATTTTGAGCCCTGATATGTATGTGGTAGGCCTTTTACTTTGAAAACTTTGGACGTTATATACATACAGGGATCGCACTGATTCTTTCATGCCCCCTTCTCTCTTTTCATAATGTTGTATCATTAAGTAGGTTTCTGATTGCTTCTTTTGTATACTTTACAGTTCATGGCTTATAGAATGAATGCAATCATGTTGCAGTCTTTGCCAGCAGCCGAGAATGAAAGCTTTGGACAGTTGTTTGTAGTTTCACGAACTTCACCTATCCTGGATTCTCCAAAAGACTAGAAGTAACTGAACAAATTTCAAAGTTTGGTGTAAAATATTTACATGATTCTAGGTTTCTGAAAAATAATGCTTTCGCGATTTGAACTTTTGCTCCTAGGAACAATGTCAGTTGCATTTCTGAATGTGCAATAAGACCATTTATGGAATTAAATTAGTTTTTCAGGCATAGGCATTTGTTGTTATTTGACATTGAGAGAAGAACTGGCAGTAAATCCTGCAATCAATGTTCTTAATGGTAGAAGTTTGAAGGTATTTAAGCTCTTACAATCCTCACTCTTTGGCCAAAAGTTGGTGAAGGGTAGAGTCCCCTTCCTTTTCCTCCTCGTTTTTGCTGCAGGTAGACACTATTAACTGTCTCTAGCTGTGGAAGGCATAGGTTAAGTAAGTGAGTCGGGGAAGATCTTTGCTCTGGGCTTAGAAGTATTAGGATTTTATATCAACAGCCTAACAAAATATTTGCACTGTGATTAAAGCACTATATTTTTTTTACTAGTGTCTAAACCTATATTTTTATCGTCTGGGCCACATGATTTTCTTAAACAAAACATTTGCCATATCTCATTATAGCTGCAAGCTTGAAACTTAGCACTTCAAAATTTGTATGTGTAGACATATCGGTGCACTAGTTAATCTTTCATTAATTTCAATCAACTACACCTTTATCCCATACCAAATATTTTTGTGCATCTTGAGGTAAATCTGTTGGAAGCACAGTAACAAATTTCTTGATAATGAATTTGACATACTTGAGTAGAATCCAAACCATTTGATTTCCACTGGATAGGTCTCTGATGACAACATAAAGTCGTGTTCTGATTATTTGCTTAATGTTTTAAAATTTGGACACTTGTGTTAGCTTTTTGAGAGACAAAACTCATGTAGCTCAACAAGAAACCAATTGAATATTGCTTTCCCATTTTATAATTTTGTTCAGATTCTTCTCCTAGGTGTAGAAAACAAAGAGTTTGAAGTGATAAGTGAGGCTTTTTGTGACTCGCCCAATTGTGAAAAAATGGAATATCTATTCTCTTTTACTAAATCAATCCCCAAATCAGAAAGAAGAGTATTTACTCATAGATTTAGATATCTGTTGTGTATTTTTGCTCTTTTAGTATTTTAGTCATGGATATGGTTATTTAAGCTATGTAGAGATATTGAATTATCCATGGAGTATTATTTATTGTTATAATCTAATATTATTCATGAAGTGTAACAGACTTAACAGTCATAAAATAGTATCTATAAATTTATAATTTTGTGTCTTACTACTGTCATATTCCCCATATTTTCAAAGAATGTTTCAAGATTTGTTTCCAGGGCCATGACTTAGGAATTTTGTTTTTGAAAAAAAGACTTCCAAAATCAATGGCCAAATGGGAGCTTAATATGTAGGAGTTACTCTTCCTTAGACATAATTATGTAGCAATATTTGACTAAGAATTCCCCTTTGCTGCACCCTTTCCACAGCAATTTATCTATATTTGAGGAGCAACTTTGAAAACTTTTAACATCTTGTACAGTTAGATTGTCTTCTGTTGTTTCATTCATGGTGTAAACTGGAATATACTAATGAGACAGAAACTTTGTTAGAGTTCATAGAGTCTAAGTTTAGCAGAGGGTCATACTTTTGGTTTTTGCTCACATGTACATAATTTACCACACTCCCTCTGTTCTGTTTTGTGAATACAATCATTACCTTTTCAAAAAAAAAAATGTTCATCAACCTATCTGTCTTCGCATACAACATGGTGCTAGTGTTTGTGTCTATGCTACTTAAAATAACTAATTCTGTGTATGCTCTGAATGTCTGTTTAAAGTTTAGCTTGTATGAGGTTGAATATCAATATGAAGGTAATAAGAAACTATGGTGTCACTTTTCTCCAATAAACGACAAATAGTTCTCTCTGAAACAATGTCAATACAATGCTGGAAGTGTGTTTGAGAAATCGAGAGTGAGGGATCGCGCGCTTTACTAAATCAATAGGACCGAGATGGAGAAAATCAACTAGACACGTTTGTGGTAAAAATAGTTATTTATTTGCTTATCCTAAGTTTTGTAGAAAAACAGGTCCTGGACAAGAAGACGTGATTCAAGAATAGCATTTGCTCTGGATACAGGCAGAATTCCCAGTAGTGACGATCAAGATGGCCTCAATGGTGATGGTCGTGATCTAGGTGGAACTCGTTTGGGGAGGATAGTAGGTGCTGGAGGCAGGCAGTTGTTGGAGAAGCTTAATTCAGCTTGGAAGAATTTTCCTATGAAAGTATTTCTGCTTCTCTTAGGTTTTTATACAGCAAATGCCTTGGCTACGATCCTAGGACAGACTGGTGATTGGGATGTATTAGTAGCAGGAGTCGTTGTAGCTGCAATTGAGGGAATTGGAATGCTGATGTATAAAAAGCCGTCTTCTCTTCCGTCCAGGAGATTGCAGTCTCTGGTTTCAATGGTGAACTACTGGAAAGCAGGTGTTATTCTAGGTGTCTTTGTTGATGCTTTCAAACTAGGTAGTTGATTTTCTCTCTAGCAAACTTGAATTCTTTTCTCAATTTGATTGTTACCTCAATGCCATCACTTCATTTGTGTATCATATACTCCACTAGATTGCTCCTATGTACTTAAGTGAGAGTTGAGGTGCTTCTATTTTGAGGGCACATGTATATTTTAATAAAATTGTTTCCAATTCACTTTGTGATACCTTTATGTTATATGTTGTATCAATACTATTGCAATCTCGTAAGAGACTTGTTTATTAATCATAACCTGTTTTATACGTTTGACATTACTTTGCAAATTTCCAAATTGAATGCCTGTTGAGAGCAAGTTTCTGGCTATTGCCCGGGGAGGACAAAGGCGCCATAGGCTGAACTCCTAGGCCTAGCTGCTCAAAATGTGCTGTATATTGTCTCATTCTTAAACCTGAGACCCAGATTTTCAGACTTCAATATCCAGTTAGGAACTTAATAAAAGTACTTTATATGCTTTTGTAATTTGTACACTATTGTATAGTTAATTAATTATTGTCCCATAGAAAGAAGGTGCACCGGTACATATATTTCACAGTAGGATGGTTGGATGTGTTTAAAGTAGGGCTGGCCAGTGGGCCGGGCCGGGCCCACAGGGATCAGGACCGGCGGGATTGGGACGGGCTCGGGGTGGAGAGGAGGGGCGGGACCGGGACTAGCGGGACGATACCATGTCGTCCGTCCCCTGCCTGCGGGGGTCGACGGACGGCCGGCCGTCGAGTTTTTTTTAAAATTTTTCACTAAATTAAAAATACTAAATTACTAACAAAGTAACATTAACATATAGTCATATAGTGATAGTCATAGACTCATATTATACTATTATAATATTATAGTATTATAATTATACTCATATATATATAATATATTTATAAAGTATAAAGTATAAACTAAATAATTAAACAAAGACAAGAAGAGTGTAAAAAAAAACATCCCAAGACTGTTTTTGTGTCTCTTATATTATTAATTATTTCATTGAAATATACAAGATTCAGAATTACAACATTGTAGTGTACTTTTGTTGAAAAAAATTGCAAAAGACATAGAAAAAATAAAAAATTGCAATGAAATAAATTACCAATTTGAAAATACTTTTTCTAGTTTCTTTATAATTTCGTGTGGTTCTTTGGTTGGAATTGGTATATCTTGGTCAAATTATTCCACGTCGCTACTCATGCCTTCAGAAAAAATGTCGTTGTAGTTTTCGTCTTCTTCTTCGTTAATCTCTGGTTGACCGCACCTCTTTCGCTCCGCTCGTATCCAATCTCTGAATAGTACCGCCATCTCCAAGCTGTCTCCGGCTAATGAGTGTCTGTGCTCTCCTATTTGAAATCTGCCTGCAGAAAAAGCGCTTTCAGAAGCGATTAGTGACGCTTGAATGTTCAAAATATCTCGGGCCATCATTGAAAGTATCGGAAATGTCTTTTCATTCTGCATCCAATATTTCAGCAAGTCTTCCTTTCCGTCTTCATTGATAACTGTTTGGTAAGGTAAATTACCCTGCAAAACAAAAATATCGAACTCGCTAATTTGGTTAGCACTGCTACCGCATACGTTATTTACGAGGCTTTCAATAGAATCAATACTAGCCATGAAAGATGTCTTTTTTAGGTTGTGTTGAAGAAGAAGATAGTCTGGCCAGGTTGGTTACTAGCACTTTCTTGCTGGTAATGCCGATATACTTTTTTGCATTCATCTTCTACGCTATTCAACACTTCTTCTAGTGTTTGTTCAATAGGTGGCTCAACATTTAAATTTTTGGGAGTTGGAGGTGGTACTACGTCCATACAGGTATAAATATTTTCAGTAAGACTTTTACAACCCTCTACTTTAATAGTCGGGTTTAATACAACACCAATAATATAAATAGGGGGAATAGAAATAAAATATTTCTTTAATTTCATAAACATTTTTTAATAGCTGCCTTATAAGCAGGTTTTTCCATATATTCTTTAAGAAGTAAAAATATTATAGCTATATAAAACAACATAGTTGAAATGGTAGGATAATATAAAGTAGAAAATTCTTTTGTTGCTCGTTGAAAATTCTCTAGAAATACAATAAGTTCTTTAATTTTGTCCCAATCATTATCCACAATCATATCATTTGGATTTTGATTATGGGCGTTAAAAAATAAAGTGATAGGTTTTCTATAGTCATAAGCAACAACTAGTTGGTCATATAAAGAATTTCACCTAGTTGGTACTTAGGGAATTTTTACGTAAGATAGTCTACAATCGTGACAAGTTTTTATATTCTTTTCTCTGTTGAATTCTATTATTTTTAAAAATAAAGTGTATAGCAAATTGTATTTTTCAAGAATATCTTGAAAAAGTGAAAGACCATCCTTTACAACTAAGTTATAAATATGACACGCATTTGATATGAAAATGTTTTGGAAATGACGAGTTAAAACTTCTTTTAAAATATAAATAGCGGCATTGTTAGAAGATCGTTATCTAATGTAGTACTCATAACTTTATCGGTTATTAGTAATAATCAGATGAATAAATATTTTATGAAATAAACTCACCGATTATTGCCTCTTATCTATATATCTATATGCTAAAATACGTTTTTGCATAGACCATTTATAATCTATCGATGACAGTTACCGTTAAATAATCATGGCCGTTAGTACTACGACCTATATCAGAAGTTAGAGCGACTTTGCAATTTAAATGATATAATGAATAACGCAAATATTGTTGATATTCGTGTGCAAATTTAAACACGTTTCTCTCAACCGTTGATCTAGGAAAACCTTTATAAGCAGGATTATACATATCTCTAATATAATGAATAAAACCAGGCGATTCAGGAAATAAAAAAGTCAAACCCTCCACATCAACTAATTTTGTTAGTGCTTCCCTATCTTTATGTTTATCGTATTTAGGGCCTACAACTCCCCCCCGTCATAGGGTTAATTTGACCACATACTTTGTCGACGATATGTGAACCTTGTCCCGATTGAGAGGACGTCTGCTCACCATATTTTTCAATAATGTATTGGACATGCAAGACTTTGTGTTTTTGCAATAGGTGTCTTCCTAAACCCCCCGTCCCACCATGACCTTGTCCAGTTTTAAACGAATAAACATTTTTACAAGTTTTACATATAGCTACTTGATTCGGTACGTCTCTGTCAAAATATTTCCATACAACTGATTTTAATGGTCGTTTTGCCGAACCTCGTCTCATACTAGGGGGACAGGAGGCATTTCACTAGTGGGTGTATCATCATCTTCATTAGTAGGTGTATCATCATCTAGAGTGTCATCTAAATTAAAATTTTCTTCATTTTGAGGATAAACATTTGTGTCAAGATCATATGGTATTTGAAAGCGATTCGGGATCTATAAAATCATCTTGTCTAGGAATACTAGAAGAAGTACCCTTGCCCTTGTTACCCGCCCTACTAGAAGAAGTACCCTTGCCGAAAAGACTTTTTGTTATTTTTATTTTAATTATGATAATAAATAATTAAATAGTTAAAGACTTAAAGATAATGAAATTAAATGTGCTAAATGAAATAAAAACAAAATAATAATTTAATGAGGGAACGAATGTACCAATCGCCGACGTAGAGTCGATGTGTAATCGAGAGAGGTTGAAAATTGAAACTTTGCTCGATAGATTAATCCTCAAGCTAGTTGTCAACTTCACTCACAATTCTCAAATTAATAAATAGAGTGAATATGTAGTAGACAATGTTGTATATAGAAATTAGAGAAAATGTAGTAAGATTTGTGAGAAATAAGAAGAGAAAATGAGGTATTTATAGTTGGAAAATTGGGTTAAAGTGTAAATATAATAACTTAGGGGTTAAAAATAAATATAAAGGGGGTAGGGGGGGTTGGGGGAGTGGGGGAAGCCAAAAATGGCCGTTGTCTAACGGCCAAAATGTAAAATGACCGTTAGACAACGGCTATTTTTGGCAAATGGCGGATGCGTGATCGGGTCTGGCGGGGCCAAGTCGGGCGGACCATACTGCCCCGCCTGTTCGAGCCCGGTCCCACTTTTTTTAACACGGGTCGCGTGGCCTGGTCGGGTGACCGACGGCGGTGTCGGTCGGCCCGCCCACCGCGATCTAGTTTAAAGTAGAGCTAATATCGCATGTAGGAAAATTGGCCCGAAAAACGATTTTTTAAAAAGAAATTATAGTTAATACTAGATCAATAAACACAATTAAACCAGTTAGATATTGGTGAGACTTTCTTTCAAAGGTAAATTAGTTTGTCTTAAAATGAAATGAATACGAATAAAGCAAAATGGATATAAAAGAGTAAAATATGAGTCATCATCCCAATCATTTAATTGCACGCTTTTCCCTTTAAAATCGAACATATGCCTTGGGGTATAATTTCTTTAACGCGCACAATATAACTTGTGAGATATAATGATTCGAAAATATAAACTTATTCCCTGCGAAAAAGTTACTTGTTATGAGGGACAAAAATTAAAGACCAGCATAAAACAGGAGCAGAAGTGCAAATGACCCGACTCCAATGTGATTCGCAAGAGTCCCACAGAGACATGCAATGCTTTGTGGTAACAGAAACGGTAAAGTATGAATCTTCTTCATGCAGCAGATCCATGGCGTGACAATTGCTACTCTTTAAGTTCACTTGATACGGTAAAAGGCATGGAAATTTGAGTTTTTATGCACCAGACTACAATCATCTTGTCAAATGAAGTGCTTCTCTTGTGTATTAAAGGGGTTGAATTGAAATGAAGTGCTTCTCTTGTGTATTAAAGGTGCTGAATTTAATGGATGTAGGCCAACAAGCAGGTCGAGCTGACATAGGCGAGAATTTAAACCCTTTTAGATTGGAGGGCCGGTTCAAAAGAACCAAGATTGATCTCTATGATCACCATTCCACACCCATACCCTTGAAGATCTCATTTCCTCCTTCCCATTACACTACATACCCCATTTATTAACATATTATATGCCGGGAGAATCTAAAAGTTGGGTGAGATTTCTGGTCCAAGGTCTGTTGCAAAGGTTTTATTGAATTATTTGAGTACTAAATGATCTTCTAGCAGACTAGCGTTATCTAGTACCTACTCATTTTCCTTAAAGGAATACCGCAAAATGACAGGCAAATATTAGGACCACAAGGCTAAATCATATTTTTTAAATATCAGATAGTTCTGAATGCTAAACTCGTGGCAAAAAAGTTACAAGAAACATAAAGTAGATTATGACTTGTTTGGGATTGAGACAGAGATGATTGATTGATCAATCGCTGAATGTTTTTGAATGATATCGAATGTTTTCGATCCTAGACAATGCATAATATGAAAAGTTCAGGAGTTTGTAGCATATCCTACCTAGGTGGCCAAGAAAAAGGCAAAAACAGAACATGATGCACATCAAGAATTCAAAGATATTAACATTTGCCTCGTTCCCTAAAGAGCTCAACGAGAAAAGGTTAAGATACCTTGGCATCTAACAATCGAAATTCATTTGACAAAACAAGGGTTCATATTAATGTCAAAATGCTCAATACTAAAGACACCAGTACAAAGGTAAGAAGAAGTGAAGGAACAACAAAACATAGGAATTCTTTCAAATTAAAAACTTATAAGGAAAAAGATTGCCGCTTTCCATCTTCAAAGGTCTTGCACGCTCAAACCTACAAGTAAAAAATATTCCAACGGTCAAGCTCATGAAAATCACGTGCCCACGAATGAAATGTATCATGAATCTCAAGTGTAGTAACTTGCCACAGAGCACAAGGCAGAGGGTATTGAGAATATATCAAAATAAATAGCAAATTGTTAGCAATCAAGAAATGCCCACCTGGGGGAAGTGATTGCTTCAATTTGTCAGCCTTCTCGAAGTCGGACACAAAGTGTGTAGAGATATTTGGAGCAGCGAACCTTGAACTTGACCATATCCTTGATCTTGACTGACCGTGCATCCTTCCTTCTAGCTGTGAGAAGGAAATCCTTGATCTCGGCTGGTAATAAATGTTTTGGTTATTAGTCCGCATTCGTAGAGCAAACAAAAAGAAAAGAAACAGCAAAATGGAGCATTTCGAAGGATACAAATATAATCGCATCTAACAAAAGCATTTATTAACTCAATCAATTTAGTCCAAGAATGGCAAACAAAACAATGAATGACAATTTACATCATCTAGTAAACTATCAAATTGCTCGCTTTCATCTAATTCAATGGTGCAAAAAAGCTAGGAGAACTATTGTTATTCGTGGACTATCTCAAGCTGAATAACAATATGTTCTCCTTTAAATATACATTAATCATACTAGCCAGAGGATACTAATTAAACAATAAATAGATGTTCCACACTAGAAAATCAAGTTATGTTCCATACAACTCAGGAGATATAGCATGCATAGAGAAACATTAAAGATGGAAAAAGAAAGAAAAACCAGTGCACTAAGCTCCCACGCATCCGGGGAAGGGTCAGACCACAAGAGTCTATTGTACGCAGTTTTACCTCACATTAAAGATAAAAAGGAGATGAGAAATTGTACCATGTTTGGGAGTACTGAGATCGGAAGGATACACAAGTTTGGACGCCGCTCGTGCCTGCGAGAGGGAGATATTATGGTGCGGTATAAATAAAATGGAACCTAAAACCCTAATAGCAGATTATCCCCTAGGATTTGGGGGTAGAGGTGGCAATGGAGCAGGTTAGGGCAGGGCAAACCTTGACCTGCTAAGATGCCCTGCCCCGCCATGCCCTGTTTATGTTATTTTTCATTTTCACTTTTAACTTGATATTTATTTTGTTAATTTCTTTTAATTTTTTTTAAAAACAAATGGACGAACAATCAGTATTTTGTCATAATTTCTTAATATCAAGTAATTTATGAACTGATTTTATTTTTTAAATGTTATTCCTTTCTTTCAACCTTTCACACTTCCTACTTGTAATGGTTACAACTCTCAAACCGTAAGCCCAAATAAGGTATTTCTTACGCTGAGCTGAAGGTAACACGGAGACCTAATGCTATCCCAAGTTTACTCTTGAAATACTTAGTGTAACTAGTACAAATTTACGCAAGAACAACCCTATAAAAACTGTCTCGCCAAAATTTTTATGAAACAAGACACAATCTTAAAACAGACATACTTCTTATCCGTAAGTCGGATTAATCCCATAAAATATCAAACTGTCTAGAACAGAGAAAACTATAACTTTTATACAACACAAACTTTCAGATTCTTTACCGACTTGTACAGTTTTTACGTTATACATTCTGCCATTCCAGATTTTGGTTGATCCGAGGCAGAAACTTTAAACAGAAATAACTTTCAAACCGTAAATCGGATTAATCCCCGTAAAGTCTCAATATGACCGTGACAGAAAGATGTACAACTCTATAAAATTTTATCCAATTCTAACAAGTAAAACCCAGCGTAACATATTATATCTTTAAATTTGCACAAAGAAAGCTTTGCCCTATTAACTGCCCTGCCCTATTTAAAATTTTCTAAAAATGTGTTTTGACCTGTCTCGCCCTGCCCTGTCCCGTTTAAGCATTGCCCTGCCCTGCCCCGTTTAACGTTTGACCTATCCTACTCCGCCCTGCCCTACCCCATTTGCTATCCCTATTTGGGGGCTTCCGTCTCAAAATATTTCCTTTGTAATAATTTATACAATCTAATTTATCTCCGGCTATACCAAAACTAGGGAAAACAATAAAATTACTTCCTCCGTACCAATTTAAACGTCTTATTTTTTTTAATCTGTCTCAAAAAGAGTGTCTCTTTCTATATTTAGTAAGTTTTTCAATTTCAAAATAAGTTTAAGACCACAAGATTTAAAAGAAAATTCACATCTTTAATTTGTGCATGTTATTTGCAGACGACATAATCATGATTGATGAGATTCGCAGCGGAGTGAACACTAAGTTGGAGGTTTGAAGACTGATTCTGAAATCTAAAGGATTCAGGCTGAGTAGGACCAACACAAAATACTTGGAGTGCAAGTTCAGCGACGGGAGCGACCTTGAGACAGGTGTGGAGGTGAGGCTTAGTACTAAGGTCATTCCGAAGAAAGGAAACTTCAAGTACCTCGGGTCTATTATCCAAGGAAATAGAGATTGATGATGATGTCACACATTGTATTGGGGGTGGATGAAATGGAGACTCACATCTGGAGTCTTGTGCCATAAAAAAGTGCCACCAAATCTTAAAGGCAAGTTCTATATGGTGGTGGTTAGACCGACTATGTTGTATGAGGAGGAGTGTTGTCCAGTCAAGATGTCGCACGTACAAAAGATGAGAGTAGCGGAGATGATGATGCTGAGATGGATGTGTGGGCATACAAAGAGGGATAAGATTAGAAATGATGATATCCGGGACAGAGTGAGAGTGACTTCGGTGGAGGATAAGATGTGGGAAGCAAGGTTGAGATGAGAAACACGAATGCCCCAGTGTGGAGGTGTGAGAGGTTGGCTATGGATGGGTTCAGGAGGGCTAGAGGCAAGCCGAAGAAATATTGGCTTTTGATACCAGCATTTTCATACTACTTTAAATTTCTAGATCGGATCTGACTGTTTCTCCTGCTTTATTTGTGCTTATGCCTTGTCGTGTCTTGAGTCGAGGGTTTCTCGGAAACAGCTGATCTACCTATCAAAGTAGAGGTAAGGTATGCGTACACTCTATCCTCCCCAGACCCCACGTTGTGGAATTTCACTGGGTATGTTGTTGTTGTTGTCATAAGTACATCTTTAATTTAAGACCACAAGATTTAAAATTTTATTTTATTTTTTAAACCCCGTGTCAAATCAAACTAAGACACTTAAATTGAGACGGATTGAGTATATAATTAGTTCAAACATCTACAATATGAGACTCCTTATAAATTAACCCTTCTTTGAAATATCAAAAAGTATTTCCGGCAATATATGGGAAAAATAATATTAAGAGAGAGATTGCCACGACATAAAATAGCTTAAGCGTGATAGCATTCAACTTTCCATAAGTCGGGCCAACCAAGGATTTCGGCAACCACTCCAATATATTTCCAGCGATAATAAATAAAATCATAAAAATAACGAAGTTTCATATAAAAACAACAGGGAAGCAATGTAAATATGTTCCAAAAGCAAGAGATACTAGTCATGAGCATCTATGGTAGAGTACAAAACACAGAGAGTACTCATCAAGTATCATTGATCGCTTCAAACAAAACAGTGACGAGCTTTTTATAAAAACACAATATTGTGTAATAATACAATAAGAGAGCAAACCAAGTATCACAAGAAGTCACTTCACAGGTAGAGTATGTAAGGTACAACTCAAACCAACTATCACAAAGCCATTAAATATAGTAAAGATTCAAACTTATCGATCATGACACTTCATTAGGTCCTCAAATCATCCAAACATCTCATAGGAATAAGAATTTAGTTTCATCACATTAAATTATAACCATGAGGGATGAATGCATCATATTAATAATCACATACGCTCAATAATCTCAAATCAATATTTGTGTCTCAGTTCCACAATCAAAGAAATCATAATTCAAGGAGCAGATAATATAATGACATATCGCAAATCAGAAAATAACTAAAGATATGAGGATCAACGCGTCCTATATAAATAATGCATTTCTAGCATGTACGTAATAGACCTAAGCGTAAAAACAATACACGGTGTGCTCAGATAATCACAACATAGATATGGTAAGCAGAACATTATATATTTAGCATTTCAAGTAATACACCCGGATGCATTGAAACGGTTCAATTCTAGCAAGAAAAATACTTAACAGAGTCAAATAGGGTCATTGAACTTGATTTCACAATTTAATATACAGTTTGCCTCACACAACTAATTTCACTATTCAATTCGAATAGGCATATTTTATGATGTCGCTTCCGGTATAAGCGATGGTCCGGGCTGGACATAAAAAAAACAGGCTACGGTCACAGTTCACGTGTGACAGAAATGGAAGTGTCACATCTTTTTACTGAATTTACCCTTTTTCGTGACATTCATGTGACCGTTTTTTTAAGTGTCATAAAATTATGACATTTGTGAGACGGTTTTTTAAGTGTCATAAAATTATGACATTTGTATGACGGATTTTTTAAGTGTCATTTGTTTATGACGTTTGTGTGACGGGTTTGTGAAATGTCACATAAATAAGTGACTTGTGTTTTAAATTGAGCAAAAAATGACGCGTTTGACTGATTAAAACGATACCATTTTTATTATTTATTTAACACTTTTTAATTCAAATTAATACCTACACGATGTTTACTCTATTTTTGGTTTCAAATTAGTTTGTGTTGAGTGTATTTTATACACTCTTTTGAGTCCTTTTTAGTTAAGTATTGTCCTCTTTTCGTTTGTGTTTAGTATAATATTAGGTTATTTTTCTTTCTTTTGAGTCACATCGGTCCTAAAGGAGGAAATACCGAATTGAGGATGAAATGAGTTGAGTTTGAGGATGAAATTGCACAATCAAGGCTCAAGCAATCAATCAAAGAAGCCTTGAGAATCTCGGGAAGCAATTTAAATAAAATTACATTGTCAACCGCACGGGGTCTACAAGGCTAATTTGCAGAAGATGCTCGGAGTTAGAGACGCGACGCCCAGGCAGAAGGACCGCGGAGCTTGAAGTGAAGCACCGTGGTGCCAAAATGAAGCACCGCGGCGTAGGAATTCTAGTGACTACCAGTTGTTTCGGCTGAATTAGGGTCGTGGTGCTTGGCATCAGCACCGCGGTGCCGACGCGCGTATTTCCGAGGAAAGGTCGATTTTTCAGAAGGGTAAAAAGATCCTAAGCGAGGTTTTTCTCAGATATAAAAACCCTAAACCCTGTCATACCTCATATCATACTTTGTGGAGGCAAAGAGGAGGCAAGACACAAAATTGGAGACTACTCTTGTTCAAGTTCTTTTTCTTTCCTTTATCATATTTCAGTTTATGTTGGATATAGATTTAATTCTTAGCATGACAATGTCTAGGATTTAATCTCTTTATTAGGGTTTTCCGTCGAATCGCTTGAAATTATTTCATACAGTTAATGCATAGTTATTGATTTCTTCTTCAGCATATTAATATCTATTCAATATTATTTTGATTTCTTGATAATTAACTGGACATTAATTATCATAACTTATATGATTTCAAATCGAGACCCTAGAGGGGAGATTTGAATATGTTGTATTTGAATAGACATAGGTTAAAATCGTGGACGAAAGTACCCCGCTACTTGTGTAGTGTTTAAGGTTATTGTTCTTAATTCTCCTGTGTGGTAAAATCTATCATAGAAATATAGAAGGTTTCTGCACAAGGTTGAATTTTTATATATCCTAACCGGAATATAGAACATATTATTTAACATGCTATCTTAATACGAAGAAGAATCATTAGCATTGCATTAACACGTAAAAGAGTGAATAGTTGAGGAGATTGGAAGCCCTATTTCCTTCATAACTGTTTTAAACCAAAGTATTGTCAATCTTAATTTATTTTCTGCACTTGTTTAGTCTTAACTCTTAGTTATAATCCCCGACCAAAAGAACGTTAACCAAATAGATACCATAGACTAGATATTTGGTACTTGATAAATCAGTCTATGTGGATGATAACTAGGTCTTACAAATCTTTATTACTTGAATGATACGTACACTTGCGTAAGCATAGAGAAATATCACAATAGGTTTTTAGCGCCGTTGCCGGGGACTGGCGTACTATCAATATCGAATTATCTAGTTTTATTTCTAGTTTGATTTTTATTTTCTGTCTTTTACTATTTTTTATTTTAGAACGTTTTGCCGTGATCTGTTTGTTGTTTTTGATCAATTTCAGGAAATTCGTTTATGTGAAGTAGGAGAGGAGCAGACACTCTTATCCCTTTGAACTCTGAAATTGAAAGATTGTGCAGACAGAACAGAAAAGACAAGTGAATTACTGATTCTTTAGCAATGGAAAATCAACACACGTGGGGAATGATGAGTTACCGGCTGTGATGAGACAAGTCCCGCATCCTGCAGAGATGAGCTTAGGGGACTATGTGATGCCAACAATTACAGGGGTTCAGATTTGCATCAGGCTTCCAGCTGTGGAAGCTAATAATTTTGAAATCAAACCAGCAATCTTGCACATGGTTCAAGGCTCGATTGTTGGCGATTCACAGTCCAAGATCCCCATATGCATCTAGCAAACTTCCTGGAGCTGTGTGTAACTTTTAAGTATAATGGTGTTACTGATGATGTTATTCGGTTGAGACTCTTCCCATTCTCACTCAGGGATAGAGCAAAAAGATGGTTAAACTCACTACAGGCGAACTCCATTACCACATGGAAAGACTTGACCCAGAAGTTTCTTGCCAAATTCTTCCCTTCATCCAAAGAAGCAAGGCTCAGAGGAGAATTGAATAACTTTTATCTGCTGGAGGGAGAATCACTGTATGATGCATGAGAGCGGTTCAAAGACTTATAGAGGAAGTGCCAACATTATGGGATTGAGAAGTGGATGTTGGTCCACATATTCTACAATGGTTTGTGTGGTACTACTCGTACCAGTATTGATGCTGCAGCAGGAGGAATATTCATGAGAAAGAGTGCCAATGTGGCACTTGATTTGCTAGAATACATGGCCATAAACAACCACCAGAGGGACGATGAAAGATCAGCAAGAAGCAGGAAAGTGGCTGGGGTTCATGAGTTAGATGCTATCACTGCGTTGACTGCCCAGGTTGCCACTTTGAAAAAGCAGTTGCAGCAGAGCACCATGGCCGTTAAAGTTGTTCAGACACCAGTGAGTTGTGAGATTTGTGGTGGTCCCCATACTTTTGATAGGTGCATAACAGTGGATCCAAACAATATGCCCATGGAGCAGGTTCAGACAGTTGAGAATTTTCAGAGGCCCTACAACAATGCATTCTCCAACACATATAATCAGGGGTGGATAAATCATCCAAACTTTTCATGGAAGAATGACCAAGGGCAGCAACCTCAGTTTCAGGAGCTATTTCAACAGACCAATCCAGCTCCTCAGGGACAGATCCAGCAACAGCAGCCCAGGCCACCAGCTCCACAAGAGAAGCCAGATGAAATAAGAGCAGCAATGTTGACCTTATCTAACTCCCAAACTCAAGGCAGAAACCAGGTCCTCATTTGCAACCTTGACCAACTCTCAGACCCAGTTCATGACCGAAACAAGATCATCTATTAGGAACACTGAGACTCAAATGGGGCAGTTAGCAGAAAAATTGAGTGACTGATGCGCGATTTATGCACACACTTAAACGCAAGTGCACGTATCGTGTCAAGTAATATAATCTTGGAAGACCGAGTTATCGTCCTCAGGGATTAGTGCTCAAGTACCAATTTCTATTCTTTGTTATCTATTTGGTGACCGAATATTGATTTGTTGTTTATGACTAATAATTATAAAAACTAATTAACTATGTTGTTTACTTCAGTAATGATGGAAATAGGGCTTCCAAATCTCCTCAACTATCCGCTTATATTACTTATTAATGCAATTGACTATGGTTCTTCTTCTATTGGAGATAGCAGGTTTACTAATCCGTTTTATACTCCTGTTAAGGTTATATAAACACTCAACCCCAGTACAACACCTTTATACCTTTCGGTGATAAGGTTGACTCTAGAGGAGGATTAAGAACAAAAACCTTATTAATGCTACACAAATAATCGAGGTATTTTCATCCACGATTCAACCTATGTCTATCCAACTACAGCATAGTCACAACCTCCCCTTTCGGATTTCGGTTAGAAATCATATAAGTAATGATAATTAATGATCAAGTAATTACCAAGCAATCAAAACATATATTGGATAAATCTCAACAATAAGAAGAAAAACCACAAACATGCATTAATCCATAAATATAAGGTTCAAGTGAATTGACATGGAAAATCCTATATTAGAATTAGTTCTTAGCCATAGCCATGAAAAGAACTAATTCAATATCCAACATAAATTGAAAATAAAGTAAAAGAAAGACAAGAAATTACTAAAGAAAGGTCTCCAATCTTGAACTCCAAGATGTGTTGTGAATTGGCAAGAAAGGGAACCCTTAAAACTGCTCTAGGGTTCTCCTTTTATAGTTTCAAAAACGAGTGCAGGGTTTTCCTTCAGGCCTGGCCCATTATTCAGCCGAAATTTTGACTTTTCCCGCGTCGGCGCCGCGGCCCTGCAACTGGCGCCGTGGCGTCGGAAGTTCTGCACCCTTTTGAAGATTAGGCGCCGCGGCGCTGCAACTCTGCTGTCTAGAGGTGCCGCGGCGCTGGAACTTCTGCAAGCTTCTGAATATTAGGCGCTGTGGTGCCTGGCCTGTGTATGTGCCTGGTTCGACACTTTCTCGCATTTCGAGCTCTGGAACCTTCTTTTTTGCCCTCTTTTCGCTCATTTTCCGCTAAAGAGCCACTTTAACCAATTTGACTCAAAAGAAAGAAAATCTATCCTAAGACGACATGTATTTGTACAAAAATGGATAAAAGACTAACTAAAAATGACTCAAAAAGTGTATATAAAATACACCGATCAAATACCCCAAACTTAACCTTTGCTCGCCCTCGAGCAAAGATCAAAAGAAAGAAATAAAGACACAAGGAAAAATAAAAATAAAAGACTCAACGACATTGATCACTTTGTTGCATTGGTGTTACTTGGAAAAACATGAAGGTTAGCAGAATAATATGCAGGAACATATAGCATGCATTTTTAGCATTCTAAACACATTAAGCTAGATATTTCGCAAACTCATTTTAATCATGCTTAATGGAAGTAAGAATACTGAATTATGCATGTCAAATTCAAAAATCCTATGACATTTTTACTTGTTATTCTCCACTAATCATGGATATGCATATAAGAGATCTTCAGGACTTTTCAGTGTTGTAATGTAGGCTTAGGCATGGGTAGGTAAAAATAGGCATTTAGGCTCATTTTGTGTACCATAAGCTTTTTAGCTTTTAAATTTTTCCCTTTTCTTTTGATTTCCTTTCTTCACTTCATATCTATCTTTCCCCTCTTTTGTTTTGAGAGAGTGAAGTGTTTAATGAATAACAAGCACCCCCAAACTTAGGCTTTTGCCTATTTCTTATTACTTTTTATTGGGGTGCATCAAACTTGTTCACTCTCTTTGTCTCTTTTTTTTAACACTTTCTATTCCAATCATTTCATATTTTTACTTATGGCACAAGTGTGGGAATATAGGGTGTCAAAGAAAAAGTTTCATGTTTAGGCTCAACGGGGCTGACTAGGGATATTTTTAATGTCAGGGATAGAAAAGAGTGGTAAGAATTGACTAACAAAGAAATGCCTGAGTCATCTCCCTAACATGCATATCCTAACTATTTCGCCTCAAATAGCAAGCAATCATACACATCGGTTTTAATCATTTAACAATGCACAATTCAAGCAGAAACTTCAAATAGACAGATTTCATGAGTTTTTGGCATATCTAACCTAAGTGTTTAGATAGTTACTTCTAATTCCATTACATTATTCAGCCTTACTTCACTAGGTGTTTCTAGTAACTACAGCATGCATGATCTTTGACAGAAAATTATGACTCAAAAAAGAAAAAAATTTATGACTCAAAAATACACAAAACAATTTAAAAAGACTCAACATACTAAAACAATAAGACACAAATAAAATACCCCCCCAAACTTAAATCACACATTGTCCCCAATGTGTGCAAGACTCAAAGAAAATAAAAGAAACAGGACACTTACAGACATGGTTTAAAATGGTGGCGGTGGCGGTGGCGGTGGATAGTGCATTGACCACTGGTTGAACAAGGAGCTCATTGATGCGCATAATATGCACACTCTTTTAAACGCAAGTGCACGTTATCGTATCAAGTAGTATAGTCTTAGATAAGACCGAATATCGTCCTGTAGGATTAGGGTTCAAGTACCAACTATCTATTTTCTAGTATCTATTTGGTGAATTAATGATTGATTGTTTGGTTTATAACTAAGAATTATTAAAGATAAGTAAATATAAAGAATTACTTCAGATGTGATGAGAATAGGGCTTCTATGTATCCTCACTATCCGCTTATGCTACTTACTAATGCATTACTTATGGTATTCTTCTTTGGAGAAAGCAGTTTACGAAATCGCTTTATACTCCCGTTAGGTTATATAAACACTCAACCCCAGTATCGTTCCTTACCTACCTTTCGGTGATAAGGGTAACTTTATAGGAGGATTAAGAACAAAAACCTAGTTGATCGTCACGCACAATGCGCGAAATTAGGGTTGTTAAGCCTCTCATCAACGCTACAAAACTAATTGAGGTATTTTCATCCCCAATTCAAGTCTGTCTACCCAACTTACAAGATATTCACAATCCCCTTTTCGTAATCGATTAGAAATCATATTGTGATAACTAGTTGTCAATTAGTTACCAAGAATTCAACTCAATTATTGGAGAGATCTCTCAATAAGAAAAATAACCATAAGCATACATTAATTTATAACATAAGTTTCAAGAAATTCAACATAGAAAGCCCTATAAGAGAATTAGTTCCTAGCCATGAATATGACAAGAACTAATTCAAAGTTCATCATGCAAAAACTGAATTAAAGAAAAGAAAAAGGAAAAGAAAGTACTAAGTTAATGGTATCCAATCTCCAAGCCAAAATCTTGAGTTGTGCAAGAAGGAACCTCAAAACCGCCTAGGGTTCTCCTTATAGGTTTAAAAACGCCTCTTATTTTCTCGCAGCTGGCCCAAAAATCCAAAAAGACCTAATTTTTCAGCGCCGCGCCTGCAGAGATAGCGCATGGCGGAAGTTCTGCGATCCGTCGGGTGTTTTGGCGCCGCGCCCGATATTCGCTGTTCGAGGCGCCACTGTATCTTCGTAGCTCTCGGATGTTTAGCGCCGCGCCGTGATTCGCCGTCTTAGCCGCGCGCTGAGTCTTCTGCCTCTCTGAATAGTGGGCGCCGCGGCCCCTGCTTTTGGCTGCAGGAGGCGCCGCGGCGCTGGTCTGGATTTTTGCCTCGTTCGCCTCTTTCTCTGCTGGCCTGCATCTCTCTTTGCCCTCTTTTTGCTCCTTTTCCGCCATTTGGCCATTTTAACCACTTTGACTCAAAAGAAAGAAAAACTATCCTAATACGACACTTATATGTGCAAAATGGGACAAAAGACTAACTAAAACTGACTCAAAAGGTGTATATAAAATACACCGATCAAATACCCCCAAACTTAACCTTTGCTCGCCCTCGAGCAAAGATAGAAAGAAATAAAATAACAGACTCAAAGAAAAAATAAAAGACTCCTACATTAATCACTTTTCTGCGTAAATGTTAACTAGAAAAACATGAAGGTTAGCGTAATAATACGCAGAACATATATCATGAAATTTTCAAAGACACTAAACACACGAAGCTAAATATTTCGCAAACTCAGATTCCTCAGGCTTAATGGAAGTCAATATACTAAATCAGGCATATAAATTCAAGCAGGCCTATGGCATTCTTACTTGCTATTCTCCACTAATTCTGGATATGCATAAAAGAGATCTTCGTGACTTTGAGGTTGTAATGTAGGCTTAGGTAGGGGTTGGTAAAGATAGGCATTTAGGCTCATTTTTCTGTACCATAAGCTCTTTGGCTTTTCAATTTTTCCCTTTTTCTTTTGATTCTTTCCTTCACTTCAATTCTATCCTTCCCCTATTTTGTTTTGGGAGAGTGAAGTGTATTATACAAATAGGCACCCCCAAACTTAGGATTTTGCCTCTTTCTTATTACTTTTCCATTAGTGCATCAAACTTGTTCACTTTTTGTTTCTTCTTTTTAACACAATGTACTCCACTATTTCATATTTTCACTTATGGCACAATTTTGTGGGAATATGGGGTGTCAAAGAAGAAGTTTCAAATTTAGGCTCAATGGGGCTGACTAGGGATATTTTTAAAGTACAGGATAGAAAAGAATGGTAAGAATTGGCTATCAAAGAAATGCCTGAGTCATCTCCCTAACATGCATATCCTAACTATTTCGCCTCAAATAGCAAGCACTCATAACACATAAGCATTTATCATTTAGCATGCATAACTTAAGCAAGAAACTCCAAATAGACAGATTCTGTGAGCTTTTGGCATATCTAACCTAAGTGTTTAGATAGTTGCTTCAATTCCTTTACATTATTCCACCTTACTTCACTAGGTGTTTCTAGCAACTACAGCATACATGATCTTTGACAGGCAATTATGACTCAAGAAAGAAAAAATTTTGGTGACTCAAAATAAACATAAAACAAATAAAAAGATTTAAATAAAACATAACATGACACACAAATAAAAACTAAAACACAAAAACACACTCCCAAACTTAAATCACACATTGTCCCCAATGTGTGTAGACTCAAAGACAGTAAAGAAAATAAGACACTTACAAACTTTGGTTAAAATGGTGGTGGTGGCGGTGGATAATGCATCGACCATTGGTTGAACAAGGCACTCATCTCCTCGATTTGTTGCCTTGTTTCTTGCTGTCCTTGTACTATCGCTTGCGCGTCTGCATCATCTCCTCCGTGTTGGTACAATTGCCCCATTGTGGGCTCTGAAGGTTCTCGCTCTTGTGGTTGGCCGGGCTGGGTCCTCGCTCATATTGAGCCCCTATTTCGTGCTCATCTTCATCCATGGCGGCCTCTGCTGCCGCCGCTTCGGTGCTCTACGCCCGTCAGGGGCTAGGGTCCAGGAAAGAGTGCACTATCCCATGTGACACGGCGTTGGTTTCTTTCACGAGTATCTGTGGGTAGTTGTGGGACCGCACTCATGTGGCATAGACTGGTAATAAGCGAGCCGTGTCCCAATCCACCTGTTGTCACCAACCTGCTGATTTCTTCGATGCTCTGCACTATCTCTTTTCCCACATCAATTGTCAGCCCCCTCATAATTCCATAAATCAACTTAATCATGTCTTCTGGCACTCTGGTGAAGTGCGTAGATGGAATCATGCGGCATCGACGAAAATACCAAGCCTTGGTCGCTTTTTGAATTGGCACCTACTCGGTGCTCTAGATCCATTCCTTCCGATCTCAAAACAGCTCGGGGTAGGACGGTGTTTGCAACGGTATCCCAGTTGATGTTGTCGGTGCTCCTAGACCATGTTCTAAAATGGCTCCAATCACCAATTCCTCCTTCAACATCCACTGTTTTTAGAGTCGCATTTATTGTTTCCGCCGTCACAGGCATATAATTTCCCCTTACAAAGCACCCCCTTTCTGTCCTCTCCGGAAAGTTTGCATAAAATTCCCGCACCATTGTTGTATTCACTGGTGTTATCTTCTCCGGATTGACAAATCTCTTCCACCCCTTAGTTTCTATCATAGCCCGGATGGGCTCATAAATGTCTTCCTCCCCATATGATCCCTTTGGTAATCCATTCCCTTCTCGGAATTACTGTCCGTATCAAGCCTTTTGTATCTTTGGAAGACCTGGTAACTCACAAATCTATTTTCATCGTATTGTGGGTTTGGGGTGGATGTGGATCCTCTTCTCTTTCTGGTGGCCATTTTTAAACAAAATCTGCAGCTTCTAATTTTTGTGGCACAATGTCTCCTACACACTCAACAACTAGCAGCGACAACACCCCCAAACTTCAACAATGCCCACAACCTCTTTTTCTACTCTTTTCTCCAACTTCACAACCAACTTTTCAGTACCCAAACTACTTCAACTACAATACTCTTCCCAACTACTACCTCCTATGACTTCAGTGAAAGGATTCAAGAACAAAGACAGGGATTACCTTTTGATGAGAAGATTCAAGCTTGTTCTTGTTTCAATTGGTGAGTTGAGGCTATGGAATGGAGCTTTGTTGTTTGAGATAGTTGGGTTTTTTTTGGGAATTTAAGAGTTTAGGTTGTGGTTGGGTTGGATTTGTGGAGGATTTGTGGGAGAGTTTCTGAAATTTCGTGGGTTTTTGGAGAGGGAAGGTTAGGTTTTGGAAGTTGGAATTGGGGAAAATCTGATTTTGGGCGATTTTTAGCTTTAAATTTCTGATTCCCGCGCCAGCGGCCGCTTTTAGCGCCGCCTGGCAAACATCTGCGCTCGCCGGGACTTTTCGCGCTTGCTCTCGGGCGCCGCGCGGTGCCTAAATTCTGCAAACTTTCGAATTCTACCGCGCCTCGCTTCCCGGCACCGCGCACCTAAATTTCTTCGCTGTTCACCTTTTCGCGCGCGCTCGCTTCAGCCATGCGCTACCCGCTTTTTCGAAATCGACTTTCTTTTCGCTTTTTCGCCGCCATTCCCTCAGACCTATCACTCACAAAGACAAACACAAGAACCCAAGACCGTGAGATTGTTCTGCACAAAATAAAATAAACTAAAAATGAAATTAAAATAACATAATTGAAAACGTTGGGTTGCTCCCAAGTAAGCCTTTTTTAACGTCTTTTAATGGACGCAAGTTCCTTAGTCTTAATAAACTTGGGGTGGATTAAGCCACCAACCTATCCATTTCCTCCACCTTTGGAGTTTCCTTGTTCTCCTTTTCTTTTTAGCATTATAGGTAATAGGGAGTTCAGGAACACTTACCTCCTTTAGTGGCATTTCGGCAAACCATGCCTGCTTTCTTGGGCTCATCACTCTTTGGTTGACTTGTAATGGCTCGCATGGGGGTTTGATGGTGCTGATTGCAAAACACCTATTCATTGGTGGTGGTTCGATGACATGTTTAAACACTTTAAACACCATTTCTTCATTCTCCACCCTTAATGTCAACTCCCCTCTTTCAACATCAATCAAAGCTCTTCCCGTTGCTAGGAACGGCCTCCCTAATATGATAGGGATTTCCGCATCTTCTTCCATATCAAGAATGAGGAAATCTGCAGGAAAGAAAAAATTTCCTACCTTCACAATCACGTCCTCAATCTTGCCTCGTGGATGAACTACTGTCCTGTCGGCTAGTTGCAGACTCACAGTGGTTGGTTTAGCCTCTCCCAACTCCAATCTTTTGAAAACTGATAAGGGCATCAGATTTATACTTGCCCCTAAATCGCATGTAGCTCACAGACGCCACCCTGCCCACTGTGCATGGTAGTGTAAAGCTTCCAGGGTCCTTTAGCTTTGGTGGCAATTTCTTTTGTAAGATAGCACTACACTCTTCTGTTAGTGCTACTATCTCATATTCGGCCAGTTTCCTCTTTTTCCCCAAGATTTCTTTCATGAACTTGAAATAAGACGATCTGCTCCAAAGCCTCTATAAAAGGTATGTTGATATGCAACTTCCGAATACCTCCAAGAATTTGGAAAATTGTTTATCGACCGCCTTCCTTTGTAATCTCCGGGAAAGGAATCTTTCAGATACTCCTTCTCCTGAGTTTTCTATCATCGGGCTAGGTTCACCACCTTCTCTTTTCTAACTCGCTTCTTCTCAACTACTATCGAGGTGGCGCTGTTGCTCCAATTGTCTTCCACTTCTCAACCGCACCGCTTACATTGCTCCCTGATTTACCTCGTATTGCTCGGCAATGTCCTCGTGGCTCGATGTTTGCTCGCTTTACTACCGCCCTACTTGTGTTTCCAAGTTTCGAACGAGGATCTAGCTTCGCTATAAATCGCGTCGGGCGTTGCGAGTCGCCATAGCCGCTAAGCTCATCCGCTTTTCTTCACAACCGGCATTGAATCGCTGAGGCCGCGGGCTTGAATGAAGCGGTCGCTGATTCTCGTTCTCGCTGCTCGCATCGACCGTATTGGTTCTGTTGCCTTGATATCGATTCTCGTGCCCCGACATCGTTCTCACGCTCGATATTGATTCTGCTGGCCCTGATTTCTTTTCCATGAGAAATTTGGGTGATTCCTCCACCCTGGATTATAAGTGTTTGAGTAGGGGTTGTTCTGTTGCCTCGTTATCGCTTACCGCTGACACTCGCCGTTCCATCGTATATTGTTGGGATCCGAAGGGCATCTATCAAATGTATGTGGCCACCACATATCTCATGCTTTTAGGCATCTGCATCTGCGCATCGACATCGTATGTTCTGCAACTGTTTCGCTAGGGCGGCCACTGGGCATTCAAGGCAAGAATAGCATCTACTTCGTGGACCCCACGCTTCTTCTCCCACTAGTCGCCTCTCTCTCGTGATATGGTCGTTAGTGGCCATATCTTCTAATAGCTCGTGGCCGTGGGCTGTTTTCCCGCGAATGCTCCACTGCCGCGATCTATGATGGTTCGGTTGTCTTTGCTCAGCCCGTTGTAGAAGATGTGGACCAAGTTCCACAACTCAATGCAATGGTGTGGACACTTCCTCTGCAGATCCTTGAACCTTTCCCAAGCTTCATATAAGGACTCTCCATCAGCTTGGTAGAAGTTGTTCAACTCCCTTCTCAATTTTGCTGCTTTACAAGGCGAAAAGAACTTGGCTAGGAATTTCTGTGCCAGCTCGTGCCATGTGAATATCGAATCGGCTGGCAGGGAATTCAACCATACTTTTGCTCTATCCCTGAGTGAGAAGGGAAAGAGCCTCAACCTGACGGCATCATCAGTAACGCCGTTATATCTGAAAGTGGCACATAGCTCCAAGAAATTAGCTATGTGCATGTGGATCCTCAGATGGGCATCCTCCGAATTGCACAAGATGTTGTACCATGCTCAAAATCTGGTTTTATCTCGAAGTTGTTGGCTCTGTGCAGTGAGCCTAATGCATGCTTGTGCTCCATTCACTCTTGGCGACATAATCTCCCAAACTTCTTTCTGGCTGGATTCAGACTCTATCCTCCACATCTATTGGCACTTGATGAGGATCTTCTGGGTTAGGTTGATTTTCACCTAACCCTTCTCTCATCCTGTTATTGTTTAGATTACCGTCCATCTCTATTAAAGTTGCAACCCGTTGATTCTTTCTGTTCTGTTTGCAGGTTTTCTCGATCTCTGGATTGAAGGGAACAAGAGTGTCTGCTCCTCTTCTCCTTCGCATAAACTGATTGCCTGAAATAGATCAAAAACAGAAAACAAATCACGGCAACCTGATTTTCCGAAAAGTAGCGAAAAACGTAAAAATTAAAATAAAAATTAAAAATTAAAGACCAAATTAGAAATTAAAAATAGATAATTTTGATATCGAACTAATGCCTAATCCCCGGCAACGGCGCCAAAAACTTGATGCGCATAATATGCACACACTTTTAAACGCAAGTGCACGTTATCGTATCAAGTAGTATAGTCTTAGATAAGACCGAATATCGTCCTCTAGGATTAGGGTTCAAGTACCAACTATCTATTTTCTAGTATCTATTTGGTGAATTAATGATTGATTGTTTGGTTTATAACTAAGAATTATTAAAGATAAGTAAATATAAAGAATTACTTCAGATGTGATGAGAATAGAGCTTCTATGTATCCTCACTATCCGCTTATGCTACTTACTAATGCATTACTTATGGTATTCTTCTTTGGAGAAAGCGGTTTCTGAAATCGCTTTATACTCCGTTAGGGTTATATAAACACTCAACCCAAAGATCGTTCCTTACCTACCTTTCGGTGATAAGGGTAACTTTATAGGAGGATTAAGAACAAAAACTAGTTGACCGTCACGCACAATGCGCGAAATTAGGGTTGTTAAGCCTCTCATCAAACGCTACAAAACTAATTGAGGTATTTTCATCCCCAATTCAAGTCCGCTCACCCAACTTACATCATATTCACAATTCCCTTTTCGTAACTGATTAGAAATCATATTGTGATAACTAGTTGTCAATTAGTTACCAAGAATTCAACTCAATTATTGGAGAGATCTCAATAAGAAAAATAACCATAAGCATACATTAATTTATAACATAAGTTTCAAGAAATTCAACATAGAAAGCCCTATAAGAGAATTAGTTCCTAGCCATGAATATGACAAGAACTAATTCAAAGTTCATCATGCAAAACTGAATTAAAGAAAAGAAAAAGGAAAAGAAAGTACTAAGTTAATGGTATCCAATCTCCAAGCCAAAATCTTGAGTTGTGCAGAAGGAACCTCAAACCGCCTAGGGTTCTCCTTATATAGGTTTAAAACGCCTCCTTCTTTTTCCTCGCAGCTCGCCCAAAAATCCGTCAAAGACCTAATTTTTTCCGCGTCGGCGCCGCGCCGCAGATAAGCGCCGCGGAAGTTCTCGCGATCCGTCGGGTGTTTGGCGCCGCGCCCGATATCTGGCTGTTCGAGCGCGGCGCAGATCTGTAGCTCCTCGGATGTTTAGCGCCGCGACCATCTGGCTGTTTTAGCCGCGCCACTGAATCTTCTCTCGAATAGTGGCGCTGCCCTCGCGCTGTCGCAGGAGGCGCGCGGCTGTCCGATTTTAGCCTCGTTCGCCTCTTTCTCTATTTTCGGCTCTGGCATCTCCTCTTTTGCCCTCTTTTTGCTCCTTTTCCGCCATTTGGTCATTTTAACCACTTTGACTCAAAAGAAAGAAAAACTATCCTAATACGACACTTATATGTGCAAAATGGGACAAAAGACTAACTAAAACTGACTCAAAAGGTGTATATAAAATACACCGATCACTCATCTCATCAATTCTCTGCCTTAATTCTTGTTGTCCTTGTATCACCGTGTCAAAATTTTGCATCATCCTTCTTTGGTTCTGGAGAAACTGCTCCATCATAGACACTGGAGGTTCTGATTCTGTGGGTGGCTGATGGCTTCTTCCTGCCTCATAGTGAGCCTCTATCTCAGGCTCATCTTCATCTATGGCAGCCTCTGCTGCTGCTGGTGGTCTTCTTGCTGCTCTTCTTGGAGGATTGGGTGCAGGAAGGAGTGCATTATCTCGTATGACACAGGAAGTTGATTTTTCTCATAAGTATCAGTGGGTAGGGTTGGGACCCCATTTATGGAGCATAAACATGTAATAAGTGAGTCATGTCCCAACCCACCTGTTGTTACCAACCTGCTGGTCTCTCCAATATTTTGTATTATCTCCTTCCCCACATCGATCGTCTTCCCCGACATGATTCCATATATCAATTTGATTCTGTCTTCTGGCACTCTGGTGAAGTGCATTGATGGTATTATACCCCGTGGTTCGGGCCTGGACCGCGGCCGTGTGCATAAGCGCATGGCGAGTGATTGAAGCGCACGCGGCGCGAAAGCATCGAGGTCGCTGAGTTTCAGCGCGGCCGGAAGCGGCCGCGCGGAAGATCCTGAGTTCGCAGGAGTTGCGCGGCGCGCACCGGGAAGCAGGCGCGGCGAAATCAAATCAGGCGGAAAAACTTAGGAAAAGTCAGATTTTTATTTTGAAAGGGCCTGAGTGGGGGACAAGTGTCCCCCCCATCTGATTTTTACATGCAATATATTGACCAAGTCTTAAAGACTTGGTCATTTGTCATCTCTCTCTTTGAAAAACCTCTTCCTTCTCTCTAAATATTTCAAGCTCCTCCTTCTCTCTAAAAATCCAAGAGGATTCTAGCCTTAAGAAAAATCTGAAAAATTAAAAGACAAGAAGGAAGCTTGTGGCTAGCTTGTGAAGGTGGTGGTGGTGGTATTCTTGGTAGGAAGGATAGCAAATTGTTGGATAAAATTTGGCTAAAGCTCTAAGGTAATGATTCTTCCTCTATTATTAGTTTATAGAGTTGCATGTTAAGAAGAAAATACTTATGGTGGTAAATAATGCTATTAGAGTCATTGCATGCAAGAAATGTGGGTTGGGTATGAAGGATTTGGCTAAAGAGATATTATGAGCATGTTATAGCCTACAAACTACTTTAGAATTGTTAAGTGTATTATTATAACTTATGGGGCAGAATTTTACACACCCAAGATTAGATGTGTAATCCCCTTTGTGTTGGTTTGGATGTTGGGCCTTAATGAGACGTTTGAGTGTTGAAAATCGGCCTTTGAAAAAGGTGGCAAAGTGAGTAGAAACAAAGGAAATGCTGCCCAATTTTCCTTAGGAATTGGTAACTTGAATTTGGAATTTCTACATTGAAATTAGAGGTTAATAAACGCACTATGGTTGTTATAGGTTGACATATTACTTGCGGTAGTTGGACTTAGCAAGCGGATTGACCGAAGAGGTATGTAGAGCTTTCCTATCTCTTGAGCATGAATAGTCGTATCTATGTAGTACGGTATACGTACAAGATTTGATAATCTACACTTGTTTTAAAGTATATGATGCTTGTTTCATTTCAAAAGTATAAGTCCTTTGGATTTAGGGAAAATGTATTTGACAAAGGAATAACGCTAATATAATGGCTTTATGGGAAGTTGGTTATATTAGTTTTCTTGAAAGGTTCACAAGGAAAGGTTTACTCTAATTAAAACAAGTACGGGTAAAGGATTTGAAACTTAGAAAGGTGAATTGATTTTTAGGCATTGGTTGCCTAAGGTTTTAAAGGAAATGAAGTCACTTGATTTAGAAGCCTATTATATTTCTAAAAGGAAATGTGACTTGTCTTGAAAAGAAATCGTAACTTGATACTATGGTGAATAGTATCTTGGAATCTTTGTATAAAAAGAGTTTTTCTTAAAAAGTTAGAAGTACATGGTACTTGGGTTGAATTCCCGGATTTTCTATTAAAAGACATGTTAGTGCCTTAGGATACTAAAATGAGAGGATATATTAATAATGTTAATAAGAAGTTAGGGGATTTCTTAACTTGCTTATGACATGATAGGTAGTGCTTATGTATGGTATGATAGTAGGTAGTGCTTATGTTGTGTATGAGAGCGGATGAGCTATGTTATATATTTGTATTATTACTGGTAAACCCGGTTATTATCTATGCCATGGATTTGCTACCCATGATGCGAGTGCGGCGCTTGCACTCACGCGGATCCGACCACGAGGATTCACGCGGGTGAAATAGTCCCACGCGAGTATGGCGATGGTACTCATGCGGGTCCACGGGATCCATGCGGTGAAATAGTCCGTGCGGGTGAAATAGTCCCATGGACGAGGCGGATGACCTCATGCGGGTCCACAGACCTATGCAGTGAAATAGTCCCGGAGTAGGATTGCTTAATGATACTACAGGCGAGGTACCTGTTTTGATCGTGAGCCTCCTATTTTTATGCTATAATTTTTATACTCACTCTCATTGTTAGTAAGGCACAAGGTCTGAGGAATTGATTTTTATCTATGACTCACTTATCTTTGACTTGTGATATTACTACGTATTTTTTTTTTACATACTTGGCACGTTGTGTCGACCCCTTCTCGGCTGCGTTCATGCCGCAGGTAAGGGAAAGCAGGTGGTAGATCCTCATTCCTAGGATCTTTTACTCAGGTGTCAGAAGCTCCATTTCTTCGTAAGCTCGACTTTTGGTATGGTTCTCCCGGTGTTGTTGATATTTTGTACATTCAGGGCATGGCGGGGCCCCGTCCGTCATAGTATTACTCATTCTAGAGGCACTGTAGTCTTGTCATAACTTGGGTTGTTAAAGGATATAACATTCGGTTTATGTACTTTTGGGGTAGCCATTTTGGGCTAGACTATTTATACCATTATGGTTGTTTTATTTTGAGTTTATATTCGCCGGTTTTCTCGATGTTGTGTCACAGCGGTGCCCGGTCAAGGCACCGGCCACGGATCCGGTCGGTCGTGACAAAAGTGGTATCGAGCGATTAATCCTCGGAAAGGGTCTACAGCCGTATCTAGTAGTCTTGATTATCGGTGTGTTGTGCACCACATCTATAATCAGGAGGCTACATGATATTTAGGATTGGTTTCCATTTCTTTCACTCTAAGATCGTGCAATAGAGCTGTGTTATAGGTTGAATTTCCTCTGACGTAAACCTTGTGTGTATCAGTTATGCCTCCGCGCAAGGCAACCGCGGCCCAGAAGGGCAAGGCAGCGGAGGAAACTACTAGTGAGACACCGAGGGTTACCAGGGCACAGGCCCAGTCCTTACCAGATGAGGTGTTTGGGGCGGCGAGTTCCACAAGGTCGTCAACCCCAGAAGAGTCCGGAGCAGCAGCGGCCATCGAGACTATTGTACCGAGCCCCCACCCAGCAGCGAGGCGAGAATATGGGCTACGCGAGATGGCCCGATTATTGCCGTGATAGTGGCTAGGCTTGAGGACGCATGCGAGGCGGTTCCGGCTATACCCATAGTTCCTCCCAGATCTGATAGCGTAAAACTTCGGGACTTCTTGAGCTGCAGCCCGCCAGAGTTTTATGGGTCGAGGCCTGAGGATGACCCTCAGGAGTTCATCCGACAGTTACAGCGGATCATGAGGGTGATCAAGGCCTCGGATACCGAGTCAGTTGTGTTGAGTTCGCATCGGCTGCGTGATACCGCAGTGGACTGGTTTGATTCGTGGGAGCTGTCCCGGGGGGAGCATGCACTTCCCAGGTATGGGACGAGTTCTCGCGGCATTTCTTGGTCATTTCTTGCCTCCGCAGATGGCGAGGGCACGCCGACGATTTCGATCGAGACAGAGTGGGCGGACAGTCCGGGAGTACAACGTCGAGTTTGACTCATTGGCTCGATATGTACCCACTTTAGTAGCAGATATGGAGGACAGAGTGCACCGCTACGCCAGTGGCTCGATGACTATTTGGCGTAGAGTTGCAGGAGTGGCTCTTCACGGTGGACATTGCCCGCATGCAGCATATGCACTGTGCGGCGAACGTAGGGCCGACGGATTGACAGTATCGCCAGAAGAGGCCAAGACAAAGCAGGTCCTCGGTAGTTTTAGGGGTAGACAACCCCGAAGAGACCAGATTTGCACCACAACCGTCCAGAGCGCCTCCACCATCTTCGGACGTCTGAGTATTCAGAGCGGGAGGGGTTCGTGGCTTCGGGTTTCGCAGGACCGAGTTCCGGTCGGATGAGGCCACCTATGCCTCGGTGTGGTCGATGTGGTGATTGCCATTATGAAGTGTCGTGTTCCTCCGTGAGCTTGTTACTCTTGTGGCTAGCAGGGCCATTTGAAGAGAGATTGTCCGACCAGAGGCGGCGGAAATGCTATGGCTCACCACCGATTCGATTCTTGGGTCTTCATCTTCGATTGTTGCGCCGAGGCGTGGTGTTCACGGCCAGCAGGCCGCGACAGGGGTCGTGGCAGGGGTTCTAGTTCCAGCGGTCCTCAGAACCGCATCTATGCTATGTCGATCGTCGTGACCGAGGCGTCACCCGATGTCGCCACGTACATTATTGGTTTCTTCGTGATGTATATGCTTTGATAGACCCAGGTTCTACCTTGTCCTATATATCTCCTCATATTGCTGGTAGAATAGTGATAGAGCCCGAGTCCATAGAATCTTTTGAGGTGGCTACGCGGGTAGGTGCTTCGGTGGTAGCTGAGCGGATATATAAGGCTTGCCCAGTGACTGTAGATAGTCGTCGGACTCTAGCTGACTTGATAGAGTTGGATATGACAGACTTTGATGTGATTATGGGTATGGATTGGCTAGCGTCTTGCTATGCCAATGTGACCGCAGAGAGGGTAGTTCGGTTCCGGTTTCGGTGAGCCGGTTATCGAGTGGAAGGAATCTTGACGCCGGCGGTAGGTTTATTTCTTACCTCAAGGCTAGGAAGATGATACGGAAGGGTATATTTACCATTTGGTTGGGTATTCGACATCGAGGTGAGATACCGACCTTGATCGCCCGGTTGTTAGAGAGTTTCCACGTATTCCCGCACGAGCTTGGGTATCCTCCCGAGAGGAGATTGAGTTTGCATCGATTTGGCGTCGACACTGACCGATATCTATTCCGCCATACGGATGGCACCGCCGAGTTGAAGGAATTGAAGGACCAGTGAAAGATTTGCCGGAGAAAGGCTTTATCGGGCAAGTGTTTCTCCCCGGGAGCGGTGTTATTTGTAAAGAAGAAGGATGGACGCTGCGTATGTGTATTGATTACTGACGGTGAACAAGGTAACTATCAAGAACAGATATCCTCCCGGGATTGACGATTTGTTTGACGATTGCGGGGTGCAAAGTGTTTTTCCAAGATAGACTGCGGTCCGTTATCATCAGTGCGAGTTAGAGATAGACATCCCAAAGATCGCATTCAGACCGGTATGGGCACTATGAGTTCGAGGTGATGTCTTTCGGTGACCAACGCCCAGCAGATTCATGGATTTGATGAATAGGGTGTTCGTGCCATTCTTGGATATGTTCGTTATAGTGTTTATTGATGATATCTTGGTGTATTCGCGCACGAGCGAGAGCATACGCATCATTTGAGGACGGTATTGGGAGTCCTCCGAGACCGGCAGTTGTATGCCAAGTTCTCGAAATGCGAATTCTGGTTAGCTTCAGTGGCTTTCTTAGGGCATGTTATCGGGGCCGATGGTATTCGGATTGATACAGCTAAGATTGAGGCAGTCAAGACTTGGCCCAGACCCACTGTTACACCCCGTATTTCCGGCAGTTGAGATAAGAACGTACGTAAGAATTTGGGAATTGAATTTTAGAAGGAATGAAAGATTCTGAAAAGTTCTCCGAACCTTGTAAAGGAAAAAGGTTTATTAGTTGAATTTAATTCTCGCATTCGGTATTTGGGACTTTTAGAATTTATCGGAATTTTGGAATTTAATTTCGAAATTTGGTCACGTGGGACCACCCGAGAAATTTTGTATATGTTGGGGAGTTTGGGAAGGCAACGCAGAACAAAAAAAATACCAAAACGAGTATGAACAGTGAAAACCGTCCATGAACGGTGTTGTTCGATGAGCGATGTTCGAAGAACGCCATTTCCGCCAAACCAGAATCACGGGCGAGACATATACCAAAAGCTTCGTCTCGCCGAGCCCGTCACGCCCATACCAACCGCCACCGTCGATTCTCCGGAATCGCCAGCTTTCAGATCGGTTTCGGCCATCGTTCATCCATCTTCCCGTTCGGTTTTTCGATTTTCCACCAACCGAGGTGCAATCGACGGAGTGGAGTATACCATCGTAACCACCATCTCCTTGCCGTCATTTCCATGTAAACCAGACCTCGATTCTTGCTCAAACTCGCCGTCGATCAGATCGATTTTCGCCGAAACCCTAGGTCGCCGACGAGCATTTTCCGCCACCACGGTAGAGTCGACGGCCGTGGCTAGTGTAGAAATATTCGGTGGAAAGGCCGACATTTTGGCACCACCCACGACCTCCAATTCAACCGCATCGTCGTCAACAAAACATTTTCTTGATCGGAAGTTGGAAGATTCCGATCGATTCTCGTACAATTGAGGCTAAGGTGTATACCGTTGTGTTCAGATTGATCTTAGCTACGTTTGCAACCAATCCCGAGCCTCAATTCTCGTATTTTGGAATCCGCCATTGATGCCGCCTTGAGCTGCGGCGCGGCAGGTCGCCATAGACCACCAAGACCTCCAAAAATTGATTTTCAAGGCTATGGACGATTGTGGCCATTTTAGGTTGAAGTACTTTGGAGCGTTTTGCTAATTGTCGATAATCGTCGCGAGGTATGTGAACCTCTTCCTTCTTTAGACATGGTTCTATGTATGGAATATACATGTGGTATTATTTCATGATTCCTTCTACTCTTAGAAGTTAAGAAGTATGTATGTTGATTTACTCTATGTAAGGGTTATGTCTAAGTTATCCTAAGTTAAAAGTATGTTAAATTGTCCTAAGTCCTTACCAAGTCTTATGGGAGATGTTGGTAAGAATGGTTAGGAAAATATGAGATTTGATTTAAAGCTATGTGTCTTGATTTATTTAAAGTAAGTAAGTGGATTTTACGTTCAAATGACTTGAATTTATATGTGAAAGGGGATCGATTTTAAAAGTGGATGTTATATGGTTTTAAGAGAATAAGTTACTTGGTTTTGGAAGTGTATGGAACTTTGTATATTTGTTTATAAGTATAAGTAAGTGGACTGTAAAGAATGTACGTTATAAGGTTTTAAGACTATGAACTTTGGTTGTCTTCTAAGGATTATGAAACTTTATTTTTTTCAAGTTGTGGACTTGATTTCTAAAAGTAATTGATGACATGATTTTAAAGAGTATGTGACTTGAGTTTTAAAAAGAAAGAAGTTTATGATTCTTTTAAGTACGTATGTACGTAGTATTTTTGGGTCTAGTTTCCCTAATGTTGTAAGAATAAAAGTGTCTTAAGTTCTCTAAATGAAAGGTTGTTATAACAGCTTTATGGGAAGTTGTTATGACGACTTAAGAAGAAGTAATAAGATGGTTTAAAAATGTTATGTAAGGAAAATCACACCGAGCCTACACATAGGCCGGATTACGTTATGAAATACACCGAGCCTACAAATAGGCCGGATTACGCCATATTACCCCGAGCCTACACATAGGCCGGGTTACGTCATCTTACACCGAGCCCCACAGGCGGGCCGGATTATGTTATATGATTCCACAGTACACCGAGCCCCACAGGCGGGCCGGATTATGTTATATGATTCCACAGTACACCGAGCCCCACAGGCGGGCCGAATTATGTTATATGATTCCACAGTACACCGAGCCCCACAGGCGGGCCGGATTATGTTATATGATTCCACAGTACACCGAGCCCCACAGGCGGGCCGAATTATGTTATATGATTCCACAGTACACCGAGCCCCACAGGCGGGCCGGATTATGTTATATGATTCCACAGTACACCGAGCCCCACAGGCGGGCCGGATTATGTTATATGATTCCACAGTACACCGAGCCCCACAGGCGGGCCGGATTATGTTATATGATTCCACAGTACACCGAGCCCCACGGGCGGGCCGGATTATATTATATGATTCCACAGTACACCGAACCCCACAAAGCGGGCGGATTATGTCACATGATTCATCAAGACACCGTGTCCCGCAAATGGGCGGATTATGTTATGAAAGATATGTAAGTTATGTGGAAAACTAGATTAAACTCTTAAGTATGTATGTAAGAATATGTTGTTAAATCTTATTGAGAGAAGGAAAGGAACGATTAATATATGATTGATTTCAGAAGTTAAAAATGGCATTCTTTTGTACAGTTATGATTTGATTCTTGCACGTTATTTCTGTTCCATATTCGTACTGTTAATCGACCCCTTCGGGGCCGTTAAATGTCCGCAGTTTAGGTACGATATGGATCCGCGAGCTTAGGATCCTGGTTCAAGATTTTTAGATGGCTCGATGTTAGGAGTTGTCATGGCTATGTATATCCAGGGGTATGACGGCCCCGTCCCGCCACGATTGTATTTCTTAGGTCTGTAGTCACATATTGTGGGTCTGTTTGTAAAGAAATGAGGCAACTGCTTCGTTTATGTATGTACGTCCAGGAAGGTAGCCCTATCGGCTAACCTGTTGTTTTACTTCGTTGTTTTATTTATAAGTTTCATGTATGTTCCGCTGATTATCTCTGATGTTTACCTGTAAGGGTGCCCAGGTAGGGCACCAGTCGCGGTCCCGGGGTCGGGTCGTGACAAAAGTGGTATCAGAGCAGTTAGTCCTCGGAAAGTGTCTGACGCATCTGTTCAGTAAGTCTTGATTATCGGTGTGTTGTGCACCACATCTATAATCGGGAGGTGCAGGACATTTAGGATTGGTTTTCGTTCTTCTCACTCTGAGATCGTGCGATAGAGCTGTATTGTTAGGGTCGTCCCTCCCTAACGAGTTATGTTGATTGCAGCTACGAGAAAGGCAGCTGTGACCCAAGAAAGACTATGTGGATTGCGTATCGGGTTGGTAATGATTGTAGTATAGTTGGTATTGTGATATACATCTATACGGAGTTATGTACGAGGGTCAGACGCGTGTTGCCTAGAATAATTTTAGATTACCAGGAATTGGTAAAGACTAACTAGATACCGGGAAGGTATGGAATAGTTAATGAATTTTCGCCAAGGTTTTGTGTTTTATTTCGAAATAATTGGGAAAGGATGAGCTGTCTGATAGGGTAGTGAACCCTTAAGAAGCCATGTTAAGGAACTTAACTAATGTCATGTTAATAGATTAAGCTGCATAGTAGGCTTAAGAGAATTGTACGGATGAGGTCCGTATAGAGTAAGTAATGGTTGTTGTGATCGAGACAACATGGTTTTGGTTTTATGAGAAGTTTTTGTACCCGTTTACTGGGGGGACTGGTAAGGTAGGCTTGGAGCATGGAAATTGCGAGCCTAAGAATATTGATTACTGCCGAGACCTTAGGTATATAAGGCTTTCTCTGGCAATAAGATTTTAAGTCAGACCAAGGATAAGAGTTAAGTGTGACGCTGAGTCGGGTTGAGGACCTGTTACGGGTCTCCCATGGCCTGGAATAGAGTGGGATCAGTTGGTAGTAGTTCCGCTACGTGACGGGGTCACGAGGGTGCAAGGCCCAAGTCTAGTTAATTGTTTTACGGGTTCGTGGACACGTTCCACCGGAACCAGGCCGTGAAAGCCGGAAATGGTCGTATATTGTTTTATAGAGTGACTCCAAAGATTAGAGGCCAGAGTCGGTATGGAAGTTATGTATGTATGCTAGTAAGAGTTGGAAGTACGGAAAGAGTACGGTCAGTCGGTTAAGATAGCAACCAAGTGTAAAGGAATAGAGCCTGAATCTATAAGAACATTTCGGGGTAACTACACCCGTGAGTGTTTGGGGTGGTAGCTGAGCGGGTATATGAGATTGCCCGGTGATGATACAGTCGTCAGACCCTAGTAGACCTAGTAGAGATGGTTACGACAGGCTTTGTGGTCATTATGAGTATGGGCTAGTTGGCTTCGTGAGTGCCAAGGTTGACATTGTAGTATAAGTATTGTTATGTGGCCATGGGTGGCATATGTTGTAAGAAGGGTGTAGTAAAAGGAGACTATGTCGCTATCTAATTAGATGGGACTCCGAAAGAACATTCGAGGACGAATGTTTCTAAGGGAGGAAGGATGTTACACCCCGTATTTCCGGCAGTTGAGATAAGAACGTACGTAAGAATTTGGGAATTGAATTTTAGAAGGAATGAAAGATTCTGAAAACTTGTCCGAACCTTGTAAAGGAAAAAGGTTTATTAGTTGAATTTAATTCTCGCATTCGGTATTTGGGACATTTAGAATTTATCGGAATTTTGGAATTTAATTTCGAAATTTTGTCACGTGGGACCACCCGAGAAATTTTGTATATGTTGGGGAGTTTGGGAAGGCAACGCAGAACAAAAAAAATACCAAAACGAGTATGAACAGTGAAAACCCGTCCATGAACAGTGTTGTTCGATGAACAGTGTTCGGAAGAACGCCATTTCCGGCCAAAGACATATACCAAAAGCTTCGTCTCGTCGAGCCCGTCACGTCCATACCAACCGCCACCGTCGATTCTCCCGGAATCGCCGGCAGTTTCAGATCGAAGTTTCGGTCACTGTTCATCCATCTTCCCCGTTCGGTTTTTCTGATTTTCCGACCAACTGAGGTGCAATCGACGGGAGTGGAGTATACCATCAGAACCACCATCTCCTTGCCGTCATTTCCATGTAAACCAGGACCCTCGATTCTTGCTCAAACTCGCCGTCGAGCAGATCGATCTTCACCGAATCCCTTGGTCGGCGACGAGCATTTTCGGCCACCACAGGTAGAGTCGACGGTCGTGGCTAGTGTAGAAATATTCAGGGTGGAAAGGCCGACATTTTGGCACCACCCACGACCTCCAATTCAACCCAGATCGTCGGGTCAACCAAAACATTTTCTTCGATCGGAAGTTGGAAGATTCCGATCGATTCTGGTACAGTTGAGGGCTAAGGCGTATACCGTTGTGTTCGTATTGATCTTAGCTACGTTTTGCAACCAATCCCGAGCCTCAATTCTCAGTATTTTGGAATCCGCCATTGATGCCGCCTTGAGCTCGCCGGCGGCGGCGGTGCCGCCGCAGGACCACCAGCAGACCTCCAAAAAATTTGATTTTCAAGGCTATGGACGTATTGTGGCCATTTTAGGTTGAAGTACTTTGGAGCGTTTTGCTAATTGTCGATAATCGTCGCGAGGTATGTGAACCTCTTCCTTCTTTAGACATGGTTCTATGTATGGAATATACATGTGGTATTATTTCATGATTCCTTCTACTCTTAGAAGTTAAGAAGTATGTATGTTGATTTACTCTATGTAAGGGTTATGTCTAAGTTATCCTAAGTTAAAAGTATGTTAAATTGTCCTAAGTCCTTACCAAGTCTTATGGGAGATGTTGGTAAGAATGGTTAGGAAAATATGAGATTTGATTTAAAGCTATGTGTCTTGATTTATTTAAAGTAAGTAAGTGGATTTTACGTTCAAATGACTTGAATTTATATGTGAAAGGGGATCGATTTTAAAAGTGGATGTTATATGGTTTTAAGAGAATAATTTACTTGGTTTTGTTAGTTTATGGAACTTTGTATATTTGTTTATAAGTATAAGTAAGTGGATTTGAAAGAATGTACGTTATAAGGTTTTAAGACTATGAACTTTGGTTGTCTTCTAAGGATTATGAAACTTTATTTTTTTCAAGTTGTGGACTTGATTTCTAAAAGTAATTGATGACATGATTTTAAAGAGTATGTGACTTGAGTTTTAAAAAGAAAGAAGTTTATGATTCTTTTAAGTACGTATGTACGTAGTATTTTTGGGTCTAGTTTCCCTAATGTTGTAAGAATAAAAGTGTCTTAAGTTCTCTAAATGAAAGGTTGTTATAACAGCTTTATGGGAAGTTGTTATGACGACTTAAGAAGAAGTAATAAGATGGTTTAAAAATGTTATGTAAGGAAAATCACACCGAGCCTACACATAGGCCGGATTACGTTATGAAATACACCGAGCCTACAAATAGGCCGGATTACGCCATATTACCCCGAGCCTACACATAGGCCGGGTTACGTCATCTTACACCGAGCCCCACAGGCGGGCCGGATTATGTTATATGATTCCACAGTACACCGAGCCCCACAGGCGGGCCGGATTATGTTATATGATTCCACAGTACACCGAGCCCCACAGGCGGGCCGAATTATGTTATATGATTCCACAGTACACCGAGCCCCACAGGCGGGCCGGATTATGTTATATGATTCCACAGTACACCGAGTCCCACAATGGGGCCGGATTATGTTATATGATACCTCAGTAAACCGAGCGCCACAAAGCGCGGATTATGTTATATGATTCCACAGTACACCGAGCCCCACAGGCGGCCGGATTATGTTATATGATTCCACAGTACACCGAGCCCCACAGGCGGGCCGGATTATGTTATATGATTCCACAGTACACCGAGCCCCACAGGCGGGCCGGATTATGTTATATGATTCCACAGTACACCGAACCCCACAGGCGGGCCGGATTATGTCACATGATTCATCAGTACACCGTGTCCCGCAAATGGGCCGGATTATGTTATGAAAGATATGTAAGTTATGTGGAAAAACTGGATTAAACTCTTAAGTATGTATGTAAGAATATGTTGTTAAATCTTATTGAAAGAAGGAAAGGAACGATTAATATATGATTGATTTCAGAAGTTAAAAATGGCATTCTTTTGTACAGTTATGATTTGATTCTTGCACGTTATTTCTGTTCCATATTCGTACTGTTATCACTTCTTCGGGGGGCTGCGTTCATGTCCGCAGGTTTAGGTACACAGTGTGGATCCGCGAGCTTAGGATCCTGGTTCAGCATTTTTAGATGGCTCCGATGTTCCGGAGTTGTCATGGCTATGTATATCCAGGGGTATGGCGGGGCCCTGTCCCGCCACAGTTGTATTTCTTAGAGGTCTGTAGTCACATATTGTGGGTCTGTTTGTAAAGAAAGGAGGCAACTGCTTCGTTTATGTATGTACGTCCAGGAAGGTAGCCCTATCGGCTAACCTGTTGTTTTACTTCCGTTGTTTTATTTATAAGTTTCATGTATGTTCCGCTGATTATCTCTGATGTTTACCTGTAAGGGTGCCCAGGTAGGGCACCAGTCGCGGTCCCGGGGTCGGGTCGTGACAAAAGTGGTATCAGAGCAGTTAGTCCTCGGAAAGTGTCTACAGACCGTGTCTAGTAGAGTCTTGATTATCGGTGTGTTGTGCACCACATCTATAATCAGGAGGCTGCAGGACATTTAGGATTGGTTTTCGTTCTTCTCACTCTGAGATCGTGCGATAGAGCTGTATTGTTAGGGTCGTCCCTCCCTAACGAGTTATGTTGATTGCAGCTACGAGAAAGGCAGCAGTGACCCAAGAAAGACTATGTGGATTGCGTATCCAGGTTGGTAATGATTGCAGTATAGTTGGTATTGTGATATACATCTATACGGAGTTATGTACGAGGGTCAGACGCGTGTTGCCTAGAATGATTTTAGATTACCAGGAATTGGTAAAGACTAACTAGATACCGGGAAGGTATGGAATAGTTAATGAATTTTCGCCAAGGTTTTGTGTTTTATTTCGAAATAATTGGGAAAGGATGAGCTGTCTGATAGGGTAGTGAACCCTTAAGAAGCCATGTTAAGGAACTTAACGGAATGTCATGTTAATAGATTAAGCTGCATAGTAGGCTTAAGAGAATTGTACGGATGAGGTCCGTATAGAGTAAGTAATGGTTGTTGTGATCGAGACAACATGGTTTTGGTTTTATGAGAAGTTTTTGTACCCGTTTACTGGGGGGACTGGTAAGGTAGGCTTGGAGCATGGAAATTGCGAGCCTAAGAATATTGATTACTGCCGAGACCTTAGGTATATAAGGCTTTCTCTGGCAATAAGATTTTAAGTCAGACCAAGGATAAGAGTTAAGTGTGACGCTGAGTCGGGTTGAGGACCTGTTACGGGTCTCCCCATGGCCTGGAATAGAGTGGGATCAGTTGGTAGTAGTTCCGCTACGTGACGGGGTCACGAGGGTGCAAGGCCCAAGTCTAGTTAATTGTTTTACGGGTTCGTGGACACGTTCCACCGGAACCAGGCCGTGAAAGCCGGAAATGGTCGTATATTGTTTTATAGAGTGACTCCAAAGATTAGAGGCCAGAGTCGGTATGGAAGTTATGTATGTATGCTAGTAAGAGTTGGAAGTACGGAAAGAGTACTACGCAGTTAAGATAAGATAGCAACCAAGTGTAAAGGAATAGAGCCTGAATCTATAAGAACATTTCGGGGTAACTACACCCGTGAGTGTTTGGGGTGGTAGCTGAGCGGGTATATGAGATTGCCCGGTGATGATACAGTCGTCAGACCCTAGTAGACCTAGTAGAGATGGTTACGACAGGCTTTGTGGTCATTATGAGTATGGGCTAGTTGGCTTCGTGAGTGCCAAGGTTGACATTGTAGTATAAGTATTGTTATGTGGCCATGGGTGGCATATGTTGTAAGAAGGGTGTAGTAAAAGGAGACTATGTCGCTATCTAATTAGATGGGACTCCGAAAGAACATTCGAGGACGAATGTTTCTAAGGGAGGAAGGATGTTACACCCCGTATTTCCGGCAGTTGAGATAAGAACGTACGTAAGAATTTGGGAATTGAATTTTAGAAGGAATGAAAGATTCTGAAAACTTCTCCGAACCTTGTAAAGGAAAAAGGTTTATTAGTTGAATTTAATTCTCGCATTCGGTATTTGGGACTTTTAGAATTTATCGGAATTTTGGAATTTAATTTCGAAATTTGGTCACATGGGACCACCCGAGAAATTTTGTATATGTTGGGGAGTTTGGGAAGGCAACGCAGAACAAAAAAAATACCAAAACGAGTATGAACAGTGAAAACCCGTCCATGAACAAAGGTTGTTCGATGAGCGATGTTCTAAGAACGCCATTTCCGCCAAACCAGAATCACGGGGCGAGACATATACCAAAAGCTTCGTCTCGTCGAGCCCGTCACGCCCATACCAACCGCCACCGTCGATTCTCCCGAATCGCCGATTCAGATCGAAGTTTCGCCATCGCTCATCCATCTTCCCCGCTCGTTTTTTCGATTTTCCACCAACCGAGGTGCAATCGACGGAGTGGAGTATACCATCGTAACCACCATCTCCTTGCCGTCATTTCCATGTAAACCAGACCTCGATTCTTGCTCAAACTCGCCGTCGACGGATCGATTTTCGTGAAACCCTAGGTCGTCGACGAGCATTTTCCGCCACCACGGTAGAGTCGACGATCGTGGCTAGTGTAGAAATATTCGGTGGAAAGGCCGACATTTTGGCACCACCCACGACCTCCAATTCAACCTGCATCGTCGTCAACTAAAACATTTTCTTCGATCGGAAGTTGGAAGATTCCGATCGATTACTCTGATTGAGGGCTAAGGTGTATACCGTTGTGTTCGTATTGATCTTAGCTACGTTTGCAACCAATCCCGAGCCTCAATTCTCGTGATTTTGGAATCCGCCATTGATGCGCCTTGAGCTCGCGGCGGCGGCCGCCACAGACCACCAAAGACTCCAAAAAATTGATTTTCAAGGCTATGGACGATTGTGGCCATTTTAGGTTGAAGTACTTTGGAGCGTTTTGCTAATTGTCGATAATCGCCGCGAGGTCTGTGAACCTCTTCCTTCTTTAGACATGGTTCTATGTATGGAATATACATGTGGTATTATTTCATGATTCCTTCTACTCTTAGAAGTTAAGAAGTATGTATGTTGATTTACTCTATGTAAGGGTTATGTCTAAGTTATCCTAAGTTAAAAGTATGTTAAATTGTCCTAAGTCCTTACCAAGTCTTATGGAGATGTTGGTAAGAATGGTTAGGAAAATATGAGATTTGATTTAAAGCTATGTGTCTTGATTTATTTAAAGTAAGTAAGTGGATTTTACGTTCAAAAATGACTTGAATTTATATGTGAAAAGGGGATCGATTTTAAAAGTGGATGTTATATGGTTTTAAGAGAATAAGTTACTTGGTTTTGGAAGTGTATGGAACTTTGTATATTTGTTTATAAGTATAAGTAAGTGAACTGTAAAGAATGTACGTTATAAGGTTTTAAGACTATGAACTTTGGTTGTCTTCTAAGGATTATGAAACTTTATTTTTTCAAGTTGTGGACTTGATTTCTAAAAGTAATTGATGACATGATTTTAAAGAGTATGTGACTTGAGTTTTAAAAAGAAAGAAGTTTATAATTCTTTTAAGTACGTATGTACGTAGTATTTTAGGTCTATTTTCCATAATGTTGTAAGAATAAAAGTGTCTTAAGTTCTCTAAATGAAAGGTTGTTATAACAGCTTTATGGGAAGTTGTTATGACGACTTAAGAAGAAGTAATAAGATGGTTTAAAAATGTTATGTAAGGAAAATCACATCGAGCCTACACATAGGCCGGATTACGTTATGAAATACACCAAGCCTACAAATAGGCCGGATTACGCCATATTACCCCGAGCCTACACATAGGCCGGGTTACGTCATCTTACACCGAGCCCCACAGGCGGATTATGTTATATGATTCCACAAGACACCGAGCCCCACAAAGCGGCCGGATTATGTTATATGATTCCACAGTACACCGAGCCACACAGGCGGGCCGAATTATGTTATATGATTCCACAGTACACCGAGCCCCACAGGCGGGCCGAATTATGTTATATGATTCCACAGTACACCGAGCCCCACAGGCGGGCCGGATTATGTTATATGATTCCACAGTACACCGAGCCCCACAGGCGGGCCGGATTATGTTATATGATTCCACAGTACATCGAGCCCCACAGGCGGGCCGGATTATGTTATATGATTCCACAGTACACCGAGCCCCACGGGCGGGCCGGATTATGTTATATGATTCCACAGTACACCGAACCCCACAGGCGGGCCGGATTATGTCACATGATTCATCAGTACACCGTGTCCCGCAAATGGGCCGGATTATGTTATGAAAGATATGTAAGTTATGTGGAAAAACTGGATTAAACTCTTAAGTATGTATGTAAGAATATGTTGTTAAATCTTATTGAAAGAAGGAAAGGAATGATTAATATATGATTGATTTCAGAAGTTAAAAATGGCATTCTTTTCTACAGTTATGATTTGATTCTTGCACGTTATTTCTGTTCCATATTCGATACCTGTTGTGATCGACTTTTCGGCCGCGTTAAATGTCCGCAGGTTTAGGTACACAGTGTGGATCCGCGAGCTTAGGATCCTGGTTCAGCATTTTTAGATGGCTCCGATGTTCCGGAGTTGTCATGGCTATATATATCCAGGGGTATGACGGGACCCTGTCCCGCCACAGTTGTATTTCTTAGAGGTCTGTAGTCACATATTGTGGGTCTGTTTGTAAAGAAAGGAGGCAACTGCTTCGTTTATGTATGTACGTCCAGGAAGGTAGCCCTATCGGCTAACCTGTTGTTTTACTTCCGTTGTTTTATTTATAAGTTTCATGTATGTTCCGCTGATTATCTCTGATGTTTACCTGTAAGGGTGCCCAGGTAGGGCACCAGTCGCGGTCCCGGGTCGGGTCGTGACACCCACTACACCGATGGAGATGCACAGCTTTTTGGGCCTTGCAGGCTATTATCGGAGGTTTGTGGAAAAGTTTGCTTCTATTTCAGCACCTTTGACTAAGCTGACTCAGAAGGCAGCTATGTTCCGGTGGACGGATACTTGTGAGGAAAGTTTCCAGTTGCTAAAGGAGAAGTTGACGACCGCCCCAGTTCTTACTCTTCCAGAGGGTTTAGATGGATATGTGGTTTATTGTGACGCGTCAGGTGTCGGGCTTGGGTGCGTGCTGATGCAGCACGACAGAGTTATAGCTTACGCATCTCGACAGCTTAGGAAGCATGAGAAGAACTATCCCACACATGACTTGGAGTTGGCAGCAGTGATTCATGCCTTGAAGATCTGGAGACATTATTTATATGGAGTTCATGTGGACATTTACACAGACCACAAGAGTCTCCAGTACATCTTCAGCCAGAGGGAGCTGAACTTGCGACAGAGACGGTGGTTGGAGCTACTTAAGGATTACGATGTTGATATTCTATACCACCCAGGGAAGGCCAATGTAGTTGCAGATGCCCTTAGTCGCAGATCGATGGGTAGTCTGTCTGATGTTCAGCCAGAGAAGAGGGATATGGTCCGAGAGTTACATCAGCTAGCGAGCCTTGGGGTTCGTTTGGTTGATTCTGATAGTGACGGAATTCGGGTTCAAGAGGTTGTCGAGTCTTCCATCATTGAGGAGGTGAAGAGGCGACAGTATGAGGATCCGATTTTGGTACGGTACCGAGATGCAGCTCTCCGTAGGAGGCGGTCTATTTGAGGTAGCGCATGGGTGCTAAGATTCGAGGGTCGGTTGTGTGTTCCCGATGTGACAGGACTTCGTCAGCAGATTTTGGGGGAGGCACACAATGCTCGTTATTCTATTCATCCGGGATCGACTAAAATGTATCGTGACCTCAGATGCGTGTATTGGTGGGATGACCTAAAGAGGGACGTTGCGAGTTCGTACGCAGGCCGAATTGTCGTGAGTTAAGATTGAGCACCGAAGCCGGTGGCATTGCAGGATATTGATATTCCGACTTGGAAGTGGGAGGTGATAAATATGGATTTTATTACAGGACTACCTACCACTCAGAGGAAACATGATTCCATTTGGGTGATTGTCGACAGGCTGACGAAATCAACCCATTTTCTTCCGGTCAGAACGATGTTCTCAGCTGAGGACTATGCCAGATTATATATTAGAGAGATTGTGAGACTGCACGGAGTCCCGGTGTCGATTATATCAGATAGAGGAGCCCGGTTCGCTAACTTCGGAGGTCCTTTCGTGGGATTAGGGACACGGTGAGTCTCAAGACGCATTTCATCCTCGCACCGACGACAAAGCCGAGTGCACTATCCGGACAACGAGGATATCTTTGCGGGCTTGTGTTATTGATTTCAGGGGTAGCTGGGAGGATCATTTGCCTCTTGTGGAGTTTTCTTACAACAACAGCTACCATTCCGGGATTCAGATGGCGCCTTATGAGGCCTTATACGGGAGGAAGTGCAGGTCACCTATAGGCTGGTTCGAGGTGGGAGAAGTTCAGTTAGTCGGGCAAGACTTAGTTCAGCAGACAGTGGATAAGGTGAAACTTATCCAGGAGCGGCCGTGATGGCGGCGTAGTCGGCAAAAGTCGTATGCAGACCATCGGCGTCGACACTTGGAATTTGAGGTAGATGATTGGGTTTTTCTAAAGGTATCGCCCATGAAGGGCGTGATGAGATTTGGAAAGAAGGGGAAGCTTAGCCCAAGGTACATTGGGCCTTACCAGATTGTCCGGAGGGTAGGCAAGGTTGCTTATGAGTTGGATCTCCGTCCGATCTAGAGGCGACATCCAGTGTTTCATGTGTCTATGTTGCGGAAATGTATTGGAGACCCATCTAGAGTACATCCGATTCATGAGGTTCAGGTAACAGAGGAGTTATCGTATGAGGAGAGTCCCATAGCGATACTCGATCGTCAGGTTAGGCGACACGGACAAAGGATGTGGCTTCCGAGTCTTATGGCGGAACGAGAACAGAGAGATGATGGGAAGCGAGAGGATGACATGATGAAGAAATATCCTCACTTATTCCCTATACCTCCGTAACCCACGTTCTAAAATTGTTGGTCTTTAAATTTAGTATTTATGCTTGAGTTTTGTTGTGGCCGAAGCGTCTTTATTTGAGTCTATGCCGATATTGTAATTTGAGTAAGTTTGTAGGGAACATTCGGGACGAATGTTTCTAAGGGGTGGGAGAATGTTATACCCCGTGGTTCGGCCCGACCGCGATCGGGTCTCAGCCTTGGCGCCGAGGCGAACGCGCGCCAAGCGGTGATTGAAGCCGCGCGCCGGTCGGGCCGCGCCGAAAGTATCGAGGGTCGCTGAAGTTTCAGCGCGCGGCCGAAGCGAGCTGCGCGCCGGAAGGCCGCGGCGCCGGAAGATCCGAGGGTTCGCAGGAGTTGCGGCGCCGGGAAGCAGGGCCGCGGCGCCGAGGCGGGAAATCAGGCGGAAAAACTTAGGAAAAGTCAGATTTTTATTTTGAAAGGGCCTGAGTGGGGGACAAGTGTCCCCCCCCATCTGATTTTTACATGCAATATATTGACCAAGTCTTAAAGACTTGGTCCTTTGTCATCTCTCTTTGAAAAACCTCTTCCTTCTCTCTAAATATTTCAAGCTCCTTCTCTCTAAAAATCCAAGAGGATTCTAGCCTTAAGAAAAATCTGAAAAATTAAAAGACAAGAAGGAAGCTTGTGGCTAGCTTGTGAAGGTGGTGGTGGTGGTATTCTTGGTAGGAAGGCTAGCAAATTGTTGGATAAAATTTGGCTAAAGCTCTAAGGTAATGATTCTTCCTCTATTATTAGTTTATAGAGTTGCATGTTAAGAAGAAAATACTTATGGTGGTAAATAATGCTATTAGAGTCATTGCATGCAAGAAATGTGGGTTGGGTATGAAGGATTTGGCTAAAGAGATATTATGAGCATGTTATAGCCTACAAACTACTTTAGAATTGTTAAGTGTATTATTATAACTTATGGGGCAGAATTTTACACACCCAAGATTAGATGTGTAATCCCCTTTGTGTTGGTTTGGATGTTGGGCCTTAATGAGGCGTTTGAGTGTTTAAAATCGGCCTTTGAAAAAGGTGGCAAAGTGAGTAGAAACAAAGGAAATGCTGCCCAATTTTCCTTAGGAATTGGTAACTTGAATTTGGAATTTCTACATTGAAATTAGAGGTTAATAAACGCACTATGGTTGTTATAGGTTGACATATTACTTGCGATAGTTGGACTTAGCAAGTGGATTGACCGAAGAGGTATGTAGAGCTTTCCTATCTCTTGAGCATGAATAGTCGTATCTATGTAGTACGGTATACGTACAAGATTTGATAATCTACACTTGTTTTAAAGTATATGATGCTTGTTTCATTTCAAAAGTATAAGTCCTTTGGATTTAGGGAAAATGTATTTGACAAAGGAATAACGCTAATATAATGGCTTTATGGGAAGTTGGTTATATTAGTTTTCTTGAAAGGTTCACAAGGAAAGGTTTACTCTAATTAAAACAAGTACGGATAAAGGATTTGAAACTTAGAAAGGTGAATTGATTTTTAGGCATTGGTTGCCTAAGGTTTTAAAGGAAATGAAGTCACTTGATTTAGAAGCCTATTATATTTCTAAAAGGAAATGTGACTTGTCTTGAAAAGAAATCGTAACTTGATACTATGGTGAATAGTATCTTGGAATCTTTGTATAAAAAGAGTTTTTCTTAAAAAGTTAGAAGTACATGGTACTTGGGTTGAATTCCCGGATTTTCTATTAAAAGACATGTTAGTGCCTTAGGATACTAAAATGAGAGGATATATTAATAATGTTAATAAGAAGTTAGGGGATTTCTTAACTTGCTTATGACATGATAGGCCGGTAGTGCTTATGTATGGTATGATAGGCCGGTAGTGCTTATGTTGTGTATAAGAGCCGGATGAGCTATGTTATATATTTGTATTATTACTGGTAAACCCCGGTTATTATCTATGCCATGGATTTGCTACCCATGATGCGAGCGGCGCTTGCACTCACGCGGATCCCGACCACGTGATCCATGCGGGTGAAATAGTCCCATGCGAGTACGGCGATGGTACTCATGCGGGTCCACAGGATCCATGCGGGTGAAATAGTCCCATGCGGGTGAAATAGTCCCATGACGAGGCGGATGACCTCATGCGGGTCCACATGACCTATGCGGGTGAAATAGTCCCAGGAGTAGGATTGCTTAATGATACTACGGGCGAGGTACCCTGTTTTGATCGTGAGCCTCCTATTTTTATGCTATAAGTTTTATACTCGTTACTCTCATTGTTAGTAAGGCACAGTGCAAGGGAATTGATTTTTATCTATGACTCCAGCTTATCTTTGACTTGTGATATTACTACAGTATTTTCCAGTTTTACATACTTGGTACGTCAGATCGACCCTTCCTGGGCTGCGTTCATGCCGCAGGTAAGGGAAAGAAGGTGGTAGATCCTCATTCCTAGGATCTTTTACTCAGGTGTCAGGAGCTCCATTTCTTCGGAAGCTCGACTTTTGGTATGGTTCTTCCTGGAGTTGTTGATATTTTGTACATTCAGGGGCATGACGGGGCCCTGTCCCGTCATAGTATTACTCATTCTTAGAGGCCTGTAGTCTTGTCATAACTTGGGTTGTTAAAGGATATAGCTGTTCGGTTTTATGTACTTTTGGGGTAGCCATTTTGGGCTAGACTATTTATACCATTATGGTTGTTTTATTTTGAGTTTATATTCCGCTGGTTTTCTCTGATGTTGTGTCACAAGGGTGCCCGGGTCAAGGCACCGGTCACGGATCCGGGGTCGGGTCGTGACAGATGGAATCAGGCGGGCACTGACGAAATACAGCCAACCCTTGGTTGTTTTGTTGAACTGACACCTGCTCAGTCCTCTTGACCCATTTCTGGCAAATTCATATGCAGCCCCAGGGTAGCTCACTGTGCCTGCGACGGCATTCCAGTCGATGTTGTTGGAGTTTCTGGACCATGTTCTAAAATAGCTCCAATAATCATCTCCTCCTTCAACATCAACTGTTTTCAATAACACATTTACCACTTCTGCCGTCACAGACACATATCGTCCCCTCACGAAGCATCTATCGTCCACCTTCTCCGTAAAGTTAGCATAAAATTCTCGCACCATCACTGTGTTCATTGGTGCTATCTTTTCCGGGTTAACAAATCTTTTCCACCCCATCATCTCAATCATCGCCCGAATGGGCTCATAGACATCCCCCTCCCCAAGCGACTCCATTTGATAATCCATTCCTCTTTCAGGGATTAAAGGTCTAGTACTAAGTTTTTTGTATCTCTCATGAGCTCTTTGGCTGACAAACCTAGTATCATCATATTTAGGGGCTGAGGTGGATGTGGAAGCTCTTTTCTTTCTGGCAGACATGTTTAGATGACTTTTTGCAGCGTTTCCTTTGTATCAACAATGTTACCCAACACTATCACCCAACAACTAGCAGCTACAACACCTATCACCCCCAAACTTCACTTAAGAAGCTCCTGCACAACACCCACACTCACCTCGTATACTCTTCCTCAAAATCTCACAACCACTTTCAACACCCCTACACCTTCACAGATACAAAACCTCTGATGCGCGGTAAGATGCACACACTTTAAACGCAAGTGCACGTTATCGTGACAAGTAGTATAGTCTTGATAAGACCGAATATCGTCCTCAAGGATTAGGGTTCAATTACCAACTATCTATTTTCTAGTATCTATTTGGTGAATTGATAATTGATTTGTTGTTTATAACTAAGAATTATGCAAGCTATTTAAATATAAAGATTTATTTCAGTGGTGATGAGAATAGGGCTTCCATGTATCCTTACTATCCGCTTATGCTACTTACTAATGCATTAACTTATGGTATTCTTCTTTTGGAGAAAGCAGGTTTACGAAATCGTTTTATACTCCCGTTAGGGTTATATAACCACTCAACCCCAGTATCGCACCTTACCTACCTTTCGGTGATAAGGATAACTCTATAGGAGGATTAAGAACAAAAACCTAGTTGACCGTCACGCACAATGCACAAAATTAGGGTTGTTAAGCCTCTCATCAACGTTACATAAATAATTGAGGTATTTTCATCCCCAATCCAAGAATGTCTACCCAACTTACAGCATATTCACACTCCCCCCCCCCGTGCGGAATCGGTTTAGAAATCATATAGTGATAATTAGTTGTCAATTAATTACCAAGAATTCAACTCAATTATTGGATAGATCTCACAATAAGAAAAATAACCATAAGCATGCATTAATTTATAACATAAGTCTCTAGCAATTCAACATGGAAAGCCCTATAAGAGAATTAGTTCCTAGCCATTGATATGACAAGAACTAATTTCATGTTCATCATACAAAATAGAAATAAAGAACAAGAAAGGGAAAAGAAATTACTAAACTAATGGTATCCAATCTCCACGCAAAAGTCTTGTCTTTGTGCAGAAGGGAACCTCAAAACCGCCTAGGGTTCTCCTTTTATAGCCGCAAACCGCCTCTCTTTCCTTCAGGCCCGCCTGCAATTTCGTCAAAAGACCTAATTTTTCCGCGTCGGCGCCGCGACCCTGCAGACAGGCGCCGCGGGGCCGGAAGTTCTGCAATCCGTCGGGTGTTTTGGCGTCGCGGCCCTGATATCTGCTGTCTGAGGGGCGCCGCGGCGCTGCATCTCATGTAGCTTCTCGGATGTTTAGCGCCGCCGCTCGCTTTTGTCTTTGGCGAGCCGCGCTACTGGATCTTCTGCAACTTCTCTGAATAGTGGGCGCCGCGACCGCTGATCGCAGGAGGCGCGCTACCGTCCGATTTTACCCTCGTTCGCCACTTTCTCTGCTTTCGACTGCATCTCCTCTTTTGCCCTCTTTTTGCTCCTTTTCCGCCATTTGGCCATTTTAACCACTTTGACTCAAAAGAAAGAAAAACTATCCTAATACGACACTTATATGTGCAACATGGGACAAAAGACTAACTAAAACTGACTCAAAAAGGTGTATATAAAATACACCGATCAACCTCCTCAAATCTACTACCTCCTTTTGATTATAGTGAAGCTCTCAAGAAAAGATAAAGATTACCTTTGACGGTGTTCTTCAAGATTCTCTTGCTCCTAATGATGATTTGAGGTAATGGGGTGAGGGTAGTTGTTTAGGATGGTTAAGGGTTTAGGGAATTTAAGAACTTTGGTTGTGTTTGGGTTTGGTTTATGGAAGATTTTTAGGTAAAGTGTGGATTTTCGTGGTTTTGTGGAGAGGAAGGTTTAGGTTTTGATTTGGAATTGGGGAAAAATCGGATTTGGGGCGTCTTTAATTTCTGGATTTCCGCCTCGGCGCCGCAACTTCTGCACTCTTCTGTATTTTCTGCGCCACGGCGCCATTTGGCGTGGCGCGCGGACTTAATTTTTACGACTTTTGGCGCGCGACCAGAATCGGGCGCCGCGACGAATCTATCGCGCTTTTCTCTTTTAGCGCGCTAACCCGATTTTCTGGAAATCCCTTTTTCATTTTGGCTTATCTTCAGTTTTTGCCCTCCACATTCTTGTCCCTGCACCTTTCATCACAACCCATAAACAAGAACCCAAGACCGTGAGACTGTTCAAGATAAAAAAAAAAAAAAACTAAAGACAGAAATTAAAATAACATAATTAAAAATATTGGGTTGCCTCCCAACAAGCGTTGTCTTTAACGTCTTTTAGCCGGACGCAATTAACCTTTACGAGTGCCCATTGGATCCTTCTGCGAACTGCTTGCAATCCGCAGAGTTATTGTTGCAGGTCTCACTTTTCCTACAACCATCTGTTCAAACAAGGGCCTCAAACATAAAATTATCCCCCAAGTACACAAGATAGGCTTGTCTTTTAGGCTCTCTATAATGTAGGGATCAGTGAAATTTCCTACATCTCTCAACTTTAGGGGGTGCCCTTGAAGGTATGGACTTTCTATTTGGGGATCAACAATGATATATAGTGGTGTTTCTTCTGTAATAGGTGCAGGAAAAAGATTTTCCAAGGAATCCAACAAGATGAATGATTGGATCTCAGTAACCTTTTCCTTCTCTAAACCAATTATCTCGCCAGATTCCTCAACAGCTGGGTGTGGTTCAGGCTCCTCAATTTGCTTACCACCTCCCATAATGATGTCGCTAGGCAGATTTGCTTGAGTTGTATTGCTCATCTTATCCATCAGTTGCCTTATTTGTGTCTCCAAATTTCTGAGGGACACTCTTGTCTCAGCCATACACTGAGCCTGGCACTTGGTGAGCTTGAGTATGCCTGCCTGCAACTCATCTCGATCTTCCTCTAGAACCTGTGGGTTAAGCTGTTGTTGATGACTCCACTGTCTCTGATAGTAGTAGTCCATACATATATATATATATTTGATTTTTTTTTGTTTTTGTTTTTTTCGAATTTAACCTGCAAAATAAGAAAACAACAAAAGGTGATAAAAAATGCTCGCAGAACAAGTTAGAAGCTTGTTCTTGGAGCAACCAAATTAGAAATTAAGAATAGTTAAATTTGATATTGAACTATGCCAATCCCCGGCAACGGCGCCAAAAACTTGATGCGCGATTTATGCACACACTTAAACGCAAGTGCACGTGTCGTGTCAAGTAATATAGTCTTGGAAGACCGAGTTATCGTCCTCAGGGATTAGTGCTCAAGTACCAATTTCTATTCTTTGTTATCTATTTGGTGACCGAATATTGATTTGTTGTTTATGACTAATAATTATAAAAACTAATTAACTATGTTGTTTACTTTAGTAATGATGGAAATAGGGCTTTCAAATCTCCTCAACTATCCGCTTATATTACTTATTAATGCAATTGACTATGGTTCTTCTTCTATTGGAGATAGCAGGTTTACTAATCCATTTTATACTCCTGTTAAGGTTATATAAACACTCAACCCTAGTACAACACCTTTCTACCTTTCGGTGATAAGGTTGACTCTAGAGGAGGATTAAGAACAAAAACCTTATTAATGCTACACAAATAATCGGGGTATTTTCATCCACAATTCAACCTATGTCTATCCAACTACAGCATAGTCACAACCTCCCCTTTCGGATTTCGGTTAGAAATCATATAAGTAATGATAATTAATGATCAAGTAATTACCAAGAAATCAAAACATATATTGGATAAATCTCAACAATAAGTAGAAAAACCACAAACATGCATTAATTCATAAATATAAGGTTCAAGTGAATTGACATGGAAAACCCTATATTAGAATTAGTTCCTAGCCATAGACATGACAAGAACTAATTCAATATCCAACATAAACTGAAAATAAAGTAAAAGAAAGACAAGAAATTACTAAAGAAAGGTCTCCAATCTTGAACTCCAAGATGTGTTGTGAATTGGCAAGAAAGGGAACCCTTAAAACTGCTCTAGGGTTCTCCTTTTATAGTTTCAAAAACGAGTGCAGGGTTTTCCTTCAGGCCTGACCCATTATTCAGCCGAAATTCTGACTTTTCCGCGTCGCTGGGTTCTCGCAGAATCAGCCGGCGCCGCAATCTCGTTGTAGAGCGCGCGCGCTGGAACTTCTGCAAGCTTCTGAATATTAGGCGTCGTGGCGCCTGGCCTGTGTCTGTGCCTGGTTCACCACTTTCTCGCATTTCGAGCTCTGGAATCTCCGTTTTTGCCCTCTTTTCGCTCCTTTTCCGCCAAAGAGCCACTTTAACCAATTTGACTCAAAAGAAAGAAAATCTATCCTAAGACGACACGTATTTGTACAAAAATGGATAAAAGACTAACTAAAATGACTCAAAAAGTGTATATAAAATACACCGATCAGTGACAGACCGCAAGGAAACCTCTCTAGAAACACAGTGAATGAACCCAAGGAAACAGTGTAAAGCAATCAACTTGAGGAGTGTAAAGCAGTTAGAGCAGGTTGCACCCCCACCAGTGGTTGAAAAGGAGAATGAAGTGGAATAGATAGTTAATGCAGAGAAAAATGGGGTTACTGATGACCGCCCTATGTTAGAGAAGACTCCACCAGTAGTTATGAGGGAATATACAGACAAAATTCCATACTCTTAAATACTGCAGAAGAAGTCTCTAGATAAGCAGTTTTTGAAATTCTTAGAGGTATTCAAAAAGCTGCATATCAATCTTCCATTCATTGAGGCCTTGGAGCAAATGACTGCATATGTGTAGTTCATGAAAGACATACTTTTTAAGAAGAGGAAGCTGGCAGACTATGAGACAGTGGTGCTGACAGAGGAGTGCAGTTATATTCTGTAGAAGAGACTTCCCTCAAAGTTGAAAGATCTAGGGAGTTTCACCTTACCTTACACTATAGGGAAGGTGACATGCAAGTAGACTTTATGTGATTTGGGGGTAAGTATCAACCTGAAGCCCCTCTCTGTGTTTAAAAGACTTGGTTTGGGGGAAGCAAAGACAGCCACAATCACTTGCAGCTAGTTGATCTCTCTATAGTGCATCCCCGAGGAATAATTGAAGATGTATTGGTGAAAGTGGGCAAATTTATCTTACCTGCTGATTTCCTCATCCTTGATATAGAGGAAGATGAGAATATGCCAATGATCCTTGGGAGACCATTTCTAGCCACATGGAGGGCACTGATTGATGTTGAGAAATGAGAGTTAAAACTCCGAGTCCAAGATGAGGAGATGATTTTCAAAGTTTTCAAGTCACCCACTGAACCTCAAGTCAATGATATATGTTTTGCCATTGAGATAGTTGACAAGGGTGTCTCTGATAAAAACCTCACAAGTAATAAGGCTCGTGAAGTAACATTAAAGCAGCATGAAGAACTTGATGGTAAGACTTCTGAACTCAGCCCTGCGAAATAAAATATGAGAAGGAGAAAGAGAATGGTTTTGAAATGGATATGTGGAGGGGATACTCTACCCACTTGATTGACTAAGAAAAATGCGTCTGGCTAAAAGACGTTAAAGACAACGCTACTTGGGAGGCAACCCAATGTTTTTAATTATGTTATTTCAATTTTTGTTTTAGTTGTTTTATTTTGTCTTGAACAGTCTCACGGTCTTGGTTTCTTGTCTTATATTTTTGGATGACAGATGAAAGGCAAGACTCACTCCGAAGGGTTAACAATGCAAAAACTGGAGGGCACTGGAATTTTTCAGAGGAATTAGCACCGCGGTGCATGGAGCAAAGACCGCGGCTCCTCACGGGCAGTGTGCACAGTAATTTTTCCTTTCTTCCAGACCTCCGTTATGACCGATGTGTTATGTCAGTAAGTTGTCTCATTTTTTTTAGTCTTTACACATTGAGGACAATGTGTCGATTAAGTTTGGGGGGAATCTTATTTTGTTTTGTTGTTGGTTTTGAGTCTTTCAGTCGTCTTTTTGTTTTTTTTATGTGTTTGTGAGTCATAATTTTTTAATTTATGGATCATGTATATTGTAGTTGCTGAAGATATTAAGTGGATTAATTGGGATAATGTAATGGAATTAAAAGCAAAAATCTGGGTGTTTAAATTAAATATGCCAAAAAATCATGACATCTAATTATTTGGATATTTATGATTAGCCTATGTGTTGTCAATTATGGAAAGAAAGGTTTAAAATATCTAGAACACCTGATTTTTTGTTATTTGAGGCGAAATAGTTAAGATATACATGTTTAGCTTTACTGTTTCTAAAGTGATACGACCTTTACTATTTTTACAGTGAGGTGACTTTACTGTTTCTACAATGCGGTCGCTTTATTGTTTACAACAGTGCATTGGCTTTTCGATTTGCTACAATGAAAGTACTATTTGCTACATGTAAAAAGCTGAAATTATTACATTTTTGTCAAAAAATTTACAGTCTTCATGTCTGCTGGAATTTTCTTGTTTTGATTGCTGAAGCAATATATTCAATAGATGCTTGTCGTTTGCTATCTTTTCAAGAGTTGTTTTGTCTGCTTGCTATTTCTGCTATTTTCTTCTTGTATTTTCCTTCCTTGATTGTGGTAGTATGACGTAATATATGACTTGCTGCCATTATCTTCCCATTTTTGTCTTCCTTTCATCATCTAATAACCCTAAAGAGGGAAGGATATAGATGGTAAAGTTAGTATTTGTTCTTATCAATTTTATTAGATATCATATAAGTAGTACGAAAGCGATTATTATAAGATCAAAAATTATTTTTTAATTAAAAGACTACAACCTTCTACCAATATTTAACATCATAATTGCAGAGATTATACTTATCAAGATTATAATTAGAAACATATAGTCTGAAAACATACCTCCTCGCAGAGTTTTAAGATCACCGGAGATACTCTACCCACCCTGGCTCTTTCTCCCTTTTCTTCACTCTGAATTCACGGGATTAATTGGCCTAGGTGATGGGAGTTACTCAACAGATTCTTTCTTAAATCCTTTTAAGAGATGTTGTTTACTGACTAGTATGGTTCTAAGTATAATGTAACGACCCGTTTGGTCGTTTAGCACTTTAAGACTACGAAAAGGGTATGGGATTTTAGGGTATTTAAATTATTGGATTTTTGATATGCAATTTGGACAGAATTTTAATTATGTAAATAAAGTGGGCCAAGCCCGCTACCCTTTTGGTAGGGCACACGACTTTAGCTAAGGAAAAGGGGGAGGGGGAAGTAACACAGTAGCAAGAGTTGGAAAACAAAGAAAAGAAAAACCTTAGTGACAAGAAAAAAAAACATTGCAGCCAAAAAGAAAAGAAAGAAACGGGAAAACCCTACTGCTTGAGGAAAAAAAAAGGAACGCTGGAAAATAAAGGAGAGGAAGAAGGGAACGAGAGCAGCCAGAAGAAGGAGGAAGGAAGAAAAGAAAAAAAAAACTAGCAACTAGAAGAGGAGGAAGTGCGCAATTAAGTTCAGGTTAGATTCTATGGTTGAGTTAATCTATTCATGATTCTTATAATAGTGTGTTTTAGAATGAAATCAAAATTCAAAAAGTCATTACACGGAAATTTCCACAATCCACTTGAATAAGAGAAACTTGAGGGATGTAACATGACATAATGATTACAACAGCATATTAAACGTGAATACTTTATAAATCCGTAAAGAATATAAAATATGGGCTGAATGAAAGTTGTATATTACTCTGTTCCCGTCAGTTTAAGATCTTACGAAGATAAATCCGAGTTATGGTTTGAAAGTTATGGCTGTTTAAAGTTTCTAGCCCGATTCAACCGAAATCCAGACGAGCAGCATGTAAAACTTGAAAACTATACAAATACGTAAGGAATATAAGAATATGTGCTGAATGAGAATTGTATAGTTCGTTGTTCCCGTCAGTTTGAGACCTTACGGAGAAAAATACGACTTATGGTTTGGGAGTTATGATTGTTTAAGGTTTCTGCCTTATTTTACAAAAATTCTGGTAACACAGATTTCATAGGGTTGTTTCCTTCGTAAATTTTCACCCACTACATTAAGTACTGTCATATGGGATTCGGTATAATAATAGATCCTAATGTTGTCTTCGATGTGGTACAATAAACACCTGATTTGGAGTTACGAATTTAATGTTATATCCTTTACAAGCGGGAGATACGAGAAAGTTGAAAGAAATGAATGATATTTGAATTTCCTGAAGCTATGCTAATATTTTTATATGTGTAGGGGTTTAGTCATACAATTGAAGTGGTAAAAATATTGTTAATATAAACGTAGCAATATGGGTGTCCTTAGATTCGTATTATAACGTAGTTCACATGTTTTCTAGATTTTAATCGTTCAGAGGCTTTACGCAAGGGAAAGGCATTGGCTTGATTGTTCGTGGCACCCGCTCGACATTGAGGTAGGTTATGGTTTACTTTAGTTAGACTCTGATTAGAGAATCGTATGTAGTTGTAGGAAGTGACAGGGATAGCATGATAGGCCTTCGGGCATGAAGTGGAGATGAGTTACAATTACGTTGGTTTCGTCAGCTGTTATGTGGGCTTGTCGCCATATGTGATATTTTCTGTGATTATCACCTGATTGCATCTCCGCTGCATAATGGCTCACTTGTATTGTGAAATAAAAGAATTGTGATGTTGATAATTGAACATAGGACATTGATATGACTTGTACTTGTCGATTATATATTTGTGATATGTGTTGAGACTGATTGAGAGTGATTGATAAACTCCGAGGTTTCTGCCGGAGATTAGAATGATTGATAACTCCGAGGTTGCTGCCGGAGATTGAGAGTGATTGAGCAACTCTGAGGTCCTTTCCGGAGATTGCGAGTGATTGATAGCCTCTGAGGTTCTATCCAGAGAGCACGAGTGATACATGGACTTAGCGGGTCCCCCATGTGTCATGGCTTTGAAGGCATTGTCTTAGCATGTATGTACGAGAGTGGAGTGAGGGAGAGGTGACTATTGAATTGTATTGCTTCCATCTACTCTTAGTTTTAACTGCTCATTTGGTAAACTTATATATGTCTTGTTTGATTTCAGAATTTCTTATATTTTGACTTGTATAGGATACGTAACCATACCTGTTTGTTCTATGTGCTACTTGTTAGTTTCAACTCTCCATGCGTTATCTAATCACTGTCGGCCTATAATGGTTACCGGTACTAGTGTTGTACTGATACTACTTTTGCTGCACTTTTGTTGAGTGCAGAGTACGATCCAGGTTCCAGTTCTACACCCTGTGGCTGATTCGCGAGGTGGACATCTTCTAGTCATTCAGGGTGAGCTACTTGGTCGTCCGTGGCCCCTCAAGGGCTTCTTAGTTATTTCCATTTTTCGTTGGTTATTGACAGACAGTATGTAGCCTTCGGACATTCTTTCAGACTTCTATTTTTCAGACTTATTAGTGCTCTTGTACCCTTTTGACCAGATTTTGGAGAATTTTGTATTTGAGACTTGGTAGCTTCTTTTTCTTTTATTTTCTGTTTATTTAACTTGTTAATGAGAATGTGGTTCGCCTACTCGGGGGAATAGGGTAGGTGTCATCACGACTTGTGAATTGGGTCGTGACAAATTTGGTATCAGAGCTCCTAGGTTAATCGGTCTAATGAGTATAAGAGCAATGTCTAGTAGAGTCTTGCGGATTGGTACGTAGACGTCCGTACCCATCCTCGAGAGGCTATAGGACATTTAGGAAACACTCCACTTCTTTCTCTTTTCGTGCTAGTTCAATCTGATTGGTATCTAGTTCATTCCTTTTCGTTGCGAGATTATTCAAATTGGTATCTTAAAATCATTTCTATGTTCTCTCATAAATGGTGAGGACGCGATCAACTACTACTGTGATCAGAAATATAATAATGGAGAGTCGTCAATATAGTGGCAACACAAGGAGAAAGAAGACCAGCCATCACTCTACCACAAATCACTTTATATGCAGAATGGAGGGATTTGACAGCAAAATCAAAAGATTCATTAATAGAAATGATCCAGTTACAAGAGATATTCTGATCCCTAAAGTGAATTATTCCTATGCGGAACCTGTCAAGAAGTAGATGACAGTCAGGGGAGGCACTCCCTATTTCTATACAGTCACAGAACAATCGAGCAGTAATCTCAGGGGGTTCCTCATCCCTAGAAAATGGTTTATTGAGCATATGCCCTGTTGGGAGATTTCCCGGCGATGTGGTCGAAAGGCTCAAGAAGGTGGTGCATAAATTGGTGGATAGTTAACAAATGACATTAATTGGAGGAATAAAACAATGGATGCGGCATTAATAACAAATGAATGTGTGGATACTAGACTAAAAGGTCAAACACGAGTAATTTTGCGCAAATTGGAAACAAATGAATCAGATGGATATTATTTTGTATTAGAACTGTTGGATTCTGCATTCTGATAAATGGATCTCCTGAAAGTTTCTTTCCATCTCAAACGGAACCTAATACCCAATTACCTTTTCTCTTCATTAATGTTATGGAAGAACTTAACCGTATGGTGAAACAGTCTAATCAAAGTTGTTGGTTAAGGGGGTTTAAGGTCTCAAATAAAAGTGCAACAACATAAATATCTCCTACCTTTTATATGCTGATGATACACTGATATTTTGTGATGAAAATATGGAGCAACTCAGACATTTAAGATTAATTTTGATAGTCTTTGAAACAGTGTCGGACTACACGTGAATTGGACGAAAAGTCTCTTATTTTTGGTGAATCAAGTGGTTGATGTATAGATACTTGCAAGGAGTGGAAAAGAGAACAAACGCGCCGAGAAGAAACTTCAATTGGCAAAGCAACAAAGAAAGGAGATGCTGCCGTTTCAAGTGAAGCACTTTGCTAAACAGTAAAGATGAAGGGGGTTATGTATAAGGAACTTGAGGCAGCATAATAGAAGTTTACTTATGAAATGGTTTTGGAGATTCAGTTCGGAGGAACATGATTGTGGAGAAGAGTCATTACTGTAAATATGAGCATGAGGGACAATGGTGCTCTTAAAAAGTCGCAACTCCTGTTGGAGTGAGTGTGGATTTCTATCAGGGATTTAAGGCCTCATTTTTGGAAGCAACATTAGTTACAAAGTTGGGAATGGAGTGAAGATTTCCTTCTGGAAGGATAACTGGAGCGAATGGACAAGGTATTCTGAAGGAGCTATTTCCTGACCTTTTTAGTCTGGTATTATGATGCAACAATTCATGAGGTATGGGATCAAGAGGGATGGAATCTAAATTGCAGAAGATTTCTAAATGACTGGGAGGTTAATAGATTGGTTGAACTACTCAAGGTGATGGAACAATTTCAAGAAACTACAACAAATGAAGATAGATTGATTTTGATGCAACATCATAGAGGAGAATACACAGTGAAATCTGCCTACATTTTACTCACTGTTACTGGGCATCTGGTCCTGGAAGCACGTTTGGAAAGTTAAAAAACCATATAAGGTGGCTTGATTTACTTAGTTTGGTAGTTTAAAAGAAGCATGTGGCACCCAAGAAAAATCTTAAGAGAACAGGGATGCAACTATGTTCTAAATGTTATTTATCTGGGAAGGAATCGGAAAGCATCAACCATTTATTTTTGCATTGTGTGGCAACTATTTTTTTTTACATAAAAGGAATCAAATGGATCATGAAAAAGCTTCCTGGAGAATTAGTTTCTTCCTGGAACATGGGAGGAAACGTGAGACTAGAAAAAATGGTGGAAAACAATTCCTGAATGTATTTGGTGATCTATAGAGAAGGAATTGTATGCCAACTTTTCCAAGTATGAGTTCTGGCACAGTTCCGTAGCATTTTTGGGACATGTTGTGTCCAAGGATGGGATTATGGTTGATCCCAAAGAGACCGAGGCGGATATGCGGAGTAGATATCCTCAGTTGTTCTACAGTTCAGGTGCCTCCTTTCCTCCACCCATAACCTTGTCGCTCGAGGACGAGCGATTGTTTGATTGGTATCTAATGTAATGACACGTTTGGTCGTTTAGCACTTTAAAGACTACAAAAAGGGTATGAGACTTTAGGGTATTTAAATTATTGGATTTTTGATATACAATTTGGGAAGAATTTTAATTAAGTAAATAAAGTGGGCCAAGCCCGCTACCCTTGTGGTAGGGTACACAACTTTAGCTAAGGAAAAAGGGGGAGGGGAAGTAACGCAGCAGCAAGAGTTGGAAAATAAAGAAAAGAAAAACCCTAGTGATAAGAAAACAAAAACAAAAAAACGTTGCAGCCAAAAAGAAAAGAAAGAAACGAGAAAACCCTACTGCTTAAGGAAAAGAAAAAGAACACTGGAAAAGAAAGGAGAGGAAGAAGGGAACGAGAGCAGCCAGAAGAAGAAGGAGGAAGGAAGAAAAGAAAAAAAAAACCTAGCAACTAGACGAGGAGGAAGTGCGCAATAAAGTTCAGGTTAGATTCTATGGTTGAGTTAATCTATTCATGATTCTTATAATGGTTTTTTGTAGAACGAAATCAAAATTCAAGAAGTCATTACACGGAAATTTCCACAATCCACTTGAATAAGAGAAACTTGAGGGATGTAACATGGCATAATGATTATAGCAGCATATTAAATGTGAAAACTGTATAAATCCGTAAAGAATATAAAAATATGGGCCGAATGAAAGTTGTATATTACTCTGTTGCCGTCAGTTTAAGATCTTACAAAGATAAATCCGACTTATGGTTTGGAAGTTATGACTGTTTAAAGTTTCTGCCTTATTTTGCAAAAATTCTGGCAACACAGATTTCATAGGGTTGTTTCCTTCGTAAATTTTCACCCACTACATTAAGTACTGTAATATGGGATTCGGTATAATAATAGATCCTAGTGTTGTATTCGATATGATACAATAAACACCTGATTTGGAGTTACGAATTTAATGTTATATCCTTTACAAGTGGGAGATACAAGAAAGTTGAAAGAAATGAATGTTATTTGAATTTCCTGAAGCTATGCTAATATTTTATATGTGTAGGGGTTTTAGTCATACAATTGAAATGGTAAAAATATTTTTAATATAAACGTAGCAATATGGGTGTCCTTAGATTCGTATTATAACGTAGTTCACATGTTTTCTAGATTTTAATCGTTCAGAGGCTCTACGCAAGGGAAAGGCATTGGCTTGATTGTTCGTGGCACCCGCTCGACATTGAGGTAGGTTATGGTTTACTTTAGTTAGACTCTGATTAGAGAATCGTATGTAGTTGTAGGAAGTGACAAGGATAGCATGATAGGCCTTCGGGCATGAAGTGGAGATGAGTTACAATTACGTTGGTTTCGTTAGCTGTTATGTGGGCTTGTCGCCATATGTGTTATTTTCTGTGATTATCACCTGATTGCATCTCCGCTGCATAATGACTCACTTGTCTTGTGAAATAAAAGAATTGTGATGTTGATAATTGAACATAGGACATTGATATGACTTGTACTTGTCGATTATATATTTGTGATATGTGTTGACACTGACATCATGTCTGTTATACTTTTTTGGTATATTATTGTTTCGATGATATTGATAAACTCCGAAGTTTCTGCCGGAGATTGAGAGTGTTTGATAAACTCCGAGGTTTCGACCAGAGATTGAGAGTGATTGATAACTCCGAGGTTGCTGCCGGAGATTGGGAGTGATTGAGCAACTCTGAGGTCCTTGCCGGAGATTGCGAGTGATTGATAGCCTCCGAGGTTCTATCCGGAGAGCACGAGTGGTACATGGACTTCGGGGTCCCCCATGGGTCATGGCTTTGAAGGCACTGCCTTAGCATGTGTGTACGAGAGTGGAGTGAGGGAGGGGTGACTATTGTATTTCATTGCTTCCATTCACTCTTAGTTTTAACTGCTCATTTGGTGAACTTATATCTGTTTTGGTTGATTTTATAATTTCTTATATTTTGACTTGTATAGGATACATAACCATACCTGTTTGTTCTATGTGCTACTTGTTAGTTTCAACTCTCCATGCGTTATCTAATCACTGTCGGCCTATGATGCTTACCGGTACTAATGTTGTACTGATACTACTCTTGCTGCACTTTTGTTGAGTACAGAGTACGATCCAAGTTCCAGTTCTACGCCCCGTGGCTGATTCTCGAGGTGGACATCTTCTAGTCATTCAGGGTGAGCTACTTCGTCGTCTGTGGCCCCTGAAGGGCTTCTTAGTTATTTCCATTTTTCGTTGGTTATTGATAGACAATATGTAGCCTTCGGGCATTCTTTCAGACTTTTATTTTTCAGACTTGTTAGTACTCTTGTACCCTTTTGACCAGATTTTGGGGAATTTCGTATTTGAGACTTGGTAGCTTCTTTTTGTTTTATTTTCCGCTTATTTAACTTGTTAATGAGAACATGGTTCGCCTGCTCGGGGGAATAGGGTAGGAGCCATCACGACTTGTGAATTAGGTCGTGACATATATAAACTTTCAAAGTAGTTTTCTCTGGTATTATGATGGTATATTGATTTGGGTTATTGATTGAAAGGGGTTTAGCTGAACATATTTAGAGAGAAGTTATATGTAAAGACTTGGCTTGGATTTCGAATGATTGTCAACGTTACAATGAGGCTCTTTATATATATAACCTCGGGTTACTACAGTGATATGACCTTTACTGTTTGCTACAGTGAGGCGGCGTTACTATTTCAACAGTGATATGGCCTTTACTGTTTGTACAGTGAGGCGACTTTACGATTTCTACAGTGCGGTGGCTTTATTGTTTATAATAGTGCATTGACTTTTCGATTTGCTACAGTGAAAAATATTATTTGCTACAGTAAAGAGCTGAAATTATTACATTTTTGTCAAATTTTTTACAGTCTTCATGTCTGTTGGAATTTTCTTGTTTTGATTGCTGAAGTAATATATTCAATGGATGCTTGTCGTTTGCTATCTTTTCAGGAGTTGTTTTGTCTACTTGCTATTTCTGCTATTGTCTTCTTGTATTTTCCTTACTTGATTGTGGTAGTATGAAGTAATATATGACTTGCTGCCATTGTCTTCTCATTTTTGTCTTCCTTTCATCAACTAATAACCCAAAAGAGTGAATGATATAGATGGTAAAGTTAGTATTTGTTCTTATCAATTTTATTAGATAGCATATAAGTAGTACGAAAACGATTATTAAAAGATCAAAAAATATTTTTTAATTAAATCTACAACCTTTTACCAATATTTAACATCATAATTGCAGAGATTATACTTATCAAGATTATAATTAGAAACATATAGCTGAAAACATACCTCCTAGCAGAGTTTTAAGATCACCAGAGATACTCTACCCACCCTGGCTCTTCCTCTATTTTCTTCACTCTACATTCACGGGATTAATTGGCCTAGGTGGAGGGAGTTACTCAACAGATTCTTTCTTAAATCCTTTTAAGAGATGTTGTTTACTGACTAGTATGGTTCTAAGTATAAACTTTCAACGTATTGTTTCTCTGATATTATGATGGTATATTGATTTGTGTTATTGACAGAAAGGGTTTAGCTGAACATATTTAGAAAGAAGATATATGTAAAGACTTGTCTTGGATTTCGAATGATTGTAAACGTTACAATGAAGCTCTTTATATAGATAACCTCGAGCTGCTACAGTGATATGACCTTTACTGTTTCTAAAGTGATACGGCCTTTACTATTTTTACAGTGAGGCGAATTTACTGTTTCTACAGTGTGGTCGCTTTATTATTTACAACAGTGCATTGGCTTTTCGATTTGCTACATTGAAACTACTATTTGCTACATGTAAAAAGCTGAAATTATTACATTTTTGTCAAAAAATTTACAGTCTTCATGTCTCCTGGAATTTTCTTGTTTTAATTGCTGAAGTAATATATTCAATAGATGCTTGTCGTTTGCTATCTTTTCAGGAGTTATTTTGTCTGCTTGCTATTTATGCTATTGTCTTCTTGTATTTTCCTTCCTTGATTATCGTAGTATGAAGTAATATATGACTTGCTGCCATTGTCGTTCCATTTTTGTCAACCCTTCATCATCTAATAACCCAAAAGAGGGTAGGATATAGTTAGTAAAGTTAGTATTTGATCTTATCAATTTTAATAGATAGCATATAAGTAGTACGGAAGCGATTATTATAAGATCAAAAATCATTTTTTAATTAAAAGTCTACAACCTTTTACCAATATTTAACATCATAATTGCAGAGATTAAACTTATCAAGATTATAATTAGAAACATATAGTCTGAAAATATACCTCCTAGCAGAGTTTTAAGATCACCGGAGATATTCTACCCACACTGGCTCTGCCTCCCTTTTCTTCACTCTGAATTCACGGGATTAATTGGCCTAGGTGATGGGAGTTACTCAACAGATTCTTCTTAAATTCTTTTAAGAGATGTTGTTTACTGACTAGTATGGTTCTAAGTATAAACTTTCAACGTAGTTTTACTCTGGTATTATGATGGTATATTGATTTGGGTTATTGATAGAAAGGAGTTTAGCTGAACATATTTAGAGAGAAGATATATGTAAAGACTTGGCTTGGATTTCGAATGATTGTAAACGTTACAATGAAGCTCTTTATATAGATAACCTTGAGCTGCTACAGTGATATGACCTTTACTGTTTTAGGCTGCAATCCGGTGATACAATATTGGCGAAAGCAAGATTCTTTTCTTTGAAAAGGCAGTCGACAGCCACCGATCGTACAGTGAGGCAGCTTTATAGTTTCTAAAGTGATACGACCTTTACTATTTTTTTCAGTGAGGCGACTTTACTGTTTCTACAGTGCGGTCGCTTTATTGTTTACAACAGTGCATTGGCTTTTCGATTTGCTACAGTGAAAGTACTATTTGCTACAGTAAAAGGCTGAAATTATTACATTTTGTCAAATTTTTTACAGTCTTCATGTCTGCTGGAATTTTCTTCTTTTGATTGGTGAAGTAATATATTCAATAAATGCTTGTCATTTGCTATCTTTTCAGGAGTTGTTTTGTGTGCTTGCTATTTCTGCTATAGTCTTCTTGTATTTTCCTTCCTTGATTGTGGTAGTATGAAGTAATATATGACTTGCTGCCATTGTCTTCCCATTTTCGTCTTCCTTTCATCATCTAATAACCCTAAAGAGGGAAGGATATATATGGTAAAGTTAGTATTTGTTCTTATCAATTTTATTAGATATCATATAAGTAGTACGGAAGCGATTATTAGAAGATAAAAAATTATTTTTTAATTAAAAGTCTACAACCTTTAACCAATATTTAACATCATAATTGCAGATATTATACTTATCAAGATTATAATTAGAAACATAGTCTGAAAACATACCTCCTAGCAGAGTTTTAAGATCACCGGAGATACTCTACCCACCCTGGCTCTGCCTCTCATTTCTTCACTCTGAATTCACGGGATTAATTTGCCTAGGTGATGGGAGCTACTCAACAGATTCTTTCTTAAATCCTTTTAAGAGATGTTGTTTACTGACTAGTATGGTTCTAATTATAAACTTTCAAAATAGTTTTTCTCTGGTATTATGATGGTATATTGATTTGGGTAATTGATTGAAAGGGGTTTAGCTGAAAATATTTAGAGAGAAGATATATGTAAAGACTTGGCTTGGATTTCGAATGACTGTAAACGTTACAATGAGGCTCTTTATATAGATTACCTCGAGTTGCTACAGTGATAGGACCCTTACTGTTTGCTACAGTGAGGTGGCTTTACTGTTTCTACAGTGCAGTGGCTTTATTGTTTACAAAAGTGCATAGGCTTTTCGATTTGCTACAGTGAAAGTACTATTTGCTACAGTAAAAAGCTGAAATTATTACATTTTGGTCAAATTTTTTACAGTCTTCATGTCTGCTGGAATTTTCATGTTTTGATTGCTGAAGTAATATATTCAATAGATGTTTGTCGTTTGCTATCTTTTCATGAGTTGTTTTGTCTGCTTGCTATTTCTGCTACTGTCTTCTTGTATTTTCCTTCCTTGAATGTGGTAGTATGAAGTAATATATGACTTGTTGCCATTGTCTTCCCATTTTCGTCTTCCTTTCATCATCTAATAACCCTAAATATGGAAGGATATAGATGGTAAAGTTAGTATTTGTTCTTATCAATTTTATTAGATATCATATAAGTAGTACGGAAGCGATTATTATAAGATAAAAAATCATTTTTTAAAGTCTACAACCTTTTACCAATATTTAACATCATAATTGCAGATATTATACTTATCAAGATTATAATTAGAAACATATAGTCTGAAAACATACCTCCTAGCAGAGTTTTAAGATCACCGGAGATACTCTACCCACCCTGGCTCTGCCTCCCATTTCTTCACTCTGAATTCAGAGGATTAATTTGCCTAGGTAATGGAAGTTACTCAACAGATTCTTTCTTAAATCCTTTTAAGAGATGTTGTTTACTGACTAGTATGATTCTAAGTATAAACTTTCAACATAGTTTTTCTCTGGTATTATGATGGTATATTGATTTTGGTTATTGACAGAAAGTGGTTTAGCTGAACATATTTAGAGAGAAGATATATGTAAAGACTTGGCTTGGATTTCGAATGATTGTAAACGTTACAATGAGGTTCTTTATATAGATTACCTCGAGATGCTACAGTGATATGACCTTTCTCGCTTGCTACAAATGAGGCGACTTTTATCGTTTTACTGATGATATGGCCTTTACTGTTTTTACAGTGAGGCGGCTTTACTGTTTCTACAGTGCATTGGCTTTATTGTTTCAACAGTGCATTGGCTTTTCAATTTGCTACAGTGAAAGTACTATTTGCTACAGTAAAAAGATGAAATTATTACATTTTTGTCAATTTTTTTACAGTCTTCATGTCTGTTGGAATTTTCATGTTTTGATTGCTGAAGTAATATATTCAATAGATGTTTGTCGTTTATTATCTTTTCAGGAGTTGTTTTGTCTGCTTGCTATTTCTGCTATTGTCTTCTTGTATTTTCCTTCCTTGATTGTGGTAGTATGAAGTAATATATGACTTGCTGCCATTGTCTTCCCATTTTCGTCTTCCTTTCATCATCTAATAACCCTAAAGAGGGAAGGATATACATGGTAAAGTTAGTATTTGTTCTTATCAATTTTATTAGATATCATATAAGTAGTACGGAAGTGATTATTAGAAGATAAAAAATCATTTTTTAATTAAAAGTCTACAAACTTTTACCAATATTTAACATCATAATTGCAGAGATTATACTTATCAAGATTATAATTAGAAACATATAGCTGAAAACATACCTCCTAGCAGAGTTTTAAGATCACTAGAGATACTCTACCCACCCTGGCTCTTCCTCTATTTTCTTCACTCTGCATTCACGGGATTAATTGGCCTAGGTGCAGGGAGTTACTCAAGAGATTCTTTCTTAAATCCTTTTAAGAGATGTTGTTTACTGACTAGTATGGTTCTAAGTATAAACTTTCAACGTATTTTTTCTCTGATATTATGATGGTATATTGAATTGGGTTATTGACAGAAAGGGTTTAGCTGAACATATTTAGAAAGAAGATATATGTAAAGACTTGGCTTGGATTTCGAATGATTGTAAATGTTACAATGAATCTCTTTATATAGATAACCTCGAGCTGCTACAGTGATATTACCTTTACTGATTTCTACAGTTAGGTGGCTTTACTGTTTCTAAAGTGATACGACCTAAACTATTTTTACAGTGAGGCGACTTTACTGTTTCTACAGTGTGGTCGCTTTATTATTTACAACAGTGCATTGGATTTTCGATTTGCTACAATGAAAGTACTATTTGCTACATGTAAAAAGCTGAAATTATTACATTTTTGTCAAAAAATTTACAGTCTTCATGTCTCCTGGAATTTTCTCGTTTTGATTGCTGAAGTAATATATTCAATAGATGTTTGTCGTTTCCTATCTTTTCAGGAGTTGTTTTGTCTGCTTGCTATTTCTGCTATTGTCTTCTTGTATTTTTCTTCCTTGATTGTCGTAGTATGAAATAATATATGACTTGCTGCCATTGTCGTTCCATTTTTGTCATCCCTTCATCATCTAATAACCCAAAAGAGGGAAGGATATAGTTAGTAAAGTTAGTATTTGATCTTATCAATTTTATTAAATAGCATATAAGTAGTACGGAAGCGATTATTATAAGATCAAAAATCATTTTTTAATTAAAAGTCTACAACCTTTTACCAATATTTAACATCATAATTGTAGAGATTATACTTATCAAGATTATAATTAGAAACATATAGTCTGAAAATATATACCTCCTAGCAGAGTTTTAAGATCACCGGAGATACTCTACCCACCCTGGCTCTGCCTCCCTTTTCTTCACTCTGAATTCACGGGATTAATTGGCCTAGGTGATGGGAGTTACTCAACAAATTCTTCTTAAATTCTTTTAAGAGATGTTGTTTACTGACTAGTATGGTTCTAAGTATAAACTTTCAACGTAGTTTTACTCTGGTATTATGATGGTATATTGATTTGGGTTATTGATAGAAAAGGAGTTTAGCTGAACATATTGAGAGAGAAGATATATGTAAAGACTTGGCTTGGATTTCGAATGATTGTAAACGTTACAATGAAGCTCTTTATATAGATAACTTCGAGCTGCTACAGTGATATGACCTTTTCTATTTTAGGCTGCAATCCGGTGATACAATCTGGGCGAAAGAAAAATTATTTTCTTTGAAAAGGCAGTCGGCAGCCACCGATCGTATAGTGAGGCGGCTTTAATGTTTCTAAAGTGATACGGCCATTACTATTTTACAGTGAGGCGACTTTACTGTTTCTACATTGCGGTCGCTTTATTGTTTACAACAGTGCATTGGCTTTTCGATTTGCTACAGTGAAAGTACTATTTGCTACAGTAAAAAGCTGAAATTATTACATTTTGTCAATTTTTTTACAGTCTTCATGTCTGCTGGAATTTTCTTCTTTTGATTGCTGACGTAATATATTCAATAGATGCTTGTCATTTGATATCTTTTCAGAAGTTGTTTTTTCTGCTTGCTATTTCTGCTATTGTCTTCTTGTATTTTCCTTCCTTGATTGTGGTAGTATGAAGTAATATATGACTTGCTACCATTGTCTTCCCATTTTCGTCTTCCTTTCATCATCTAATAACCCTAAAGAGGGAAGGATATAGATGGTAAAGTTAGTATTTGTTCTTATCAATTTTATTAGATATCATATAAGTAGTACGGAAGTGATTATTAGAAGATAAAAAATCATTTTTTAATTAAAAGTCTACAACCGTTTACCAATATTTAACATCATAATTGCAGATATTATACTTATCAAGATTATAATTAGAAACATATAGTCTGAAAACATACCTCCTAGCAGAGTTTTAAGATCACCGGAGATACTCTACCCACCCTGACTCTGCCTCCCATTTCTTCACTCTGAATTCACGGGATTAATTTGCCTAGGTGATGGGAGTTACTCAACAGATTCTTTCTTAAATCCTTTTAAGAGATGTTGTTTACTGACTAGTATGGTTCTAATTATAAACTTTCAAATTAGTTTTTCTCTGGTATTATGATGGTATATTGATTTGGGTTATTGATTGAAAGGGGTTTAGCTGAAAATATTTAGAGAGAAGATATATGTAAATACTTGGCTTGGATTTCGAATGATTGTAAACGTTATAATGAGGCTCTTTATATAGATTACCTCGAGTTGCTACAGTGATATGACCTTTACTGTTTGCTACAGTGAGGCAGCTTTACTGTTTCTACAGTGATATCGCCTTTACTGTTTTTACAGTGAGGCGGCTTTACTGTTTCTACAGTGCAGTGGCTTTATTGTTTACAACAGTGCATTGGCTTTTCGATTTGCTACAGTGAAAGTACGATTTGCTACAGTAAAAAGCTGAAATTATTACATTTTTGTCAAATTTTTTACAGTCTTCATGCCTGCTGGAATTTTCTAGTTTTGATTGCTGAAGTAATATATTCAATAGATGCTTGTCGTTTGCTATCTTTTCAGGAGTTGTTTTGTTTGCTTGCTATTTCTCCTATTGTCTTCTTGTAATTTCCTTCCTTGATTGTGGTAGTATGAAGTAATATATGACTTGTTGCCATTATCCTCCCATTTTCGTCTTCCTTTCATCATCTAATAACCCTAAAGAGGGAAGGATATAAATGGTAAAGTTAGTATTTGTTCTTATAAATTTTATTAGATATCATATAAGTAGTACGAAAGCGATTATTAGAAGATAAAAAATCTTTTTTTAATTAAAAGTCTACAACCTTTTACCAATATTTAACATCATAATTGCAGAGATTATACTTATCAAGATTATAATTAGAAACATATTGTCTGAAAATATACCTCTTAGCAGAGTTTTAAGATCACCGGATATACTCTACCCACCCTGGCTCTCCCTCCCATTCTTCACTCTGAATTCACGGGATTAATTTGCCTAGGTGATGGGAGTTACTCAACAGATTCTTTCTTAAATCCTTTTAAGAGATGTTGTTTACTGACTAGTATGGTTCTAAGTATAAACTTTCAACGTAGTTTTTCTCTGGTATTATGATGGTATATTGCTTTGGGTTATTGACAGAAAGGAGTTTAGCTGAACATATTTAGAGAGAAGATATATGTAAAGACTTGGCTTGGATTTCGAATGATTGTAAATGTTGCAATGAGACTCTTTATATAGATAACCTCGAGATGCTACAGTGATATGACCTTTACTGTTTTTTACAGTGAGACGGCTTTACTGTTTCTAAAGTGATACGGCCTTTACTATTTTTACAGTGAGGAGACTTTACTGTTTCTACAGTGCGGTCGCTTTATTGTTTACAAAAGTGCATTGGCTCTTCGATTTGCTACAATGAAAGTACTATTTGCTACAATAAAAAGGTGAAATTATTACATTTTTGTCAATTTTTTTACAGTCTTCATGTCTGCTGGAATTTTCTTGTTTGGATTACTGAAGTAATATATTCAATAGATGTTTGTCGTTTGCTATCTTTTCATGAGTTGTTTTGTCTGCTTGCTATTTCTGCTACTGTCTTCTTGTATTTTCCTTCCTTGAATGTGGTAGTATGAAGTAATATATGACTTGTTGCCATTGTCTTCCCATTTTCGTCTTCCTTTCATCATCTAATAACCCTAAATATGGAAGGATATAGATGGTAAAGTTAGTATTTGTTCTTATCAATTTTATTAGATATCATATAAGTAGTACGGAAGCGATTATTATAAGATAAAAAATCATATTTTAATTAAAAGTCTACAACCTTTTACCAATATTTAACATCATAATTGCAGATATTATACTTATCAAGATTATAATTAGAAACATATAGTCTGAAAACATACCTCCTAGCAGAGTTTTAAGATCATCGGAGATACTCTACCCACCCTGGCTCTGCCTCCCATTTCTTCTCTCTGAATTCAGAGGATTAATTTGCCTAGGTGATGGGAGTTACTCAACAAATTCTTTCTTAAATCCTTTTAAGAAATGTTGTTTACTGACTAGTATGGTCCTAAGTATAAACTTTTAACGTAGTTTTTCTCTGGTATTATGATGGTATATTGATTTTGGTTATTGACAGAAAGTGGTTTAGCTGAACATATTTAGAGAGAAGATATATGTAAAGACTTGGCTTGGATTTCGAATGATTGTAAACGTTACAATGAGGCTCTTTATATAGATTACCTCGAGTTGCTACAGTGATATGACCTTTACTGTTTGCTACAGTGAAACGGCTTTACTGTTTCTACAGTGATATGGCCTTTACTGTTTTTACAGTGAGGCGACTTTACTGTTTCTACAGTGCAGTGGATTTATTGTTTACAATAGTGCATTGGCTTTTCGATTTGCTACAGTGAAAGTACTATTTGCTACAGTAAAAAGATAAAATTGTTACATTTTTGTCAAATTTTTTACAGTCTTCATGTCTGCTGGAATTTTAATGTTTTGATTGCTGATGTAATATATTCAATAGATGCTTGTCGTTTATTATCTTTTCAGGAGTTGTTTTGTCTGCTTGCTATTTCTGCTATTGTCTTTTTGTATTTTCCTTCCTTGATTGTGGTAGTATGAAGTAATATATGACTTGCTGCCATTGTCTTCCCATTTTCGTCTTCCTTTCAATCATCTAATAACCCTAAAGAGGGAAGGATATAAATGGTAAAGTTAGTATTTGTTCTTATCAATTTTATTAGATATCATATAACTAGTACGGAAGCGATTATTAGAAGATAAAAAATCATTTTTTAATTAAAAGTCTACAACCTTTTACCATTATTTAACATCATAATTGCAGAGATTATACTTATCAAGATTATAATTAGAAACATACAGTCTGAAAACATATCTCCTAGCAGAGTTTTAAGATCACCGGAGATACTCTACCCACCTTGGCTCTGCCTCCCTTTTATTCACTCTGAATTCACGTGATTAATTGTCCTAGGTGATGGGAGTTACTCTACAAATTCTTTCTTAAATCCTTTTAAGAGATGTTGTTTACTGACTAGTATGGTTCTAAGTATAAACTTTCAAAAAAGTTTTTCTCTGGTATATTGATTTGGGTTATAGACTGAAAGGGGTTTAGCTGAACATATTTAGAGAGAATATATATGTAAAGACTTGGCTTGGATTTCGAATAATTGTAAACGTTACAATGAGGCTCTTTATATAGATAACCTCGAGCTGCTACAGTGATATGGCCTTTACTGTTTGCTACAGTGAGGCGGCTTTACTTATTCTACAGTGATACTGTTTTTATAGTGAGGCGGCTTTACTGTTTCTACAGTGCGACAGCTTTACTGTTTGCAACAGTGCATTGGCTTTTCGATTTCCTACAGTAAAAGTACTATTTGCTACAGTAAAAATATTATTTGTTGTAGTAAAAAGCTGAAATTATTATATTTTTGTCAATTTTTTTACAATTTTCGTGTCTGCTGGAATTTTCTTCTTTTGATTGCTGAAGTAATACATTCAATAGATGCTTATCGTTTGCTATCTTTTCAGAAGTTATTTTGTCTGCTTGCTATTTCTGCTATTGTCTTCTTATATTTTCCTTCATTGATTGTGGTAGTATGAAGTAATATATGACTTGTTGCCATTGTCTTCTCATTTTCATCATCTAATAACCCTAAAGAGGAAAGGATATAGATGGTAAAGTTAGTATTTGATCTTATCAATTTTATAAGATATCATATAAGTACTACGGAAGCGATTATTATAAGATCAAAAATAATTTTTTAATTAAAAGTCAACAACCTTTTACCAATATTTAACATCATAATTACAGAGATTATAATTAGAAACATATAGTCTGAAAACATACCTCCTAGCAGATTTTTAAGATCACCGTAGATACTCTACCCACCCTGGCTCTGCCTCCTTTTCTTCACTCTGAATTCATGGGATTAATTGGCCTAGGTACTGGGAGTTACTCAACAGATTCTTTCTTAAATCCTTTTAAGAGATGTTTTTTACTAACTAGTATGGTTCTAAGTATAAACTTTCAACATAGTTTTTCTCTGGTATTATGATGGTATATTGATTTGGGTTATTGACAGAAAGTGGTTTAGCTGAACATATTTAGAGAGAAGATATATGTAATGACTTGGCTTGGATTTCGAATGATTGTAAACGTTGCAATGAGGCTTTTGTATATAGATAACCTCGAGATGCTACAGTGATATGACATTTACTGTTTTCTACAGTGAGGCGACTTTACTGTTTCTAAAGTGATACGACCTTTACTATTTTTACAGTGAGGAGACTTTACTGTTTCTACAGTGCGGTCGCTTTATTGTTTACAAAAGTGCATTGGCTCTTCGATTTGCTATAGTGAAAGTACTATTTGCTATAATAAAAAGGTGAAATTATTACATTTTTGTCAAATTTTTTACAGTCTTCATGTCTGCTGGAATTTTCTTGTTTTGATTGCTGAAGTAATATATTCAATAGATGTTTGTCGTTTGCTATCTTTTCATGAGTTCTTTTTTCTGCTTGTTATTTCTGTTGTTGTCTTCTTGTATTTTCCTTCCTTGAATGTGGTAGTATGAAGTAATATATGACTTGTTGTCATTGTATTCCCATTTTCGTCTTCCTTTCATCATCTAATAACCCTAAAGAGGGAAGGATATAAATGGTAAAGTTAGTATTTGTTCTTATCAATTTTATTAGATATCATATAAGTAGTACGGAAGCGATTATTATAAGAAAAAAAATCATTTTTAATTAAAAATCTACAACCTTTTACCAATATTTAACATCATAATTGCAGATATTATATTTATCAAGATTATAATTAGAAACATATAGTCTGAAAACATACCTCCTAGCAGAGTTTAAGATCATCGGAGATACTCTACTCACCCTAGCTCTGCCTCTCATTTCTTCACTCTGAATTCAGAGGATTAATTTGCCTAGGTGATGGGAGTTACTCAACAGACTCTTTCTTAAATCCATTTAAGAGATGTTGTTTACTGACTAGTATGGTTCAAAGTATAAACTTTCAACGTAGTTTTTCTATGGTATTATGATGGTATATTGATATTGGTTATTGACAGAAAGTGGTTTAGCTGAACATATTTAGAGAGAAGATATATGTAAAGACTTTTCTTGGATTTCGAATGATTGTAAACGTTACAATGAGGCTCTTTATACAGATAACCTCTAGTTACAACAGTGTTATGACCTTTACTGTTTGCTACAGTGAGGCGACTTTACTGTTTCTAAAGTGATACGGCCTTTACTATTTTTACAGTGAGGCGACTTTACTGTTTCTATAGTGCGATCGCTTTATTGTTTACAACAGTTCATTGGCTTTTTAATTTGCTACAGTGAAAGTACTATTTGCTACAGTAAAAAGCTGAAATTATTACATTTTTGTTAAATAAAATAAAGTCTTCATGTCTACTGGAATTTTCTTGTTTTGATTGCTGAAATAATATATTCAATAGATGTTTGTCATTTGCTATCTTACAGGAGTTGTTTTGTCTGCTTGCTATTTCTGCTATTGTCTTCTTGTATTTTCCTTCCTTGATTGTGGTAGTATGAAGTAATATATGACTTGCTGCCATTGTCATCCCATTTTTGTCTTCCTTTCATCATCTAATAAACCTAAAGAGGGAAGGATATAGATGATAAAGTTAGTATTTGTTCGTATCAATTTTGTTAGATATCATATAAGTAGTACAGAAGCGATTATTATAAGATCAAAAATCATTTTTTAATTAAAAGTCTACAACCTTTTACCAATATTTAACATCATAATTGCAGAGATTATACTTATCAAGATTATAATTAGAAACATATAGTCTAAAAACATATCTCCTAGCAGAGTTTTATAATCACCGGAGATACTCTACCCACCCTGGCTCTGCCTCCCTTTTATTCACTCTGAATTCACGGGATTAATTGGCCTAGGTGATGGGAGTTACTCAACAAATTCTTTCTTAAATCCTTTTAAGAGATGTTGTTTACTGACTAGTATTGTTCTAAGTATAAACTTTCAAAGTAGTTTTTCTCTGGTATATTGATTTGGATTATAGACTGTGTTGACACCCAATTTTGACCATCCCGTCCAGACATTAACTATAAAATTACACTAATTTTTAAAATATTTTTTTAATAATAAAATACAACAATAAAACATTAATACACGCATAAATAAGCAATTTAATAATGGCACCGTATTCTACGTAGAGTATTAAGCACTCCTTGAGTCTCACATCCGCATTCGTCATTTTAATAACAAGCAATTCCATTAATATTATTCGTAATTTAAGCCCTATTTCCCATTAATAAAAACTCAAACAATTCTTAAATGATAATTAATAATAATAAATACGTAAATAAATAATTTAGCAATGACGTCGTGTCAAATAGCATAATCGCATTTATTAATTATTGTAGCACCTAAAGTCGTATTAAGATAATTTAATTTTAGCTTAAATAATGATAAATAATGCACAATAAATAAGATATTTAAATAATAGCGTCACATTTATAAAAGCATTAAATAATCCTTAAATATCATATCCGCATTTAGCACTTAAGTAATTTAAAACCCCCATTTATTTACCACTAATTAACATTTATAACTTAAGATTAATAAACCCTACTAATTAACCAGCTCAATACCCCTTGCTATATTTTTAGCCCACAAGCCCTTATTTTCGTCTACCCAGTCCAAGCCTAACACCCAGAAGGCCCAATACCCGCAGCTGATGCGCGATTTATGCACACACTTATACGCAAGTGCACGTGTCGTGTCAAGTAGTATAGTCTTAGAAGACTGAGTTATCGTCCTCAGGGATTAGTGCTCAAGTACCAACTTCTATTCCTTGTTATCTATTTGGTGACCGATAATTGATTTGTTGTTTATGACTCTAAGTATGAAAACTAATTAAACTATGTTGTTTTACTTCAGTAATGTGGAAATAGGGCTTCCAAATCTCCTCAACTATCCGCTTAACTTACTTATTAATGCAATTGACTATGGTTCTTCTTCTATTTGAGATAGCAGGTTTACTAATCCGTTTTATACTCATGTTAAGGTTATATAAACACTCAACCCCAGTACAACACCTTTCTACCTTTCGGTGATAAGGTTGACTCTATTGGAGGATTAAGAACAAAAACCTTATTAATGCTACACAAGTAATCGGGGTATTTTCATCCACGATTCAACTTATGTCTATCCAACTACAGCATATTCACAACCTCCCCTTTCGAATTTCGGTTAGAAATCATAAGAATTATGATAATTAATGATCAGGTAATTACCAAGTAATCAAAACATATATTGAATAAATCTCAACAATAAGAAGAAGAACCAAGAACATGCATTAATTCATAAAGAAAAGGTTCAAGTGAATTGACATGGAAAACCCTATATTAGAATTAGTTCCTAACCATAGACATGACAAGAACTAATTTATCATCCAACATAAACTAGTTAGTTCCTTCAGGCCTGGCCCATTGTCTTTCGAAATCTGATTTTTTCCGCTTGCGCGCTACCCAGTGGCGCGGCCGGAACTCTGCGATCCTCTGAAATTAGCGCGTGGCACTGGCCTGTTTGGCTGGCGCGGCTGCTGTGTCTGTGTCTGGTTCGCCACTTTCTCGCATTTCGAGCTCTGGAACCTCCGTTTTTGCCCTATTTTTGCTCCTTTTCCGCCAATGAGCCACTTTAACCAATATGACTCAAAAGAAAGAAAATATATCCTAAGATGACACGTATTTGTACAAAAGTGGACAAAAGACTAACTAAAAATGACTCAAAAAGTGTATATAAAATACACCGATCAAATACCCCCAAACTTAACATTTGCTCGCCCTCGAGCAAAGATCAAAAAGAAAGAAATAAAGACACACAGAGATAGAAAAATAGAAGACTCAACGACATTGATCACTTTGCTGCATTGGTGTTACTTAGAAAAACATAAAGATTAGCATAATAATATGCAGGAACATATAACATGAATTTTTAGCATTCTAAACACATTAAGCTAGATATTTCGCAAACTCATTTTAATCATGCTTAATGGAAGTAAGAGTACTGAATTATGCATGTCAATTTCAAAATCCTATGACATGTTTACTTGTTATTCTCCACTAATCGTGGATATGCATATAAGAGATCTTCAGGACTTTTCAGGGTTGTAATGTAGGCTTAGGCATGGGTAGGTAAAAATAGGTATTTAGGCTCATTTTATGTACCATAAGCTCTTTTGCTTTTCAATTCTTCCCTTTTCTTTTGATTTCCTTTCTTCACTTCATATCTAACTTTCCCCTCTTTTGTTTTGAGAGAGTGAAGTGTATTATGAATAACAAGCACCCCCAAACTTAGGCTTTTGCCTATTTCTTATTACTTTTTTATTGGGGTGCATCAAAATTGTTCACTCTTTTTGTCTCTTTTTTAACACTTTTTATTCCAACCATTTCACATTTTTACTTATGACACAAGTGTGGAAATATAGGGTGTCAAAGAAAAAGTTTAATGTTTAGGCTCAACGGGGCTGACTAGGGATATTTTTAATGTCAGGGATAGGAAAAAGTGATAAGAATTGGCTAACAAAGAAGTGTCTGAGTCATCTCCCTAACATGCATATCCTAACTATTTCGCCTCAAATAGCAAGCAATCATACACATAGGTTTTAATCATTTAACAATGCACAATTCAATCAGAAACCCCAAATAGACAGATTTCATGAGTTTTTGGCATATCTAACCCAAGTGTTTAGATAGTTGCTTCTAATTCCATTACATTATTCAACTTTACTTCACTAGGTGTTTGTAGTAACTACAACATGCATGATATTTGACAGAAAATTATGACTCAATTTTTTTTTGTATGACTTAAAAATACACAAAACAAATCAAAAAGACTCAACAATATCAAAAACACTAAGACACCCCCCCCCCAAACTTAAATCACATATTGTCCCCAATGTGTGTAAGACTCAAGAAAATAAAAGAAACAGGACAACTTACAGACTTGGTTTAAAATGGTGGTGGTGGCGGTGGATAGTGCATTGACCACTGGTTGAACAAGGAACTCATCTCGTCAATTCTCTGGTGCAACTGTTGTTGCCCCTGCCTTAGTTCTTGTTGTCCTTGTATCACCGTGTCAAAATTATGCTTCATCCTTCTCTGGTTCAGGAGCAACTGCTCCATCATAGGCACTGGAGGTTCTGATTCTGTGGGTGGCTACTGGCTGCTTCCTGCCTCATACTGAGCCTCTATCTCAGGCTCATCTTCATCCATGGCAGCCTATGCTGCTGCTGGTGGTTTTGGTCTCCTTCTCGTTGTTGCTGGAGGGATTGGGTCTGGGAAGGAATGCACTATTCCGTATGACACAGGAAGTTGGTTTTTCTCATATGTATCAGTGGGTAGGGTTGGGACCCCATTTATGGAGCATAAACATGTAATAAGTGAGCCATGTCCCAACCCACCTATTGTTACCAACCTGCTGGTCTCTCCAATATTTTGCACTATCTCCTTCCCAACATCAATCGTCTTCCCTGACATAATTCCATATATCAATTTGATTTTGTCTTCTGGCATTCTGGTAAAGTGCATTGATGGAATCAGGTGGGCACTGACGAAATACAACCAACCCTTGGCTGTTTTGTTGAACTGACACCTGCTCAGTCCTCTTGACCCATTTCTGGCAAATTCATATGCAGCCCCAGGGTAGCTTACTGTGCCTGCGACGGCATTCCAGTCGATGTTGTTGGTGCTTCTAGACCATGTTCTAAAATAGCTCCAATCGTCATCTCCTCCTTCAACATCAACTGTTTTCAATAACACATTCACCACTTCTGCCGTCACAGGCACATATCGTCTCCTCACAAAGTATCTATCGTCCACCTTCTCCGGAAAGTTAGCATAAAATTCTCTCACCATCACTGTGTTCATTGGTGCTATCTTTTCCGGGTTAACAAATCTTTTCCACCCCATCATCTCAATCATCGCCCGAATGGGCTCATAGATATCTCCCTCCTCAAACGACTCCATTTGATAATCCATTCCTCTTTCCGGGATTAAGGGCCTAGTACTAAGTTTTTGGTATCTATCCTGAGCTCTTTGGCTGACAAACCTAGTACTATCATATTGAGGGGCTGAGGTGGATGTGGAAGCTCTTTTCTTTCTGGCAGACATTTTTAGATAACTTTTGCAGCGTTTCCTTTGTATCAACAATGTTACCCAACACTATCACCCAACAATCAGCAGCTACAACACCTATCACCCCCAAACTTCACTCAAGAAGCTCCTGCTCAAAAACCCCACACTCACCTCGTATACTCTTCCTCAAAGTCTCACACCCAACTTCAACACCCACACACCTTCACAGATATAGCACCTCCTCAAACTACTACCTCCTCTGATTATAGTGAAGCTTTCAAGAAAATATAGAGGTTACCTTTGACGGTGTTCTTCAAGATTTTCTTGCTCCTAATGATAATTTGAGGCAATGGAATGAGGTTTGTTGTTTAAGATGGTTAAGGGTTTAAGGAATTTAAGAACTTTGGTTGTGATTGGGTTTGGTTTATGGAAGATGTTTAGGTACAAGGTGGATTTTCGTGGGTTTTTGTCAGGCCCCGAACCCCGGGACGGTGACTGGTGCCCTACCTGGGCACCCTTCTACCTTAACAACTAAGTAAACTGCGGAAATTAAATAACACCTCATTTTTTTTTAAAACCAATCGTACTTGCAAGGGCAAAGCCGACAAGGATGCCATATAATATACATAAACAAAAGACACTACATTGTACACGAGTCCAATCCCACATATGAATACAGACCTCTAAGAGTTTACAGAAACATGACGGGACAAGGCCCCGCCGTACCCATGCATCTACAAAAGCACATCAAGGAACTATACCAAAAGATAAACTCCGACGAAGGAGCTATCCAAAACTCGACGGCGGTCCTACACTGCAGATCACCAAATCTGCGTACCTAAACTCGCGGCATGACGCAACCCCGAAGGAGGTCGATGCGAAGAATGTAACAAGTATGTGAGCGATGAAATGCGTAATGAAATCATAACAGATCTAAACAAAATAGGAGGCGTGTATGATAGCCAACCTACGATTACAATACATAGCGATTATATAAAGTCGTGACGCGTGCCTCAAAGTCACTACTCAAATATAACTATGGGTCTCACGCCCATAATATCAACCATGCCTGGAATCCTTTCTCACTGCCGGCGATCCATGATATAATATAACACGATAAGGATATCGAGAGTATCCTCGTGGTCGCATGCCCCGGAATCCCACATCGTATAAGCATGACTCTGGGGTATACAAACAAATCCGGGAATCAAACCCGCTCCTGGTCACATGCCGGAATCCCATCGTATAAGCGTGTCGAGTATCGCTCGTGGTCGCATGCCCCGGAATCCCACATCGTATAAGCATGACCGTAGGGTATCCCTCGCGGTCGCATGCCCCGGCATCCCACATCGTATAAACATGACCGTAGGGTAACACAAATAATGGAAGCATACCTGTGGAATCCCACTCCGCTTCGATGCGTCAAGTAAACTTACAACAAGGCGGTACCCTCCAACCGAGAGTCGCGCAACGTAATAAAACATAATACTTGTACTCAAATGCTATCACCGACACATTGGCAATTCTCAACTAAACAAGCCAAAGTACTTATCAAGGCACACATAGAATAATTTTCAATTAAACAAGCCAAAGTACTTATCAAGGCATACATAGAATAATTCTCAATTAAACAAGCCAAAGTACTTATCAAGGCATACATAGAATAATTCTCAATTAACCAAGCCAAAGTACTTATCAAGGCATACATAGAATAATTCTCAATTAACCAAGCCAAAGTACTACGTACGTACATTCTTATCAAAAGACTCCTTTTAATGTAAAACCCCAAGATACTAACACCATGATGTCGAGGTGTGTCTATTTTTCAAAGTAAGTTACTACACTTTTAGAAAACTCATTTCAAAGCTTGAAATCAAGTAACTTCAAATCTTCACAATCTAGGCAACTTATGCCCAATAATCAAAATAGACAACTTTCTTAACCTTCCATAAAGCCGTTATAACCAACTTCCCATAAAGTCGTTATAACCCTTTATGGTTTTAGACATATTCATTCCTTTTTATAACCAAGAGACTTATACTTAAAACCAAGTATCACATACTTATAAATCAAGTTCTTAACTTTCCAAAATACTTCAAGTCTCTTAATATTTAGAAAACAAGTTTCTTCTACTTTTAAACCTCAAGTAACTCACACCTTTAAAACAAGTTACTTCTCTTAAATCATGTCATTTCTCCTCTTTTAAAACAATTAAGTAAATCACTCCTTTGACTCCCAAAGTCATTAAAACGACCATTAGGTTTTGGAACTAAGGCACTAGCCAAAAGGTTTGGAAACCACTTCCCTTTCAAGACTCTATGTACTTTAAGTAAAATACTTTCACTTTTAAGAATCCAAACTTCACTAAGGAAATGGATCATACAACTTACAATTTGACATCAAAGTACAATCATGAGTACATGTAACGAATTCTATTTTAGGCAAACCAAATACAACAAGGAATGGATCATTTAAGGAGTAGGACATACTTTCTTTATCTTAAGGAATCATGCTAGAAGAGGAGATAGTTCACATACCTTTTTAAATCCACAAGCTAAGCCGAATACGCCGTACGTAGAAGTGTCAACCTATAATGGTCACAACAAGACTATCAACTTCTAGTCTCTAACGTAGAATAATACTAAGTATACGGTCTCTAATTCTACGGAAAATCGGGCAGCACTTCCTTTGTTTCTACTCAATTTTCCACCTTTTTCAAGGCCGAATACAATAACCAACACGCCACATTTAAGGCTCAAAACAACAACCAAACAAAGGGGATTACACGCCTTACAATACGTGTAAAATTCCGCCCCACAATTCATACGAAGTAGTTTAATACTCACTAGCCATTCTCGGCCAACAATAACCAACAACACTAAGTCTTTTCCAATCCTTTTCCAATTCCAAGTTCTAAGGTCTAACATGTTATATAGCCATAAACAACTTCAACAACTACAATTTCCTTCTTTATACAACATGCGACGACTTAAACTAATATTCAACTTGAATTGTAATCTTAAGGCTAAACATGCTAGTTTTCGGATTAGGGTTCCAATAGTCAATACACTTATCAAACTTCATACTATATAACTCATGCTTGCTAATAACCATAGCTACAACAACACGTAATCTCAATTACTAAAAACGACAAGAATTATACCTTTATAAGCCCTTAAAAATTCCAAGATTCAAAGTCGCGCCTTAGCAATTCTTAGCTCCTTTCCTTATGTTCCAATCCGCTCCAAGCACTCCTTAGAAGCCTATGAAGAACCCATCTTCAAGTTCCAACTTCAAAGTTGAAGAACTCCTTAAGTTTCCGCCTTGCGACTAATACGAAAACGCCGTTTTTCCGAAATCTTTCTATTGAGATATCCTTATAATACCCTTAGGGACATTGGGTTAAAGTCTTGTGAATATTGGATCAAAACTACAAAAAAAAATTGTGTGGGAGAGCACTGGCGAGAGCTATGTTGTGTGCACAAGAGTTCTCTAATTTTTCTAAGTGTTAAAAGAGCTTGTCTTGCACTAGCTTAGTATTTATAACACTATGGATGGCTTAGACTTAAACAAATGGGTGGCTAAGATGAAGATCACATGGATTAAGCACAAGTGGCAAGTTGACTTGGTCAACAATATCAAGCTTAGCAAGACTTATCTTCCACCATGGTAAATGACAATTCTACCTTTACTAATTTTGTCCAAGACCATATGTGGGGTGCCACGTGTCGCCCTCTCATTCGTCCATAAAATTCTGTAACCCTCGTGGGCCCCACAAAATGTAAAATTCCTCGGGTGGGCCCCACGTGACTAAATCCGTAAAAAATAAATTTCCATAAGGTTAAGAGTTCCATACTCTTCAAATAATGCACTTTGAGAATCCAATTCTCAACAACGAACATTTTTCCTTTCCGACGTTCGGAAGATTTTCCGTCGGAAAAACAATTCTTCCTTTCGTACCAATTTCCAAGTCTTGATTCCTTACGTACATTCTCTTATACATGTTCTGGACTTACGGGGTGTAACATTCTTTCCCCCTTAGAAACATTCGTCCCCGAATGTTCTTAGTCGGTTGTCAAGCTATAAAAACTCCGGCATAAACTCTATACTATGCCTCTCAATCAAAACTGCACAAGACCAACGATGCCACACATGGCCACCACAACATACGTAAACATATCAATGGACCTTCCGTCCGCGACCCCTCCTCACAAAACTCGAAGGTTACAATCTTCTAAAACACGGGATCCTTAGAGGTTCCTTTCTTTCCTTACTTGTCATACCTTCTCGTACTTTCAAACTTATCTAGTACACGTACAAAATCTCAAATATTGTTTCTGTTCTCCAATCCTTGGAGTTACTATCCAAACTTGGCCATATTGTTACTTACTTTCCCGTTAAGGCTCTTCTCGGTCCTTACGACCTGATTCCGGTGGAACGCGTCCACAAACTCGTACAACGATCAACTAGACTTGGGCCTTGCACCCTCGGGACCCTACCACATCTGACCATTTCTAATCGACATCACCTCATTCCATACTACGGTTGACCGAAATGAGTCCATAACCCGACTCATCGTCACACTTAACTTCTCATTCTTAGTCTGAAATAAATCTTTCTCTTATCTCAAGGTACTTCTCACCCTATCCCCCTATTCACTAGAGGTTCGTCACATAGGCCAAAGTATTTCTACCGTACATTCTTCCCTATTGGTCTTACACTGTTACGGGGCAATTACTACTTGTGAACTCTACACAACTATAGTCTCAGTTCACTTACCATTCTTGTCAACATTCTTAACTTTTCACTTTACTAATCAAAGTATTCCTACCTCTGGGGTACTATCACTTACAACTGCTAGCAAAGGGAAAACATATATGCTAGGCGGAATCGAATCTATCAATGCGTATGATTCAAAAGAATCGAAATATACCAGAACCCGTGCGATGTCGTCTCACGATCCTGCTAGTAGCCACGTCATCTATGCGTTTCAAGGACCGCGAACTATAAACTCCACCACGACCTACCACGATCGGTGACATCAACACCGCCTTACGGGGACGCATTGTGGAGGAAAGGTAACCAACCATCGGCCTCATAGGCTGAGCCACCTTACCGGTGCTCTTTCTAACAGGACATTCCCACTTCTTGTGGCCCGGACGGTCACAATAATAACAAACACTGCCGTGACGGCATTTTCCCAAATGACGCTTACTACAATGGAAACACCGAGGAATATGTGGCCTCGTGAGAAAATCTCTGCTCATGAGAACTTCGACCATGGAGCTTGGGACCGCTCCTAAATACCTCGTGGGGTCAAATCTCCCACCGTGAGCTGCGGTGTATGTCTTTGGGTAGTGGGACGAATATCTCACTCATTCTTTGACGGCTCGTCCAAAACTCACCGGATAACCAACCGGTCTAGCCTTCTTACGCTGATCTCGCGTTGGCCCTCTACCCTCTGTACATGCATGCCTACCAATAACCTCCTGTGATGAAAGCGTAGCACCGCTATCTTGGTCAATAACATAACCGCTTCCTCATGACCTATAGTCTTCTCCTAACGAGAAACGGAGGCTCTGCGTCTTGAGGTCTCAAAAACTGGCGCAGAAGAACTCGCCGACTGCGGAACAACATCCGGTATACCCTGGGCATAAGCCCTATCAACTCTCTGAGTCTGACTAGTAGCTCCTGCTACTCCTTTGCCCTTCTGGGCGACTGTTGCCCTCCTTGGAGGCATAACTGTAACACAAAATACGTCAGAGAGGAATTATCTTACTAACATTTCTGTGGCACGATCTCGAGTGAGAAGAATAGAAACCAACTCCTAAATGTCCTGTAGCCTCCTGTTTATGGGTGTGGCGCGCAACACACCGATAATCAAGACTACTAGACACGGTCGTAGACATTCGAGGGATCGCTCTGATACCACTCTGTCACGCCCCGAACCCCGGGCCCGTGACTGGTGCCCTACCTGGGCACCCTTCTACCTTAACAACTAAGTAAACTGCGGAAATTAAATAACACCTCTTTTTTTTTTTAAACCAATCGTACGTGCAAGGGCAAAGCCGACAAGGCTGCCATATAACATACATAAACAAAAGACACTACACTGTACACGAGTTCAATCCCACATATGAATACAGACCTCTAAGAGTTTATAGAAACATGATGGTACAAGGCTCCGCCGTACCCATAACCGTACAAAAGCCTGTACTGAAGGAACTATACCTGTTGACACCCAATTTTGACCCTCCCGTCCAGTCATTAACTATAAAATTACACTAATTTTGTAAAATAATTTTTTAGGATTTTTATAATAAAATACAACAATAAAACATAAATACAGGCATTAATAATTAATTTAATAATGGCATCGCATCTTACGTAGAGTTTCAAGCATTTAGAGTCCCGCGCCCGCATTTATTAACTTTAAGCTCTGTCGTAATTCTTAATTAATAAATACATAAAAGAAGTAATTTAGCAATGACGTCGTGTCAGGTAGCATGGCCGCATTTATTAATAATCACTTGTAATTTAAAATCAATTTTAATCTAATACATGCATTTAATAGCACCGCATTTGTAAAAGCTTTAAACAATTCTTAAATATCATACTTGCATTTAGCATTTAAATAATTTAATCTAAACTCTATTCAATTTTAATTTAACTTCGCAATAATGCACAATAATAAGATTTTAAATAATAGCGCCGCGTTCTAAAATATTAAGCATTAATTAAATAACACACCCGCATTTATAACAATTAGATAATTTAATCACAATTAATTAATTACTTTGTCACTAATTAAAAGCCTAAAACTATTAATTAAATAGCACATTAATTAAACACTACCTAATTAAATACCTAATTAAACTAACTACCCTTATTAATATCACCAGCCCACCATTTTCTACCCAGCCCAAATCCCGTCGACCCGCGACCCGCGAGGCCCAACCCGCAAGCCCACGTTTTTCCCTTAACCAGCAGCCCACTATAGGGGACCTCACTTCATCTTCAACGCAAACAAACCCTTCATTTCATTTTACCGTCCTCAGCCTAAAAAACACAGAACCCTAGAGCTTCAATCGCGCCGGATTTCGCGGAGAATCCGGGACTTTCCTCCACCCACGCACCCTGGTCAGCTTTCCTTACCCATGCACCATCTTCCAACGATTTCTTACCATATCCCTACCCAAATCTCGTCAACAAATGGTAAGAATCAATACGAAATCAGGAGGGATTTTCAGCACGAATCAGCACCAATATTGATAAGAATCTCAGCCTTTATAGCTTACCTAATTTAGAACCCGAATTAGGGCTATAAATACAGAAGTTATATGCATGCAATAGGCATCGGAGGAGGGATTCAGAGCTCAGTTAGAGAGGGTACCCATAGCATCGACGGGGACCTTGAGTAGAGTTTTAGAACCCTTAGCCATAGTCAGCAACTCATAGAGCATCGAACCCTTGGCAGTGATGTCGAGCAGGTCGTGGTCGGGAATCGCTTTTCTTTACGCATGAGAAGCGAGCGAGACGGAGCGAACGCTTAAGACACCTTTAGCAGCAGTGAAGAATCACCACAGTAAGTCGACTCGTGAATCGAACCCATAGCATCGACAGGGACACCCTTGGCATCAGTCGAAACCTTCTCTTAATTCCAGCCAAAAATCAGTAAGTAAACCTTCTCCCTTTCATCCGCATCGCAAAACTGAAACCCGAGCGAGTCGACGACTTGATACGCTGCCTCGGTTCGCTGTCCGGAGAAGGTAAACCCATTCCCTTTCAGATCTCTTGGGTGATTTACGCTTTGTAATCCGTTTGAATGATGTGTTCTGTTAGTTGTGTTTAATACCATTTGCGTATGATTCGAAGTGCATCTGTTTATGTCGAACCTGTTTAATCAAAATTAATCGCTATTGGTTTTCGTAATTGTGTTTTGTGATTAGTTTGATACCAGCATCGGTAGCGTGCTTGTATTTATGACGGATAATATCTGATCTTATTGTGTCTTGTTAAGATGATTAATATGATATAGTAGTGGGTATCCATTCAGTCTACTGAGCCTTCTTTGCATATTCGAGTAGCCTCTTCGGGTATTAGTATGTCGATCCCAATGTCCCTGTATACTCACAAAACAAGCAAGTCCTATATGTATTCTATGTCTAACAGTCGAACCATATCTGTGTTAGCATATCTTGAGTCATTCCCATGCCATATGAAACATGTAGTCCCTGCTGCATTTTATATTTGAAAGATAATATTGCCTTGATATGACGGAACATATGTTAAGAGTATATTGAGTCGTTTGCCTTTATCACAGGTTTACAAAGACGTCTTAATCCGTTAAGTGCTATGATTAGTTGGTCTGTTATCCAAAATAGACAAGATATATCGTACTTTTATTTTCCCAAAACTTGGTCGCATATCACATATGTATTCAGTAAATCGCATATGGTGTGGCTACCTGTTAACTAGATTTTTCCTTTTTAAATCTGTATGAGTTGGGTTTTCTATGTCTATTGATACGTCTATTGGACTGATTATGTGACATAGTTCTGTATTTAAACGATGGATCGGTTCCTTACCTCTATCCCCTGCGTACGCTATTTGGTTAAATGTTGTGCCTATTACATCTTCAGGCCAATGGGTGAATCATGACATAATTGACCATATATTGTTTCTTTTCTATTGTTTAATCTATATTTATAGACTGTAATTAGATCTGATTCGTAGTGAACATGTGTTTGGACCTGCCTATTATCTTTTCTCTCCTCTGTTTGTTGCTGCGTATTGTCCCGTCTCGCCTAAATATAGAAGAACTCAATTGTCTTTGCCCAAGTCTTATGTGCTAACCCAGTAATTGTTGACAAAATGAAACTAATTTAGTGGGTTATATAAAGCTAATGCAATTAGACTGCTGCATACTTGCCTATCACTTGAAACAAAAATGCTTGTCTGTCTGCATTTCATTCCAGATGTATGTAAAAGATCGTGTTTACTTGTCTTAGTCACTAGATTGATTTGAAATGAGCATAATTCCCTGATTCTACATGTTCTGTAAGCCATAAATTAAAGATAGCATGGTGATCAGGCCTATGGCATTAGTTGTATCTGTTTATTATCTGAATTAATATGATATGATGGTTTGATTTTAGTCCCTGAGCAAGAGGCGGTAATTTCCCCTCTGTGATCGAAATTAAATATGAGCTTGTTGTCTAGGCTATAGTTGTGATTCAAACCAAAATGTTTGCATATCTCTCTCTGATCTACCATGTCAAAGCATGCTCATATTGTTATCTGCGGTATATTCCAAGAGCATTTACTAATCTTTATCATTTTCTTATTTTTACATGGCACGCACCGGAGCAAAATAAAGAGTCTCCCGGCTAGACTCATCGCAGCCATTTCAAATGGCGACCGCGTCCGCATTCGCATTCCCGCTTCAGAAACTCCTAGAAAAACAAACAGGACTGAGTCATCCGCTCCAATCCCTTCACTCTCTTAACTTTCTTGTCTTATTTTTATGCCTTTATTTGTTTATTGTAATTTTCTTATTTAATTTTGTAATTAATAGGAGAACTTCTAGCAATTAGGTCTTTAAATATATGAGACGGGAAGTAATTCATAATTAGAAACGCACTTCTACTTTATTTGTCTTTTAGGACTATTAGACATGTCTAAATTCTGCAAAAATAATTCAAATGATTTAACTTGCATTATAAAACCAACATTTTGTGTATTAAAATCCACAACAGATTTCTTCCTAAACTCCCAAAATCATCTTAAAACATCTCTTATATAATATTGTACGCAGGCTAGGCAAGATTAATTTAGCTAGCAAAATACACATAATTAGTCCATAAAGCATTCTCTTAGCATTCTTTAGCACTTCCAGCGCTTTAAATCACCCCCTGACGTTTAATACCTTTAGCATTTAGCACCCTTTAGCATTTTTAGCACCTCTTTTAGCATTTTGCACTTTTAACACCCTTTATTTATAGCACCCTTTACTTTCAAAGTTAATCCCTTAGCACCCTCTTAATATTTAGGCACCCTAGCACTACTTTGTTTACACTTAGCACTTTTAAATTGCTAGCACTTTTGTTAAGCATCTTTAACATTTAATATTTTAGCACCTCTTAGCATTCTTTCGCATATAGCACCTTTTGCCCTTTTAGACTTGAGCACCTTTAAACATTTTAACATTTTAGCATTTATTTTATTTCCCAACATTTTATTAAGCAAGAAGAGCTTTATTTTGCATTTTCAATAGCATAACAATTACCCTAGGTTTGGCAGGACAACCGCAAGTTAGCGGATCTTAGAGGGTGCCTAACCCCTTCCCTCTAGATTAATAAAGAACTCTTACCCAAAATCTCACTAAGTTTAGCAGACCATTAAAATGGAGTTAATGTTTTACTTTAAACTAGTTAAACATTTAGGTGTCCTAATTCACCCAAACTAATTAGGTGGCGACTCATGAACCTTAGCGAAGCACCCTTTTAGCATTATAGCAACCCTTTAGTGAATCTCTTTATATTTTTAAACTTTAGCACTTCTTAGCATTTTGCACCTTTAGCATCTTTTAAGCTTTTAGCATCTTTTGCAATTTTAGCATCTTTTAGCATTCTCTTAAACCTTTTAGCATTTTATTATTTATTCTCTAACATTTTTGCATTTTTGAGCAGGAGATTCGCTATTTTTATTTTTAAAAAAAATGCCGCACTAAAAAGTGGCGCGAAATAAGCGACTACTGGGATTTTAGGTTCTTAACCACAACAGACCTAGGGTTATTACTTGGCAATTATTTTGCATTTAATTTTTGTGTATTGTATTTTGTTTATTTTTTGCTACCTGCTTTACTGCTTTCCTTAAACTGGCATTCCGCTCACATTTCTTCCACTCTGGAAAATTCACACAATCACACACTGCATGCGAGGTGCGCTTGGTGCATCAGCAAATTCTTTCTTCAAAAACCCAAAATTAGGAGAGTTGGTAACACACGTGGAGTGCCCGGTCTAACCGGTGGCCGCGTAGCCTTCTCACTCGAGTTGTCCACTCGGGAACCTTGCGTCTAGAAAAGCCAATTCTTAGAAACTTAAGATAGAGCTATACCACCCTTATTTTAGGGCATGCATGCATTTACCTTAGGTGGGTCGGTCCTTGGCATCGGCACCACAATTAGGAAGACACCAAACTTGTCGACGGGTTTCTCAACCCAACGACCAACCAGCATATTATGTGTAGCGTGACAATGACAGACAAACCCAAACCCAATCATGACATGCTGAAATTGGGGAAAGTGCACCGTCATTTGGTCGCCATTTCCAACAAAGGCATTATAGTTGGACGACTTGGACAAATCCGTCATAATCTCGCATAAGTGACGTTTAGGCTTACCTCTGGCATAAAGAGGCCCCCTGCATGTTAGGAAACGTTTGAATATGCTATGTGCAATATATCTGCTACATACCTGCAAATTATGTGCTTTATGCTAACACCGTTTGTTGCATTTTTAGAAAGATTTATCATCTCCCCCCAAAGGTCGATTTGTATTTGACTTAGCAATGGCAGAGCATCAATGTTTCACAAGATCAAAGGCACGGTCCAGCGACATGACCGATTCAAGGGCATCTGAGCGGGCAGTCTGAACTCGCTTGGTTCCTATAGGCAAAGCAGGGGTCTCAGGAAAGAAGAGCAGCATGACACCTTCTCAAAACTGGGACAGTGTAGGAAACCAGACAGGGGTTGCAAGTCCAAACAAGCCAGGCGCGCAGATATCAAGGAACAAGGCAGCGAAGTCAGATACAAATCGACCCCCCCCAAAACTCACAAATTTTCTTTGAGCGCAGGTCTTTTCATATTAACAAAAGCAGCAAATGCAATAGCCGAAGCAGAAAATACGGCAAGAAGTTTCTTCGCAAGAAGAAACAGCAGAGGCAGAAGATATGACAAAAAAATCCCAAAATTCAAAGTCCGCATCAGAAGCAGCAGCAGCAGAAAGGGGCATCAACAATTGGCAATCAAAGTTCAGAATTCCGCAACAAAACCTAGCGCGTCAACTCGGGCATCAAGTCAAATTGGCAACCCACGCATCGCACACCACGAAGGCATCATGGCAATTCGTCAGCTGCAGCACTTAGCATGTCCGTGCAAGGACAACATCCCAGCATTCATCAGGCGTATCAGGGACGACATCTCTACCCATAAAATTGCACTTCTCATATATATTTATCATTTTGTTTAAACAGGTATACACTAACGTTTTCTCAAGCTTAGCTTGCAGGAACATCTATTCTACAGGAGCAGCAGCAACACGTCCAGGCAACGACACCATCAGCATTGCGTCTACGCAACGACGCCAAAGAAGAACACGCCCAGTAACGACGCAACGACGTTATCGGACAAAGAAGTCTACGCAACGACGCCAAAGAAGAATCGCCCAGTAACGACGTTATCGGACAAAGAAGTCTACGCAACGACGCCAAAGAAGAACGTCCAGTAACGACGTTATCGGCCGCAGCAAGTCTACGCAACGACGCCCGGCGAAGAACACGCCCAGTAACGACGGCGTTATCGGACAAAGAAGTCTACGCAACGACGCCCGGCGGAACATCGCCCAGTAACGGCGTTATCGACGGCAAGTCTACGCCACGACGCCCGGAAGAACACGCCCAGTAACGACGTTATCAGCGCAGCAAGTCTACGCAACGACGCCAACAGCAACACGCCCAGTGACGACGGCGTTATCGGCAAGCAAGTCTACGCAGCGGCGGCCGACGGCGGCGTTATCAACACGCCCAGCAACGACGCGCAAGACATCAAGTCTACGCAACGACGCCAAAGAAGAACGCAACGGCGTTATCGGACGCGACAAGTCTACGCAACGACGCCAAGAAGAATATCGCCCAGTAACGGCGTTATCAAGACAAAGAAGTCTACGCAATGACGGCAGCAGCAACACGTCCGAACGCGGCGTTATCGGCCAAGACAAAGAAGTCTACGCAACGACGCCAGAAGAACGCCCCGTGCAACGACGTTATCGGACAAAGAAGTCTACGCAACGACGCCAGCAGCAACACGTCCAGGCAACGACGTTATTAGCACAGCAAGTCCGAAAACGACGCCATCATCAGCATATCACATCCACGCAGGGACGATTTCTATACTCTCGAAATTGCATTTCTTACTCATGCTTTATTATTCTGTCTTAGCAGTTATGCACTAACTCTTTCTTGAGCTTTAGTCTACAGGGACAGTTGCAGCAAGGACAACATATCCGCATTCACAATCGCAACACGTCCGTGCAAGGGCGAAATCACAGCATTTGCAGCATCGCATCAACACAGCAGGCATCACATTTTGCAGGATAACCTTTTCTACTCACAGTCACATTGTTTTTAAAATGATGCGTCATCATTTTGCCTTAGCAGTTATGCACTAACTCTTTCTTGAGCTTTAGTCTGAGGGCAATTCGGCAGTGACAACGTATCCGCATTCACAATCGCAACACGTCAGGTGCAAGGCGAAATCACAACATTTGCAGCATCGCATCAACACAGCAGGCATCATATTTTTGCAGGATAACCTTTTCTACTCACCGTTGCATTGTTTTAAAATTATGCATCATCATTTTGCCTTATGCTTATGCACTAACCGCTTGTTCAAGTCTTAGCACGCGGAGCGAGAGCACAACGTGGATTTTCTCTTCTAACGGGGCAATCTGTTGGGGGCCAACCTTCCCGATTCGCGTAGCGGCCTCAAGCGTCGGTCCACTCGCTCCACATCACCATAGAACCCAGCACCACAAGCCATAGCAGTACACCCCAGGTTCAAGCCAGTTATATTCTTTTACTTTTTGCACCATAGCCCAGTGTCATCATAACTCGACACTGGGACATCTTTTAAGCCCGCATTAGCCCGCCTTGGTGTTTTGACCATGGTAGCCCAGTGTCGTCATAACTCGACACTGGGACAGCTTTCAGTCCGCGTTAGCCCGCCTTGGTGTTTTGACCATGGTATCCCAGTGTCGTCATAACTCGACATCGGGGCGATTTTGATTTTTGCGTCGGCCTTGTCTACACGCCAACATTTACGCACTCGAAGATCGAGACAAAATTGGCTATGAGTCAACGTCTTTGTCCGAAGATTCTTCCATCATCTCCATACAAAGAGGGACATCTCTGTTGACACCCAATTTTGACCCTCCCGTCCAGTCATTAACTATAAAATTACACTAATTTTGTAAAATAATTTTTTAGGATTTTTATAATAAAATACAACAATAAAACATAAATACAGGCATTAATAATTAATTTAATAATGGCATCGCATCTTACGTAGAGTTTCAAGCATTTAGAGTCCCGCGCCCGCATTTATTAACTTTAAGCTCTGTCGTAATTCTTAATTAATAAATACATAAAAGAAGTAATTTAGCAATGACGTCGTGTCAGGTAGCATGGCCGCATTTATTAATAATCACTTGTAATTTAAAATCAATTTTAATCTAATACATGCATTTAATAGCACCGCATTTGTAAAAGCTTTAAACAATTCTTAAATATCATACTTGCATTTAGCATTTAAATAATTTAATCTAAACTCTATTCAATTTTAATTTAACTTCGCAATAATGCACAATAATAAGATTTTAAATAATAGCGCCGCGTTCTAAAATATTAAGCATTAATTAAATAACACACCCGCATTTATAACAATTAGATAATTTAATCACAATTAATTAATTACTTTGTCACTAATTAAAAGCCTAAAACTATTAATTAAATAGCACATTAATTAAACACTACCTAATTAAATACCTAATTAAACTAACTACCCTTATTAATATCACCAGCCCACCATTTTCTACCCAAATTCAAATCCCGCGACCACGACCGCGAGGCCCAACCCGCAAGCCCACGTTTTTCCCTTAACCAGCAGCCCACTATAGGGGACCTCACTTCATCTTCAACGCAAACAAACCGCCCATTTCATTTTACCGCCTCACTTAAAAACGCAGAACCCTAGAGCTTCAATCGCGCCGGATTTCACGGAGAATCCGGGACTTTCCTCCACCCACGCACCCTGGTCAGCTTTCCTTACCCATGCACCCTCTTCCAACGATTTCTTACCATATCCCTACCCAAATCTCGTCAACAAATGGTAAGAATCAATACGAAATCAGGAGGGATTTTCAGCACGAATCAGCACCAATATTGATAAGAATCTCAGCCTTTATAGCTTACCTAATTTAGAACCCGAATTAGGGCTATAAATACAGAAGTTATATGCATGCAATAGGCATCGGAGGAGGGATTCAGAGCTCAGTTAGAGAGGGTACCCATAGCATCGACGGGGACCTTGAGTAGAGTTTTAGAACCCTTAGCCATAGTCAGCAACTCATAGAGCATCGAACCCTCGCGCGTGATGTCGAGCAGGTCGTGGTCGGGAATCGTTTTCTTTACCGCAGACGAAGAGATCGCAGAGCGAGGCGAACGCTTAAGACACCTTTAGCAGCAGTGAAGAATCACCACAGCCGAGTCGAATTCAGCAGCAGTCGAACCCATAGCATCGACAGGGACACCCTTGGCATCAGTCGAAACCTTCTCTTAATTCCAGCCAAAAATCAGTAAGTAAACCTTCTCCCTTTCATCCGCATCGCAAAACTGAAACCCGAGCGAGTCGACGACTTGATACGCTGCCTCGGTTCGCTGTCCGGAGAAGGTAAACCCATTCCCTTTCAGATCTCTTGGGTGATTTACGCTTTGTAATCCATTTGAATGATGTGTTCTGTTAGTTGTGTTTAATACCATTTGCGTATGATTCGAAGTGCATCTGTTTATGTCGAACCTGTTTAATCAAAATTAATCGCTATTGGTTTTCGTAATTGTGTTTTGTGATTAGTTTGATACCAAGACGTGAGCGTGCTTGTATTTATGACGGATAATATCTGATCTTATTGTGTCTTGTTAAGATGATTAATATGATATAGTAGTGGGTATCCATTCAGTCTACTGAGCCTTCTTTGCATATTCGAGTAGCCTCTTCGGGTATTAGTATGTCGATCCCAATGTCCCTGTATACTCACAAAACAAGCAAGTCCTATATGTCTTCTATGTCTAACAGTCGAACCATATCTGTGTTAGCATATCTTGAGTCATTCCCATGCCATATGAAACATGTAGTCCCTGCTGCATTTTATATTTGAAAGATAATATTGCCTTGATATGACGGAACATATGTTAATAGTATATTGAGTCGTTTGCCTTTATCACAGTTTTACAAAGACGTCTTAATCCGTTAAGTGCTATGATTAGTTGGTCTGTTATCCAAAATAGACAAGATATATCGTACTTTTATTTTCCCAAAACTTGGTCGCATATCACATATGTATTCAGTAAATCGCATATGGTGTGGCTACCTGTTAACTAGATTTTTCCCTTTTTTTTAAATCTGTGTATGAGTTGGGTTTTCTATGTCTATTGATATGCATCTATTGGACTGATTGCGTGACATAGTTCCTGTATTTAAATGATGGATCAGTTCCCTTCTGCCCTATCCCTGCATGCCTGCTAGCTGGTTAAATGTTGTGCCTATTACATCTTCAGGCCAATGGGTGAATCATGACATAATTGACCACATATTGTTTCTTTTCTATTGTTTAATCTATATTTATAGACTGTAATTAGATCTGATTCGTAGTGAACATGTGTTTGGACCTGCCTATTATCTTTTCTCTCCTCTGTTTGTTGCTGCGTATTGTCCCGTCTCGCCTAAATATAGAAGAACTCAATTGTCTTTGCCCAAGTCTTATGTGCTAACCCAGTAATTGTTGACAAAATGAAACTAATTTAGTGGGTTATATAAAGCTAATGCAATTAGACTGCTGCATACTTGCCTATCACTTGAAACAAAAATGCTTGTCTGTCTGCATTTCATTCCAGATGTATGTAAAAGATCGTGTTTACTTGTCTTAGTCACTAGATTGATTTGAAATGAGCATAATTCCCTGATTCTACATGTTCTGTAAGCCATAAATTAAAGATAGCATGGTGATCAGGCCTATGGCATTAGTTGTATCTGTTTATTATCTGAATTAATATGATATGATGGTTTGATTTTAGTCCCCGGAGCAGTAGGCAGCGAATTTCCCCTCTGTGATCGAAATTAAATATGAGCTTGTTGTCTAGGCTATAGTTGTGATTCAAACCAAAATGTTTGCATATCTCTCTCTGATCTACCATGTCAAAGCATGCTCATATTGTTATCTGCGGTATATTCCAAGAGCATTTACTAATCTTTATCATTTTCTTATTTTTACATGGCACGCACCGGAGCAAAATAAAGAGTCTCCCGGCTAGACTCATCGCAAGCCATTTCAAATGGCGACCCGCATCCGCATTCGCATTCCCGCTTCAGAAACTCCTAGAAAAACAAACAGGACTGAGTCATCCGCTCCAATCCCTTCACTCTCTTAACTTTCTTGTCTTATTTTTATGCCTTTATTTGTTTATTGTAATTTTCTTATTTAATTTTGTAATTAATAGGAGAACTTCTAGCAATTAGGTCTTTAAATATATGAGACGGGAAGTAATTCATAATTAGAAACGCACTTCTACTTTATTTGTCTTTTAGGACTATTAGACATGTCTAAATTCTGCAAAAATAATTCAAATGATTTAACTTGCATTATAAAACCAACATTTTGTGTATTAAAATCCACAACAGATTTCTTCCTAAACTCCCAAAATCATCTTAAAACATCTCTTATATAATATTGTACGCAGGCTAGGCAAGATTAATTTAGCTAGCAAAATACACATAATTAGTCCATAAAGCATTCTCTTAGCATTCTTTAGCACTTCCAGCCCTTTTAGCGCTTTAAATCACCCCCTGACGTTTAATACCTTTAGCATTTAGCACCCTTTAGCATTTTTAGCACCTCTTTTTGCATTTTGCACTTTTAACACCCTTTATTTTTAGCACCCTTTACTTTCAAAGTTAATCCCTTAGCACCCTCTTAATATTTAGGCACCCTAGCACTACTTTGTTTACACTTAGCACTTTTAAATTGCTAGCACTTTTGTTAAGCATCTTTAACATTTAATATTTTAGCACCTCTTAGCATTCTTTCGCATATAGCACCTTTTTCCCTTTTAGACTTGAGCACCTTTAAACATTTTAACATTTTAGCATTTATTTTATTTCCCAACATTTTATTAAGCAAGAAGAGCTTTATTTTGCATTTTCAATAGCATAACAATTACCCTAGGTTTGGCAGGACAACCGCAAGTTAGCGGATCTTAGAGGGTGCCTAACCCCTTCCCTCTAGATTAATAAAGAACCCTTACCCAGAATCTCACTAAGTTTAGCAGACCATTAAAATGGAGTTAATGTTTTACTTTAAACTAGTTAAACATTTAGGTGTCCTAATTCACCCAAACTAATTAGGTGGCGACTCCGCGAACCCTTAGCAGTAAGCACCCCTTTTAGCATTATAGCAACCCTTTAGCAGCCCTCTTTATATTTTTAAACTTTAGCACTTCTTAGCATTTTGCACCTTTAGCATCTTTTAAGCTTTTAGCATCTTTTGCAATTTTAGCATCTTTTAGCATTCTCTTAAACCTTTTAGCATTTTATTATTTATTCTCTAACATTTTTGCATTTTTGAGCAGGAGATTCGCTATTTTTATTTTTAAAAAAAATGCCGCGGCCGAAAAAGGGCGCGACAATACCAAAAGATAAACTCCCGAACAGAAGGAGCTATCCAAAAACTCTGAGCAGGGTCCTACACCTGCAGATCACCAAACTGCGTACTTAAACCTGCGGCATTGTCACGACCCGAACCCGGGCCCGTGACTGGTGCCTTACCCCGGGCACCCTAGTGATACAACATCAGAGTAATCAGCGGAACATAAGACGATAACATGAAATAACAAGAAGTATGAAACAATAGTCTGAGAAAACTTGCCTTACGACATATATATATAAATCAATTTAAAACCGAACAGTTACATCCCATTACAACTCGCCACAACGATTACATACCTCTAAGAATGATACGACAACAATGGCGGACAGGGGCCGCCACCACGAATGTAAATACCTACAACGACAGGACTATACCACGATAAGCCTCCGAGAAACGGAGCTTCCCATACGCTGAATCGTGACCTAAGAGCGAGGATCAACATCGGTGTACCTTTACTGCGGCATGAACGCAGCCTAACGAGGTCGATAACAACGGTACCAGTATGTAAATCGAAAATCGTAAATGAAATCATAATAGTCTATAAAGCGGGAGACATGTATGATAACCAAACTACGATTCACAATAAATAGGCGATCGTGTCAAGTCGTGACTCACGCCTCAAAGTCATCACTCAAATGTAACTATGGGTCTCACGCCCATAACATCAATCATGCCTGTGGAATACCTTCTCATCGCCGCGCTTTATGATATAAAAGCACCAAGAAATACATGAACACCGTGTCCCACGTGTCCTAATAAAACAAGACAGGTAAGTACGAAGGGATAACCGACTACTAACACGCATATTTCTAACAGGGTCATTAACTGTATCATGATATCTGTCTAGAGCGTCACATGTTGAAAGCTGGTCACTCGCCCGCAGTATCAAATGTGCGCGTCAGCCTGGAACTCTCCGTAGCTCGCGCATAGGCCAACCTCATAGACCCGCGAGGTATTCCTCGCGAGGGTAGCTACTCCCCGGCATCGTCCTGGACTCGCAGTCCGCATGGCCACAAAGACCGCATGACCACAAGTGCCGCAAACTAACCTGGAACTCCCGTAGTTCCGCATGGATCCCCTGGACCCGCATGAGGTATTCTCGAATCATGGTCCTGCATCGCTGAGTCTACCGCGTCGGAGGCGCCTTAACCTCCGGAGACAAGTCAAGGTGAGTGGTACAATACCAACATAACGGCTGAGAGTCAAACAACTTTAAGCGCAGTCGAGGGAAAACCCCCTTTACACAAAACATCACAAGATAATAACACACGTAGCATCCTAGCATGTTTACTTATCAAATCAACAAGAAAGTATTACAAGGCTATCACAAACCAACACAATCATGTTATACACACAAGGTACATTCTAATATATGATTAACAAGATCGGGTATCTATTCCCAAAGTACTTCATACATTATCTTTTAAAAGATACGTTACGTTTACAAAAGTCACACAATACCCGTAGTATATGAAAATAGAGTGATTATCTTTTGAAGTAAATCAAAACACTTACCTTTGTAAAATCAAGTAACAACATTATTTTCCAAACGTCCAAGTTTGCCTAATTTCAAATGTTCACGGTTCTTATTTTAGAAAGGTTTCGTAGTTCATAGTCTTATTCATTTAAGAATATAATTCTCTTTTAAACAATCTGAGAAACATAAGCCTTATATGTGAGTAGGATATTCTTGTTTATAACAATCTTATTACAGCAGCCATGATCTAGGAAATATCATTGTCTCATCTTAGCTTCTATGCAGATGGAAGTTTCTACTGGTTTTAATAATACTTAATCTGTAAAAAAAACATTTCCTTTTATTAACGCCGCGTTGGTTTGTCGATACATTCGATTTCCGAAATCAGTAAAACATTCTTAAGCCGTTATACCTAACTTCCCATAAAGCTAGTATAACTCTTAAGTTTTCAAAAACCCAGTATTACTTCTTCTTTCAAAATGATTCAAAAATCTTTTGAAATACTTCAATTTCTTTATTATTACAAAACCAAATTTATAGTTCAAATCGATTTACTTTTAAAAACCACCAAGATTGTCTTACCTACATAAAGTGTTATAACCAACTTCCCATAAAGCCGTTATAACACTTTATGTTTTAGACCAATCAAATACATTTAACACGTATGCGTCTACCGTACTACATAGTTCACACATATCATGCTAGAAGAGATAGGAAGAGGTTCACATACCTCGCGACGAGTATCGACTAATAGCAAAACGCTCCAAGTACTTCCAACCGTCGGCTACTCCTTAAGCCAAGTAGATCGCGCCACACGCAGTACTTCAACCTATAAGGCCACAAGGCGCTTATTAATATTTAGATCTCTTCGTAGAACATTCTACAGAAAATTCGGCAGCACCTCCCCCCCCGCAACAGCGTAAATCTCCTCCTCTATCGGGGCCGGCTACCAAGCCAACCCGGGGGGGGGGGGGTTATACGTCTAATCCGGACGTGCACAATTCTACCTCACAGAAAAGCTACACAAGTCTCATGTATACATCTATGTAATTACAGTTCAACACTCTTCTTTCGAAAAGGTTTCTTATTATTCAGGCTTAAGTCCAAAGACATTGCCGATAACAACGTTCAGTTCTATATATAGTATACTTCAACTATATAGTCTAACAATCATGTAATTTCCAATTACAATAGAGGGACAAGATATTTACCTCGATAAGCCCATAATTATCCAAGTATAAAGTCGATCCTGGGCAACGTTTACCTCCAACTCCGTGCGCTCCAACCCGCTCCAAACTACCCTTAGAAGTTCTAACCAACTTCTACATACTACTCCAACTAACCATGGAGATTTTCCTTAGGGTTTCGGTTTGGTGACTGACGGGAAGTATAATAGTATTACTGGGCTTTTAGTATAGGTATAACCTTAGAATACTACAAGGTATACGGCTAAGGTAATTTGGGCATTACAACAATACTTTTGAGAGTATTTCTACCAAGAGGGGGGTATTTATACGAGACAACACCACAAGGGGGGGTGTATACCCCTCGGCCTACCCCACTAGGGGGGGTACTCTCGGCCAAGGGGGGGGGGGAAGGGAACTCTCGGCCAAAGGCCTCACAAAGGGGGAGGACGAGAACACTACTCAAGGGGAGGGAGGATTTTTAACACTTAGGAAATTTAGGAATGGATGAAGAAGTCTTCAAAAGGGGGGTATTTATAGTACAAGCCAAGGCCAACCAAGGGCCAAGATCTAGCCAAGTGCTATGCAAGTGTAGGGCCAAGATTCATCCAAGTACACCTTATCCATCTACCACACCAACCAACACAAAATATCCTACCTACTCCCACATGCCCAAATCGTCAATTCCGCCCAACACACCCACCAATGAGAGGGTGCCAAGTGTCGCCCTCTTGTTGGTCCAAAATGTTTCGTCTCTCGGAAAAATCCGCAAAAATTGGAAATGACATAGCCGGAATTTTCCCTACGAAAGCTGTGGAAACGTTTCGTCGAAAAACGACTCTAACCGGGTGTTGTGCACAAAAAATAATTCGGCCAAGCCACTTTAAAGTCCAAACCTTCTACGTACGTCCTTACGTACATACTCTTGGAAATACGGGGTATAACATTCTCCCCTCCTTAGAAACATTCGTCCCGAATGTTCCTTCTAAGTCTCAAACAAGCGTCGCCAAGATAGTCTTCACTACTATACTTAAGAAACAAACCTGCCACACATGGCCACAGAAACAACTTGCGCAAAATACTTACATCCAAGTCCACGAGGAAACACCTCTAACATCACCACAAACACCTTTCTCCGGGGTCTAAAATATACTTCATTCGCACCTTCTCCTTCCAAAAGAAATGATCACATCTATGCTCGCCATACATGCTCGCTTCTCCCTTTACTCGTCGTGATACCACTTTTGTCACTTTGCCGCGAGGTTCTAGTGTCACTCCGGCGACCCAACAAATGGTACCGGCCGTACGCGATCCCCGAGGTCGCCGTGACACTCGAACTCTTACCACATTTCTGATATGGCTTCAGTTTCCAAAACTCGGGGTTACTATCTCTAACGTGGTCATCATTAACTGGGAACACTCTGGAAGGATCTCCGATACTTTCCCGATCATAACAATACGAAAGACCGGACGTACTGCCTCCTAAGTCGGACGGCAAATGCTATCATATAGGCAACCTGGCCTATCCCTCACATGAACTCAAAAGGCCCAAAGTAACTCGGGCTAAGTTTCCTCTGTTTTCCAAAACTCGTCACACCCAACCCGGGGTGGTACTTTCAAGAAGACCGACCGTCAACCTGAACTCTAAGCGTCGTCGCCGATTATCCGCACGATTTCTCTGAGCTGCCAGAACCTCTTCTAGACAAGCTTCACCCTATCCACATCCTGCTGAACACGTATGAACCAACTATCTGAACCTTGCCAACGTCGAACCAATCGACCGGCAGCTTACACTTCCGCCCCTACAAGGCGTCACAAGGCGATATCCGAACACTGAAATGGTAGCTATAAAACACTTCCCCAACAGGAGATAACAATCCCCACAACTACCCCTGAAATCACACCGCCCGGCAGGCGAATGCGATTCGAGACTCACCAGTTCTTAACCTCGCTTGGTAAAACTTCCGGAAACAAAACAGTGCACTGGCTCCACTGTCTGTCATAAGGTGAAGGTAGGCACCCCGTGCAGCCTTACAACCTTTTTGATAAAATCAACACTGCCGAGTAAACGGTCTTTGCTAGAAGACAAGACGGCTGACCTCCTCGGCCCGACTACTGGTCGAATGCATCCACGAACTCGTACGCTGGTTAACTAAACTTGGGCCTAACACCCTCGTGACCCTACCACAAGGCGGGACCACCACAACTGACCCCACCACCATACAGGCCGCGGGTTGACCCGCAACGTGGCCTCAACCCGACCCGGCAACGCGCAAAAATACTAGCTCCCCGATCCGGAACAATCTCACTAATCATGTTACGAAAACCTAGCGGTATTCTTAGCTCAACTACCCTCTTTCATTTCACACTACTCAGGGACTTATCCCACAAACATAGCTCACGTGCACTATGCACTCCGATAAGGATCAAACATAACACTACACCCTTACTCGAGATGGCCTTACCTCTAAGGTCTCTACGTATAAAGCTCTAAGGCTCACACCTTCTCTATCCCCCAAATCTTACTTGGTTAACTAACCAAGATTTCTAATTACAATTTACACAATGCTATCAGAATATAACACTCAAGGTATACTCACCCTATCACACATACTAATCCCTAGAGGGTTAAAGATCTATCTGTATTTACTGCTTCACTCTCCTATGTCGTTCTAATCAAACCTGCCCCGTAGGGCACATAGCTAAGGGAGGTGACGAACTACCCACCGATCCTGAAGGCTAAGTCCTCCTACTAGGACACTCATTCGACACATGGCCCTGACGGCCGCCGGTAATACGAGCACCAACAAAAAGACGACGTTCCCCGGGATGACGTCATCCCGCGTGAACACCGGGAAAAAGCTGAATCCGTTTGGAACCTACGTGTAGCTGTGAACCGGAAGCTCTGGAGCTCTAACCAACTCCTGCATACCCCGAACGTCCTGAAACCTGTGGAGGACCTTTCTGCACTGGTGGATGTGCATAATCTAATCTGCTGGTGAGGTGACTCGACTCGAAAGTTGCCAAAGGACCTTTTCGCCCCGCCTCTTCTCGCCTTCGTTAACCCGCTGATCTCTACGTTTCTTGGCCTGCCGCAAGACAAGCTCGCATACGTGCCATGCTCAAGCCTAACTGAAGAATTACTCTCGCACAACCCTTTCTAAGATATTCATCAAGACTCGCGGTACATCGGTATGCTCTCTGGTAGCCAAATCCATAGCTAGTAACAGGGTCGCCTCTTTGCAATCTATATTCTCGTCCCGGTCGTGGGCGAAGGTTCAAATGTCATGGCCGCAGAGAATCGCCGCCGTGCTAAACTCTGCTTTGGGCTAGTGACGTCGCAGAACTCCCCGAATGAAGCACTACCCTAGGTAAAGATTGGGCCCGTGCCCTCGTAACCCTCTGAACTCAACTCGCAGCTCCCTCGGCTGCCTTGCCCTCCTGGGCTCGGGTTGCCTTACACGGAGGCATAACGGTAAGGGAAAGAGATACGTTAGAGGGTCTAACTTACAACACAACTCTAAGGCACGATCTCAGAGTGAGAAGAATAGAAACCAATCCTAAATATCCTATAGCCTCCTGATTATTGGTGTGGTGCACAACACACCGATAATCAAGACTTCTTCGATACGGTCAGACACTTTCCGAGGATTAATCGCTCGATACCACTTTTGTCACGACCGAACCGGGCGTGTCGTGCCTTACCGGGCACCCTAGTGATACAACATCGAGTAATCACGAACATAAGACGATAACATGAAATAACAAGAAGTATGAAACAATAGTCGAGAAAACTTGCCTTACGGCATATATATATAAATCAATTTAAAAACCGAGCGATATCCCATTACAACTCGCCACAACGGTACTACGGACCTCTAAGAATGATACGACAACAATGGCGGGACGGGGCCGCCATACCCCGAATGTAAATACCTACAACGACAGGGACTATACCACCGATAAGCCTCCGAGAAAGCGGAGCTTCCCATACTGTGAATGTGACCCTAAGAGCGAGGATCAACATCGTGTACCTTTACTGCGGCGTGAACGCAGCCCGGGAGGTCGACAATAACAGTACCAAGTATGTGGCCTCAAAATCAGAAATGAAATCATAATAGTCTATAAAGCAGAGACATGTATGATAACCAAACTACGATTCACAATAAATAGGCGATATGTCAAGTCGTGACTCACGCCTCAAAGTCATCACTCAAATGTAACTATGGGTCTCACGCCCATAACATCAATCATGCGTGGAATACCTTCCTCATTCTTGATTTATGATATAAAAGCACCAAGAAATACACATGAACACCAGGTCCCACCTGTGTCCTAATAAAACAGTACAGGGTAAGTACGAAGGCATAACCGACTACTAACACCCATATTACTAACGGTCATAAATCAGTATCATGATATCCGTCTGAGCGTCACATGATCAAAGCGGTCACTCGCGCGATATCAAATGTGCGCGTCTAGCCTCGAACTCTCCGTAGCTCGCATAAGCCAACCTCATAGGCGCGTGAGGTATTCCTCGCATCGGTAGCTACTCCGGCATCGCCCCGACTCGCGATCGCGTGGCCACAAAGACCGCGTGACTACAAGGGCCGCAAACTAACCGGAACTCCGTAGTTCCGCATGGATCCTCGGACCCGCATGAGGTATTCTCGAATCACGGTCCTGCATCGCTGAGTCTACCCCGCGTCGGAGGCGACTTAACCTCCGGAGACAAGTCAAGGTGAGTGGTACAATACCAACATAACGGCTGAGAGTCAAACAACTTTAAGCGCAGTCGAGGGAAAACCCCCTTTACACAAAACATCACAAGATACTAACACACGTAGCATCCTAGCATGTTTACTTATCAAATCAACAAGAAAGTATTACAAGGCTATCACAAACCAACACAATCATGTTATACACACAAGGTACATTCTAATATATGATTAACAAGATCGGTATCTATTCCCAAAGTACTTCATACATTATCTTTTAAAAGATACGTTACGTTTACAAAAGTCACACAATACGTAGTATATGAAAATAGAGTGATTATCTTTTGAAGTAAATCAAAACACTTACCTTTGTAAAATCAAGTAACAACATTATTTTCCAAACGTCCAAGTTTGCCTAATTTCAAATGTTCACGGTTCTTATTTTAGAAAGGTTTCGTAGTTCATAGTCTTATTCATTTAAGAATATAATTCTCTTTTAAACAATCTGAGAAACATAAGCCTTATATGTGAGTAGGATATTCTTGTTTATAACAATCTTATTACAATGACCATGATCTAGGAAATATCATTTTGTCTCATCTTAGCTTACATGCAGATGGAAGTTTCTCTTGGTTTTAATAATACTTAATCAGAAAAACATTTCCTTTTATTAACGCGGTGGTTTGTCGATACACATTCGATTTCAAATCGAAGAAACATTCTTAAGCCGTTATACCTAACTTCCCATAAAGCTAGTATAACTCTTAAGTTTTCAAAAACCAGTATACTTCTTCTTTCAAAATGATTCAAAAATCTTTTGAAATACTTCAAGTTCTTTATTATTACAAAACCAAGAATAGTTCAAATCGGTTACCACTTTTAAAAACCACGGATTGTCTTACCTACATAAAGTTGTTATAACAACTTCCCATAAAGCCGTTATAACACTTTATGTTTTAGACCAATCAAATACATTTAACACGTATGCGTTTATCGTACTACATAGTTACACATATCATGCTAGAAGAGATAGGAAGAGGTTCACATACCTCGCGACGAGTATCGACTAATAGCAAAAGCGCTCAAGTACTTCCAACCGTCGGCTACTCCTTAAGCCAAGTAGATCGCGCCACACGCAAGATTTCAACCTATAAGGCCACAAGGCGCTTTATTAATATTTAGATCTCTTCGTAGAACATTCTCTGAAAATTCGGCGCACCTCCCCCATGGCGTAAATCTCTCCTCTCTATCGGGCCGCTACCAAGCCAACCAGGGGTTATACGTCTAATCGGACGTGCACAATTCTACCTCACGAAAAGCTACACAAGTCTCATGTCTGATCCTATGTAATTACTGATTCAAAGACTCTTCTTTCGAAAAGGTTTCTTATTATTCGAGCTTAAGTCCAAAGACATTGCGATAACAACGTTCAGTTCTATATATAGTATACTTCAACTATATAGTCTAACAATCATGTAATTTCCAATTACAATAGAGGACAAGATATTTACCTCGATAAGCCCATAATTATCCAAGTATAAAGTCGATCTGGGCAACGTTTAGCTCGACTCGTGCGCTCAACCGCTCCAAACTACCCTTAGAAGTTCTAACCAACTTCTACATACTACTCCAACTAACCATGGAGATTTTCCTTAGGGTTTCGGTTTGGTGGTGACGGGAAGTATAATAGTATTCTTGGGCTTTTAGTATAGGTATAACCTTAGAATACTACAAGGTATACGGCTAAGGTAATTGGGCATTACAACAATACTTTGAGAGTATTTCTACCAAGAGGGGGTATTTATACGAGACAACACCACAAGGGGTGTATACCCTCACTACCCCACTGGGGTACTCTCGCCATGAGGGGAGGGAACTCTACCAAAGGCCTCACAAAGGGGGAGGACGAGAACACTACTCAAGGGGAGGGAGGATTTTTAACACTTAGGAAATTTAGGAATGGATGAAGAAGTCTTCAAAAGGGGGGGTATTTATAGTACAAGCTAAGGCCAACCAAGGGCCAAGATCTAGCCAAGTGCTATGCAAGTGTAGGGCCAAGATTCATCCAAGTACACCTTATCCATCTACCACACCAACCAACACAAAATATCCTACCTACTCCCACATGCCCAAATCGTCAATTCCGCCCAACACACCCACCAATGAGAGGGTGCCAAGTGTCGCCCTCTTGTTGGTCCAAAATGTTTCGTCTCTCGGAAAAATCCGCAAAAATTGGAAATGACATAGCCGGAATTTTCCCTACGAAAGCTGTGGAAACGTTTCGTCTAAAAACGACTCTAACCGGGTGTTGTGCACAAAAAATAATTCGGCCAAGCCACTTTAAAGTCCAAACCTTCTACGACGCCCCACGCATACTCTGGAAATACGGTATAACAGTACGAACGCAATTTCCGGGCGATGTCAAGAAGAATGTACCAAGTATGTGAGCAAGTAGCATCAGAATGAAATCATAACATCTAAACAAAACAGAGACGTGTATGATAGCCAACCTACGATACACAATACATAAGCGATTATATCAAGTCATGGACGACGCCTCAAAGTCACTACTCAAATATAACTATGGGTCTCACGCCCATAATATCAACCATGCCCGTGGAATCCTTTCATCACCGCGATCCATGATATAATATAACACCAATAAGAATATCCATGAGTATCCTCGTGGTCGCATGCCCAGAATCCCACATCGTATAAGCATGACCACGGGTATACAAACAACCGAATCAAACCCGCCCCGTCACATGCCCTAATCCCACATTGTATAAGCATGTCCGAGAGTATCCTCGTGGTCGCATGCCCGAATCCCACATCGTATAAGCATGACCGTAGGTATCCTCGCGTCGCATGCCCAAGATCCCACATCGTATAAGCATGACCGTAGGTAACACAAATAATGGAAGCATACCCGTAATCCCACCTCACCGCTTCGACGCCCAAGTAAACTTACAACAGCGCAATCGACCCTCCAACCGAGAGTCGCGGCAACGTAATAAAACATAATACTTGTACTCAAATGCTATCACCAGCACACATTGGCAATTCTCAACTAAACAAGCCAAAGTACTTATCAAGGCACACATAGAATAATTTTCAATTAAACAAGCCAAAGTACTTATCAAGGCATACATAGAATAATTCTCAATTAAACAAGCCAAAGTACTTATCAAGGCATACATAGAATAATTTTCAATTAAACAAGCCAAAGTACTTATCAAGGCATACATAGAATAATTCTCAATTAACCAAGCCAAAGTACTACGTACGTACATTCTTATCAAAAGACTCCTTTTAATGTAAAACCCCAAGATACTAACACCCGCAGTATCAAGGTGTGTCTATTTTTCAAAGTAAGTTACTACACTTTTAGAAAACTCATTTCAAAGCTTGAAATCAAGTAACTTCAAATCTTCACAATCTAGGCAACTTATGCCCAATAATCAAAATAGACAACTTTCTTAACCTTCCATAAAGCCGTTATAACCAACTTCCCATAAAGTCGTTATAACCCTTTATGGTTTTAGACATATTCATTCCTTTTTATAACCAAGAGACTTATACTTAAAACCAAGTATCACATACTTATAAATCAAGTTCTTAACTTTCCAAAATACTTCAAGTCTCTTAATATTTAGAAAACAAGTTTCTTCTACTTTTAAACCTCAAGTAACTCACACCTTTAAAACAAGTTACTTCTCTTAAATCATGTCATTTCTCCTCTTTTAAAACAATTAAGTAAATCACTCCTTTGACTCCCCTAAAGTCATTAAAACGACCATTAGGTTTTGGAACTAAGGCACTAGCCAAAAGGTTTGGAAACCACTTCCCTTTCAAGACTCTATGTACTTTAAGTAAAATACTTTCACTTTTAAGAATCCAAACTTCACTAAGGAAATGGATCATACAACTTACAATTTGACATCAAAGTACAATCAAGGGAGTACATAGAACGAATTCTATTTTAGGCAAACCAAATACAACCAAGGAATGGATCATTTAAGGAGTAGGACATACTTTCTTTATCTTAAGGAATCATGCTAGAAGAGGAGATAGTTCACATACCTTTTCGGCTAAATCCACAAGCTAAGCCGAATACGCCGTACGTAGAAGTGTCAACCTATAATGGTCACAACAAGACTATCAACTTCTAGTCTCTAACGTAGAATAATACTAAGTATACGGTCTCTAATTCTACGGAAAATCGGGCAGCACTTCCTTTGTTTCTACTCAATTTTCCACCTTTTTCAAGGCCGAATACAATAACCAACACGCCACATTTAAGGCTCAAAACAACAACCAAACAAAGGGGATTACACGCCTTACAATACGTGTAAAATTCCGCCCCACAATTCATACGAAGTAGTTTAATACTCACTAGCCATTCTCGGCCAACAATAACCAACAACACTAAGTCTTTTCCAATCCTTTTCCAATTCCAAGTTCTAAGGTCTAACATGTTATATAGCCATAAACAACTTCAACAACTACAATTTCCTTCTTTATACAACATGCATTTAACTTAAACTAATATTCAACTTGAATTGTAATCTTAAGGCTAAACATGCTAGTTTTAGGATTAGGGTTCCAATAGTCAATACACTTATCAAACTTCATACTATATAACTCATGCTTGCTAATAACCATAGCTACAACAACACGTAATCTCAATTACTAAAAACGACAAGAATTATACCTTTATAAGCCCTTAAAAATTCCAAGATTCAAAGTCGCGCCTTAGCAATTCTTAGCTCCTTTCCTTATGTTCCAATCCACTCCAAGCACTCCTTAGAAGCCTATGAAGAACCCATCTTCAAGTTCCAACTTCAAAGTTGAAGAACTCCTTAAGTTTCCGCCTTGCGACTAATACGAAAACGCCGTTTTTCCTAAATCTTTCTATTGAGATATCCTTATAATACCCTTAGGGACATTGGGTTAAAGTCTTGTGAAAATTGGATCAAAACTACAAAAAAAAATTGTGTGGGAGAGCACAAAGCCGAGAGCTATGTTGTGTGCACAAGAGTTCTCTAATTTTTCTAAGTGTTAAAAGAGCTTGTATTGCACTAGCTTAGTATTTATAACACTATGGATGGCTTAGACTTAAACAAATGGGTGGCTAAGATGAAGATCACATGGATTAAGCACAAGTGGCAAGTTGACTTGGTCAACAATATCAAGCTTAGCAAGACTTATCTTCCACCATGGTAAATGACAATTCTACCTTTACTAATTTTGTCCAAGACCATATGTGGGGGGGTGCCACGTGTCGCCCTCTCCTTCGTCCATAAAATTCTGTAACCCTCGTGGGCCCCACAAAATGTAAAATTCCTCGGGTGGGCCCCACGTGACCAAATCCGTAAAAAATAAATTTCCATAAGGTTAAGAGTTCCATACTCTTCAAATAATTTACTTTGAGAATCCAATTCTCAACAACGAACATTTTTCCTTTCCGACGTTTGGAAGATTTTCCGTCGGAAAAACAATTCTTCCTTTCGTACCAATTTCCAAGTCTTGATTCCTTACGTACATTCTCTTATACATGTCCTGGACTTACGGGGTGTAACAGTTTTTGTGGAGAGGAGAGGTTTAGGTTTTGATTTGGAATGGGAAAATCGATTAGTATGCGTCTTTAATTTCTCGATTTCGCCTGGCCGCGTTCGCAGAATCAGCCGCGCTACCAAATTATCAAGGCCTCTGGACTTCCTGCGCCGCGGTCCCAAACTTCAGAATTTTTCTGGACTTTTACGCCATGCGTTCGTGAACTGAAATCAGCCAGCTACTCGATTTTTCTGGAAATCCCTTTTTTTCCTTTTGGATTTTTTTTAGTTTTTCGCCCTCCAATTCTTGGCCCTGCACCTGTCATCACAACACATACAAATACCTCCGTGAGACTGTTCTAAGTAAAAACTAACTGCATTAAAGTAAAATAAAGTAAAATACCTTGGGTTGCCTCCCAAGTAGCGTTGTCTTTAACGTCTTTTAGCCGGACGCAAGTTCTTTAAATCAAGAGGTGTGGGGTAGATTAACCCCACAACCAATCCACTTTATTAACATTTTTCTTCTTCTCCTTCTGTTTTTCTTTTTATATTTATTTTCAAGCGAAGGTCCAGTATCACATACCTGCTTTGGCGGAGGTTCAGTATCACATACCTGCTCTGGTGGGCTTATCTCCCTTGTTGTGGCTTACACTGGCTCACACGAAGTTCTGACAGTGCTAATTGCAAAGCACCTGCTCATGACTGGGGGTTCAATAGCGTGTTTGAACACTTTGAACACCATCTCCTCGCTTTCTACTCTCAGTGTCAGCTCACCCTTTTCTACATCAATCAGGGCTCTCCCTATTGCCAAGAACGGTCTCCCCAATATGATGGGAATCTCATCATCCTCCTCCATGTCAAGAATTAGGAAATCCGCAGGGAAAAAGAATTTTCCTACTTTCACGAGGACATTCTGAATCTTCCCCCTGGGATGCACCACCGTCCTATCCGCTAGTTGCAAGCTCACCATGGTTGGTTTGGCTCCACCTAATTCCAACCTCTTAAACACCGACAAAGGCATCAGATTTATACTAGCCCCCAAGTCACAGAGGGCTCTATTACACGTTACCATGCCAACTGTGCAAGACAGTGTGAAACTCCTTGGGTCCTTAAGTTTAGGAGGCAATTTCTTCTGCAAGATGGCACTGCATTCCTCTGTCAGTGCCACCATCTCATATTCTGCTAACTTCTTCTTCTTTCCCAGAATCTTCTTCATAAATTTAAAATAAGTAGGCATTTTCTCCAATGCCTCGATGAATGGTATGTTGATATGTAACTTTCTGAATGTCTCCAAAAACTTGGAGAATTGTTTATCAACTACTTTCCTTTGCAATCTTTGCGGGAAAGGGATCTTCTCAGTGTACTCCTTCTCTGGAGCTTTCTCTAATATTGGGCGATATTCAACCACCCTCTCTCTCTCTATTTCTACCCTCTGTTTAACCACAGGCTGAGGTGCAACATGTTCTAACTGTTTCCCATTCCTTAGCTGCACTGCCTGGCACTGTTCTCTAGGGTTCATCTCTGTATTGCTCGGCAAGGTCCCCTGTGGCCTGTTGTTCGCTAGCTTCGCTAGTTGCCCCACCTGTGTCTCCAAGTTCCTGAGAGAGGATCTAGTCTCTTCCATGAACTGGGTCTGGGAGTTGGTGAGTGTCAACAAAGCTGCTCTCAGCTCGTCTGACTTTTCTTGTTGGACAGGGGCACTGAATTGTTGAGAAGATGAGGCCTGAGTGAATGGCTGCTGATTTTGGTATTGGCCTCTAAACTGGTTCTGCTTCCCTTGCTCACCTCTCCATGAAAAATTTGGGTGATTTCTCCACCATGAATTGTAGGTGTTTGAGTATGGGTTGTTCTGGGGCCTCTGATAGTTCCCTACAGCTTGGCACTCTGCTTGCTCGATCGAAATATTGTTAGGATCAGCTGATGGGCATCTATCGAAGGTATGTGGACCACCACACATTTCACAGCTCATTGGCATTTGCACTGCATTTACAGACACTGTATTTTGTTGCAGCTGCTTGGTCAAAAGGGCAACTTGGGCATTAAGTGCAGTGATGGCGTCAATCTCATGAACTCCTACTGTTCTTTTGACAATCACTTGTCTATCCTCTGTGACATGATTATTGGTGGACATGTCCTCCAATAAATCATGAGCTTCATGGGCTGTTTTTCTCATAAAGGTTCCACCTGCGGCTGCATCAATGATCGTTCTGGTCGTTCCGCTTAGACCATTATAGAAAATGTGGACCAAATTCCATAACTCAATGATGTGGTGTGGACACTTCCTTTGCAAGTCCTTGAATCTCTCCCAAGCTTCATATAGTGATTCTCCATCAGCTTGATAGAAATTATTCAACTCCCCTCTCAGCTTCGCTGCTTTGCATGGTGGGAAGAACTTTGCTAAAAAAATTTGTACCAACTCTTACCATGTGAATATCGAATCTGCTGGCAAGGAATTCAACCACACTTTCGCTCTATCCCTGAGTGAGAAGGGAAAGAGCCTCAATCTGACGGCGTCATCGTGAACGCCATCAGATTCGAATGTTGCACACAACTCCAAGAAATTAGCTATATGCATGTGGGGATCCTCCGACGGCAACCCTCCAAACTGAACCGTATTCTGCACCATACTTAAAATTGCAGGCTTGATCTCAAAATTATTTGCTCCTATTGTTGGGAGCCTAATACAAGTTTGTTCTCCATTTACCCTCGGCAACACATTATCTCCCAAGCTTTTCTCCGCTTGGACCTGAACTCTCTCTTATACATCCATTGGCACTCTCCGAGGCATTCTTTGGTTAGGCTGATGATCACCTAACCCCTCATTCATCTCGTTGTTGTTTTGTACGCATCCCATCTCACTTAAGGATGAAATTCGTTGGTTCCTTCTGTTCTGTTTACAAGTTTTCTCAATTTCTGGGTTGAAGGGAACAAGAGTGTCTGCTCCTTTTCTCCTTCGCATAAACTGGGTGCCTGAAACAGATCAAAATAAACAAACGGATCACGGCACACTGGTTTTCACCAAAATAAAAAGTAATAAATAAAAACAAAAAATAAAAACCAAATTAGAAATTAAGAATAGATAAAATTGATATTGAACTACGTCAATCCCCGGCAACGGCGCCAAAAACTTGATGCGCGATTTATGCACATACTTAAACGCAAGTGCACGTGTCGTGTCAAGTAGTATAGTCTTAGAAGACCGAGTTATCGTCCTCAGGGATTAGTGCTCAAGTACCAATTTCTATTCATTGTTATCTATTTGGTGACCGATAATTGATTTGTTGTTTATGACTCTAAGTATGAAAACTAATTAAACTATGTTGTTTTACTTCAGTAATGTGGAAATAGGGCTTCCAAATCTCCTCAACTATCCGCTTAACTTACTTATTAATGCAATTGACTATGGTTCTTCTTCTATTTGAGATAGCAGGTTTACTAATCCGTTTTATACTCCTGTTAAGGTTATATAAACACTCAACCCCAGTACATCACCTTTCTACCTTTCAGTGATAAGGTTGACTCTATAGGAGGATTAAGAACAAAAACCTTATTAATGCTACACAAGTAATCGGGGTATTTTCATCCACGATTCAACCTATGTCTATCCAACTACAGCATATTCACAACCTCCCCTTTCGAATTTCGGTTAGAAATCATAAGAATTATGATAATTAATGATCAGGTAATTACCAAGTAATCAAAACATATATTGAATAAATCTCAACAATAAAAAGAAGAACCAAGAACATGCATTAATTCATAAAGAAAAGGTTCAAGTGAATTGACATAGAAAACCCTATATTATAATTAGTTCCTAGCCATAGACATGACATGAACTAATTTATCATCCAACATAAACTCAAAATAAAGTAAAACAAGAACAAGAAAATTACTAAAGAAAGGTCTCCAATCTTGATCTCCAAAGTCTTGTGTTTTGGCAAGAAGAGGAACCCTTAATTCTGACCTAGGGTTCTCTTTTTATAGCCTCCAAAACGTGATGCAGGATTTTTCCTTCAGGCCTGGCCCATTGTCTTTCGAAATCTGATTTTTCCCGCCGGCGCGCGACCAGAATCAGCCATGGCGCGGAACTTCATGCGTCCTTCGAAATTAGGCGCCGGGCGCTCGCCCTCGCTGGCCGGAGGCGCGCTACGGCTCGTGTCTGTGCCTGGTTCGCCACTTTCTCGCATTTCGAGCTCTGGAACCTCCGTTTTTGCCCTTTTTTTGCTCCTTTTTCCGCCAATGAGCCACTTTAACCAATATGACTCAAAAGAAAGAAAATCTATCCTAAGATGACACATATTTGTACAAAAGTGGACAAAAGACTAACTAAAAATGACTCAAAAAGTGTATATAAAATACACCGATCAGCAGCCCACTTACCTCAGCCCTTATTTCCCTTTCTATCGTCCAACACCTTCACAAAAAACGAAAACCCTAAAAAATCTCCTTCATCCCTAGCCTACACCCCCACTGTTTTCACCGGATTTCCAGACGAAAAATCTGACAATCCTTCATCTCCCTCATCCCGTCAATCCCGGCAAATCTACACTCCGCCACCTCATTTCCCTTACCCACGCATGCACATAACCAAATCGTTCCAAATCACACCCAAATCACACAAAATCGTAGGCGAATAAACATGCAATCGCAGTAAGAATCAAGCACAAATCTCGTCCAAAATCACACCTTAAATACTTACCAATATTAGAACCCAAAGGATGGCCATATAAATGAACCCATTTTACACATGCAAAAAGAGAGAACTGGACGGGAAAAGATCCCGAGTTTTTTTTACACAGAGGAACCCTCCCCCTAAATCGAAAAATTAGCAGGTCAAAGGGCAATAAAATCCTCAAAACGGTTGGGAAGCAGCAAGAACACCGATTCAAAACCTCTTCTTCTTAGTCGCGGAGGTCAGTCGCAAACCAGTGAGTATTCTCAATAACAAGCTCTACCTTTTCAATCGCGTAAGCAATACAACCCTGAGTGAATCGATGACTTGATACGCTGCCTCGGTTCGCTGCTCGGAGAAGGTAAATTCAAATCCCCCTCAGTTCATTTTTGTATTTTATGTGTGTTTGTGGGTTAAATATATGCTGGTTTATTCATATTGATGTGTTCGTTAATACTTCCCTTACTTCCATGTGTCTAATATATACTGCCAACTGGAATATCTTATGTTTATCGGACGTTATATTCTATTTTGATAGTCGCAAATGGATCTGCCTATTTTCTCTCTTAGCATTCTGCTTCTCGCGTCAAAATTCCCTGTCTTGACATGGTAGACGATTTTCATACAGGCTTCTATTTCTAGTTTTTTAGCCTTTTCAGAATTTTCTTCCTTTAATCGCTGGCTGACTGGGTAGTATACATGTATTGTCTATTTTTATGGAGGGCTAACATGTCTGTTTAACATTGAAAATGAAATTAGTATTAAATAAGCCATCATTTATCTGAAGTGATCCTTTTCCTTACAAAGAAAAACTGAAACTTAACATTTAATGCAAATCTTGTCTTTTGATTATCGTAACAAGTTGTAAAGATATCCTGAAAATTCACACTTGCATGAAGATGGATTGCCTATAATTGTCTTAGTTGGGTGGTGAACTCGACCCTCCACATTTTTCCTGCATCTAGTCTCGTATCCATCATAATGTGCATGTACCTTTGGATACATAGGCAGGGTATACAACATATATCCAGTCTACACATCATTGAATGACCCCATGTGCACCGTATGCGTTTTGAATCTCTTTTCATATCAATTCCTGTCTGTTGTGTACTGCTGTAATTGACTGGAACATTTACGTTTAAATGAAACCCCACACTGTTTTTTAGCAAGTTGTTCCCTAAGGACATTTATTTGACTAAAAGCTCAACTCATTATTTGTTTGGTCCAGCAGCCTTGTTTATTTTCTAAATACACATATGCATATCATATTTGGGCCACTTACATTTTGCATACTTCTTGAGACATAATTCTAACTTTGATAAAGAAATGGACTGATATCGATTGGGTCCTCCTATTGTCGAAATGAAGTGATTATGTGCGTTTGGATTTTGTGCAAATGTTGTTTATTACTCGATGTGGTTTAGAGCATTTACTAATCCTTATCTGTTTTTTATCTTTTACATGAAATGCACCGGAGTCGAATGAAGAGTTTCATTGCCAGACTCATTACGCCTTCCATCTACTGAAGATCTGCATTCACCCGCATTTGTATTCATCTGCATCCCCGCTTCAAGAATTCCAAAACAAATAGGGTGGAATGACGTCGTCATCCATTTCAACTCCTTTTTCACTCTCTTAATCTCCCTGCCTCATTCGTGTCTTTTATTTTATTATCTAACTTTATAATTAATAGGAGACATAGAACAATCAGTCTTTGAATAAATAAATTGGGCGGGTAGTTTTAAAATCAGAAATGCACTTATAATTACGTATTTTAGGCTTATCATGCATGTCTAAACTTTCTGTCAAATAAGCTATTTTGCATATCTAATTAGGAAACTAATGCATCTTAAAAGAATTAATTTTCTTATAAATCCTCTATTAATACGTATAATTTATTAACATGATGATCAAAACCGATTTTCTTCCAATAAAGGCCTACCTTTAATCACCAAGTCAACTTTGCATATGTATATTTGTAACTTCTTATGTATTTCATAACGCCTTATATGCCTTCTTTCGAAAATCAACCTTATAAACAAATCTTATAAATCTTTTTCAGGTTATAAAATGCATCCTTTTTACCTTTTGTTCGCAAGCATCTCTTTACTTAAACTTTCCAAAAAATGCATTTTCTTAGCAATAATAATTAACCCAGGTTTGAACGGACAACCGCAAGTTAGCGGATCTTAGAGGGTGCCTAACCCCTTCCCTCTAGATTAATAAGGAACCCTTACCCAGAATCTCACATAAGTTTTGCAGACCACAAAAAATGGAGTTAATGTTTCTTTAACTTAGTTGACATTTAGGTGTCCTAATTCACCCAAACTAATTAGGTGGCGACTCCGCGAACCCTAGCAACCCTTTAGCATTTAGCAGCCTTTTAGCACCCCGCTTTAAAGCCCTTTTAACACTTTAGCACTTTAACATTTTAGCCCTTTCATTTTAGCAATTTCAGCACCTTAACCTTTTAGCACCACTTTAACATTTTAGCATTTTAACGCTTTAGCATTTTATATTATTTTCTAACATTTTTATTAAGCAGGAGTTATAGTTAATAATATCGCGGTCGGAAAAGGGCGTGACAGAAATGGCGACTCCGCTGGGGATTTAAGGTTCTTAACCACAACAGACCTAGGGTTATTATTTGGCCATTATTTTTGCATTTAATTTTTGTGTGTTGTACTTTGTTTTATTTATTTTAATTGTTGTTTGATTTACTGCTTTCCTTAAACTGACATTCCGCTCATATTTCTTCCACTCTGGAAAATTCACACTATCACACACCACATGCGAGGTGCGCTTGGTGCATCAGCAAAATTCTTTCTTCAAAACCCAAATTTAGGAGAGTTGGTAATATACGTGGAGTGTCCGGTCTAACCGGTGGCCGCGTAGCCTTCTCACTCGAGTTGTCCGCCGAACCTCAAGGCCTAGTAAAGCCAAATCATAAAAACTCAGGATAGAGCTATACCACCCTTTATTTTAAGGCATGCATGCATTTACCTTAGGTGGGTCGGTCCTTGGTATCGACGCCACAGTTAGGAAGACACCAAACTTGTCGACGGGTTTCTCAACCCAACGACCAACCAATATATTATGTGTAGCGTGGCAATGATAGACAAATCCAAACCTAATCATGACGTGCCGAAATTGGAAAAAGTGTACCGTCATTTTGTCGCCATTTCCAACGAAAGCATTACAGTTGGACGGCTTGGACAAATCTATCACAACCTCGCATATGTGACGTTTAGGCCTCCCTCAGGCATAAAAGAGGGCCCAAACATGTTAGAGCACGCGCTTGATTTGCAATTTACTTATTATTATATATTGCCTGCAACTCTTTGCATATTATACTAACTTGGTTTGCTTCATTTGTTAGAGGGTTATTTTGCCTAGCTTATCCCCAAAAGGTTGATTCGCGTTGACTGGTAGAAGCACAATCATCCAATAAATGACTAATCCAGAGGCACCAGAACGAAACAACTTAGGTATCGTCCCTGTTCCTGTAGAGGATGCAGAGACGTTAGAAAGGAGAAACACCAATGATCAACACCTCGCCAAACTATTGAAGCAAATGGAAATCATGCAAGCCGAAATAGAAAGGCTCCGAAATATCACAAACCTGTCTATTAGCTTGAATGCACCACTCCCAGAGCAAAGGACAAATGCAATCGTGTCATAAGCCCTTGAGCCTCCACTTCCCCAAAGCTCCCCGCAAAGGCCGCAACATACCAACTCACACCAAAATGTCACTCGCCCGGTCAATTTGCAAACCGACCTCCAAAATGATTCGTTTACTACATACACATCTCAACCTCCACCTACTTATATCTCCCCACTCAACCGAAATTGCCAAGACACCCAATACGAGCAGATGACACACATCACTAGTCCTAAAAAACAATATGGGGCATTAGCACATCCGACCGAAAGCCAACCATTTATTGTGCATGTATCCTCTCAAGAGACAGATCAATACAAGGAAGTGGAGCGGCAGACTCGAGCTAGAGCTGATGAAAATGTGGCAAAAGAAATCTGTAGCTTGAAAGAGGCATTCAAAAGCATTCAGATGAACAAGTGGGAGGTAGGTTTAGAATATGAAAACTTATGCATGCACCCCGACGTTGAATTACCTGTGGGGTACAAGGTGCCCAAATTTGACATGTTCGATGGAAAGGGGAATCCTCGAGCTCATCTAAGGTCATATTGCGATAAATTGATTGGAGTTAGGAAAAATCAAGCAATCATCATGAAATTATTCATCAGGAGTCTAACCAATGCGCTTATTGGTAGTACATGCCAAGACCACTAAAAATGGGGCGGTTGGAATGCCATGGCACAAGATTTCATGGATAGATTCAGATTCAACATCGACATTTGTCGGATAGATTTTATCTTATGAAACTTGAAAAAATCCACGAAACTTTCGTGAATACGCGCGAGGTGGCGGTCGAAGCGTGAAGGTCCAACCTCGATGGCAGAGCGAAATGACCACCTTGTTAAATGCGATCGTTAAAAGACGGCGTATTATGAAAGGATGATCGGTGTAATTGGGCGAAGTTTTGCGAAGTCGTAGAATGGCGACCGTGGAAGAAGGCATTAAGACAGGCAGGATTACAAACTTGACAGCCCTACAAGCAACTAGCATAGCAATGCAGTCAGATTCCATAGGAGGTACCTCACAGAGGAGGAGAGATGTATCACCCTCTATCATGGTCATTCAGGAACATAGGCCAGAACAACTTCTAGTGTATCAAAGCTCACCGCCTTCTTACTATAACCGAAACACTCAAAATCCACGATCATCTATCAAGATGCGCTACCCATATCATGTTTACCATACCCAACCAAAGATACCCAAAATACTCACCTGATCACGAACCAAGACGCCTAAGCGGACCCAAACCGCGTAGATCTTTGAGAAAGCCACCCAGAACCTATACACCTTTAGCCGAACCCATAGTCCAAGTGTATGAGAAGCTGAAAGTCGCAGGAATAGTCCAACCAATTCCCAGAAATACCCCCAGGCCTACTTCCCGAGGGCACGATAAAACCAAACATTGTGCATACCACTCCGGTGCTGAGGGACACGACATTGAAAATTGCTATACACTCAAGGACAGGATAGAGGAGTTAATCAAAGAGGGAGTCATTCAGCTGAAAGATGATCCTCTCAATGCAAACAATAACCTTCTTCCCGGTTATGAAGATGCTCATGTGAACATGATAGCTAAAGATGGAGAAAACAGTCTGGAAGGGACTATTACGCCAGCCCGAAAAGGGAAGAAAGTTGAATCATCGACCAACCGCCAGAGAAAAGGGGGTGCTCCTTGCCGGAGATTGTTTAACCATTGAATAAGTCATTCGTCTAAGTTGTGTGCTGCAAGAGATGATCCTGCTGAAGACTCAGCCATTGAAGACACAGAGCAAGAAGAAGTGGACTCGTGCCCCTGCCTTGGCCCGCCGAGTCCTAAAATAGTTAGTTTAATATATTTTGCCCTTTATATGTAATAAATGAACTACGTCATGACCTGATTCCCTCATGGGGATACGTAGGCGGCCTAAATCGGCTTCGGTCACACCATTAGGAAACCTTCCCTTATTTTGAAAATAACGAAAATACACATAATATACAAACAACCCCATTGAGACCCACTTTAGGCCAAACACCTTTTGCATAATCAGAACTGGGACAAGGTAGGAAACCAGGCAGGGGTTATGAGTCCAAACAAGGCAGACGTCCGAGCACCAAGAGTCAAAACTACAAAGTAAATGCGAATCAACCGCCCCCCCCCCCCCCCCTCCCCCTCAAACTCACAAATTTTCTTTGAGCGCAGGTTTTTCATATTAGCAGAAGATACAACAAAAGTTTCTTCATATTAGCAGAAGCAGAAAATACAACAAAAGTTCTTCATATTAGCAGAAGCAGAAAGAAGTAGCAGAAGCAGACAGACATCAACAATCAAAATTCAAATACCGCAACAAAGTCTAGCGCATCAGCTCAGGCCTAGAGTCAAATTGCAATCCATGCAGTGCACAAACGCACAACAAAAACATCATGACAATCCATACGGTTCATAAAAATGCATTAACATCTCAGCATTCACAACACCCCACATATCACACAGGGACGACATCCCTACTCACAAAATTGCATTTCTCATATATTTATCATTCTGTTTTAACAGTTATACACTAATTTTTTCTCAAGCTTAGCTTGCAGGAGCATTTATTCTACAGGTACATCAGCAACACGTCCAGGCAACGACGTCATCAACATCACGTCCACGCAACGACGTTATCAGCATTATGTCTACGCAATGACGCCATCAGCATCACATCTACGCAACGACGCCACCAGCACTACGTCTACGCAATGACGCCAGCAGCAATACGTCCAGGCAACGACGTAATCAGCATTACGTCTACGCAATGACGCCCCCAACATCTGCAACAACGACACTTTCAGCACATTACAACATCCCTACTCACAAGATCACATTCAAGCTCTATCATTTTTGTCTTAAAATTTATGCACTGACTTTTAAGCTTTAGCCTACAGGGTCCTTAATTTACAGGAGCAGCATCCAACAAGTTCGTGCAGGGGCTACATCAGTATTAACAACATTCAACAAACATTCGCAGCATCCAACAAGTCCGTGCAGAGATGATATCGGCATCCGCAGCATCCCGCAAGTCCGAGCAGAGACGACATCAACATTCGCAACGTCCTACACAGAATAGTAGCATCAACACAATGACATCTTCATCAACATCGTGTCCGAAACAACGCCAAGTCCGAAAACGACGCCCAAGTCCGAAAACGACGCCCAAGTCCAAAAATGACGCCAGTCCGAAAACGACGTCATGTCCGAAACGACGTCATGTCCGAAAACGACGCCAAGTCCGAAAACGACGTCCAAGTCCGAAAACGACGCCCAAGTCCGAAAACGACGTCATGTCCGAAAACGACGCCAAGTCCAAAAACGACGCCATGTCCGAAAACGACGTCATGTCCAAAAACGACGCCATGTCCGAAAATGATGCCAAGTCCGAAAACAGCGCTATGTCCGAAAACGACGCCAAGTCCGAAAAAGACGCCAAGTCCGAGAACGACGCCGAGTCCGAGAACGACGCCAAGTCCAAAAACGACGCCAAGTCCAAAAACGACGCCGAGTCCGAAAACGACGCCAAGTCCGAAAATGACGCCAAGTCCGAAAACGACGCCAAGTCCGAAAACGACGTCAAGTCCGAAACGACGCCCCATCCAAAGATGACGTCATCAGCATATCACATCTATGCAAGGACACTTTCTCTACTCTCAGAATTGCATTTCTTATATATTCATATTTTATTATTTTTGTCTTAGCAGTTACGCACTAACTTTTTCTTGAGCTTTAGTCTACAAAGCTTCAATCTAAAGGGGCAGTTGCAGCAAGGACAACATATCCGCATTCACAATCACAACGCGCCCGTACAAGGACGAAAATCACAGCATTTGCAGCATCGCATCAACACAACAGGCATCACATTTTTACAGGATAACATTTTCTACTCACACAGTTACATTATCTGTAAATTCATGCGTTATCATTTTGACGTAACAGTTATGCACTAACCGTTTGCTTAAGTCTTAGCATGCAGGAGCATGAGCACAACGTGGATTTTCTCTTACAGCGAACCGGGACAATTTGTTGGGGGCCAACCTTCCCAACGAATGGCAGAAGCGGCCTCAAGCGTCGGTCCACTCATTTCACATCACCATAAACCCAGCATCATAAGTCGATACCGGTACACCCTTAAGTTCGAGCTAGTTTATTTTTATTTTTAGCATCGCGCCGACCAGTGTCGTCATAACTCCACACTGGGACAAATTTTGAGTCCGCGTTAGACCACCTTGGTGTTTTGACTAGGGTAGCCCAGTTTCGTCATAACTCGACACTGGGAAAAATTTTGAGTCCGCGATAGCCCGCCTTGGTGTTTGACCATGATAGCTCACTGTCGTCATAACTCGACACTGGGACAGATTTTGAATTTTGCGTCAGCCTTGTCTAATTGCCCAACATTTTTAATTCTGAGGATCGAGACAAAATTGGCTATAAGTCAACGTCTTTGTCCGAAGATTCTTCCATCATCTCCATACAAAGAGGGACAAGTTGTTGACACCCAATTTTGACCCTCCCGTCCAGTCATTAACTATAAAATTACACTAATTTTTAAAATAATTTTTTAATAATAAAATGCAACAATAAAATATTAATACACGCATAAATAAGCAATCTAATAATGAAACCGCATTCTACGTAGAGTATTAAGCACACCTTGAGTCTCACATCCGCATTCGTCATTTTAATAACAAGCAATTCCATTAATAGTATTCGTAATTTAAGCCATATTTCTCATTAATTAAAACTCAAACAATTCTTAAATGATAATTAGTAATAATAAATACGTAAATAAATTATTTAGCAATGACGTCGTGTCAAATATCATAATCGCATTTATTAATTATTGTAGAACCTAAAGTCGTATTAAGATAATTTAATTTTAGCTTAAATAATGATAAATAATGCACAATAAATAAGATTTTTAAATAATAACGTCGCATTTATAAAAGCATTAAGCAATCCTTAAATATCATATCCGCATTTAGCACTTAAGTAATTTAAAACCCCCATTTATTTACCACTAATTAAAATTTATAACTTAAGATTAATAAACCCTACTAATTAACCAGCCCAATACCCCTTGCTATATTTTTAGCCCACAAGCCCTTATTTTCGTCTACCCAGTCCAAGCGTAACACCCAGAAGGCCCAATACCCGCAGCCCACTTACCTCAGCCCTTATTTCCCTTCCCATCGTCCAACACCCTCACAAACAAACGAAAACCCTAAAAAATCTCCTTCATCCCTAGCCGACACCCCCACTGTTTTCGCCGGATTTCCAGACGGAAAATCCGGCAATCCTTCATCTCCCTCATCCCGTCAATCCCGGCGAATATACACTCTGCCACCTCATTTCCTTTACCCACGCATGCACATAACCAAATCGTTCCAAATCACACCCAAATCACACAAAATCGCATGCGAATTAACACGAATTCGCAGTAAGAATCAAGCACAAATCTCGTCCAAAATCAGCCAAAATCACACCTTAAATACTTACCAACATTAGAACCCAAAGGATGTCCATATAAATGAACCCATTTTACACATGCAAAGAGAGAGAACTTGACGGGAAAAGATCCCGAGTTTTTATTTTACACAGAGGAACCCTCCTCCTAAATCGAAAAATTAGCAGGTCAAGGGGCAATAAAATCCTAAAAACGGTAGGGAAGCAGCAAGAACACCGATTCAAAACCTCTTCTTCTTAGTCGCGGAGGTCAGTCGCAAACCAGTGAGTATTCTCAATAACAAGCTCTACCTTTTCAATCTCGTAAGCAATACAACCATAAGTGAATTGATGACTTGATACGCTTCCTCGGTTCGCTGCTCGGAGAAGGTAAATTCAAATCCCCCTCAGTTCATTTTTGTATTTTATCTGTGTTTGTGTGTTAAATATATGTTGGTTCATTCATATTGTTGTGTTCGTTAATACTTCCCTTACTTCCATGTGTCTAATATATACTACCAACATTTGGAATATCTTATGTTTATCGGACCTTATATTCTATTTTGATAGTCGCAAATGAATCTGCCTATTTTCTCTCTTAGCATTCTGCTTCTCGCGTCAAAATTCCCTGTCTTGACATGGTAGACAATTTTCATACAGGCTTCTATTTCTAGTTTTTTAGCCTTTTCAGAATTTTCTTCCTTTAATCGCTGGTTGACTGGGTAGTATACATGTATTGTCTATTTTTATGGAGGGCTAACATGTCTGTTTAACATTGAAAATGAAATTAGTATTAAATAAGCCATCATGTATCTGAAGTGATCCTTTTCCTTACAAAGAAAATCTGAAACTTAACATTTAATGCAAACCTTGTCTTTTGATTATCGTAACAAGTTGTAAAGATATCCTGAAAATTCACACTAGCATGAAGATGGATTGCCTATAATTGTCTTAGTTGGGTGGTGAACTCGACCCTCCAAATCTTTCCTGCATCTAGTCTCTTATCCATCATAATGTGCATGTACCTTTGGATACATAGGCAGGGTATACAACATATATCCAGTCTACACATCATTGAATGACCCCATGTGCACCGTATGTGTTTTGAATCTCTTTGCATATCAATTCCTGTCTGTTATGTACTGATGTAATTGACTGGAACATTTAAGTTTAAATGAAACCCCACACTGATTTTTAGCAAGTTGTTCCCTGAGGACATTTATTTGACTAAAAGCTCAACTCATTATTTGTTTGGTCCAGCAGCCTTGTTTATTTTCTAAATACACATATGCATATCATATTTGGGCCACTTACATTTTGCATACTTCTTGAGACATAATTCTAACTTTGATAAAGAAATGGACTGATATCGATTGGGTCCTCCTATTGCCAAAATGAAGTGATTATTTGCGTTTGGATTTTGTGCCAATGTTGTTTATTACTCGATGTGGTTTAGAGCATTTACTAATCCTTATCTGTTTTTTATCTTTTACATGAAATGCACCGGAGTCGAATGAAGAGTTTCATTGCGAGACTCATTGCGCCTTCCATCTACTGAAGATCTGCATTCACCCGCATTTGTATTCATCTGCATCCCCGCTTCAAGAATTCCAAAACAAATAGGGTGAAATGACGTCGTCATCCATTTCAACTCCTTTTTCACTCTCTTAATCTCCCTGCCTCATTCGTGTCTTTTATTTTATTATCTAACTTTGTAATTAATAGGAGACATAGAACAATCATTCTTTGAATAAATTAATTGGGCGGGTAGTTTTAAAATCAGAAATGCACTTATAATTACGTATTTTAGGCTTATCATGCATGTCTAAACTTTCTGTCAAATAAGTTATTTTGCATATCTAATTAGGAAACTAATGCATCTTAAAAGAATTAATTTTCTTATAAATCCTCTATTAATACTTATAATTTATTAACACGATGATCAAAACCGATTTTCTTCCAATAAAGGCCTACCTTTAATCACCAAGTCAACTTTGCATATGTATATTTGTAACTTCTTATGTATTTCATAACGCCTTATATGCCTTCTTTCGAAAATCAACCTTATAAACAAATCTTATAAATCTTTTTCAGGTTATAAAATGCATCATTTTTACCTTTTGTTCGCAAGCATCTCTTTACTTAAACTTTCCAAAAAATGCATTTTCTTAGCAATAATAATTAACCCAGGTTTGAACGGATATATGTAAAGACTTGGCTTGGATTTCGAAAAATTGTAAACGTTACAATGAGGCTCTTTATATAGATAACCTCGAGCTGCTACAGTGATATGGCCTTTACTGTTTGCTACAGTGAGACGACTTTACTTATTCTACAGTGATACTGTTTTTATAGTGAGGCGGCTTTACTGTTTTCTGATCTTGACGCTTTCTTTACAACGATCATTGGCTTTTCGATTTCCTACAGTAAAAGTACTATTTGTTGTAGTAAAAGTACTATTTGTTGCAGTAAAAAGCTGAAATTATTATATTTTTATCAAATTTTTTACAATGTTCATGTCTGCTGGAATTTTCTTGTTTTGATTGCTGAAGTAATATATTCAATAAATGCTTGTCGTTTGCTATCTTTTCAGGAGTTATTTTGTCTGCTTGCTATTTCTGCTATTGTATTTTTATATTTTCCTTCATTGATTGTGGTAGTATGAAGTAATATATGACTTGTTGCCATTGTCTTCTCATTTTTCATCATCTAATAACCCTAAAGAGGGAAGGATATAGATGGTAAAGTTAGTATTTGATCTTATCAATTTTATCAGATAGCATATAAGTAGTACGGAAGCGATTATTATAAGATCAAAAATCATTTTTTAATTAAATGTCTACAACCTTTTACCAATATTTAACATCATAATTACAGAGATTATAATTAGAAACATATAGTCTGAAAACATACCTCCTAGCAGAGTTTTAAGATCACCGTAGATACTCTACGCACCCTGGCTCTGCCTCCCTTTTCTTCACTCTGAATTCATGGGATTAATTGGCCTAGGTGCTAGGAGGTACTCAACAGATTCTTTCTTAAATCCTTTTAAGAGATGTTTTTTACTAACTAGTATGGTTCTAAGTATAAACTTTCAAAGTAGTTTTTCTTTGGTATTATTAAGGTATATTGATTTGGGTTATTGATTGAAAGGGATTTAGCTGAACATATTTAGAGAGAAGATATATGTAAAGACTTGGCTTGGATTTCGAATGATTGTAAACGTTACAATGAGGCTCTTTATATAGATAACCTCGAGCTGCTACAGTGATATGACCTTTACTGTTTGCTACAGTGAGGCGGCTTTACTGTATCTACAGTGATATGTCCTTTACTGTTTTTCAGTGAGGCGGCTTTACTGTTTCTACAGTGCGGTGGCTTTACTGTTTACAATAGTGCATTGGCTTTTCGATTTGCTACAGTGAAAGTACTATTTGCTATAGTAAAAAACTGAAATTATTACATTTTTGTCAAATTTTTTACAATCTTCATGTCTGATGGAATTTCTTATTTTGATTGCTGAAGTAATATATTCAATAGATGCTTGTCGTTTGCTATCTTTTCAGGAGTTGTTTTGTCTGCTTGTTATTTCTACTATTGTCTTCTTGTATTTTCCTTCCTTGATTGTGGTAGTATGAAGTAATATATGACTGCTGCCATTGTCTTCCCATTTTTATCTTCCTTTCATCATCTAATAACCCTAAAGAGGGAAGGATATAGATGGTAAAGTTAATATTTGTTCTTTTCAATTTATTAGATAGCATATATGTAGTACGAAAGCGATTATTATAAGATCAAAAATCATTTTTTAATTAAAAGTCTACAACCTTTTACCAATATTTAACATCATAATTGCAGAGATTATACTTATCAAGATTATAATTAGAAACATATAATTTGAAAACATACCTCCTAGTAGAGTTTTAAGATATTCACCATAGCAACGCAATGTTCAGTGGTGGGGCAAAGCACTAGCGAGAAGCGGAGATACTCTACCGATGTAACGACCCGTTTGGTCGATTAGCACTTTAAAATTACGAAAAGAGTATAGGACTATAGGGTATTTAAAATTATAGGAGTTTTAATATATGTTTTTTGCATGAAATTAATTAAGTGAGTTGGTGGGCCAAGCCCACTACCCTATTGGGTAGGGCACGTTTTAAAACAAAAGAAAAAGGGGGAGGGGGGTGTTTTGCAGCAGCAAAAAGAATGAGAAAACAAAGAGGAAAAAAAAGGGAGAAACCCTAGAAGCAAAAAGAAAAAGAAAACGCAGCAGCGGGTAAGGAGAGAAGAAGGGAGAAAGAAGGAGAGAAGAAAGGAAAAAGAAACCCTAGCGTTCAGGTTCAGGTTAGATTCTATATTACATGGTCGAGTTAATATATTCGTGATCCTTATAATAACGTGTTATAGAATGAAATCAGATTTCAAATAGGTCATTACACGGAAATTAATTGTCACGCCCCGTACCCCGGGCCCGCGACTGGTGCCCTACCTGGCACCCTTCTATTCATACAACCAAATAAACTGCGGAAGATAAATAACACTCTTTTTTAAAAAAAAACAAAGGCAAAGTCGATAAGGCTGCCATAATATAAATCATCCAAAAGGGTCTACAGTGTTCAATAATGTAAATACAACTCTAGCCAGTCCAGCCCACATATGAATACAGACCTCTAAGAGTTTGGACAAATATTATGACGGGACAAGGCCCCGCCGTACCCCTGAATATACCTAGCCATAATGAAAAGCTCCGGAACATTGGAGCCATCTCAAAATGCTGAACCAGGATCCTAAGCTCGCGGATCAACAACTGTGTACCTAGACCTGCGGACATGAACGCAGCCCCCCGAAGGGGGTCAGTACAACAAGTACTAAGTATGGAATGGAAATAAAGTACAGCAATTAAGATCATAACTATACAAGGAATGACAGGGGCAAGTATGAAAATTAAATACCAGATCCTACCGTGTCATATAAAAATCAGAGCCAACTGTACCTTGTATCACTGTACTAATGTAACACCGCACCACTTTCAAATATGAAAGTCATGTCACAAATCTGGGACACCTGCCCTCAACATATAATATCACAGAAGCATGCTCGTGAAATACAACATCACCGTCAGCATGTAACAAGTATAATGTACCCTACCAGTACACTGTGCCTTTTTAACAAAGAGAGTGAACAAGAATAAACTTTGCCGGTTTAAAACAGGAAGCTTATGATTAACCTAGGGCCATCCGCCCGTAGTATCATTATGCAATCCTACTCCTGGGACTATTTCACCCGCATAGGTCATATGGACCCGCATGAGGTAATCTCTCGCGATAGTCAGATCCGCAAGATAGCCGTGATGCACCCGCATGAGGTAATCTCCTCGTATAGGACTGGTCCGCCCCGCATGGGACTATTTCACCCGCATGAGCCCTACGGACTCGCATGAGGTATTCCTCGCATCGTGGGGAGCAAATCCACGGAATATGCAGACGCCACAAGTCCGGGGAATGACCCAATAATGAATAATATATCACAGGCACAACCGGCTAACATAATCACATAACATAAGTACAATCGGCTATCATAATCTCATAACATAAGCACAACCGACTATCATAATCTCATAACATAAGCACAATCGGCTATCATAATCCCATAACATAACCCGACCTATGTGTAGGCTCGGTGTCTCATAACATAACATTTTAAACCGCCTTTTCACTTCTTCTTAAGTCGTTATAACAACTTCCCATAAAGCTATTATAACAATCTTTCATTTTAGAGAACTTAAGGCACTTCTATTTCTTATCACATTGGGGAAACTAAACCCAAAAGTACTTACGTACATACATACTTAAAAAGAATCATGCAACTCCTTTTCCTTAAATCAACAAACGTATACTTTTAAAACTCAAGTTACATACTCTTTTGAAATCATTCTTCTTAACTAGTGAAATAAATCAAGAAGCCATACTTTTTAAATCAAGTCATTCCTTCCTTTAAAAATCAAGTCTCATAACTTGAAAAATAAAGTCTCATAACCTTTTAGGAAATCAAGGTTCATAGTCTTAAAACTTCATAACATAAATTCTTTAAAAATCAATTCACTTACTTCAATTAAGTCAAGTCATTTCTTCCTTTAAGAATCAAGTCCCATAACTTGAAAAATAAAGTCTCATAACCTTTTAGGAAATCAAGGTTCATAGTCTTAAAACTTCATAACATAAATTCTTTAAAAATCAATTCACTTACTTCAATTAAGTCAAGTCATTTCTTCCTTTAAGAATCAAGTCCCATAACTTGAAAAATAAAGTCTCATAACCTTTTAGGAAATCAAGGTTCATAGTCTTAAAATTTCATAACATAAATTCTTTAAAAATCAATTCACTTACTTCAATTAAGTCAAGTTATTTCTTCCTTTAAGAATCAAGTCCCATAACTTGAAAAATAAAGTCTCATAACCTTTTAGGAAATCAAGTTACTATACTTTCATAATCAAGACTTATATATTTTCAAAATCAATTTACTACATACTTTCGAAATTCAAGTCTCACGTACTTTCCAAATTAATACTTTTATGAGTCGTGAATAGGTTATACTCGTTTATAACGATCTTTTCCATTGAGCCATGATCTAGAAAATGTAATACAATTTTATCTCATCTTAGTTTCTATGCATATGGAAGATTCTACTCATTTCAATGTAATTGATTACCGATACATTTTCATTAACGCTGCAATGGCTTGTTCGGTCCTTTTTTTTTTTCATTAGTGAAGTAATTTAGCAAGGTCAACTAGACTCCAGTACTTCCTAACGACTCTTACCAACATCCTCCATAAGACTTGGTAAGAACTTAGGAATATCGTAGACATGCCTTTAGCATAAAATCAATAACAGGAATACTTCTTATGACAAGGAAAATATACTCAAGAACAAGTCTTGTATACCCCTAACAACAAGGCAAGTATACTTCAAATATCAAGGCAAGTATACTCCTAATCACAAGGCAAGTATACTTCAAATATACTCATGTCTATAAAAGAAGAAATTCACATACCTCTTCGGCTAATTCACACGCTAAGTAGACAACGCCGGTGATTGGAAATTGCTGTCCGAATCGCTCGAAGTCTTGTGGAACATTTCCGTGGTTGAAGCACTGAATCGCCGCCATTGGTGGCAGATTCCCATCGCGCCGCTATTCGTCGCCGAATTGTCACGAAAAATTCCATTTTTGATCCGTTGGAAGTGAATTCATCGAATTGTTGTTGCGTGGATGAATTAATGGAGGAAAATCAATTTTGGAGGTCTGCTTGTGGTCCTGCGGCGGAACCGCCGCCGCCGGCGAGCTCAAGGCGGCGTCAATGGCGGATTCCGAAATACTGAGAATTGAGGCTTGGGATTGGTTGCAAAACGTAGCTAAGATCAATACGAACACAACGGTATACGCCTTAGCCCTCAACTATACTGGAATCGATCGGAATTTTCCAACTTCCGATCGAAAAATATGATTTGGTCGACCCGACGATCTGGGTTGAATTGGAGGTCGTGGGTGGTGCCAAAATGTCGGCCTTTCCACCCTGAATCTTTCTACACTAGCCATGACCGTCGAAACTACCTGTGGTGGCCAGAAAAATGCTCGTCGACGACCTAGGGTTTCGGCGAAGATCGATCTGGTCGACAGCGAGTTTGAGCAAGAATCGAGGGTCCTGGTTTACATGGAAATGACAGCAAAGAGATGGTGGTTCTGATGGTATACTCCACTCCGGTCGATTTTACCTTAGTTGGACGGAAAATCAGAAAAACCAAACGGGGAAGATGGATGAACAGTGATCGAAACTTCGATCTGAAATTGCCGGCGATTCCGGGAGAATCGACAGTGGCGGTTGGTATGGATTTGACGGGCTCGACGGGACGAAGCTTTTGGTATATGTCTTGCCCCCGACGGATTCCTGGTTTGGCCGGAAATGGCATTTTTCCGAACACTGTTCATCGACGACACTGTTCATGGACGCGTTTTCACTGTTCATACACGTTTTGGTATTTTTGTTCTCCATTTTGCCTTCCCAAACTCCCCAATACATACAAAATTTCTCGGGTGGTCCCACATGACCAAATTTCGAAATTAAATTCAACTAATAAACCCTTTTCCTTTACAAGGTTCGGAGAAATTTTCGGAATTTTTCATTCTTTCTAAAATTCAATTCCCAATTTCTTACGTACGTTCTTATCTCAACTGCTGGAAATACGGGGTGTAACATTAACAATCCACTTGAATAGAGAAACTTGAGGGATGTAACATGGCATAATGATTATTGCAGCACATTAAACATGAAAACTGTATAAATTTGTAAAGAATATAAAAGTATATGCTGAATAAAAGTTGTAGATTACTCTGTTCCTGTCAGTTTTATATCTTACGGAGATAAATTCGACTTATGTTTTGAAAGTTACGACTGTTTAAAGTTTACGCCTTTACTGAAACCAGGCGACACAAAGATATAAAACGTGAAAATTGTACAAATACGTAAGGAATATGAAAATATGGGCTAAATTAAAGTTGTAGATTACTCTGTTTCCATCAGTTTGATATCTTACGAAGATAAATCCAACTTATGTTTTGGAAGTTATGGTTGTTTGAAATTTTTTCCTTGTTTTACAAAAATTCTGGCGACACAGATTTCATAGGGTTGTTTCTTTCGTAAATTTTCACCATCTACACTAAGTATTGTCTGGTGGGATTCTACATAATAAGAGATCCTTGTGTTGCCTTCGATGTAGTACAATAAACACCTTATTTGGAGTTACGAATTTAATGTTATATCTTTTACAAGCGGGAGATACGAAAAAGTTAAAAGAAAGGAATATTATTTGAATTTTTTGAAGCTATGCTAATATTTTTATATGTGTAAGGGCTAGTCATACAATTGAAATGGTAAAAATATTGTTAATATAAATATAGCAATATGGGTGTCCTTAGATTCGTAGTATAACATAGTTCGCATATTTTCTAGATTTTAAGCGTTCAGAGGCTCTATGTAAGGGAAAGGCATTGGTTTGATTGTTTGTGGCACTCACTCGACATTGAGGTAGGTTATGGTTTACTTTAGTTAGACTCTGATTAGAGAATCGTATGTAGTCATAGGAAGTGACGGGGATAGCATAATAGGCCTTCGGGCATGAAGTGGAGATGAGTTACAATTACGTTGGTTCCGTCAGCTGTTATGTGGGCTTGTCGCCATATGTGTTATTTTCTGTGATTACCACCTCATTTGACTTGTACTTGTTGATTGTATATTGGTGACACGTGTTGAGACTTGATATTATGCCAGACATATTTTTCATATTATTTTGTGATGATGGGGAGGTGAGAGACTGAGAGTGATAGCCTCCGAGATTTCTTCCGGAGAGCGGGAGTGATTGCCTCCGAGGTTTCTGCCGGAGAGCGGGTGTGATTGCCTCCGAGGTTTCTACCAGAGAGCGGGAGTGATTACCTTTGAGGTTTCTTCCGGAGAGCGGGAGTGATAGCCTCCGAGGTTTCTTCCGAAGAGCGAGAGTGATTGCCTCCGAGGTTTCTGCTTGAGAGCGGGTATGATTGCCTCAGAGGTTTTTGCCGGAGAGCGAGAGTGATTGCCTCTGAGGTTTCTGCCGGAGAGCGGGAGTGATGGCCTTTGAAGTTTCTGCCGGAGAGCGGGAGTGATAGCCTCCGAGGTTTCTGCCGGAGAGCGGGAGTGATTGCCTATGAGGTTTCTGTCGGAGAGCGGAGTGATTGCCTCCGAGGTTTCTGTCGGAGAGCAGGAGTGATTGCCTCCGAGGTTTTTGCCGGAGAGCTGGAGTGATTGCCTCCGAGGTTTCTGCCGGAGAGCGGGAGTGATTGCCTCTGAGGTTTCTGCCGGATAGCGGGAGTGATAGCCTCCGAGGTTTCTGCCGGAGAGTAGGAGTGATAGCCTCCGAGGTTTCTGCCGGAGAGCGGGAGTGATAGAAGTTACATTGCATTGCATTGCATTCATCCACTCATATTTTGACTGATCATTTGGTGAATTATGTCTGTCTTGGTTGATTTCATGATTTCTTTACGCTTTACTTGTATATGATTATGGCTCTATGTGCTACTTGGTTTCAACTTCTTCATGCGTTTTCTAATCACTGTCGGCCTATGATGCTTACCGGTACAAGTGTTGTACTGATACTACTCTTGCTGCACTTTTGTTTAGTGTAGAGTATGATCCAGGTTCCAGCTCTACGCCCCGTGGCTGATTTGCGAGGTGGACATCTTCTAGTCATTCAGGGTGAGCTACTTGGTCGTCCGTGGCCCCTGAAGAGCTTCTTAGTTAATTCCATTTTTCTTTGGATATTGACAGACAATATGTAGCCTTCAGACTTCTTAGTGCTCTTGTACCCTTTTGACCAGATTTTGGGAAATTAAGTGGTTTTAGACTTGATAATTTCTTATTCCTTATTTATTTTTCTGCTAATTTACCTTGTTAATGAGAACGTGGTTCGCCTACTCAGGGGAATAGGGTAGGTGCCTGTTACACCCCGAAATTCCAGGACATGTATATAAGAACGTACGTAAGAAAACAGGACTTTAAGATTTGAGACTTGTAGAATTTATCGAAATTATGGAAATTTCGGGAAACGAAATATCATAACGAATGGGAGGGCGACACGTGTCACCCCTACATGGGCTTGGTCGAAATTTGGACCAAGGTTAAGTGGTCAAGTGACCAAGGTTAAGTGGTCAAGTGACCAAGGTTAAGTAGTCAAGTGGATGATCAAGCTTGAGATAATTGACCAAGTCAACTAGTCAAGTTGACACAAGATATTTAATCTTCTTCATCCAAACCCACAAGTGTTTTAATCTTGACCCTACATTATATTATATATTCATCCTAGTAGCAAGACAAGTCTCAACACTTAGAAAAAATTAGAGAAACTTTGAGCAAGACTTGAGAGCTCTCGGGTTAGGCATCCATAGAACAAGAAAAAATTTCGTTTGTTGTTCATAATTCACAATACTTAAACCCAAGGTTCCTAGGGGTATTATAAGGATATCTCAATACAAAGATCCCGGAAAAGCTACGTTTTTACATGAGTCGCAAGATGAAAACCTAAGTTGTTTTTATAAGTTTTGATTGGAAATGGAAGGGAAGTTGTTTATGAACTTCTAAGGGCTTCAAATAGCGGATTGGAGCGTAAAGGAAATGAGCTAAGTTGCTGAGGAGCGACTTTGAATCTTGGAGTTATTTTTGGCTTATCAAGGTAACAATCTTGTCGTTTTAGTGATTAAAGATTACATGTTGTTGTAGTTATATATATTAGCAAGCATGAGATATATAATGGAGATTGATAAGTGTTATAGAATATTTGGAAGCAAATCCGAAACTAGCATATTTAGCCCTTGAAATTGTAATTCAAATTGGTCGATAGTTACAATCGTCACATGCTAGCTAAATAAGGGATTATAATTATTACAACTAGTTGTGACTATATGACATGTTAGACTTAACAACTTGGATTGAAAAGGAATTAAGGAGAAGGACTTAGGATTGGTTGTTGTTGTGGCCGAATGCTCTTAAAATATTGGACTGTTTTATATGAATTGTGGGGCAGAATTTTACACGTCCTGTTAGGCGTGTATTCCCCTTTGGTTAGCTATTGGTTGTGCCTCAAATGTGGCGTATTGATTGTTGATTTCGGGCCTTGGAAAAAGGTGGAAAAGTACGTAGAAACAAAGGAAGTGCTGCCCAATTTTTCGTAGAATAAGAGACCTTATACTTAGTATCATTCTATGTTAGAAACTAGAAGTTGATAGTCGTGTTGTGGCCATTATAGTTTGACAATTCTACGTGCGGCGTATTCGACTTAGCGTGTGGATTAAGCCGAAAAGGTATGTGAACCATCTCCTCTTCTTCTAGCATGATTCCTTATTGTAAAGTAAGTAAATCCTACTCTTTAAATGATCTATCCCGTGATTGTACTTGGATTGCCTAATATAGAAGTTGTTCTATGTACTTCCTTGATTGTACTTTGTATGTTTAAATTAGAAGTTGTTATAATCCATTCCCTTGATAATATTTGGATTTTCAAAAGTGAAAGTTGTTTTACTTGAAGTACTTAGAGTCTTAAAAAGGAAGTGGTTCCTAATCTCTTAGATCAGGGTTCAGGGTTCAGGGTTTAGGGTTTAGGGTTTAGGGTTTAGGGTTTAGGGTTAGGGTTTAGGGTTTAGGGTTTAGTTCCAAAACCTAAAGGTTGTTATAATGGCTTTAGGGGAAGTTAGTTATAACGGCTTTATGGGAGTCAAAGGAGTGATTTACTTAATTGATTTAAAAGAGGAGAAATGACATGATTTAAAGAGAAGTAACTTGTTTTAAAGGTGTGAGTTACTTGGGATTTAAAAGTAGAAGTTACTTGATTTCAAAACCTTAAATTGAAGTTTTAAAAGTGTAGTTTGATTTGAAAAATTTAAGTGGCTTGATACTACGAGTGTTAGTGTATTAGGGGTCATAAATGAATTTGGCTTCATTGTAGTACATAAAAGAAGTGACTAGAGTATAAAGAGTGTAAGCCACTTAATTTGAAGAATATGTAACTTAATGTTACAAGGCTAGGGCCATGAGATTTTATGAAAAAGGTAAAGAACGTGCGACGGACGTACATAGTACTTTGGCTTGCCTAAATGAGAATTATTCTAATTGTGCATTGATAGTACTTTGGCTTGCTTAAATGGTAATTGTCTTGTTTTGTTAACAAAAAGAAGGCATGGTAATTGTCTTGGTTTGTTAAAAAAGGAAGGCATGGTATTGTCTTGGTTTGTGTAAAAAGGAAAGGCATGGTATTGTCTTGGTTTGCTAAAAAGATGGTTTGCTTGCATATGGGTTGCTCATATAGACATTCGTCCAAGTGTCGTATTTCCACATCTCCGCGTCCCTCCATAAAGGACCGGCAACATGGTTCAAGAGATATCATGGAGTAGCTCCCATGGTGTGAGTGGTACACACTCACGGCGGGTCATAAAGACTCGGACGGGTTAAATTCCCGGGATATAATCCATGGATTAGCTATCTGTGATGCGAGTATCGTGTACCGATGCTCATTGCGGGTCCACATGACCTATGCGGGTGAAATAGTCCTATGATAGGTTGCATAATAATTCAGAGGGTGGATGACCATGGCATGGCCTTCATGTTTTGAAACGGTAGTGATTTCATTAATGAAAGGGTGCAGTGTGTTCATGACTTAAAGTGGAACAGTTGGTCTCATTGTTAAAAACATAACTTAAAAGGTAAAGATGATTGCATTACTCTCATGTTTGCAAGGTTCAGTGTGTTGTTGTTTTGAGTTATCATACTTGCTTCCTGTTATATGTGGATTGTGTGATCTCCTTTACAGTACTTATTGTTTCATATACTTGGTACATTCTTCGTACTGACCCCCTTTCTCCGGGGGGCTGCGTTCATGCCGCAGGTTTAGGTACGCAGTTTGGTGATCTGCAAGTGTAGGACTCTTGCTCAGAGTTTTTGGACAGCTCCATTTGTTCGGGAGCTTATCATTTTGGTATAGATCCTTCATTCTGTGCTTTTGTACGATTATGGATACTAGGGGCCTTGTCCCGTCATAGTTCAGTAAAACTTTTAGAGGTCTGTATTCATATGTGGGATTGGACTCGTGTACAGTGTAGCGCTTTTTTATTATATATATATATATATATATATATATATATATATATATATATATATATATATGGCAGCCTTGTCGGCTTTGCCTTTGCGTGTTCGTTGGTTTTAAAAAAAAGACGAGGAGTTATTTAGTTTTACGGTTTACTTGTGTCATTTAGGTAGAAAGGTGTCCAGGTAGGGAACCAGTCACGGGCCCGGGGTTTGGGTCGTGACAGTGTCATCACGACTCGTGATTTGGGTCGTGACAAAGTTGGTATCAGAGCTTCTAGGTTAATCGGTCTAATGAGTACAAGAGCAATGTCTAGTAGAGTCTTGCGGATTGGTACGTAGACGTTTGTACCCATCATCGAGAGGCTATAGGACATTTAGGAAACATTCCACTTCTTTTCTCTTTTCGTGCGAGTTCAATCCGATTGGTATCTGGTTCATTCCTTTCGTGCTAGTTCAATCCGATTGGTATCTGGTTCATTCTTTTCGTGCGAGATTATTCAGATTGGTATCTCCCCCGTGGTTCTTTGGTACTCCAGGGGAGGATTCATATGAGTTTATTGTTAGCAGCCATGAGATGCTTCATAAGTTGGGTATAATGGAGTCTCACGGGGAGTATAATGATCGACTAATGATGATGGACCTAGGGATGAATAAGTGTGAAAGTTTATTACTTTGGGGGTTATATACTGTTGCACCTAATCTTAGGAAGGATATATGTGGGTATTGTATATGTTCTTAGGACTCGGAAAGTTCTTACAATTAACCGTGACGTGAATCTATGGAGTTGATGATTGCTAAGGGCGTTAAAGTTCAGAAAAATAAGAGAAGATATGGATTTTTTCTTTTTCACGGGAAAACATCACTTAAGGACCCTCGAGCGAGGTGTTAGTCAATAAGAACATTTAAAGTGGTAGATCAAAGTTACATCTTAGTTAATTCAAGTTGTGAAGAGCATTTTGGAAATTGAATTAAGGATTAGTAATACCGGTTGAGGAGGTCACTTGGAAGACCGAGGCAGATATGCGGAGTAGATATCCTCAGTTGTTCGACAGTTCAGGTATCTCTTTTACTCCGTCCCTACCTTGTCGCTCGAGGACGAGCGATTGTTTGATTGGTATATAATGTAACTACCCGTTTGGTCATTTAGCACATTAAAACTACGAAAACAGTATGGGACTATAGGGTATTTTAAATTATAGGAGTTTTAATATACGATTTGTGCATGAAATTAATTAAGTGAGTCCTATTGGATAGGGCACGTTTTAAAACAAAAGAAAAAGGGGGAGGGGGCGTTTTGCAGCAGCAAAAAGAATGAGAAAAAAAAAGAAAAAAAAAGGGAGAAACCCTAGAAGCAAAAAGAAAAAGAAAATGCAGCAACGGGTAAGGAGAGAAGAAGGGAGAAATAAGGAAAGAAGAAAGGAAAAAGAAAATCCTAGCGATCAGGTTCAGGTTAGATTCTATATTACATGGTTGAGTTAATCTATTTGTGATCCTTATAATAACGTTTTATAGAATGAAATCAGATTTCAAAGAGGTCATTACACGAAAATTCCACAATCCACTTGAATAGAGAAACTTGAGGGATGTAACATGACATAATGATTACTGCAGCACATAAAACGTGAAAACTGTATAAATCTGTAAAGAATATAGAAGTATGGGTTGAATGAAAGTGTATATTACTCTATTCCCGTCAGTTTGATATCTTACGGAGATAAATCCAACTTATGGTTTGAAGGTTATGATTGTTTAAAGTTTCTGCCTCGTTTTATCGAAACCCAGGCGATACAACATATAAAACGTGAAAACTGTACAAATCCGTAAGGAATATGAAAATATGGGCTAAATGAAAGTTGTATATTACTCTATTTCCGTCAGTTTGATATCTTAGGAAGATAAATACGACTTATGGTTTGAAAGTTATGACTGTTTGAAGTTTCTGCCATGTTTTACAAAAATTCTGGCGACACAGATTTCATAAGGTTGTTTCTTTCGTAAATTTTCACCATCTACACTAAGTATTGTCAGGTGGGATTCGACATAATAAGAGATCCTAGTGTTGCTTCGATGTGGTACAATAAACACCTTATTTGGAGTTACGAATTTAATGTTATATCTTTTACAAGCGAGAGATACGAAAAGGTTAAAAGAAAGGAATATTATTTGAATTTCTTGAAGCTATGCTAATATTTTTATATGTGTAAGGGTTAGTCATACAATTGAAATGGTATAAATATAGCAATATGGGTGTCCTTAGATTCGTATTATAACCTAGTTCGCATATTTTCTAGATTTTAAGCGTTCAGAGGCTCTACGCAAGGGAAAGACATTGGTTTGATTGTTCGTGGCACCCGTTCGGCATTGAGGTTGGTTATGGTTTAATTTAGTTAGACTCTGATTAGAGAATCGTATGTAGTCGTAGGAAGTGATGGGAATAGCATGATAGGCCTTCGGACAGGAAGTGGAGATGAAATTACTATTACGTTGGTTTCGTTAGCTGTTATATGGGCTTGTCGCCATATGTGTTATTTCTGTGATTACCACCTGATTTGACTTGTACTTGTTGACTGTATATTGGTGACACGTGTTGAGACTTGTTATAATGACTGACATACTTTCCATATTATTTTGTGATGATGGGGGAGACTGAGAGTGATAGCCTCCGAGGTTTCTTTCGGAGAGAAGGAGTGATTGCCTCCGAGGTTTCTGCCGGAAAGCGGGAGTGATTGCCTCCGATGTTTCTGTCGAAGAGCAGGAGTGATTGCCTCCAAGGTTTCTGCCGGAGAGCGGGAGTGATTGCCTCCGAGGTTTCTGTCGGAGAGCGGGAGTGATTGCCTCCGAGGTTTCTGCCGGAGAGCGGGACTGATTGCCTCCGAGGTTTCTGTCGGAGAGCGGGAGTGATAGCCTCCGGGGTTTCTGCCAGAGAGCGGGAGTGATAGCCTCCGAGGTTTCTGCCGGAGAGCGGGAGTGATAGCCTCCGAGGTTTCTGCCGGAGAGCGGGAGTGATTGCCTCCGAGAGTTTCTGCCGGAGAGCGGAAGTGATTTCTTTCTTTGATTGTGGTAGTATGAAGTAATATATGACTTGCTACCATTGTATTCCCATTTTTGTCTTCCTTTTATCATCTAATAACCGTAAAGAGGGAAGGATATAGATGGTAAAGTTAGTATTTGTTCTTTTCAATTTTATCAGATATCATATATGTAGTACGGAAGCGATTATTATAAGATCAAAAATCATTTTTTACTACAACCTTTTACCAATATTTAACATCATAATTGCAGAGATTATACTTATCAAGATTATAATTAGAAACATATAGTCTGAAAACATACCTCCTAGCAGAGTTTTAAGATCACCGGAGATACTCTACTCATCCTGGCTCTGCCTCCCTTTTCTTCACTCTGAATTCACGGGATTAATTGGCCTAGGTGTTGGGAGTTACTCAACATATTCTTTCTTAAATCCTTTTAAGAGATGTTGTTTACTGACTAGTATGGTTCTAAGTATATACTTTCAAAGTAGTTTTCTCTGGTATTATGATGGTATATTGATTTAGGTTATTGACTGAAAGTGGTTTAGTTGAACATATTTAGAGAGAAGATATATGTAAATACTTGGCTTGGATTTCGAATGATTGTAAACGTTACTATTTGTACAGTGATATGGCCTTTACTATTTTTACAGTGAGGCAGCTTTACTGTTTCTACAGTGCGACAATTTTATTATTTACAACAGTGCATTGGCTTTTCGATTTGCTACAGTGAAAGTACTATTTGCTACAGTAAAAAGCTGAAATTATTCCATTTTTGTCAAAAAAATTAAAGTCTTCATGTCTGCTGGAATCTTCTTGTTTTGATTGCTGAAGTAATATATTCAATAGATGCTTGTCGTTTGCTATCTTTTCAGGGGTTGTTTTGTCTGCTTGTTATTTCTGCTATTATCTTCTTGTATTTTCCTTCCTTGATTGTGGTAGTATGAAGTAATATATGACTTGCTGCCATTGTCTTCCCATTTTTATCTTCCTTTTATCATCTAATAACCCTAAAAAGGAAAGGATATAGATGGTAAAGTTAGAATTTGTTCTCATCAATTTTATTAGATAGCATATAAGTAGTACGGAAGCGATTATTATAAGATCAAAAAACATTTTTTAATTAAAAGTCTACAACCTTTTACCAATATTTAACATCATAATTGCAGAGATTATACTTATCAATATTATAATTATAAACATATAGTCTGAAAACATACCTCCTAGCAGAGTTTAAAGATCACCGGAGATACTCTACCCACCCTGCCTGTGCCACCCTTTTCTTCACTCTGAATTGACGGGATTAATTGTCCTAGGTGATGGGAGTTACACAACAGATTCTTTCTTAAATTCTTTTAAGAGATGTTGTTTACTGACTAGTATGGTTCTAAGTATAACTTTCAAAGTAGTTTTTCTCTGGTATTATGATGGTATATTGATTTGGGTTATAGACTGAAAGGGGTTTAGCTGAACATATTTAGAGAGAATAGATATATGTAAAGACTTGGCTTGGATTTCGAATAATTGTGTACGTTAATGAGGCTCTTTATATAGATAACCTCGAGCTGCAACAGTGATATGGCCTTTACTGTTTGCTACAGTGAGGCGGCTTTACTTATTCTACAGTGATATGGCATTTACTGTTTTTATAGTAAGGCAGCTTTACTATTTCTACAGTGCGGCAGCTTTTCTTTTTATAACAGTGCATTGGCTTTTCGATTTGCTACAGTGAAAGTATTATTTGCTAAAGTAAAAAGCTGAAATTATTACATTTTTGTCTCATTTTTTAAAGTCTTCATGTCTGCTGAATTCTTCTTATTTTGAATGCTGATGTAATATATTCAATAGATGCTTGTCGTTTGCTATGTTTTCAGGAGTTATTTTGTCTTCTTGCTATTTCTGCTATTGTCTTCTTGTATTTTCCTTCCTTGATTGTGGTAATATGAAATATATATGACTTGCTGCCATTATCTACCCATTTTTGTCTTCTTTTCATCATCTAATAACCCTAAAAAGAGAAGAATATAGATGGTAAAGTTAGTATTTGTTCTTATCAATTTTATTAGATAGCATATAAGTAGTACGGAAGCGATTATTATAAGATCAAAAATTATTTTTTAAATAAAAGTTTACAACCTATTAGCAATATTTAACATCATAATTGCAGAGATTATACTTATGAAGATTATAATTAGAAACAAATAGTATGGAAACATACCTCCTAGCAGAGATTTAAGATAACCGGAGATACTCTGCCCACCCTGGCTATGCCTCCCTTTTCTCCACATTGAATTCACGGGATTAATTGGCCTAGGTGTTTTATTACGCAATCGATTCTTTCTTAAATCCTTTTAAGAGATATTGTTTATTGACTAGAGTATAAACTCTCATAGTTTTTTTTTTGTCTGGTATTATGATGGTATATTGATTTGGGTGATTGACAGAGGGGTTTAGCTGAACATATTTAGAGAGAAGATATATGTAAAGACTTGGCTTGGATTTCAAATAATTGTAAATGTTACAATGATGCTTTTTATATAGATAACCTCGAGTTGCTACAGTGATATGACCTTTACTGTTTGCTACAGTGAGGCGGCTTTACTGTTTCTACAGTGATATGGCCTTTACTATTTTGAAAGTGAGGCGACTTTATTGTTTCTACAGTGTGGTTGCTTAACCGTTTACAATAGTTCATTGGCTTTTTGATTTGCTACAGTGGAAGTACTATTTGCTACAGTAAAAAGCTGAAATTATTATATTTTTGACTAAATTTTTACAGTCTTCATGTCTGCTGGAATCTTCTTGTTTTAATTGCTGAAGTAATATATTCAATATATGTTTGTCGTTTGCTATCTTTTCAGGAGTTGTTTTGTCTGCTTGTTATTTCTGCTATTGTCTTCTTGTATTTTCCTTGATTGTGGTAGTATGAAGTAATATATGACTTGCTGCCATTGTCTTCCCATTTTTTACTTCCTTTCATCATCTAATAACCCTAAAAGGGAAGGATATTGATGATAAAGTTAGTATTCGTTCTTATCAATTTTATTAGATAGCATATAAGTAGTACGAAAGCGATTATTTAAAGATCAAAAATCATTTTTTAATTAAAAGTCTACGACCATTTACCAATATTTAACATCATAATTGCAGAGATTATACTTATCAAGATAATAATTAGAAACATATAGTCTGAAAACATACCTCCTAGCAGAGTTTTAAAATCACCGGAGATACTCTACCCACCCTGGCTCTGCCTCCCTTTTTTTCACTCTGAATTCACGGGATTAATTGGCCTAGATGCTAGGAGTTACTCAACAGATTCTTTATTAAATCCTTTTAAAAGATGTTGTTTACTGACTAGTAGGGTTCTAAGTATAAACTTTCAAAGTAGTTTTTCTCTGGTATTATGATGGTATATTGATTTGGGTTATTGACTGAAAGGGGTTTAGCTGAACATATTTAGAGAGAAGATATATGTAAATACTTGGCTTGGATTTTGAATGATTGTAAACGTTACAATGAGGCTCTTTATAGGGATAACCTCGAGCTGCTACAGTGATATGGCTTTTACTGTTTGCTACAGTGAGGCGGTTTTACTGTTTCTATAGTGATATGGCCTTTCCTGTTTTTACAGTGAGGCGTCTTTACTGTTTCTACTGTGCGGCGGCTTTACCGTTTACAACAGTGCATTGACTTTTCGATTTGCTACAGTGAAAGTACTATTTGCTACAGTAAAAAGCTGAAATTATTACATTTTTATCAAAAAAATTACAGTCATCATGTCTGCTGGAATCTTCTTGTTTTGATTGCTGAAGTAATATATTCAATAGATGCTTGTCGTTTGCTATCTTTTCAGGAGTTGTTTTGTCTGTTTGTTATTTCTGCTATTGTCTTCTTGTATTTTCCTTCCTTGATTGTGGTAGTATGAAGTAATATATGACTGCTGCCATTGTCTTCCCATTTTTATCTTCCTTGCATCATCTAATAACCCTAAAAAGGAAAGGATATAGATGGTAAAGTTAGAGTTTGTTCTCATCAATTTTATTAGATAGCATATAAGTAGTACGGAAGCGATTATTATAAGATCAAAAATCATTTTTTAATTAAAAGTCTACAACCTTTTACCAATATTTAACATCATAATTGCAGATATTATACTTATCAAGATTATAATTATAAACATATAGTCTGAAAACATACCTCCTAGCAGAGTTTTAAGATCACCAGAGATACTCTACGCACCCTGCCTGTGCCACCCTTTTCTTCACTCTGAATTGACGGGATTAATTGGCCTAGGTGATGGGAGTTTCACAACAGATTCTTTCTTAAATCCTTTTAAGAGATGTTGTTTACTGACTAGTATGGTTCTAAGTATAAACTTTCAAAGTAGTTTTTCTCTGATATTATGATGGTATATTGATTTGGGTTATAGACTGAAAGGGGTTTATCTAAACATACTTAGAGAGAATAGATATATGTAAAGACTTGGCTTGGATTTCGAATAATTATATACGTTAATGAGGCTCTTTATATATATAACCTCGAGCTGCAACAGTGATATGGCCTTTACTGTTTGCTACAGTGAGGCGGCTTTACTTATTCTACATTGATATGGCATTTACTTTTTTTATAGTAAGGCGGCTTTACTATTTCTACAGTGCGACAGCTTTTCTTTTTATAACAGTGCATTGGCTTTTCGATTTGCTACAGTGAAAGTACTATTTGCTAAAGTAAAAAGCTGAAATTATTACATTTTTGTCAAATTTTTTAAAGTCTTCATGTCTGCTGAATTCTTCTTATTTTGAATGCTGATGTAATATATTCAATAAATGTTTGTCGTATGCTATGTTTTCAGGAGTTATTTTGTCCGCTTGCTATTTCTGCTATTGTCTTCTTGTATTTTCCTTCATTGATTGTGGTAGTATGAAGTAATATATGACTTGCTGTCATTGTCTTCCCATTTTTGTCTTCTTTTCATCATCTGATAACCCTAAAAATGGAAGGATATAGATGGTAAAGTTAGTATTTGTTCTTATCAATTTTATTAGATAGCATATAAGTAGTACGGAAGCGATTATTATAAGATCAAAAATTATTTTTTAATTAAAAGTTTACAACCTTTTACAAATATTTAATATCATAATTGCAGAGATTATACTTATCAAGATTATAATTAGAAACATATAGTCTGAAAACATACCTCCTAGCAGAGATTTAAGATCCACCGGAGATAGTCTTCCCACATTATGCCTCCCTTTTCTTCACTCTGAATTCACGGGATTAATTGGCCTAGGTGTTGGGAGTTACTCAACATATTCTTTCTTAAATCCTTTTAAGAGATGTTGTTTACTGACTAGTATGGTTCTAAGTATATACTTTCAAAGTAGTTTTCTCTGGTATTATGATGGTATATTGATTTGGGTTATTGACAGAAAGGGGTTTAGCTGAACATATTTAGAGAGAAGATATATGTAAAGACTTGGCTTGGATTTCGAATAATTGTAAACGTTACTATGAAGCTCTTTATATAGATAACCTCGAGCTGCTACAGTGATATGGATTTTACTGTTTGCTATAGTGGGGCGGCTTTACTATTTGTACAGTGATATGGCCTTTACTATTTTTACAGTGAGGCGGCCTTACTGTTTCTACAGTGCGGTTGCTTTACCGTTTACAACAGTGCATTGGCTTTTCGATTTGCTACAGTGGAAGTACTATTTGCTACAGTAAAAAGTTGAAATTATTACATTTATGCCTAAATTTTTACAGTCTTCATGTCTGCTGGAATCTTCTTGTTTTGATTGCTGAAGTAATATATTCAATAGATGCATGTCGTTTGCTATCTTTTCAGGAGTTGTTTTGTCTGCTTGTTATTTCTGCTATTGTCTTCTTGTATTTTCCTTGATTGTGGTAGTATGAAGTAATATATGACTTGCTGCCATTGTCTTCCCATTTTTATCTTCCTTTCATCATCTAATCACCCTAAAAAGGAAAGGATATAGATGGTAAAGTTAGAGTTTGTTTTCATCAATTTTATTAGATAGCATATAAGTAGTACGGAAGCGATTATTATATGATCAAAAATCATTTTTTAATTAAAAGTCTACAACTTTTTACCAATATTTAACATCATAATTGCAGAGATTATACTTATCAAGATTATAATTAGAAACATATATTATGAAAAAATACCTCCTAGCAAAGTTTTAAGATCACCGGAGATACTCTACCCACCCTGGCCCTGCCTCCCTTTTCTTCACTCTGAATTCACGGGATTAATTGACCTAGGTGCTAGGAGTTACTCAACAGATTCTTTCTTAAATCCTTTTAAGAGATGATGTTTACTGACTAGTAGGGTTCTAAGTATAAACTTTCAAAGTAGTTTTTCTCTGGTATTATGATGGTATATTGATTTGGGTTATTGACTGAAAGGAGTTTATGTTACACCCCGTAATACCAGGGCTACTAATTGAGAACGTGATTAAGGATTTAAGATTTGAATTTTGGAAGGAAAGAATAATTACATTTTCTTAAGGAAAATTTCGGAAACAATGTGACGACGGAAAAATTATTAACTTGGAGTATAATACTTCTAATTGAATGTATGGACTTAGTATTGAATTATAATATGTTGGAATTGATAATATGGGGTCCGCCGAGAATTTCACAATTTCGCGGGGACCTTCAAAAAATTATAATATTTTGGACCAATCGGAGGGCCACACGTGGCACCCCTCCACTTGTCTTGCTAAGATGACAACAAATTAGATATTTTGAGAGGGAACAAGTAGACATGGGTCCCACTCCATTTGGCTATACATATCCACGTCTTGCAAGACTTGGATCACTTTACACTTAGACCAAAAAATAAGCTCTCATCTTCTCCCCTTGGCTAAGAACAACTATTGTTGATCAATTTATTTCTCCAAGATTAAGCCCTTAAACTAAGTGCTAAGCCTAGATTAATATTCTACACGTTTTTACTTGTCTTGGCCGAAAGTTGATGCCAAAACCCTAGGGGTTCCGTCGACTTTTTGGAAGTTAGATTCAAAGAGTAGTTGCTTCTAAGGTTTTAGGGGGTACATATATGTGATTGGAACTTGAAGAAGTGGAGCGAAACGAAAACTGCGCACTAATAAAGACCGGACTATTTTGGGGCGTTTTTGAGCAAAAAATGAGGTAAAAGTCCTTCTTCTTTTAAAGTAATTGGATATGATTGTTGTTATTATGTATGGATGAACTTGTGTTAGAAAATAATGAAGAATAAAAAGCTTTTGAGCCATTTTGGGGCTAAAACCGATTTGGGACAGATTTGGTGCAAATAAAATTCGTTGGTTATTGTCGTTGTTATCTTCACCTATTGCATGTTATAATGGATTAATATTGTTGTTAATAAGTTGTTATAACTTATGTAGAAGTTTTGGAACTCAAATTGGAATAAAATGGATTAAGGAACGAGTTATCGGGTTGTAGTTGTTGTGGCCGAGAAACTGCCCAAAACTGTTATACGTTGTTGTGTCGTTTAGTGGATTTTTTTGAGGTATTAAATGCTGATTGGTGTATTTTATATACACCTTTTGAGTCATTTTTAGTTAGTCTTTTGCCCATTTTTGTACAAATACGTGTCATCTTAGGATAGATTTTCTTTCTTTTGAGTCATAATGGTTTAAAGTGGCATATTGGCGAAAGAGAGCGAAAATAGGGCAGAAACAGAGGTTCCAGAGCTCAAAAAGCTAGAAAGTTGGCGATCCGGGCAAGAAGCGAGGGTGGCCATGGCTACTCAACCAGACATCGAGGCCGCGGCTGAAATCTGAGGCTGCGGGAGTTTCGGTAGGCGGAATTCTACCAAATCCGAATGGGAATGGGCCAAGGCCAAGAAGGAAAAGTTGGGGAACGTTATGGAGGCTATAAAAAGGACCTTTCTAGGTCAGATTAAGGGTTCCCAACCTTTTCCAATTCATCACAAACTTGGAGATCAAGATTGGAGACTACTTTTGTGTAATTTCTTTATTCTTTGTTTTATTTCTTTGTAGTTTATGTTGGATACTAGTTTAGTTCTTGGCATGTCTATGGCTAGGAACTAACTTAATTTAGGGCTTTCCATATCGAATCACTTTAAACTCATTCTTATGAATTAATGCATGTTTTGGTTTCTTCTTATCATTGTTGAGATGTATTCAATATGTGTCTTGAATGCTTGGTAATTAATTGATCACTAATTATCATAATCTATATTATTTCTAATCGAAAGCCGAAAGGGGAGATTGTGAATATGCTATAGTTGAATAAACATACGTTAAATCGTGGACGAAAGTACCCCGATACTTGTGTAGCTTAATAGGTTATTGCTCTTAATCCTCCTTTATAGTCAATCTTATCACCGAAAGGTAGAAGTGTTCTATATTGGGGTTGAGTGTTTATATTACCTTAACAGAAATATAAAACGGCTTAGTTAACCTGCTGTCTCAAAATATAAGAAGAACCATAATTAATTGCATTAACAAGTAAGATGAGCGGATAGTTGAGGAGATTTGAAAGCCCTATTTTCACCATATCTGAAGTAAAATAAAGTAATTTAGTTAGCATACATAATTATAGTTATAATCAATTCATCAATTATCTGTCACCAAATAGATACCATAGAATAGAGTTTGATAATTGGACACTAATCCCTGAGGACGATAACTCGGTCTTCTAGACTATATTACTTGTCATGACATGTGCACTTGCGTTTAGTGTGTGCATAAATCGCACATCAAATGCTGGAAATTTAGTTGTTGTTATGCATGTTTAAGTGTAGTAGTTGCTAATGAAAGTCCTAAGGGAATAAGGGTGTGGAAAGGCGTTAAAAGGCCTCACATTTTACCCTCGTTATGGTTGGATTGCGGACTATTTTTATTGGCTGATTTGTGGACTATTTTGTATAACTGTGGGGCAGAATTTTACACGTCCAGTTAGGCGTGTAATCCCCTTTGGCTAATTGTTGGTTGTGCCTAAAATGTGGCTTCTTGGTTGATAAATACGGGCCTTGAAAAAGGTGGAAAAGTACGTAGAAACAAAGGAAGTGCTGCCCAATTTTTCATAGAATTAGAGGGCCATTATTTGGTATAAGTCCTAAACTTGATAGCTTGTAGTTGATAGAAGTGCTATTGTCATTTTAGGTTGAAGTACTACGTGTAGCACATTCTACTTGGCTTGTGGAATAGCCAATAAGGTTGAAGTACATTGGAGCGTATTGCTACTTGTCGTTTGGGTTAGTCGCCAACGAGGTATGTGAACTTCTTCCTTCCTTTGACATGATTATTTGGTAAGTCTATGTGACTAAATTTTAGTGAGTCTATGTGACTTGATTTGGTAAGTCTATGCGACTTAATTCATTTGAAGTAAGTAAGTCGATTTTGGAAATATATGAGTCTTGATTATGAAAGTATGAGTGGCTTTGTCAAAATTGTATAAGTTACGTGAAGTACCTTAAAGTTAAGAGATTTGATATAAGGTTAAGAGACTTGATTTCTTACAAGTTATGAGACTTTATTTTTCAAGATATGAGACTTTATTTTTCAAGATATGAGACTTGATTTCTAAAGTTAAGAGATTTGATTTAAAGTTATGAGACTTGATTTCTTTACAAGTTATGAGACTTTATTTTTCAAGATATGGGACTTGATTTCTAAAGTTAAGAGATTTGATTTAAAGTTATGAGACTTGATTTCTTTACAAGTTATGAGACTTTATTTTTCAAGATATCGGACTTGATTTCTAAAGTTAAGAGATTTAATTTAAAGTTATGAGACTTGATTTCTTTACAAGTTATGAGACTTTATTTTTCAAGATATGGGTTACTTGATTTACTTCTAAAGTTAAGAGGCTTGATTTCGAAAGAGTATGTGACTTGAGTTTTAAAAGTATACGTTTATTGATTTAAAGAGAAGGAGTTTTATGATTTTTTTTAAGTATGTATGTACGTAGTACTTTTGGGTTTAGTTTCCCCAATGTGATAAGAAATAAAAGTGCCTTAAGTTCTCTAAAATGAAAGGTTGTTATAATAGCTTTATGAGAAGTTGTTATAACGACTTAAGAAGAAGTGAAAAGGTGGTTTAAAATGTTATGTAAGGAAAATCACACCGAGCCCCACAGGGGGGCCGGATTATGCTACATGATTCCACAAGACAAGGCCCCACAAAGGGTTGTATTATGCTACATGATTCCACAAGACACCGAGCCCCACAGCGGGCGGATTATGCTACATGATTCCACAAGATGCGAGCCCCAAGCGGGCGGATTATGCTACATGATTCCACGATGCAGAGCCACAGGAGGGCCGGATTATGCTACATGATTCCATAGTACATCGAGCCCCACAGGCGGGCCGGATTATGCTACATGATTCCACAGTACATCGAGCCCCACAGGCGGGCCGGATTATGCTATATGATTCCACGATCACGAACCCCACAGCGGGCGGATTATGCTACATGATTCATCGATGCGTGTCCCGTAAATGGGCCGGGTTACGTTATCACGTATGGGTAATCAAAGTAAGCTCCCAAATAAGAAGTCCCTCCATAAAGGGTCGGATTATGTTATGTAAGATATGTAAGTTATGTGGAAAAACTTGATCGAATTCTTAAGTATGTATGTAAGAATATGATGTTAATTCTTATTGAAAGAAGGAAAAGAATGATTAATGTACGATTGATTTCATGAGTTAAAATGGCACGGTAGGATCTGGTATTTTAATTTTTATACTTGCCACTCATTCTTTTATGCTTATGATCTTGTTTACTGTACTTTATTTCTGTTTCATACTTAGTACTTGTTGTCGACCCGCAGGGCGCTGCGTTCATGTCCGCAGTCTAGGTACCTGATTGTGGATCCGCATGCTTAGGATCCTTGTTCGGCATTTTGAGATGGCTCCAAGTTCCGAGTTTGTCATTATGGCTAGGTATATTCAGTGCGGCGGGGCCTTGTCCGTCATAGTTGTTGTCACCTTCTGTAGGTGCAGATTCATACGTATGGGCTGGTGGTGTAAGTTGTATTTACATTGTTGTACAGCGTAGACCCTTTCGGGTGATTTATATTTATACGGAAGCCTTTCCGGCTTTGCCTTTGTTTTAAAAAAATGAGTGTTATTTATCTTCCGCGGTTTATTTATGTTGTATGGGTAGAAGGGTGCCCAGGTAGGGGCACCAGTCATGGGCCCGGGATTTGGGGCGTGACAGTTTAGTTGTACATATTTAGAGAAAAGATATATGTAAAGACTTGGCTTGGATTTCGAATGATTGTAAATGTTACAATGAGGCTCTTTATAGGGATAACCTCGAGCTGCTACAGTGATATGGCTTTTACTGTTTGCGACAGTGAGGCGGCTTTACTGTTTCTACAGTGATATAGCCTTTACTGTTTTACTGATGGCGTCTTTCTTTGTTCTACTGATGGCGACTTTCTTTATTACAACATCATTGGCTTTTTGATTTGCTACAGTGAAAGTACTATTTGCTACAGTAAAAAGCTGAAATTATTACATTTTTATCAAAAAATATTACAGTCTCCGTGTCTGCTGGAATCTTCTTGTTTTGATTGTTGAAGTAATATATTCAATAGATGTTTGTCGTTTGCTATCTTTTCAGGAGTTGTTTTGTCTGCTTGCTATTTCTGCTATTGTATTCTTGTATTTTCCTTCCTTGATTGTGGTAGTATGAAGTAATATATAACTTGCTGCCACTGTCTTTCCATTTTTGTCTTCCTTTCATCATCTAATAACCCTAAAGAGGGAAGGATATAGATGGCAAAGCTAGTTTTTGATCTTGTCAATTTTATCAGATAGCATATAAGTAGTACGGAAGCGATTATTATAAGATCAAAAATTATTTTTTAATTTAAAGTCTACAACCTTTTACCAATATTTAACATCGTAATTGCAGAGTTTATAATTAGTAATATATATTCTGAAAACATACCTCCTAACAGAGTTTTTAGATCACCGGAGATACTCTACCCACTCTGGCTCTGCCTCCCTTTGCTTCACTCTGAATTCATGGGATTAATTGGCCTATGTGTTGGGAGTTACTCAACATATTCTTTCTTAAATCCTTTTAAGAGATGTTTTTTACTAACTAGTATGGTTCTAAGTATAAACTTTCAAAGTAGTTTTTCTCTGGTATTATGATGGTATATTGATTTGGGTTATTGATTGAAAGGGGTTTAGCTGAACATATTTTGAGAAGATATATGTAAAGACTTGGCTTGGATTTCGAATGATTGTAAACGTTACAATGAGGCTCTTTATATGGATAACCTCGAGCTGCTACAGTGATATGGCCTTTACTGTTTGCTACAGTGATGCAGATTTACTGTTTCTACAGTACGACGGCTTTACATTCAGTCCACTTGTTAAATCGACTACAATTCGCACAGTTTTAAGTATTGTTATAGGTAAGCATTGGTCGATTCATCACCTTGATGTGAAAAATATGTTTCTACACGGGGATTTGAAAGAAACTGTTTACATGCACCAGCCGCCTGGTTTCCATCCAGCAGCCCCTCAGTATGTATGTCGTCTTCGTAATTCACTTTATGATTTGAAAAGGCCCCTAGAGCTTGGTATGATCGTTTTGCACAGTACATTATGCGGATTGAGTTTGTATGCAGAAAGTGTGATAATTCTCTGTTTATTTTTTATAGAGGTAGTAGCATTGCTTATTTGTTGTTATATGTGGATGACATTGTGCTTACTTCCTCCTCTGAGTTATTGAAAAATGAGATCATGCATTGCTAAAAACCTAATTTTCTATGATCGACTTGGGGAAGTTGAGTTACTTTTTTAGGATATCACTGACTAGGTCTGCAGATACTATATTTTTGTGTTAGCGCAAGTATGTAGAGGAGATAGTATACAGGGATAAAATGGCGAACTGCAAGATAATGTTCATTCCAGTTGACTCTAAATCAAAGCTTAGTGATGGTGATCCATTGTCCGATCCTACCATATACATGTGTCTTGCAGGTGCACTACAGTATCTTACTTTCACCAAGTCCACCTTTGACTACTGTGTGTTCTTAGGGGATAATCTCATTTCATGTTCTGCCAAGAGACAAGCCACCTTATCTCGTTCGAGTATAGAAGAAATGTATAGAGGAGTTGAAAATGTTGTTGCTTAGATCTTTTGGCTCTGAAACCTTCTTTTGGAGCTTCAATGTCTCTTGTGTAAGGCTTCTTTGGTTTACTGTGATAACATATCCGTCATATATTTATCCCATGATCCTGTTCAGCATCAACGAACCAAGCATATTGAGATGGATATACACTTTGTTTGTGAGAAGGTTGCTATCGGTCATGTTAAGGTATTGCATTTGTCTTCTTCGTATCAATATGTGGATATCTTCACGAAAGGTCTTCCTAGACAGCTATTCCTCAACTTCAGATCCAGTATTAACGTCTGGCCTCCTCCCGCTCCGACTGAGAGCGTGTATTAGCGAATATTACTAAATATTCCCCCATATATTTTGCAATATTTAATGTTCTATAGTTATGGTAAATTTAGGATTATTATTATATTAGAATTCCACATTGTACACACTATATATATTTATATTAATGAGAAAGACTTCTCAAGGGAGATTAATACAATCTTATAGAACTCTGAATTAAACTGCTACAAAATGTTTACTGCATTTATCTGTTAATAATATGTAGATATTTTTATATTCTTGTCTACTTACGTTTCTTTCCCATATTTTTTCTTACTTATTAAATCGTAGAAAATAAAAAAAGACTTATTTCTTTAGTTTTTGTTTTCTAAGAAAGTATTTTCCGTCTTAACAAACACACCATATAAGTTGCTTGAAATTCCTTAATGAAGAAAAAGGAAAAACAAACAATTGAAAATAATATTAGTTGTCGTCTTTGAAGAGTATTAATATCAACAAGGGAAGCCCGGAACATTATGTTGGCGTTCTTTATAAGTTCCATAAGCAATATGTTTTCTTTGGGGTTGCTGAGTATCACAAACTTATTACCCGAAATCCTATTTTGTCGCTTCTCCGATTCCCAGGCGTTCTTTTGATTTGATTTAGTTGGTATAACCTTGGCTCTCTTGGGGGGAAAATTATAATTTAGTAATTTCGCTGTCTCAATTTAAATGTCTTACTTTTTTTTTTTATAGTTTATCCCAAAAGGAGTGTTTCTTTCTAAATATTTAGTAAGTTTTCAATTTCAAGACAAATTTAAGATTACAATATTTAAAAGATCTCACACATCTTTAATTTAGAATGACAAACTTTAAAAATCTCATTTTATTTGTTAAATTTAATGTAATGATAACGAATGGAGTACCTTTTTGTCATTTGTAAGAATATAATTCCCCCCCAGAAGTTCTGCTGGTATGATTTCTCACACGTTATAAACACCAAGCGCAGTAAAGTAGAAAGAAACGTAACTTTCACTCTTCTGGCAACAAATAATTATTATTTTCCTTTTACATGTTGACAATTGTATAATGTATTTGTGCCCTAATATATAATAAAAATATGCATTACTATGTTTAAAAAATATATGTTTTTTGTATATCGTACATTAATATACTAAAATATATATTTGTTGGCTATTATTTTTATGAGCGATTATTTATATATTTTTTTTCTTTTAAAATAATATCTCAAATCCATAACTTTCAAATCTTAGATTTAGTTTTCTAACTTTTTGACAAAAAACTAATTCTATACATGAAAGTGACTTAAGTTTTAATGATTGAGAAAGTAGTGAGGGAAAGAACACTTCACGTGGAAAGATTTATTAGGTATTTGGTGATCCCAACAAACGACATGCTTATCCTAATTATTTAACTAAATAATACGTACAAATATATAGAGAAATATATATGTTCCCACTCAATGGTATCCTATGCATATTTGAAAGTGACTATCTCACGATAATGAATTATATATATTATTATAAAGGACCGCCCGGTGCTTCCACTATGAGCGACTAGAAAATAAATCCTAGTAATATATTATAACAAACGGCAATTGAAATTACACTGTAGAAGGATTAATTAATGAATTGGAAATGGATGAGACAAAAGAAAAAGGAGAAACAGCAATCAAACATAATGACACAACTTAGCGGTAAATTAACAAGGAACCATAGCTGTTTGTCAGAGAGAGATTAAAATAATTTTCTTTAGAGATTTCTTTCATTAATCATAATATATATAGCGATAAATTAAGAAGGAAAAAGCTACCTTCTCACATACAAAATGGATATCCATCTCAATATGTTTGGTCTGCAGATGCTGGACCGGATTATGAGACATATAAATGGCAGATATGTATCACAATAGACTATAGACGTCTGACGCAGTGGACAACTGAGCTACAAGAGAGGATTTCGGAGCCAACAGACCTCGACAACTACATTAGCAACACCCCTATACTCTGCTTCAGTACTGGAGCGGGATAAAGTGGCATGTTGCTTGGCAGACCAAGAAATAAGGTTATCCCCTAAAAAGACACAATAGCCGGAAGTAGAGTGTCATGTGTCCGGACCTCCTGCCCAATCAGAATCTGTGTAAGAGTGCAACCTGGTCGGAGCTGAGGTGTAGAGATGCAACCCATATTCAGGAGTACCCTTAAGGTATCTGATAATACGCTTAAGAGCAGAAAAATGGGGTTCCCTCGGGGTATGCATAAATAGGCACACCTGTTGAACGACATATGCAATGTCAGGCCTAATGAATGTGAGGTACTAAAGATCACCTGCAAGACTTCGATAGAGAGTAGGATCGGACACTGGAACACCCTCAGAAGCACTGAGCTTGGATTTCGAATCAACTGGAGTAGGCATAGCTTTGCAATTCGACATCTTAGCTCTGAACACAATTTCTTCTGCATACTTACGCTGACTCAGAAACATAGAATCTGCAGATCTAGTAACTGATATACCCAAGAAGTAACTCAGCTTACCCAAACCAGTCATAGCAAATTCAGTTTTGAGAAGAGCAATAATGTCATTTTTCAATTTTTCAGATGATGCAGTGAGAACAATGTCATCCACATATAATAGTAAGTAAGCAATGTCACCACCATGATAAAAAATGAACAGAGATGTGTCACACCTGCTGCAAACAAACTCAATCTGTATAATATACCTGACAAAACGATCATACCAAGCACGAGATGTTTGTTTTAGGCCATAAAGTGACTTCTTGAGACGACATACATACTGAGGAACTGCATGATGAACAAACCCTTGTTGATGATGCATATACACAGTTTCTTTCAAATCCTCATGAAGAAATGCGTTCTTGACATCCAGCTGATGAATCGTCCACTTTTTACCCATAGCAATGCTAAGAACAGTACGAATCGTAGCTGGTTTAACAACCGAGCTAAAAGTATCACCATATTCAATGCCCTCCTGCTGATTAGTACCATTTGCCACAAGTCTTGCCTTGTAGCGCTCCAAAACACCACTGTCTCTGAATTTGTGATGAAAAAGTCACAAACATCGGATCATATTCACCCCCTCTGGTCTAGGTACTAGATCCCACGTGTGCTTTTTAGTTAAAGAATTGAATTCCTCGGACATAGCTGTATTCCAATTAGGGTCTTATTTGGTCAATTTGGGATTCTTGGGAATTTGAGAAATGGTTTGGACAGACAAGTTAAACTGGATTTTGAGTTTGAAAATTCTATGTTTAGCACGAGTTTTCATTTGGTGAGTGGAGATGGTGGATGGCTGCAGTGGTTGAGTATCAGGATCCGAGACAGAGTGTATGGTCGAATATGGGGAGGGTGGTGGAAATGTCGTCGAAGGCACCGCAGCGCTCCAGGTCCAGTGACTACTGGAGCTGATGCGTCGCGGCGCCTATCTATGGGTTGCGGCTCTGACGACGGTGAGGAAGTACTTTGGTCACTGGAGTTTAGGCGCCACGGTGCCTCATTGATGATCCGCGGTGCTGACGACAGTGATGAATTATTCTGTTCACTGGAAGGTTGGCACTGCGGTGCCTTCTCGATGGGCCGCGGCGCTAACAACGTTGAGGACTGGATTTGACTGAGAATTATGGGAGAGATGACATGCTCGTCAAGAAAGGAGTAAAGCCGATTTTTGGAATTTCTGAGGATTCGAAAATGGGAATGTGGTCTCATCGAACGTGACATGACGGGATATGTAGATTTGATGAGTGGACAAGTCATAGCAAAGATAGCCCCTATGGTTTGACAGGAAACCTACAAAGACACATGGTATGGTCCCGGGGGATAGTTTGTGAGGGGCAGTGGAGACAAGGTTAGGATAACAGAGACAACCGAATATCCGTAAGTGATCATAGGAGGGGACTCTACGATAGAAGATTTAGGTAGGGGTCATGTTGTGAAGGGTACTAGTCGGGAGAATGTTTAGAATGTATTCTGACATCTTAACGGTATATACCCAAAATGACAGAGGGAGAGATGCATGAATCAACAAAGTACGAATCATATTGTTAATAGTATGAATGATTCGTTCAACTTTACCATTTTGTAGGGAAGTGTGAGGGCAGTAGAATCGAAAAACCATGTCAATATTCGTACAAAAATGGTGAAAGGAGGAGTTGTTAAATTCACGACTATTATCACACTGAAAAGACTTTATACCTTTTTCATACTGTGTTTTGATAAAAGTATGAAACTCAAGAAATTTGACAAACACTTCCGATTGGAATTTAAGAGGATATATCCAAATGTAGTGAGAAAAATCATCTAGAATACAAGATAGTATTTATGACCGAGAGAACTAGTAATGGGGGATGTCCATAAATCGGTATGTATAATATCAAATGGTGCAAAAGCAACACTAGTAGATAATTTAAATGAAAGACGAGTATGTTTGCCTAGAGAACAAGAAACACAGTTGTGGGCAAGCTTTCCATTATTACATAGAATAAAACTATTGCCTCTAAGAAAATTAAAAACTGGGGCTCCTGGATGAACAAGCCTATTGTGTCATGTGGAAGGAGAGATAGCCGCGAGAGAGACGGGAGAGCAAGATCTGACAGTGGAGGTGGATGGGAGTGGATAGAGATCCCCCGTGCTATTGCATCTCGTAAGAGGTGTCCTCGTATGAAGATTATTCACAGTGAAACTAAAAGGGTCAAAATCAACAGAGACAAAATTACTATAGTGATGTATTGTTATATATATATACTGTCATTTGATATTTAGATCTCATTTAGTTGTTATAAATGAAAGTACGCAAATAATTATTTTTTGTACTTTTTATGATATAAACGAAAATAATATACTTGTTAATTTTAAAATTTCAAATGATTTTCATATCTCATTAATTAAAAATTAAAAATACTAATAAATTACAAATAAATTCATGACTAGTTGTACCATACCGATAAAGAATTGAACTCTAAGGAACATATGCATTAAAATTAATTGAGAATTAAATAATTTTAAGTTCTACAATTGTAGGTTGTTTCGTAAATTTAAATCTCTTAACAATAATATAATGTTTGAATTGACGAAGAATTTTGTCCAAATTTTCAGCATAAGAGAATTCAATAGGTTTCCTTTGAAGTTTGTCTAAACGCTTAACAATTAACTCTTCTTCTCACCCCAAGTAGCAATAGGTCGAGACTCTTCGTCAATACTTTCTTTTTCACCATCTGCATCTATTTTCTCTTGTTCTTCCACTCCAATCACGTGTGCAATAATCTCCTCATCAGTGTAAGTTTGAAGGATTGGAAGAGTTGTGTCAAACTCTGCATAAGTGGTAGCATACATTGCTTGATTGATGTTATGAGATGAGATTTGGGCTATAAGTGATGACACACTACCAACATCATCAACAACTTCTTACAAAAATTAATACACAATATTTGAGTATGACTGTTATAAGAGGTAATTTTATAAAGATTGCCGCTATAATGAATGAAATTGCTTTTATATGTAGAATGTTGCTATAGAGAAGTAAAATAACATGAAAAAGACGATTTCAGAGAAAATCAGGTCGTTATAATGAAACGTTGTTATAACGAATGACAATTATAGATAGGTTTAATTGTATAATTGAGTGTAATTACATAGTTTTTGACTTTTAATATGTTTATTTGACCAAGTAATTACTTGATCAACATATAATTAAGGTGGAGAAATTACTCTTTTTAATTCTAGGGAAAAGTGTCAAATATATCCTAAAATTTTAGTAAAAGGATCACATATACCCTATGTCAAAGTATGGGGCATATTTACCCTCCGTTAGACAAAACTTATCAAATTTATCTTTATAACGGATTGAACACGTGGCAACCACATCATCCAATTAAACTCGCTCCATTACCCAAATTTATAACCTGACCCTATCCCCATAATCCCCCAAAATAATACACCCTAAAGATAGAAATCCCTAAATCTGCCTAGAACAGCCCCCGTCGATCAGTCTCCAACGATTTTTGTTCGTTTAAATCTTGGTAGTGAAGCATTTTCGATTGCAAATCCTTAAAGTGGGAGAATTTTGTTCTGGTAAACGTTATTTGGCTCGTTCTAAATTTTAATTTTGTTCCGATTTGATTCTTGTTTTGGTTCATCGATTATTCTTCGTCGATTTTTGTTCGATTATTCGTTTTTCTGCTATGATTTTGGTCACTATTTGTTTGTTTCAGACAATTTGTTTCTGATTTGCTTCGTCGATTTTGTTCGTCTCTTACCATTTTTGTTCTAAATTTCAATTTTGTTCCGATTTGATTCTTATTTTGGTCCGCAAAATTTTTGTTCGTCGATTCTTTTTTCCGCTACGATTGTCTCGTGTGTGTTTGTTTCAGATGATTTATTTCTGATTTTGGTTCGTCGATTTTGTTCGTTCTCTTACCATTTTTGTTCTTCTTTGTACACTACTTCCGTCTTATAATTGTATTATATTCGGATGATAACAACCTGAAATTCTTTTTGTTGGTGTAGCTAAGGTATGATGCATCCTTTCAAATTATCTAGTATTTGCTTCGAAAAACGACCTTGGCCTTAGTGATGGATCTTCATTTGTGGTGTTGCTACCCTTGAACCTCTTCGCAGCAGGTTGTTATCATCCGAATATAATACAATTATAAGACGGAAGCAATGTAAGAAGAAGAACAAAAATGGTAAGAGACGAGCGAAATCGACGAACCAAAATCAAAATCATCTAAAACAAACACAAACGAGACAATCGTAGTAGAAAAAAGAATCGACGAAACAACAATGTCGTTAAGACGCTCATGTTTACAGGTGATTAAGCAAAAGCATTAAAGTAGTTTGAAGAAGAAGATAGTTGTAGCTGTCTTGGGAGCTCTACTATATTTGGTTAGCTAGAAATTGAATTATTTTTAGAGAATACATTGCAAATAAAGATTTTGTACCACAACAATTAAAAACTGTAGTTAGAGATAGGTCACACCTGTTTAGAGGATCAGATGCTCTTTAGGTGTATTCAATTTTGTTTTGGTATGGTTATATGTACAGTTTATTACCATTTTTTTTAAATTTTTTGACAACTAACTTTTATTTAAATTAAAAGATCTAAGTGTATAATTACATTTATGTAACGAAAGATTACGTTTGCAATTATATTATGACAAATAAATAGATCATTATGTAATTATTACGTTGGATGAATTTCCAAACAAACCCTTAAAAATCTATATTAGTCAAGTTAATATATTTTGAATACCAAATTATAAGTTATAAATAAAAAAGAAAACAGAGTGTGAGAGTTACATCTATTGTTGCGTGCTAGAATTACCATCATTTGCTACAAACGAAGAGACAGAAATGGGCCATGAGAGTGTGGAATGGTGTGAAGAGTGGAAGTGATGATGTGCATGATATGATCCGATATCGATCATTGCTGAAGCGCGCATGGTTGACTGATACCCGAAGTGGACGTCGGTGACGTGGTTTCGATGTGGTGGTTTGGGGTACAAAATGTCCTACCTCGAAATACGCTGAATGTATTTCGCTAGTCACAAAAAGACAGAAATGGCACTCGAACCCTCACTTTTTAAAGTGTACTGCATCCTTTACTCTTGGAGTCATCAAAAAATATTATGAAAAAACAAATACTAATAATAGAGTTTAAACTAATTGGGACCAGCAAAGATCTCTTTCATACAATTCTGAACTTTTCTTTTCCAGATAAATCCAAGTTACTATAGGTTTGGGCCTAATCTATAAGCCGGAGCAAGAATATATTCAATTTATTTTATATACAAAAACCAACGTAATTTTGAACTTTAATTAAAAAACATATTCCACATAAAACAAAACAAAAGGAAAACATATTTTTGAATTCTGTCTAAAACTGAATTCGCATCGAAAATGTCAACATTAAAGGCAAAGCATAAGCTTCCTAACAAAGGTCGCGATCAACTTCATACCTATAATACTGATCGAGATACTGATTAACGATAAAAGAACTCAAAACTTTCACACATTTGTCAACAAAAATAAACTAATAAAGATCAATGTGAAAAATCTTTAATCTAATACCAGTCAAGGGAGGTAATTAAATTCTAGTTCATTTGGTGAGCTTTATGTCTTTCTTAGTTGGCACAATAACACCTCACCATTGACTGTGATTAACTTTCAAGCCATCCTTTAACATATATTTCTCAGTGACTTTCAGTTCTTAAAAGAATGATATATTTCATTATTTGGTAATAAATTAATTTTAAATTTTACATTTTACGCTTAATGAGATGATCTATAACCACACAAATATCTTTAGCTTCTTTTATTTCTTAAATTTCACGTCCAATCAAATTACATCATATAAATTGAGACGAAATGAACCATTAGTATAAGTTCTTTGTTTTTTCTTGTCCGAATAAGTATAAGCCTATTCTGATATTTCCTGTACGGTGACAAATGTGAAACCAAATAAAATTAGTAATCTTTTTTTTTTTCATTACATAGGGGTTGAGAAAAGAAAATAGGAGAGAGGATTATAAGGTTGATATTCGAATTCTCACTAGTTAGTCAATCAACCGAGCTATTAAAATTAGGGTTTGTTCATAATAATTCGATCCGGTCAATCCGATCCGAAAAATCGGATATCCAATCCGCTTTTTTGTGTTTTGGATATTTCGGAAAAAATCGGATGGGATACAGATCACATTTTCTTTAATTCCGGATACCCGAAAATCCGAAATATAATTTACTTTTCTTTGGGCTTCCTAGTTCCTGGCTTCCTGCTACAGGCCCCCCTCTAATTCCTGTGCATAGAACATAGGCTATTGTAGTATCATTTCAACTTGGGATTATTATAATCCCACCCCTCCATCAGAATTCAGAACAAGTGAACCAAAAAGATGAAAAAGAAAATAAGGAGAGTGTACTATTCAACAAAAAGAGAGATTTAGATAGAGAGTTTGTTTGTGTATATTTCAATTTTGGATATGTTACAGCAGAAGTATCTCTATTTTTTGGATATGTTATAGCAGAAATATTGTTGATGTTGGACAACATCTGCGAAAGCTCAGGACAATACCTTCAGGATGTTACCTGCGATGTTGTGACAACATTCCTGACAACATCTCTGTGCTAGTTTTGCCTATTCTTCTGGCCTAAGCAGTTGATGTTACTGCGAGTAAAAATGACCTAGGCAAGCTTACTAGATTGCTGTGTTTAAAACGTGGTGAAAGACAAAGTCAAAGCGTGAAGAGAAAGCATTTAATGACCAAGTCCAGATCGTTGAGGATTTCCAGGAGGAAGACTCGGTCCAAATTGCTGCCATCTTTTGCTCAACCTCCGCAACCATCAGTGAGGATTTCAAGGGAAGTTTCACCCTATAAATAGAGGGGAACTTCAGAGTATCGACGATCCAGTCACTTCAGATAATTCAGAAGAAGAATTTTCAAGAGAGCTTTCGGACTTTACCTTAGAAAACTGGATCCATATTTTAGCCTAAAGTTGTTTTAACAACATCTTGTCCCACATTACAAGTGCTATCTTTATTCTAGATTAAGCTTATTGTTCAAGCAATTGTAATGGAGATGTTGTCTTTTATCTTTTAGATTTTGTAACTTTAGGCGAAGTCATCTGCGACTTCATTTTGTTTGTAATTTCTTTTTCCGTTTGTAACTCTCAATTTGCAAAAAGAAATTCTTTGTAATTGTATATAATATATACAATTCTTTTGGTCATCGACCATCAAGGGATATATTTATATATACTATTTTTTTATGAAAAGGTAAATGTGTATTAATAATCATCCGAATGTGCATGTTTTGTGGGCGTGCCCACGACATAAAGACGATGTAAATCTAGTGCGTCCCTGCTAGGCAAGTCAACACAAGATTTAGGCTCGTCAGTAACAAAAGCTCAAGCTAGCCCACAAGTCGGGTAGTCGTGAGTGCCCAAGCTAATCATAAAAGAGATGCATTGTCATATACTATGGCAATTCCCTTATGTAGAGCATAAGGTTGCGGCCGTGGGCCTCCTTAAACCCTTGCCATGGTAAACCCGAATGGGACAAACCCACTGTCAAGGGAAGAGTACCTATTCGGACATGGGTAAAGACCCACCCTCGTCACGTTATGCCGCATGGAGTAATCACCATAGTACCTACTATCCAGACCACGTACTATTACATGTTTGCCCACAGATTGAGAAGTCATGAAGTACAAAGCATAAAGGACTCCCGCCAATCCCACATTCCGGGTGGTCGGGAGACTCCAGCTGATCCCACAAGTTGGGTAGTCTGGAGATTTGCAAAAGGCGCTTCGACGAGGCCACAGGTCCAACCAGTCATCCATTTCCTAGTTTGTGGCTAGAGATACAAATCTGCCCAGGAAAAAGGGGTATAATGTGAACAAAATTTTGTAGGCGCTGGTCTTGATCCTAAAGAGAGTAGCTTCTCTATCAAGTCTCGACCCATCAAAGATAATTTTGTTCCTCTCAGTCCAAATGTGGTAGACGGTGGTGGCCAGGAAAACCCGCTTAGCTTTAGCTTGCCAACCAGTGCCATACCCCTCTTTCTTGATATATTTCAAAGCGCTATCGATGGTGGTCATAGCCCTCCTGATACCAAGCCATGTCTTGACCCGTGACCAGAGATAACTACTGATCGTGCTGAAGAATAGGTGAGCTATTGACTCGTCAGAACAGCCACAAAGGGAGCACCTTCTATCAATGTCCATATCAGTGATTCTATCATTCATCCGTAATCTTCTCCTCGCACAAAGCCATAGAATGAAGGACTGCTTTGGAGTGATACAAGAACTCCAAACATCCTTCGCCCAAATCATCTACTGCCCATGTGTCCTGAAGTAATCATAGGCACTGTGATTACTTTTATACCATTCCTCCATGTTAATAGCCGCCTGATCGTGTGACCCTTCATGTTCAAGGATGAAGTCACGGAAAAACAGAAGCAGCTTGATCAAAGGTGAGTCGTCGTTCTTAGCAACCCAGGTCCAAATATTGTTGTTGTTTTTGAGATACTTATTATTGACCCATTTAATCCAAAGTGTGTCATTCTTTCGATGGATATTCCAAAGGCACTTGGCGAGCAAGGCAAGGTTCCAGGTCTTGAGATCCCTGATTTCGAGGCCTCCCTCGACTTTCAGCCTGGTACACTCCTTCCATGCAACAAGAGGGTGGTTTGAACGCCACAGGAAGGTCCTACATAGCCCGTAGACTTTCTTACAAACCGCAACAGGCACTGGAAGCATTGATAACCAGAAACATTCCACACCTTGGAGGACATACTTGATGAGTTCAAGCTTGCCCGCATAAGATAAAGTAGCGCTCATCCATGAGTCAGTGTACCCGACAATTTTGTTCACAAAAGGATCATAGTGAACCAGTCTCATCCTCTCTGCGGCAAGGGGATTGCCGAGGTAGCGGAAAGGCATAGCGCCAGTGTCGAAGTTAGTAATTTGCTTAATATCAGCAAGGTTGTAGTCCGTAATACCAGCCGTGTACAAGCTGTACTTGAGTGCATTGGAACTGAGGCCCGAGCAATTCTGAAAATCACGAAGGCAATCCATGAGGATCTAGACGGAAGTAGTGTCCCCTTTTGACATAAGAAGCAAATTATCGACGAAAGCAAGGTGTGTGATCTTTAAGCTTTTGCACTTGGGGTGGTAGTGGAAAACAGTCGTCTGAGTGTTCTTGTTGATCATCCTTGAGAGATATTCCGAGAAAATAACAAATAAGGTAGGGAAGAAAGGGTCCCCCTGTCTGAGTCCTTTCGACCCTTAAAATGGTCGTGTAAGCTCCCATTGATAGAAATCGAATATGAAGTCGTGGAGAAACATTCCATAATCCAAGCAACGAGTCTCCCCGGGAAATTCAAACCAATCAAAATAGTCGTGAGGAATTCCCAATTTACTGAATAGAAGACCTTACGGAGATCAACTTTCAGCATACATCTGCTAGAGCCCTCTTACAGTTGTAACCCTTCAAAAGCTCTTGTGCAAAGTGTATGTTGTAAGACATATTTTTATTCTGGACAAAAGTCGTCTGAGCTGGATCAATGAGGACATCCAAAGTCGTCACCAACCGTGAAGCAATGATCTTTGTGATGACCTTGTACATAATGTTACAGCATGAAATAGGCCTATAGTCGCCCACCGTTGAGCAGTGGGTAGATTTAGGAATAAGGGTGATGGTATTGTGGTTGATCTATTTGAGAAGCTTTCCGGAAGTGAAGAACTCTTTAACCGCTTCGCAGAACTCCCCGCCAACGATATTCCAAGCATTCTTGAAGAAACCCGAAGAGTAGCCATCCGGTCCAGGGGATTTGTCATCCCCAATACCGAATAAAGCCCCTTTAATCTTAGCATTCGTGACATTTCTAACGAGGTCATCCCCATGTTCATTCGAGAGACAATTGCTCGAAGATATGACACCAACATCAATAGGCTCGCAAGCGTCCCTAGTTCCAAGTAACCCTTTATAATAATTAATGAATTCCGCCGCAACTTGGTCACTGGAGTTCGTGAGAGAGTCATCACTCTTGGTAGTGGCCAATAAAGTTCCTTTTGGAGTTACGTTTGACCATACCATGGAAGAACTTAGTGCACCTATCACTGTGCTTGAGATGCTCACACTTGGCAAGTTGCCTAAGGAAACTCATTTCCGCATCAATAAGAACCATGGACTTGTGTCTTAGCTCGGAAACCCGCGTGTGTAAGTGGTCAAGCTGCGGGTTGCTCAAGGAATCCTATTGAGCAATATCCAGCTCCTCCTTTTCCCTTTTGACCCGCATCGAGATATGGGAGAAGTCGTTCTCATTGAGTTGCTTCAAAGGTCCTTTGAAGTAAAGTAACTTCCGGGAAAATCGGAATTGAGCATTGCCATCGATAATTTGCTCCCAAACGTTCGTCACAATCCTACCAAAGTGCTCATGAGTATCCCACATATTGAAGAACTTGAAAGGTCTATTATGTATCCTTGGACGATCAAAAGTAGAGAAAATGCACGGTGTATGGTCCGAAAAAGGCCCGGACCGACGGAAATGTGTATTGTCATACCAGCCCGCATGTAACCAATGGGCGTTAATGAGGGCCTTTTCAAGCTTGCTCAAAGTATTGCTACGACTGAAAGTGAACTCACATCCTGTCGAAGATAAATTCGTGAGGCTTAGATCTCGGCAACAATCAACGATATCTTTCGTGTCATAGCTGGTGATGGGTGTCATGTTGAAACGCTCGTCCTCCTTCATAACCGTGTTGAAATCTCCAATAACAAGCCACGACATAGTCATGGAGGTCCCGTACTCTCTCAATTTCTCCCATAATCCCCGTCTATCAATAATCGTGTGTAGCCCGTAAACAAAGGTGACTTGAAGCCTCTCGGAGGAGATAACACAAGTGACATCGCAATGAATGGCTTGCGGGTTGATGTCAAGCACTTGCAAGATGACTTTGGTCAGGTTGAATAAAATAAATATCCTCCCTGTCGGATTATTTGTAAAGTTATCCAACACCTCCCAGTTGCAAAATTTAGAAGTCCAGAAACGTTCAAGAGTCGAGTTGTTGAGTTTAGATTCCATGATACCAAAGATGTCAATGTTGTTCTCACGCACCACAGAGCAAATCTACTTTTGCTTGGAGGGGCAGTGCAGGCCCCTTATATTCCATGAGGCAATGATCATTTCGATAACGGAGGGGGAATAGTCCCCTTCGTGCTATCTTCATAAGTAATAATAGAGCTGATACCACCATAAGTACCATTCTTTTTAGTGGGAAGGGTTGTCATTCTGATCAACGGTATGGGCAAACTTTGTCCACCATTATTAGTCTTAGCTTTTGCCCTCGTCCTCGCGCCCACTTGCCCCTCCTCCTTCTTGGTCCATTCCGAGTTCCGACCTTTCCCAACCTTAGCTGAAGGGCCGAAAGGTTGAGCTTCCAAATCTGCCCGACCCTTGCCAACTTCGGTATGTGTCCCCGCAAGCTGGCCACTAATATCCGCAACCATTGAACTACCCGCATTGTCCGCGGGTTGTCCTATACCGTCAGTGTCAGTAGGAAGTCCTGTGCCAGCCACGGTTTGTATCCCCACAAGCTGGCCCCCAATTCTGAATGAAATCCCTCCGTCATTCCCCCCTTCTATCCTAGGGTTAGTCCGACCTTTGCCAACCTCAGTTTGGGACCCTGAAGGCTGGCCACCATGAGCATGAGAGACAAGAATCGGGGGATGTGTGGGCCGATCATCTTGGATACACACGGGAGAGGTCAAATAGGTGTGCACCCATTGACCTTCATTATACCATTGTTGGGCTCTCGTAAGTGGACCAGTACTAGGCACGGTTTGTGACCCCGTGCTAGTTTTCGCCTTCCCTCTTCTCTTAACTACCGTGAACCTATCCTTCATCACTGTCTGATTCCCCTTAGTCAGTCCTCCCTTGTGCTCATCCAGAGTAGTGTATAGAACTTGGTTTTTCTCAAGGACTGCCTCAATTGCTGATCTAGCTTTGGCATCGATTGCATTTTGCACCAATATGTTACCGTGCATATCCACAAGCTTCCTGAAAATTGCGGATTATTTAACGACTGGGCTCATGCTTCCTGGGTCATTAACCTTGGTAAATTGTGCCTTCACGCCCTTCACACCCTTACCCCCGTCGGTTTGTGGTCCCGACGGTTGGTCATTCTCATCAATAGAAGTCCTCTTAGCGTTATTCGTGGAATGAGTCTCCACGGGTTGGCTTGAAGGATGCCGTGACTCGTCCTTGCTTCCCTATGACTCCAGAGGACCTCCATGGTCTCCCGTGGCTAAGTTCCGACCTTTGTCAACCCCGGTTTGTGTCCCCGGAGGAGACCACCCAAATCCGCAACCACACCCATACTCCTACCCAATCTAACCTCGTTTTGAGATGCGTGTTGAGTATCCATTATGTGTGTCTCTTGATCACTCACTTTAGTACCCTTGTCTCCCCTAGTGTCTCCCGTAATATAGTTCCGACCTTTTTCAACCCCGGTTTGTGTCCCCGGAGGCTTACCACCCGAATCCGCTACCGCTCCCAAACTCCTATCCAAGCCAACATCGCTAAAGGTTGCGGGTTGGCTCTCCATAATGCGTGCCTCTCCAAGTCTCCCCTTAGTATCCGCGGTACCCCTAGGGTCTCTCGCAATAGAGTTCCAACCTTTGCCAGCTTTGGTTTGTGCCCCAAAAGGCTGACCTCCCTCACCCGCCAAGTCCAAGTTCCGACCTATGCCAACCACGGTTTGTGACCCCGATGGTTGGCCTCCTCCTTGTACATCCTCCATGTTCCTACCTGCGCCAGCCCCGGTCTGTGTCCCCGAAGACTGGCCCCCACTCTTGCTTCCACCCATACTCCCGCCTGAACTCGTAGGGGCAACCTCCCTCACGGGTGTGTCCAAGTAGGTATGAACCCATTTTGCCTTGGCAATGAGGGTTTATGTCTCTCCTTACCTTTGCACCCGCCTATTAGTGTCGGCATGGTGCTTTTCACAATTCATAATGGAGTGTCCAATCATGTTGCATTGCTCACAATAGTCCGGAAGCTTTTCATAGACAAACGTTTGGCCAATGATTGTGCCGTCTCAAAGCTTGAGTTCAATAGCATCAAGTGTACCTTTGGAGAGATCTATTTTAACTAGAGCCCGTTCATAAGAGAGAAGTTCTTTTTCACTAGTGAGCTTGTCGGTCCCAATAGGCTTGCCAATACTGTACAAGATACGACTCAAAGCGTCAACGTTCCAAAGTTCTAACGGGAGAGACGGGAGCCTTACCCATATTGGAATGGTACATATCTCATGCTTGTCAAAGGTGAAGCAATGAGGTATATCTTTCAGCAGTAGAGGAGTGTTATAAACAAAGTGTGGCCCATTGGCCATGACCTTTTCTTTGTCAATTTCAGTATTAAATTTGAATACGATCCAACCCGAAGCGTGGACATTAAAGCGGTATGCAACTCCCCATGAGCGACATAGCTTCCTTAATGCCAAGCTCCCCGGGTAAGACCCCGCAAAATAACCAATCAAAATGTGCCCCACAGTCTCTGTAAGATCATCCAAATACCCCCTAGGTAAGTCAAAAGGCCCTACATTTCGAGAATCAGCAACAAAATGCAAACTTTTACCATTCGAAACATCACGGTTTCCTTTTACTATTGATGCATAAGCCTTCTTGTTGTTCAGGCTGACGTGATCCGTAGTCTTGTTCTTTCCATTCGTGACATTCCCTGCGACCGATTCACAATTGTTGCCACTCGAAGTTGAAGCAGTGTCTTGAGAGTCGAGGGTGAAAGAGGAAGGAATGAAGTCCGAAGTTCCCTCATTGGTAGATAACTCATCATTTCCCCCGTGAGCGTCCCCCACTTGAAGACCATTGCTCACTAGCCCGGATGTGGTGGGTTCGTGAGCAATCGGGGGGAACTCGATGATATTGGTGATTTCAATAGAAGTTTGCCCCATCCGGATGGGCAGTAGCGTGAAGTTCTTATGAGTCCGCTTCTTTTCGCCATTCTCAAAGTTACCAAATACGATTACAAGCAATAGATGAATACAATTGAAAAATGCGTTAATTAAAATCCTGACAGGCCCGGTTTATGAATTACAACTCTTCTAATAATTATACAAACACTTGCCTATTTCAATATATAAACTAGAAAGACCGTAAATGAATGTAGTACGGACAGGCCCGGAGTTTAAATTACAAGGCTTTCTAATTTATACAAGGTTTATCTAATGCGTTAGTAAACATTCATTCATACATTCATTCATACAATATGTCGTAATCCTAATATTTGACTATCGATATTCTTAGGTTTGTCTAGTGAATATAGATAGTAAAATACTAAATTAAGGAATGCGATGTAATCAACCAAGGATTTAGGAATACCTCATTGTCGCGTGCCTCGTTGGTTCGAACGGTTTTACCCGTGAACAGATAAGGATGTTGAGCTACTGCGTGCGTGTAGCTATCTTTTTTCCCTTGTCTCACACTTAGGAAAATAACTTGCAAGGTCACTTAGAATAACCCGTCTTACCCCTCCAATAATCTGCAAGGCAAAGACACGCGTAGGCCGTATCACGGAAAAAACATAAGAGTATATACGTGTATATTTCTATAAATAACAGTTATAATATATGGAATATATGAGCACGTGAGTACAAATATATAAAATATGTTATATGTTAAATATAATATATATATATATATAGTATAAATAATAGGACAAGCAATCAACAAAAATCAAGTCAACAAGAGCCTAGGGCATCTCGGTCTTTGCACTTGCACCAAAATGGTAACAAGGATCAGTGGCAAGGGCGATGTGCATGCCCAGAATGGCAAAGCTTGGCAAAGCGTTGCAAGCGCAGCAAAGGCTAGAACAAAAGAGGAAAAACGTCACTATCAAGCCTTAATGGCTCCGAAAATTCAAATTACGCCTAGGGAAACAACAATAAGAAAGTTTCCTAAGGATCAAATGAACTAATCTATCAAGAACACAACAACAATGTCGAAAATCTTGCTATGAACACGAGAACAAGCAAGACAACAAACGCTAAACTTCCAAGACTCTAATCAACAAGACGAGATAGGATTATGACAAAACGTTAAGAATAATCAAAATAACCCTCAAGCAGCATGTTAACAAGGTCAAGATGGACTAAATTTGCACTAGTTGAGGAACTAAAATTCACCGCATTCCCCAGTATACTCAAGAAACCTAAGTCTAAGCGATTAAAGGAACTACAAGAACACGGGTGAACAGGGACAACTCTAAGGTTCGGCAAGCCCAATACTAGAGTTATAACAGGCAAGCAAGCTTATATTAACAAATTCCAGCAACAAAGCAATTCAGAGGACACCCGTAGGTGCTAGGAACCTTAATAGCTACAAAACAAACACAAGCAATCAGAGCAACACTAACGGACAAGAAACGAAAGTAAACACACTAAAGAACACCAAATCAGTGAAACCAACACTTAGTCCTTAATCAAAAATACCATAAAGAGGAAGGAAAATGAAAAGAAATCACCCGGATGTGCGTTTTTCGTGCTTCCAGAATATTGAAGTTGCTAAGCTTTGAAGGGGTTATTTAGCTTAAATGGAAGTTGTTAGGCTTCCGTTGTTGCTACGTCTTGGGGAGAATACCACAAAGAGGATATCTCAACCCCCAAAGGGGGGGGGGGGGGTGAGAGGTTAGTCTTGTAGCTTGAAGAGCCGAGATATATATAGCAAAAGGTGAGAAAAGTGTAAAATAAATGCACTTCTCGCCGGTAGTTGGACCTTTAAGTCTACAATAAATGCTATTCCACAAAGAACCTTAAGAGCTTATCATATGTAGTAAAGCTCTCATAAATGAACATGTTGAGTTAGTGAAATATGTCAATCAAACACAAGGTACTCCGTATGTAACCACAAAAGAGAAGAACCCGTAAGCTTCAAGTCTTCAACTTAGCCGAAATGCAACCATGAAATCCCACAAAGAAGATGAAGTTATAGTCGACGTGAGATGTATTCCCCTCTTTGAATCTAAGAACATAAACAAAGCACTTGGATGAATCCAAGCCAAGAGATTCGCTCTTGTGACTTTGTTAAGACTTTTGGGGTTCAAGTATAAACCTTGTGTCTCTTTACTTTTTCCGTTGCACATACTCTACAAGGTTTATTCTATTTTATTGCAATGTTGCCTAAGATGTTGACCCAGCATTGAAGGCAACATTCAGTGACTATTTTTTTTGTTGTTCTAGTTTGCGATTTTAATCTTACGTTTTACTAATCCGTAGCCCACGGCACCCAACAAGTGGTATCAAAGCCTTCACTTGATACAATAAGTGTTTGATTATGAATATTACGGCTATGGACTCAGCTTTACAGAACGTTGGTAGACTTCCAATACTTGACGGATCTAACTACGCCTACTGGAAAATTCGACTACGTTCGCACATCAAATCCATTGATGTTCGAGCTTGGAGATCAGTTTTCGAAGGCTATGTAATCCCCAAGTGTCCAGCAGACGAGGATGGTGATGTACTCACTAAACCCGAGTCTGAGTGGACACAGGAAGAAATAAACTCGGCAAGCTTTAATGAAAAGGCCTTAAATGCGATATTTGGATGGGTAGATCTCTATATGTTCAAACTTATCCAGAATTGTACAACGACTAAGGATGCTTGGGAAACCTTACAACCCCATTGTGAGGGAACCTCAAGTGTTCGACGTACAAAGTTTCGCATGATCTTGAGTCAATACGAGCGCTTAAAGATGGAGGAGTTTGACGACATAAAATTCTATTTTGAAAAGTTGATTGACATTGCAAATCAATGTCAAGTGCTTGGGTTACCATTAACCAACACACAACTTGTGTATAAAGCTTTCAGATCTCTTTCTGAAAGATTTAATACTAAAATTTGTGTTATTGAAGAGGCCCATAATCTTGCTATTATAGATCTTCACGCTTTAATGAGCATCTTTCAAACGTATGAGATGAACATGAAAAGCCAAAGAGATCTATATAAAGACAAGACTTTGACCCTCCAAGGACAAACCTCGGAATCTGAAATGGAAAACGAGGAAGAAAACCTGGAGGAACTTGGAGAAGATGCAATTTTTGTCTTACTCACTCGTAGATTCAATTAGATGGTGAGAAAGATCAACAATGACCGTAACAAAGCCAACTATAATAAGCATCAGAACCCTTTCTTCAATAAGCAACCAAATAGGTCAACTTCTGAGCAAAGAAATCACAATCCACTGAGGAAATTCAATTCCGATGGTACCAATTTTAGTCCCAAACAACTCGCGAGAATGCAATGTCATGCAAGCTCCGGTTGAGGACACTATGCTAATAAGTGTGCTAACACCCTTAGGAAAATTGGTAAGGTCATATGGGTAACCCTCAGTGATGATAAAAACGAAGAAGAAGAAAGAGATCAAGAAGAAGAACAACCACAGAAAATGCTTGCAGCCATGTTTGAACATTCACTGTCCGACGATGAAGATGTTGTTGACGATGTGGCCACAACATTAGGCACAACATCGGACTCCACATCCGGAATGTCTGCACCATCAGAGAGGTATGTATACTTTGATTATTCTGATATAAATTTTTTTAATGGATTTATTTCTTTAACTGAGGCTGCAAATTTGGATCTAGTTGACTCCAAAGACGAAACGATAAAGGAATTACAAAATATTTGTAAAGCCTTAATCACTCATCTGAGCAACTAGACTCAAAAGCAAAATCATTGGCTCTTGAGAATTGTAATTTGAAAGGCACAATCAACCGACTAGAGGTGATACTTACCAAGAAGGATCTTGAGCTTGGTAAGATTCGTGCACGACTGTATACACCTGAGACCACGTTTCGAAGGCTAAACATGGGAACCTCCAAACTGGATGAAATATTGAACTTCAGCAATTCCATAAGGACTGGGCTTGGTTATCAATCCCCTAGGAAAACCAATACTTCCAGGATCCAGAGTCCATCTGAGAGGATTAAATTTGTCAAAGAAAACTCTAGTAACTCTCAGAGCACTATGATTGGATCGAAGTTTGTATGTAGCTTCTGTAAAAAGTCAGGACATCTTATGTCCTACTGCTACAAGCTTCAAAATTCTGCACTCGGCCAATTGCCTAAAGTGTTGTCATCAAAGTTTCCCAACATCACTGACAACATTCAAAGCAACAAGCCCGGAAGCAGAAGGAAGAAAAGGTTTGAAAAGGAGTGAGTACCCAAACTTAATCTGAAATGTAATGTGTGCATAACTGTCTTGCGTACTAACAATATAGGTTCTTGGTACTTTGATAGTGGTTGCTCACGTCATATGACATGTACTAAAAGTATCTTGAAGGAGTATGGAGCATTCAATGGAGGGTACGTGACCTTTCTGGGAGGAAGTAAGAGTAAGATTATTGGTAGAGGAACTCTTAATGTTCCAAATGTACCAGCCTTAAAGAATGTGCTTCATATAGATGGTTTAGTTACTAATCTCCTTAGCATAAGCCAACTATGTGATGACGATCTAGAGGTGAAATTCAACAAACTTGGATGCAAAGTTATGGATTCTGCAAACAAGTATGTCATGTCAGGAACCCGAACCGGAGATAACTGTTATCTAGTAGGTAGAGAAGAGTTTTGCAACTCCGCAAAGGTAGGTGACTTGACACTTTGGCACCAGAAGTTGGGACATGTCAACTACGACACCTTGGAGAAACGGATCTCATTTGAAGCAGTCAAAGGCATTCCTAGACTGGATATAAAAGATAAAACACTGTGTGAAGATTTTTTGAAGGGAAAGCAGACTCGAGTCTCTCACAATGTTATCCAATATCACGGACAACATTCAGGTACATCTCATTGTTTCCAATTATTGCATATGGATCTTATGAGTCCAATTGAGGTAGATAGCCTAGGAGGAATGAGATACTCTTATGTGATTATTGATGATTTTTTCAGATTTACTTGGATATATTTTTAAAGGAAAAATCACAAACCTTTGAGATGTTTAAAACACTTTACTCTAGAATTAGAAATTTATTTTGTTCTTCAATTTTCAGAATAAGATCTGATCATGGAAAGGAATTTGAGAATCAAACCTTTGCAAAATTCTGTGAAAAGAAAGACATATTTCATGAATTTTCGGCACCAAAAACACCTTAACAAAATGGGGTTGCCGAAAGAAAGAACAGAACTTTATAGGAAATGGCAAGAGTAATGTTGAGTTCTAAGCATTTATCAAAGAGGTTTTGGGCAGAAGCCTTGAACACAACATGCCACATAAGTAATAGAGTATATCTTAGGCCAGGGACCAAGATGACACCCTATGAACTGTTAAATGGAAAAAAACCTACATTGAGGAACTTCCATGTCTTTGGGTGTGTGTGCTATATTATTAATGACAGAGATAAACTGGCCAAGTTCGACTCCAAGAGCGACAAGAGGATATTCATCGACTACTCTCAGAATACCGAATATACAACCTTCGGACAAAGACCATCCAGGAGTCTGTCAATGTGATTTTTGATGATCTGCTGAACATGTCTGGAAGATCTTCAGAAAACAACATTATAGTTGCAGTTGAAAAGGAGAAACTCACTGATGCAACAGATGTTGTCCCAACATCAGAGGACACATCTGAACCTCAAAGAGAGAACACAGAAGAAGATGTCGAGGAGGAGTTTGCTACTGAGCTGAATGATCAATTTAGAAGAGACCCTCCATCGAGGATTAGGAGGAACTATCCACCCGACCAAGTGATATGGGGAGTTTTTTAGCAGAGGTGAACAAGAGAGAAAGGGCCAGTCAATTACCGAGAGATGGTAAGGTATGTGTGCATGTCCACCATATACCAACAAGTTAGTCTTTCTTGTTTTATATCTATATTGGAACCTAAGAATATTGGGGAAGCATTGAATGATAATTTTTGGATACAAGTTATGCAAGATGAGCTTGAGCAGTTTACCCGAAATGAGGTTTGGGATTTGGTACCACGACCCAACAACACTAATGTTATTAGGACTAAGTGGATATTCAAAAACAAATCAGATGAGTTAGGGCAGATTGTAAGGAACAAAGCTCGACTTGTTGCTCAAGGATATACACAAGTTGAATGTATCGACTATGACGAGACCTTTGCACATGTGGCTAGACTTGAGTCAATAAGGTTACTTCTTGCTATTGCTTGTTACTTGAAAATTACCTTGCACCAAATGGACGTCAAAGGTGCCTTTCTCAATGGATACTTGGACAAGGAAGTATATGTTGAACAACCAAAAGGATTCGAAGATCCTCACCATCCACAACATGTATACAAGCTCAAGAAAGCTTTGTATGGTCTAAAACAGGCACCACATGCATGGTATGGTCGTTTAACTAACTTTCTTATTGATTTTGGTTTTATCCGTAGAGAACTGACAAAACTTTATTCATATAGAGACACGGAGTAGATGTAATCATATCTCAAATCTATGTTGATGACATTGTCTTTGGCTCGACTAAAGAATCCCTCTTGAAGTCATTTGTCGAAGCGATGTCAACAACATTTGAAATGAGCATGATTGGAGAACTAACATTTGAAATGAGCATGATTGGAGAACTAACATTTTTCTTAGGCTTGCAGATTAAACGGGTTGAAGAAGGGATTTTTGTATCCCAGAGCAAGTATGCCAAGAATCTTGTTAGGAAGTTTGGTCTGGAAAACGTTAAACACATGAAGACTCCAATGGACTCTACGCAGCAGGTATGTAAAGACGATGTTGGACAAGATGTTGACCCAACATTGTACCGATCTATGATAGGTAGCCTTTTATATCTTACTGCCAGTCGCCCGGATATCATGTGTTTAGTGTATGTGTTTACGCCAGGTTCCAATCCAGTCCCAAGGTATCTCATCTTAATGTCGTGAAACGTATCATACGATATATTGTCGGTACAAGTGACTCGGGAATTTGGTACTCTAGAGACACTAATCCTAATCTAATAGGGTATAGTGACTCAGATTGGGCTGGTGATGTCGATGATAGGAAAAGCACTAGTGGTGGTTGTTTTTATCTTGGCAACAATCTAGTCTCATGGTACAGTCGTAAACAAAATTGCGTGTCACTTTCGACTGCCGAATCCGAATATGTGGCAGCCGGAAGTTTGTGTGCTCAACTGATTTGGTTACGATATATGCTTGATGACTATGACATTTCTAATAACTCCATGATTTTGTACTGTGATAATCTAAGTGTTATTAATATTTCCAAAAATCTTGTTCAGCATTCACGTATAAAACACATTGACATAAGACATCATTTTTTAAGAGACTTAGTGAAAAAATAGCTAGTTCAAATCGAACATGTTGATACTCTTTCTCAACTAGTTGATATTTTTACCAAACCCTTAGATCATGAGAGATTTTCTAGCTTGAAAAAATCTCTCAGTCTCTGTTTTCTCTGAAAATAAGACAGGCAAGGTAGATGTTGTCCTAAATGTTGACCTAACATTCTGGGTAATATTTACCATTTGGGTCAATATACAGGATATGTGTTGTAGGTAATGTTGCATTGTTTCTCAAAAGAAATCAAGCATGACTCCACAAGGACAAGGTTTGAATGTGATATCGTTCCATGCGATGCTATTTATGTGTATATCATAAAAAGGGAGTATCATAAGAAGGCGAAGCCTCTACAAAGATTTGGTTTTATACAAAGAGCAAAGCTCTAAGTTTGGTACCGTTCCTATTCTATAGGAGTACCATGTGCTTCAAGAAGGTTGAAAATTCCTTAATATTTTTTTTATCCATATATGTTCTACTAAGTTGATTAAGGACAATGGTAAAATGTCACATTTGTCCAGCGATCAGTCTCATAAGGAACATATACGAAAAACCATTTGCTAAATCAGAAAATCCTTGAAGTCTCAAAATTCTTGTTGAACTTTGAAATGTTGCCAACATCACTCACAACATCGTATTCCAGTACGTTTGTCGATCTTGTTTTTCTTATTTTTTTCTGGGTTGTGGTATGTAAAACGTCTTCTTGAATAACGAAAATCCAATAATCTGGAGGACCGTTTTTTTTAAAATTTTAAAGATGTCTTGTGTCATAAAATCCTTTGTTTTAGGTATGCGAAGAGTTTAAATATTTTGTACTACCTAAATTTAAGGAAAAGAGTTTGAGTGTAAATTAAAGTTTGTCATGATGAAAATCCTCATTATTGCGTCTGCCTTGTCACATCAGTCAGCCACCATCGAACCATCAAATGGAAGCCCAAACATCACCGCCAGTTTTTCAAATCCAAAACTTCCTTAATACACCAAAATCCTCAAAACCCTTTCCCATGTCCATATCCCCCAAATCATTTAATTCTTCGAAATCAAAAGATTACTCTCCAATGTCAAAAATCCCACCGAATAGCAACAAAATGTATAAATATTATAAAGCCATCAATGAACTAAAGCCTGTTGAGGAAGACACAAGTTTAGCACTGATTTTTCTGGGTTCCGACGAACCCTTAAATATGTGTTACCCTGGAAATTCGGAGAACCCAATAGATGTTGATACAACATCTGACTTTACAAACCTTGCATCAAGAGGATCACAGTCAACAATGCCGACAAGAAGGTCGAAAAAGGTTTTTGAAAGCAGATTCGGTGAAGAGCAAACTGCCAAAAGGACCAGGGCAGAGTCGATTTCCCATGTTAAAGAGTCGACTTTCCCTGTTGAGTCCACAACTTCTACCAGCACTGATTCCGACTTCAATCTACCCAGAAGTCCGACACCTTCAGCCACCACTCCAACCACTCCAACTGAAGCCGAGAAGGAGGGAGAAGAGGAAATATCTGACGACACTCCTCTAAGGAACTTCATGCCCAAGAGAGAGTGAAGAACATACTGAAACCTAGGTTCAAATGTTGCCTCAACACCGAAGGCAACAGAGGAAAAATAAGTTGATCCTGACTATGTTGCCCCAACATCTGAGGCAACACCAGAACCCACCTCATCAGGACAGGAGCACACAGAATCTGAAACAAATTTTGAGGTAATGACTTATTCTCCCTTGTTTCTAAATAAATCATGTTCTAGTAGATGGAATTGGTTCAAAAATAGAGGAGTCAGAGGTGAAAAGGTGATTGATCACTCTTCATTTTCCACCAATAACTTAGTTGAGTTTTTGAGTATTCGCAAAGTCTTAAGCTCTGTGTTTGGAGAGAGACCATACTGTGAGAAGGTAATTAGAGTTTTTTATGCTAATATACAACTTGTTGTGAGGGACACCAACTCGAAGAAATTCGGAAAAGTGTACCTTTACAACAAAGTATATGATTTTACACCGGATATTATCAACTCCACCCTTGGGATATGCATTAATGAAAGAGATTCTCACCAAACCCCACTGTCGATGAGCTCAATACGATGATGAAATACCTTACGGGGAATTTGATCACTGTTTGGGCCCCTCGTAGTCCTGTCTCTAAGCTCACTGCCCTGTTTTCCACCATGCACAAACTGTCCATATACAATTGGCTACTCTCTCTCAATGAGATAGTTGTAACCCTTGACCAAGCATCACTGCTTTACAAACTTGGAAGGAACCAACAAGTTGACTTAGGAACCATTATTTTCAACCATGTTGCCAATATGACAGAAATAAAAAGCAACTCTGCCCTTCCATACCCCTCATTAATCTTCTAAATCCTGCTTAACCAAGGCCTTAAGACTCCAAAAGGAGAGAAACTGAGTCCAGCCTTAGATGTCTACTCAGTACAGAGAGCAGTCATAAACAGCAGAGATAGGGTGATTGATCTGCCCTAGAAGAGAGAAGAATGAGACTATGATACATCGAAGGATGTTGCCAACATTCCTGACAACATTGATCATAAAAAGTTCCCGATGTCCCCAGATTGGCTTAGAAAGCATATTGCCGAAATTGGCAGGCAGATTCAAGAACTTATGCGAGCCAAGAGTTATTATGAGTATATACTTTCTTCACAAAAAGGGGGAGATGATGCTGATGCTGGAAGGCACAATCGTGAGCAATCGGCGCGCAGGGCCAAGCCATGTTGCAGGGGGAGAGGAGTTGAGATGATGCTGACTACTAACTACCAGCGTGGATATGATGATGTGAATAGGTGTTGTTGATCCAGATTTAGGTGCAGGTGATCAATGGATGATGTGTTGAAGGCTGAAAATGTGTTATCATGTTTGTCTTTTGATGTTTTGGTTTTAACTGACATTTGGATACTATATAATTTTTTGGTTTTGTAATAAATTTTGTGATATTTTTTGGTTAATGCTAATGCTATATCTGGATACATGTTATGGTATGTTATGAATATTTACTGCACATTTGTTGTAAGTAATGAGTAACAGAACGAAACACCTAACTAATCAAAACATCGATCGATACCACATAGCTTGAATCTGTAACTGCAGGTTAAGGGGGGAGCACGACACTGATCTTACTGTTTCTTAGATTATCGAGGACTACATCACGAATCAGTATCCTAGTCATTTTAGCATCGTATGGAGTTTTGTGAAGAAAGGGAAAAAGGGAGAGATTGTTGATGTTGGATAGGATGTTGTGACAACATCTGCGAAAGCTCAGGACAACACCTTCAGGATGTTACCTGCGATGTTGTGACAACATTTCTGACAACATCTCTGTAATAGTTTTGCCTATTCTTCTGGCCTAAGCAGTTGATGTTACTGCGAGTAAAAATGACTTAGGAAATCTTACTAGATTGTTGTGTTTAAAACGTGGTGAAAGACGAAGTCAAAGCGTGAAGAGAAAGCATCGAATGACCAAGTCCAGATCGTTGAGGATTTCCAGGAGGAAGACTCGGTCAAGCTGCTGTCATCTTTTGCTCAACCTCCGCAACCATCAGTGAGGATTTCAAGGGAAGTTCCACCCTATAAATAGAGGGGAACTTCAGAGTATCGACGATCCAGTCACTTCAGATAATTCAGAAGAAGAATTTCCAAGAGAGCTCTCGGACTTTACCTTAAGAAACTGGATCTATATTTTAGCCTAAAGTTGTTTTAACATCTTGTCCCACATTACAAGTGATATCTTTATTCCAGATTAAGCTTATTGTTCAAGCAATTGTAATGGAGATGTTGTCTTTTATCTTTTAGATTTTGTAACTTTAGGCGAAGTCATCTGCGACTTCATTTTGTTTGTAATTTCTTTTTCTGTTTGTAACACTCTATTTGTAAAAAGAAATTCTTTGTAATTGTATATAATATATACAATTCTTTTGGTCATCGACCATCAAGAGATATATTTATATATACCCTTGAAAATATAAACCTTGTGTCTCTTTACTTTTTCCGCTGCACATACTCTACAAGGTTTATTCTGTTTTATTACAATATTGTCTAAGATGTTGACTCAACATTGAAGACAACATCCAGTGACTGTTTTTTTTATTGTTCTAATTTGTGATTTTAATCTTACGTTTTACTAATCTGTAGCTCACGAGACCCAACAAATATTTTCCAAAAAGAATAAATATTGATCTTCAATCCCTCCATTATACAATTACTGCTGTAAAAGGAGAGAAGAATGGTGGATTAATTGAATTCTCCATTGGAAGCTAAGATTCATCAATTCCTACAAGTTACAATTAGTTGCATTTGCACTTGATGCACTATTACAAACTCCCAAATTTCCAAAGAGAATCACTAAACTGATGGCTCTCGACGACCATATGATCTGGTCCAGATCCACTAAACTGTCTCATTTTGACTTTTGCACCTATAAATTTCGAATATTCGGTTATCCGATCCGAAAAATTCGGATATACAATTTTTTCGGATCATAATTTTACCGATTCGAAATTTTCGGATATCCGAAATTTTAGATCGGATCGGATAATTATTTTCCGAAAAAAGAAGTTATTTTTCTAAAAATTATTTTCTGATGTTTGATTGAAAATGAAAAGCGAGATTTTCTCATTTAGTCGAAAATATTCTAACACCAAAAATTAACTTATATTCAAAAATAAATAAATTTTACACCATAAGAAAAAGAGGCATATGACGGTGTGGGAGGTACCCAGAGTTGATAGAGTAACTACTTTTTTTTGGCGTCAAAAGCAAGTTGTAAGCTTCACATGGCAATCCCCAAAAACAGAATGTCATGAATTTCAGATCTGATTGAGACACCAAAGGTTCTCGAATCTGCCCTCTCTTTCTAAATTTATCTGTCTTTATTATTCTTCTCCCATCTTTCATTTCCCCCCATAAATCAATAATTGCATGTTACCTACACCAGATTCATATGTATTTGACTTTATTATGTAGTATAATTGATTGATCTAACTTGTATCATAAAACTGGAGAATGATGGAATTGTTTGGTACGGTGAAAAACATTCTCCCTCCGTCTCAAATCATTTGATGTGGTTATTAAAAATAATTATTTGAAATTATTTGTTATTTTAGAAGTTCAAGGCATAATTAATAAAAAAAATTCATTTTATCCTAAGTAGAATTTTATTATTAATAAAGATGACAGATAAAATAAACTATTAAATGAGAGAGATTATAAGTTAGATATAAATAAGGATAAAGTATGTCAAATACCACTCCAAAGTAATATTTCTTAAGGGACGTATAAAACAAAAAAAATGATAAATAATTTGAGAAGGATGAAGTAACATTTTCTAGAAAATATGTTTTCTTATCTTAGTAGAAGTAGGGAAAACAAGTTATATAAATAGCATTTCACACGAATTGTCTCCTCCCTACAATCCAACACACTCATTCCCACCTCCCATAACCCCCTACCCCTACCTCAGCTCCATAATATTTATGTAGATTATATATAAATTCTTTAGATATAATATTTTTATTTACTTACCAAACACTAGAAAATAAATAAGAATATCATTTTTCTGGAGGAAAATATTTTGGTAAATACCAAGGACACCCGTAATGTAAATGTCATTCATTCAAAATTTGAAATATATGTAGATTGTAGATCCTCTTCTGTTTTTATTTTGTTAAGTCGATGCACTGGAATGCCGAGTGAAAATATTATTGGTGTAATAAAGAATAAGGAGGAAAAGAAAATAGAATTTTTTATTTTTTTCTTCAGAAGTTTTGTTTCTTTTACTTCAGAAGTTTTGATTCTTTTCTTCTTCAGAAGTTTTGATTAAGAGAAATGACAAATCAGAATTTGAGGCGTGTATAAACACTTTCTTTTAAGGTTTTATTTGTCCTCACCAACACAAAGTTTGCTAAGAGTTTATGGCAAATTACCCCCAAGATACAACAAATCCTAAATGTAAGATGATATTAATCTCTCTTGGGGAGTCTTTCATTAATATCAAGGTATATATAGAGTACAATATTCATCTCTTATACAATAGGAATCCTAAGCCAATACAAAAGAGGAATCCTAGTCTTACCATAATTATATTTACACAATATATGAAAATATTCTAATTATGGGTAGATAATATATTGTTTTGTATATTTACACGTTTACACACCCCCTCAGTCGGAGCGGGAGGAGGCCGGACGCTGAGACTAGATCTGAAGTCAAGAAATAACTGTCTGGGAAGTCCTTTGGTAAATATGTCTGCATACTAATAGGATGATGGAACATGTAACACTCTGACATGGCCTAGAGCAACTTTCTCACGAACAAAGTGTAGGTCTATCTCAATGTGCTTGGTTCGCTGATGCTGAACCGGATTATGAGACAAATAGATGGCAGAGATGTTATCACAGTACATAATAGATGTCTGACGCAGCGACGCCAAGTTCTAACAAGAAGTTTCGAGCCAACAAATCTCGCCATTACATTTGCAACGCTCGTACTCAAATTTCGAGATCGATCTAGATAGGTAGTCCGCCGCGTACCAAGAAATCGACATCCCCTAAGAAAACACAAAAGTTGGAGGTGGAGCGTCGCGTGTCCGGACACTCTGCCCAATCTGCATCCGTATATGAGAGCAACCTGTTTGGCGCAGAGGGGTATAGGTGCAAGCCATAATCAAGAGTACCCTTAATGTATCGAATGATACGCTTAAGAGCAGTGAAATGAGACTCCTCGGCGTACGTGAATAAGCACACCGCCAACAACATAAGCTATGTCCGCCCGTAAATGTGAGATATCAAGTGCACTGCAAGTGCTCCTATACTGATGTCACGACCCGACCTCGCCCGTGGATCGTGCCTTACCCGGACACCCTGGTGATACAATCATCGTGAGAAAATCAGGAAATAAAAACTTAAACATGGCAAGACATATGATAATAAAAACAGTTAACCAAAACGTTACCTTCCAAAGATATATACATCAAAATCGAACAAGAAATCCTTTACAAACCCCGCCCACAACAAGATTACATGCACTCTAAGAATGTAACAACAACTATGATGGGACAGGGCCCCGCCATACCCCTGAATGTACAAATACCTACAATAACAGAGGACTATACCAAAAGATAAGCCTCCGGAGAAACGGAGCTTCCCAAACGTTGAACTGCGATCCTATGAGCGAGGATCAACAATCGTGTATTTCTACCGCGCTTACGAACGCAGCCGGGCGAGGTCGATAACAGTACCAAGTATGTGAAATCAAAATATCAGAATGTAATCATAATCTATATAAAGCAGAGACATGTATGATAACCAAACTACACCATAATATATAAACAAATATGTCAAGTCGTGACTCACGCCTCAAAGTCATCACTCAAATATAACTATGGGTCTCACGCCCACAACATCAATCATGCCCGTGGAATACCTTCCTCACTGCCGGCAGTCTATGATATAATAACACCAAGAAGTACACATGAACACCAGGTCCCACCTGTGTCATAAAAATCGTACGGGGCAAGTACGAAGGCATAGCTACCAGATCCAACTCGCATCATCAATCGATCGGCAAGTACGAAAGCCGCCTACCGTAACCTACCGTACAACAATACTAAACAACCATATCACGAAGGCGACACGTGGCAAGTCGATAGCCTCTACCAGATCCTCCCTGCGCCACGAGTCGACGGGGCAAGTAACCAGCTAACCACCGATCACAACCGTAAGTCACGGCTTCGTCCAAACACCGACTCGCGGTCGACACGCGGCAAGGCGATAACCTCTATCGATCCTCCACGCGCCACATACCGACGGGGCAAACCAAAGCTAACCACCGATCACAACCGTAAGTCACGGCTTCGTCCAAACACCGACTCGCGGTCGACACGTGGCAAGTGCGATAACCTCTACCAGATCCTCCCTGCGCCACGTAGCTGGCGGGGGCAAGTAACCAGGCTAACCACCAGATCACAACCGTAAGTCACGATACTTCGCCGCGAAGCTGACACGTGGCAAGTGCGATAACCTCTACCAGATCCACCTGCGTCACGTAGCTGACGGGGGCAAGTAACCAGGCTAACCACCAGATCACAACCGTAAGTCACGAGACTTCGCCACAAATAACAATAATGGTCACATGCCCCCGGAATTCCTCATCGGTGTAGACATGCCCATGTGACAATAATAATGGAAGCATACCCGTGGAATCTTCCGTCACTGCCGGTACGTCCAAGTAAGTTCACAACAAGTCAGCCGACCCTCCATCGAGAGACGCGGTGGTATAGAAATACAATACATGCACAACAAAAGCTATCACAACTAGCATAGGCAAGTTCAACATACTTTTAGACTTTCATTAACATGTAAATTGATTCACCATTTATATAACTCAAGTACTCCCATTTTGTGCCAATAATCCGAGTTTTAACCCTAAAGTACTACGTACATAAGTTCTTTCAAAAAGATCCATTTCTTTTACAAAGGTCACACGATACCCGTAGTATCAAAAATAGAGTAACTATTTTTATTAAGTAAACCAAAACAATTTCCATACTTTATTTTTAAACCAAATCACTTCTCCCTTTAAAGTCAAGTTACCATTTTAAATCCAATAATAAAACCATTCTTTTACCTACATAAAGTTGTTATAACTAACTTCCCATAAAGATATTATAACACTTTATGTTTTAAACCAAATTAAGACAAGACCATACCTTTCTTTTAAACCAAAAACTCTTCAATTCCTCAAGTCTCTTTTCTTTTAAAAATCAAGTTCCTTACTGTGGAATTTAAGAAAAATCAATACTTGTTATTAATGATCTTATTAAAGCAGCCATGATCTAAGAAATGTAATACCATTTTGTCTTATCTTAGCTTCTATGCAGATGGAGGTTTCTACTTGTTTTAATAATAATTAATTAGTCAATACATTTTCCGTTATTAACGCTGCAGTGGTTTGTTCGATGCTTATTCTCATTTAAGACCCAATTACCCATTTCTCAAAAATGCGGTTTCACAACCTTTTAACACAATTCAAGTCAAGTCTCTTATCTTTTAAAAACAATCAACCATATTCGTTTAGCACATGTACGTCTACCGTACTACATAGTTCACAATAATCATGCTAGAAAAGATAGGAAGAGGTTCACATACCTCGCGACGATTATCGACAATTAGCAAAACGCTCCAAAGTACTCTAACCTTGCTCGCCTTTTCCACCCTTCAAGTAGAATACGCTACTCGTAGCTTCCACCTAAAAGGCCACAAGACGTCTATCAACTTCTCGATCTCTTCGTAGAATATTCTAAATACAAGATTCCTTATTCTACGGAAAATTCGCAGACCTCCCCGCAACCACATAAATCTCCTCCTCTAACGAGGCCTTCTATCAAACCAACAATCCCAGAGGGGGTTACACGTCTAACCGGACGTGTACAATACTGCCTCACAATAATATTACAAGTCTACTGTAAATACAGTCCAATGTAAATACAGTTCAATTCTTTATAATCATCCTTCCATAAATCATATACTCAAATTATACACTACTACAACATGTAATCTCCTATTACAATAGGGAGATAAAGATCATTACCTCGATAAGCCCAAAATTATCCAAGATTATAAGTCGATCCTGAGCAACGTTTAGCTCCTAATCTGTACGCTTCAAACCGCTTCAAGCAACCCTTAGAAGTTTCTAACAACTTCTCTTAAACACTTCAACTCCAAAAAGTGAAGAACACTTAGGCTACAATCTTGGCAATGTTTCGGCCAAGGGGTAGTTTTAGGGGCTAGGGTGTGAAATCTTTTCTAACTTTTGGTTAATAATATTCCTAATACACTAAGGAAGAACACTTAAGAGTTTAAGAATTTTTGGACAAAGTTTGGTTAAGGGAGATGGGTGTTGGACGAGAACTACAACAAAGGGAGGGAGTATTTTTGCCTTGGAATTTCTCAAGTGTGGATGAAGAAGTCTTGCAACTTAAGGGGGTATTTATAGGACATTCAAGGGCTAGGATTGAAGCAAGTGTGTGGTCTAGATTGGGCCATGTGTGTGTGGGTCCCACTTATCTATCTACTCCACAAATATCTTGCAAGACTTTGACCAAATGTTTTAAGTCTTTTTCATGCCAAAAACGTGTAAATCATGTCCAACAATTTCGTCCACCAAGTGTCACCTAGAGGTGACACATGTCGCCCTCCTATTGGTCCAAAATATTTCATCTTCCGAAAATATCCGTAATGCCAAAAATCCGAAAATAAAGTGGGCCCCACAAAACCGTAAATTCTCCCGTGGGCCCTACGTGACCAATTTCGGAAATAAAATTCCAAAATTCTCAAATCTTCCCAAAAAGTCCGAATACCAAATCTGGGAATCCAATTCCCATTAACGAACCTTTTTCCTTCACAAAATCCGGAAACTTTTCCGTCGAAAAATCACATCTTTTCTTCCTTTTCAATTTAATGTCGTATTCTCGTACGTATGTCCTCACATACATACCCTGGAACTACGGGGTGTAACAACAGAGTAGGATCATAGACTGGAGCACCATCCATAGCACTGAGCTTAGATTTCGAATCGACTGGAGTAGCCCTGTACACTATCTCCTATGCATACTTACGCTGACACAAGAACATGTGATTGACAGACCTGGTCACTGATATCCCCAAGAAATAACTCAGCTTTCCCAAATCAGTCATTGCAAATTTGGACTTAAGCAAGGCAATAATCTCATTTTTCAATCTATCTGAGGAGGCAGTCAGAACAATATCATTCACGTACAGTAATAAGTAAGTAGTGCTACTACAAAAATGAAGAGTGATGTATCACTCTTGCTGCATACAAACCCAATCTAAAAAATATACATGGCAAAGCGATCATACCATGCACGGGGAGCCTGTTTCAGGCCATATAGTGACTTACGGAGATGGCACACATAGTGAGGATCACTGGACGTGAACTCGCGCGCTAACGACGTATTAATCGCTTTCTCTCAAGTCCCCATGTAAGAATACATTCTTCCCATCAAGTTGATGGATCGACCAGTGTTTGCCCATAGCAATGCTCAAAACTGTGCGAATAGTAGTCGGTTTGACAACCAGGCTGAAGGTCTCTCCACAATCAATGCCTCATGCTGATTTGTGCCATTAGCCACAAGACGGGCCTTATACCTCTCAAGATCCCCATTGTCTCTGAACTTGTGACGAAAAAGCCACATACATCGAATTACATTCACCCCCTCAGGTCTAGGTACTAGATCCCATGTGTGCTGTTTAGTTAAAGAATTGAATTCCTCATACATAGCCGCATTCCAATTAGGGTCTTGTTTGGCCAATCTTGGGTTCTTTGGAAGTGGAGAGGTGGTTTGGGCAGACAAGTTGAAATGGACTTTGGGTTTGAAGATTCCATGTTTTGAACGAGTTTCCATTGGATGAGTAGGGACAGTGGGTGGCGGAGTGGTGTCTGAGATAGTGGGTAAAGTTGGATAAGGAGAAGGTGGGGGCGAAGCCGCGACTCCTGGATCGAGCGTCTCAGCGCTAGAAGGTTGACGGGCTTCTCTGAAGTTTGGGCACCGCGGCGCCTCAGCACAGGGCCGTGGCGCTGTCGACGATATTCCTAAAGATTGCTCACTGGAAATCAAGCGCCGCGGCGCCTCCCCTTGGGGCCGCGGCTCTGACGACGGAACAGAGGACGTGAGCTATTCGAGAATGAGGGGAGAGATTACAGGCTCGTCAAGAAATGAGTAGTACGGTTTTTGAAATTTTGGAAGATTCGAAAATGAGAATGTGGTCTCGTCGAATGTGACGTGACGAGATATGTGGATTTGACGAGTCGACAAGTCATAGCATAGATAGCCCCTATGGTTTGGCGGGAATTATAGGAAGACACAGGGAGTACACCTAGGAGCAAGCTTGTGAGGGGCGGTAGAACTGAGGTTGGGATAGCACAGATAACCGAAAATTCGTAGATGATCATAGGAGGGGACTCTATGGTAGAAGATTTCGGTAGGGGTCATATTGTGAAGAGTGCTAGTAGGGAGAATATTTAGAATGTATTCTGACATTTTAGCAGCATATATCCAGAAGGAATGAGGGAGAGAGACATGAATTAATAGGGTGTGAATCATATTGTTAATGGTACATATGATTCTTTCACTTTACTGCTTGAGGTGAAAGTGAGGAGAAGCGAAAAACCATGCCATTATTTGTACAAAACAGGTGAAACATAGAGTTATTGAATTCACGACCATTATCGCACTGAAATGATTTTATACTTTTTCCAAATTATGTGTGGATAAACTTGCGAAACTCAAGAAATTTGGCAAACACTTCTGATTTAAATTTAAGAGGATATAACCAAACATAGTGTGAAAAATCATCAAGCAACACAAGATATTATTTATGACCGAGAGAACTAGAGATAGGAGATGTCCATAAATCGGCATGTATAATATCAAAAGGAGCAAGTGTAACACTAGTAGATGATTTAAACGGAAGACGAATATGTTTGCCTAAAGAGCAAGAAACACAATTTTGGGCAAGTTTCCCATTACAAGCAATGAAATTGTTTCCTTTAAGAAAATTAAAAACTGGGACTCCTGGATGACCAAGCCTATTATGCCAAGTTGAAAAAGAAACAGTCGCTAGAGTGACGGGAAAGCAAGATCTGACAGCGGAGGTGGAAGTGAATGGATAGAGATCCCCCGTGCTATTGCATCTCGTAAGAGGTGTCCCCGTATGAAGATCCTTCACAGTAAAACCAAAAGGGTCAAAATACACGGAGACAAAATTATTACGAGTAAATTGGCGGACAGATATGAGGTTCTTAATCATGTGTGGGGCATATAGGATGTTTTTTAGGGAGAAGGGTGGATGAGAAGGTTGTGTGTATGAGGTACCATACCCTTTAAATGGAATGTGTTATCCACTACCAACTGTAACATATTGATGATGCTTTAAACTAAAAAGTTTAGGGGTAGTACCTGCAGATTGGGTGACGTGAGATGTGGCGCCTAAGTCCATGTACCAAGTATTGTCAGACTGTTGCATGGAGAGGGTGTTGAATGTCTGTCCCAACTCAGTGGGTGTCATGCTGGATGAGGGCTGCAAAAATTGACCTTGCATGAAGTGGACCTGCTGCGAGGCTGGAGCGGGGCCTAACAAACCAGGGTAAGAATACAGATTGTAGGGCTGCTGGTACTGGAATGGACTCGGTGTCGCGGCTCTGTACTGGGGCGCCGTGGCGCTGTGTGCGAATTGCTGAGGAGCCGCATCCCAGTTGTTCTGCGATCCCTGTTGTTGTTGCTGCTGCTGGTTCTGTTGACCGCGGCCCTTGCCACGACCACGACCTCCTCTGCCGCGGCCCCTGCCACCCTTTCCACCGTGTCCCTGTTACAGTTGAGAGTTTTCTGGCGGCGTTGGATCTTGGGGGCGCGTTTCGACCGCTAATGTCTTCTGACTGTGCTCATCCTACTTAGCACGTCGAGTCTCTTCGAGCAACAACTACGAGCGAGCTTTGTTAAAGCTGAGTAACGGATCTGTCAGTTGAATCATGGTGGCCAAAGTATCATATTCGCCTTTAGGAAGGCCAGCAATCAATTGTAACACCATTTTGGTGTCAGTAACAGGCTCGTCGACAGAAGCAAGTTGATCCGTCAGTAGCTTTAACTGTTTGCAGTACTCAGTCACATTGGAAAAGTTTTCAAGATGCGTATTGTTAAATTGCTCCTCTAAATACACAGAACGGGTGTGCTTATTGTCCTGAAAAATTTCCTCCAAACGATTCCATAACTCAAGGGCCGTGACGTCAGATTTCATGATAGTAAGAAGAAGGTTCTGAGAAATACTACCATAAATCCACTACTTGACGCCGACGTCTAGACGACGCCAAGTAGACTCATCAACCTCCGGAGGGCGCAGAATGGTGTCATCGATATGATCAAGCACGTTATGCATGATTACGAAACAGTTCAACCCAGAGAGAATACTGACTGTTTTCTTGATCAAGAATAATGAGAATATGGTTCTTGATATTGGAAACAGTAAGGGCGGGATGAAACGGGGGTGATGACTTTGTGGTGGGATTTGTGGAGGTAGAGGCGTCAGAAAGTGTGGAAGAATCAGGGATAGTCATTTAGAGAAGAGAATAAAGGAAGAACAATGTCACGACCCGAATCTGGGCCCGTGACTGGTGCCTTACCCCGGGCACCCTAGTGATACAACATCAGAGTAATCAGCGGAACATAAAACACATACATGAGACAAATGGAGTACAAAACAGTAATCTGAGGAAAACTTGCCTTTCGGCATATATATATAAATAACAACTCCTACAAATGAACAGTTTAATCCTTTTTACAACCCCGCCACAACAAAGATTTCATGCACTTCTAAGAAATGATACGACAACAACGGCGGACAGTGGCCCGCCATACCCTCGAATGTAAATACCTACAACGACAGGGACTATACCAAGATAAGCCTCCGAGAAACGGAGCTTTCCAAACGCCGAATCGTGACCCTAAGAGCGAGGATCAACGATCGGTGTACCTTTACTCGCGCAGATGAACGCACTTCGGGCGAGGTCGATAACAGTACCAAGTATGTGAAATCAAAATAAATCAGAATGAAATCATAGTAGTCTATATAAAGCAGAGACATGTATGATAACCAAACTACGCTCACAATAAATAAGCGATATGTCAAGTCGTGACTCACACCTCAAAGTTATCACAATAAAACCGCACGGCAAGTACGAAGGCATAGCCGACTACTAAGACCCACGCATCAAAAATACCACAAATCGTATCCCGAGGTCTTTCTGCATCGCACCACATGATCGGCCGCCACTCGCCCGCAATATCAATGCGCGCGTCTATCCTTGAACTCTCGCAGCCCGCATAGGTCACCCACGACCCGCACGAGGTATTCTCGAATCACGGTCCTGCATCACCGAGGTATACCCCGTGATCGGGCGCTAACCCTCGGTATCCGCCTAGGCTCCCGCACCGCATAGTCTCAAAAGACCGCATAGTCTCAACAGCCGCATAGGAATCCCCGCGTCGGGCTAAACACCCGAATGATCAATCCTAGAGCTACCGCGACTGCATAGTCACAAGGATCGTGATAGCCGATAGACCGCATCGCGGTGGCAAGCCCTGTATAATAAGTCAGCGGGTATGTGATACAATAACAAGATAATCCGCTTAACGTTTGACAACGTAAGCACAACAAGAGTGACCCCCTTACACAATAATCACAAGATACTAACACACGTAGCATCCTAATATGCTTACTTATCAAATCAACAAGAAAGTATTACAAGGCTATCACAAACCAATACAATCAAGTTATTCACACAAGGTACTTTCTACTAACAAGTTCGGGTATCTATCCCCAAAGTACTTCATACATTAAATCTTTAAAAGATACGTTACTTCACAAAAACCACACAATACCGTAGTATATGAAAATAGAGTGATTATCTTTTAGAGTAAATCAATTACTTCTCTTTGTAAAATCAAGTAGCCACATTCTTTTCCAATGTTCAAGTTTGCCTAATTTGAAAGGTTTCGTAGTTCATAGTCTTATTCATTTAAGAATAATATTCTCCTTTAAACAATCTGAGAACATAAGCCTTATGTGTGAGTAGGATATTCTTGTTTATAACAATCTTATTACAGCAGCCATGATCTAGGAAATATCATTTTGTCTCATCTTAGCTTCTATGCAGATGGAAGTTTCTCGGTTTTAATAATACTTAATTATTAAAAACATTTCCTTTTATTAACGCTGCAGTGGTTTGTCGATACACATTCTGATTTCCAAAATCAGTAAAACATTCTTAAGCCGTTATACCTAACTTTCCATAAAGCTAGTATAACTCTTAAGTTTTCTAAAAACAATCAAGTACTACCTCCTCTTTCAAAATGATTCAAAAATCTTTTGAAATACTTCAAGTTCTTTATTATCACATAACAAGCCAGTTATAGTTCAAATCAGTTACCTTTTAAAAACCACAAGTATTTTCTTACCGACATAAAGCTGTTATAACCAACTTCCCATAAAGCCGTTATAACACTTTATGTTTTAAACCAATCAAATACATTTAGCACGCAGTCGCCTACCATACTACATAGTTCGCACATATCATGCTAGAAGAGATAGGAAGAGGTTCACATACCTCGCGACGAGTATCGACTAATAGCAAAACGCCCAAGTACCTTCGCCGCTTCGCTACTCCTGCCAAGTAGATCGGGCCACACGCGATTTCAACCTATAAGGCCACAAGCGCGCTTATTAACATCTAGATCTTATCGTAGAACATTCTACGTAAAATTCGCAAAGACCTCCCCGCAATGACAGCGTAAATCTCCTCTCTATCTGGGGCCGCCATCAAGCCAACCAGGGGTTATACGCTTAATCCGACGTGCACAATTCTACCTCACGAAAAGCTACACAAGTTCATCAGAATACACCCATGTAAAAACAATTCAAGATTCTTCTTCAAAAGGTTTCTTATTATTCAGCTTAAGTCAAAAGACATCACGATAACAACGCTCAAGACTATATATAGTATACTTCAACTATATAATCTAACAACATGTAATTTCCAATTACAATAGGGGGACAAGATATTTACCTCGATAAGCCCATAATTATCCGAGTTTAAATGTCGCTCCTGAGCAAGGTTTAGCTCCTACTCCGTGCGCTCCGACCCGCTCCAAACAACCCTTAGAAGTTCTAACCAACTTCTACTTAATACTCCAACTAACTATGGAGATTTTTCCTTAGGGTTTCGGTTTTTGTGACTGAAGGGAAGTATAATAGTATTTCTGGGCTTTTCGTATAAGTATAAGCTTAGAATACTACAAGGTATACGGCTAAGGTAATTTGGGCATTATAACAATACTTTTGAGAGTATTTCTAACAAGAGGGGGGGTATTATACGAAGACAACTAGGCTAGGGGGGGTACCCCACGGCTAGCACCCTGGAGTGGGTGTATACCCCTCGGCCTACCCCACTAGGGGGGGGGACTCTCGGCCAAGGGGGAGAGAGGGGCTCTCGGCCAAGACACTACACTAAGGGGGAAGGAAGAAGCTTTCAAGACTTAGGCAATTTTGTGGATGAATTAGTCTTCAAAGGGTGGGTATTTATAGCAGTGAAGGCCAACCAATGGCCAAGATCTTGCCAAGTGCAAGGCAACTGTAGGGCCAAGATCTTGCCAAGTGCACCCTAACCAACTACACACAATATATCCTACCAACCCTTGACCACTTTAGCCACACTTTCGGCCCCCCCTTTACCGCCAAGCCTAACTAATGAGAGGTGACAAGTGTTGCCTCTTGTTGGTCCAAAATGTTTCGTCTCTGAAAAATCCGTAAAAATTAAAAATGACATAGCCGAAATTCCCTACGAAAGTCGTGGAAAACGCTTTCACGAAAAACGACTCTAATCGGGTGTTGTGAACAAAAAAAAAAATTCGGCCAAGCCTAATTCTCAAGTTCAAATTTTTCTACGTACGTCCCTACGTATATACTCGGGAAATACGGGGTATAACATTCTCCCCTCCTTAGAAACATTCGTCCCGAATGTTCCTTCTAAGTCTCAAAACAAACGTGCGCCAGTATAGTCTTCACTACTATACTTACGAGAATCAATCCTGCCACACCTGGCCACAGAAACAACTTGCGCAAAAATGCTTACATCCAAGTCCACGAGGAAACACCTCTAACATCACCAAAATGATACCACTTTTGTCACTATGCCTGAGGCATTAACCTTCTCAAGCGACCCAACAAATGGTACCGGCCGTGCGATCATCGTATCGTGACATTCGAACTCTTACTACATTTCGAGCATCGTCAAGATTCAAAACTCGGGTTATCATCTTCAACTTGGTCATCATTAGTCGAATACTCGATGGATCTCCGATTTCCTTCTCGAACATAACACGAAAGACTGGACGCACTGCCTCCTAAGTCGGACGGCAAATGCTAACATATAGGCAACCTGGCCTATTCTTCACATGAACTCAAAGGCCCAAAGTAACTCGGGCTAAGTTCCTCTCAGATTCCAAAACTCGCCACACCCAACCCGGTGGTACTTTCAAGAAGACGACCGTCAACCGAACTCTAAGCGTGCCGCCGATTATCCGCACGATTTCTCCGAGTGCCGAACCTCTTCTAGACAAGCTTTACTCTATCCACGCTGCCGGAACAAGCTCAACTAACTATCTCAATCTCGCCAACATCGAACCAATCGACGGCGACTCACATCCGCCCTACAAGGCTTCATAAGGCGACATCCGAACACCGAAATGGTAGCTTAAACACTCCTTCAACAGAGACAACAATTCGTGAACTATCCTCGAACTCCAAACACCGCCCGAGGCGAATGCGATTCTCGAGACTTACTTGAGTTCCTAACCTTGCTCGTAAAACCTCCAGAAAAGAAACAACGCAACTGGCTCCACTGTGCGACATAAGGTGAAGGTAGGCACCTCGTGCAGCCTTACAACCTTTCTCGATATATCATCTCGCATAACCTCTCGCCGAGTAAACGGTCTTTGCTAGAAGACAAGACTGACCTCCTCGGCCCACCATCGGGTCGAATCGTCCACGACCAGACGTTGGTTAACTAAACTTGGGCCTAGCACCCTCGTGACCCTACCACCTGGCGGGACCACCCAGGGCTGACCCCACCTCGAAACATGCCGCGGGTTGACCCGCAACGTGGCCTCAACCCGACCCGGCAACGCGCAAAACGCTAGCTCCCTGAAGGAAAACTCTCACTAATCACGTTACGAAAACCTAGCGGTCTTCTTAGCTTAACTACCCTCTTTCATTCCACACTACTCAGGGACTAATCCCACAAACATAACTCACGTGCACTATGCACTCCTATAAGGGTCAAACATAAATAATACATCTTTTACTCGAGATGGCCTTACCTCTAAGGTCTCTACGTATAACACTCTAAGGCTCACACTTTCTCTATCCCCCAAATCTTACTTGGTTAACTAACCAAGATTTCTAATCACCATTTACACAATGCTATCAGAAATATAACACTTAAGGTATACTCACCTTATCACACATACTAAACCCTGAGGTTAAAGATATACCACCCATCGCTTTACTCCTTAGTCGTTTCTAATCAAACTCGCCCGTAGGCGATAGCTAAGGAAGATGACGAACTACCCACCGATCCTCGAAGGCTAAGTCCTCCCGCAAGGACACTCTTTCGACATCGCAGACTGACGGTCATAGTACAACAAGTACCAACTAAAAGACGACATTCCTCGAGATGACGCCGCCACACCGCGAACACCGAGAAATCAATCGGATGGCCGGAACCTTCGCGCGATCGTGGAACCGGAAGCTCGAGCTCGACCAACTCTCGCATACCCCGAACGCCCCGAACCCCGCGAGGACCTTTCGCACCGTGGATGCGCATAATCTAATTCGCCGCGAGGCGACTCGCCTAAAGTTACCAAAGGACCTTGCTGCTCGCCTCTTCTCGCCGCCCTTCGTTAACCCGTCGATCTCACGCTTTCGGCTCACGCGCATAAGCCCGCATACGTGCCATGCTCAAGCCCAATCAAGAATTACTTTGCACAACCTTCTCGTTGATATTCATCAAGACTCGCAGACATCGGTATACTCTCCGTAGTCAAATCCATAGTTAGTAATGGTCGCCTCCTTGAAATCTATATTCTCCGCTCCTGGCCGCGAACCGGGTTCAAATATCATGGCCGCAGAGAATCGCCGCCATTGCTAAACTCTTGGGGCTAGTGACGCCGCAGAACTCCCCGAATGAAGCACCACCTAAGGTGATAATTGGGCTGTGCCCACGTAACCTCTCAGACTTACTCGCAGCCTCCTGCCGCTTTGCCTCCCGGCCCGGTTGCCTACGCGGAGGCATAGCAGTGGAAAGAAATACGTTAGAGGTCCAACTTACAACACAACTCTAAGGCACGATCTCGAGTGAGAAGAATAGAAACCAATCCTAAATATCCTATAGCCTCTCGATCATTGGTGGTGCACAACACACCGATAATCAAGACTTCATCGATACGATCAGTAGACACTTTCCGAGGATTAATCGCTCGATACCACTTTTGTCACGACCGAATGGCCCGTGGATCGTGCCTTACCCCGGCACCCTAGTGATACAACATCAGAGTAATCAGCGGAACATAAAACACGTACATGAGACAAATGGAGTACAAAACAGTAATCTGAGGAAAACTTGCCTTTCGGCATATATATATAAATAACAACTCCTACAAATGAACAGCTTAATCCTTTTACAACCCCGCCACAACAAAGATTACATGCACTTAAGAAATGATACGATAACAATGGCGGACAGTGGCCCGCCATACCCTCGAATGTAAATACCTACAACGACAGTGGACTATACCAAGATAAGCCTCCGAGAAACGGAGCTTTCCCAAACGCCGAATCGGACCCTAAGAGCGAGGATCAACGATCGTGTACCTTTACTGCGGCATGAACGCACCCGGGCGAGGTCGATAACAGTACCAAGTATGAAATCAAAATAAATCAGAAATGAAATCATAGTAGTCTATATAAAGCAGAGACATGTATGATAACCAAACTACGTTCACAATAAATAAGCGATATGTCAAGTCGTGACTCACACCTCAAAGTTATCACAATAAAACCGTGACGGCAAGTACGGCGCATAGCCGACTACTAAGACCCACGCACCAAAAATACCACAAATCGTATCCCGAGGTCTTTCTGCATCGCACCACATGATCGGCCGCCACTCGCCCGCAATATCAATGCTTGGCCTATCCTTGAACTCTCGCACTCGCATAGGTCACCCAGCACCGCATGAGGTATTCCTCGAATCATGGTCCTGCATCACCGAGGTATACCCCGCGTCGGGCGCGCCTAACCTCGGTATCCGCCTAGGCTCCCGCAGCCGCATAGTCTCAAAAGACCGCATAGTCTCAACAGCCGCATAGGAATCCCCGCGTCAGCTAAACACCCGAATGATCAATCCTAGAGCTACCGCGACTCCGCATAGTCACAAGGATCGTGATAGCCGTATAGACCCGCATCAAGGGTGGCAAGCCCTGTATAATAAGTCAAGGGTATGTGATACAATAACAAGATAACGGGCTTAACGCTTGACAACGTAAGCACAACAAGAGTGACCCCTTACACAATAATCACAAGATACTAACACACGTAGCATCCTAATATGCTTACTTATCAAATCAACAAGAAAGTATTACAAGGCTATCACAAACCAATACAATCAAGTTATTCACACAAGGTACTTTCTACTAACAAGTTCGGGTATCTATCCCCAAAGTACTTCATACATTAAATCTTTAAAAGATACGTTACTTCACAAAAACCACACAATACCTGTAGTATATGAAAATAGAGTGATTATCTTTTTAGAGTAAATCAATTACTTCTCTTTGTAAAATCAAGTAGCCACATTCTTTTCCAATGTTCAAGTTTGCCTAATTTGAAAGGTTTCGTAGTTCATAGTCTTATTCATTTAAGAATAATATTCTCCTTTAAACAATCTGAGAACATAAGCCTTATGTGTGAGTAGGATATTCTTGTTTATAACAATCTTATTACAGCAGCCATGATCTAGGAAATATCATTTTGTCTCATCTTAGCTTCTATGCAGATGGAAGTTTCTCTCGGTTTTAATAATACTTAATTATTAAAAACATTTCCTTATTAACGCTGCAGTTGGTTTGTCGATACACATTCCGATTTCCAAAATCAAGAAACATTCTTAAGCCGTTATACCTAACTTTCCATAAAGCTAGTATAACTCTTAAGTTTTCTAAAACAATCAAGTACTACCTCCTCTTTCAAAATGATTCAAAATCTTTTGAAATACTTCAAGTTCTTTATTATCACATAACAAGCCGCTTATAGTTCAAATCGCTACCTTTTAAAACCACAAGTATTTTCTTACCAACATAAAGTCGTTATAACCAACTTCCCATAAAGCCGTTATAACACTTTATGTTTTAAACCAATCAAATACATTTAGCACGTACGCTCACCGTACTACATAGTTCGCACATATCATGCTAGAAGAGATAGGAAGAGGTTCACATACCTCGCGACAGTATCGACTAATAGCAAAACGCCCAAGTACCTCAAGCCGTCGGCTACTCCTTAAGCCAAGTAGATCGGGCCACACGCGATTTCAACCTATAAGGCCACAAGGCGCTTATTAACATCTAGATCTTATCGTAGAACATTCTACGTAAAATTCGAAGACTCCCCGCAAACAGAAATCTCCTCCTCTATCTGGGCCGCCATCAAGCCAACCAGCGGGGTTATACGCTTAATCCGGACGCACAATTCTACCTCACGTAAAAGCTACACAAGTCTCAGAATACACCCTATGTAAAAACAACAAGATTTCTTCTTTCGAAAAGGTTTCTTATTATTCAGGCTTAAGTCAAAAGACATTGCCGATAACAACGTTCAGTACTATATATAGTATACTTCAACTATATAATCTAACAACATGTAATTTCCAATTACAATAGGGGGACAAGATATTTACCTCGATAAGCCCATAATTATCCGAGTTTAAATGTCGCTCCTGAGCAAGGTTTAGCTCCTACTCCGTGCGCTCCGACCCGCTCCAAACAACCCTTAGAAGTTCTAACCAACTTCTACTTAATACTCCAACTAACTATGGAGATTTTTCCTTAGGGTTTCGGTTTTTGTGACTGAAGGGAAGTATAATAGTATTTCTGGGCTTTTCGTATAAGTATAAGCTTAGAATACTACAAGGTATACGGCTAAGGTAATTTGGGCATTATAACAATACTTTTGAGAGTATTTCTAACAAGAGGGGGGGTATTATACGAAGACAACTAGGCTAGGGGGGGTACCCCACGGCTAGCACCCCAAGGAGGGGGGGTGTATACCCCTCGGCCTACCCCACTAGGGGGGGAACTCTCGCCAAGGGGAGAGAGGGCTCTCACCAAGACACCACACTAAGGGGGAAGGAAGAAGCTTTCAAGACTTAGGCAATTTTTGTGGATGAATTAGTCTTCAAAGGGGTGGGTATTTATAGGCCAAGTGAAGGCCAACCAATGGCCAAGATCTTGCCAAGTGCAAGGCAAGTGTAGGGCCAAGATCTTGTCAAGTGCACCCTAACCAACTACACACAAAATATCCTACCAACCCTTGACCAATTTAGCCACACTTTCGGCCACCCTTTTACCGCCTGCCTAACTCAATGAGAGGTGACAAGTGTCGCCTCTTGTTGGTCCAAAATGTTTCGCTCTCGGAAAAATCTGTAAAAATTAAAAATGACATAGCTAAATTCCCTACGAAAGTCGTGGAAAACGCTTTCAAAAAACGACTCTAATCGGGTGTTGTGAACAAAGTTAAATCGGCCAAGCCTAATTCTCAAGTTCAAATTTTTCTACGTACGTCCTTACGTACATACTCTGGAAATACGGGGTATAACAAACAAAACCTGAAAAAATAGAAAAAATTCGAGAGGGCCGCAGCGTAGGAGAGGCAACCGGCGGCTGTGGAAGAGAAAGATTTTTAGGGTTTTGTTTATTTGGCTCTTGATACCATGTAAGATGATATTAATCTCCCTTTGAGAGTCTTTCATTAATATCAAGGTATATATAGAGTACAATATTCATCTCTTATACAATAGGAATCCTAAGCCTATACAAAAGAGGAGTCCTAGTCTTACCATAATTATATTTACACAATATATGGAAATATTCTAATTATGGGTAGGGAATATATTGTTTTCTATATTTACACGTTTACACTAAACACTATCTCAAGCAAATAAGACGACGTTTCTAGAACTAATAAATAAGTCTATTTGATCTATTCTAAATCTGTAGTAAAATATGAATTTATAGACCTTTAAGTCTCTTTTCGTAATGGACACAACTCTTCAAGAAGAGGTATCATTTCATAATGTCACAACCTTTGAATGGTGTCCATCCATAAAGACACAACCATTCAATTATTATGAATAATATTATAATATCACCTGCAATCCCCCACTAGATTGTAAAATTATTCCAGATTTACAATGATAAACTTATACATACAAAAATGTATCTTTTGATTTTAACATTTAATTAATGAATGCATTTCAAAGTATCTTCAAGACAATATTGTGCTTAGCATTGAACTTTGTCTCTTAAGAAAATATCGGAGATACATCACATATAAGCTATCTCATATTTAAAATTATGTTCTAATTTATGTAGCGCTATTCCGGCCTTGTGCTCTATCTTGGATTCATGAGCATTTCCAAGATTAAACCACGATCTTGTTAGAAACAACACAATTTCTTATGCTCACTTAGGTGAAGTTTCAAAATTTTGTCTCTAGCTACTATGAGACTTGAACTTCATTAAGAGTTAGTACTCAACCTCTATTTCGTAGCTATTTACACTGAACATCTTGGAAAGAACTAGTTATATATATATAAATATATATATATATATATATCACTAAACAATGACTTGTTCTTACCATTTAACTATGGAATAGCGATATAACTATTACATAGTTGGGTTACCTATTAGCGAATATTCTTCAAATATTCACAGTATATATTGTATTTATTAGTATCATGTATTTAAGGTAACTTAGGATTCTTACTGTATTAGGAATCACCTTTGTACAACTATATATATTGTGATTAATGAAAGAAATCCCTAAGAGAAATTATTCCAATCTCTTACATAGTATCAGTAGCCTAATCTCCCAAAATCCTAGAAATCTTCTCTCCAATTCCCCCCCCCCCCCCCCCTCCTCTCGGCAGCGATGTTTTTTTCTCTGAATTTCTAACCCTGTGGCTACCATGTCTCCTCCTAATTCCCCTAAAACCACTGGTTCTACCTCCGAATTAATTGACACCCCCTCCCTTCCTCAAAGTCATTTTTTCATCCGGCGTTTGCTGTCATAAACATCAAGAATTTTGTTCCTACTATTCTTGATCAAGAAGAATGTCAATATTCTATGTGGGTAGAACTATTTTATATCCATGCCTACGCGTATAACTGATGCGCGAAATTTATACACACGCTTAACGCAAGTGCACGTATCGTGACAAGTAATATAGTCTAGGTAAGACCGAATATCGTCCTCAGGGACTGATTTTCAAGTACCGATTATCTATGCTTTAGTTTCTATTTGGTTAACGTTAATTGGGTTGGAATTCTAAACTAATAATGCAGAAAATAAACTAATTATGAAAATACTTTGATTTAAATCAGTTATGATGGCGAATTAGGGCTTCCAAGATCATCAACTATCCACTCTATTCAATCCTTAATACAATTAGACTAACTTCTTCTTCTACGTTAAGATAGCAGGTTAACTAGACCGTTTTATACTCCTGTTAAGGTAATATAAACACTCAACCCCAATGGAGAACCCTTCTACCTTTCGGTGACAAGATTGAATACAAAGGAGGATTAAGAGCAATAACCTATTAAGCTACACAAGTATCGGGGTACTTTCGTCCACGATTTAAACCTATGTTTATTCAACTATAGCATATTCACAATCTCCCCTTTCGGATTTCGATTAGAACTCATATAAGTGATGATAACTAGTGATCAATTAATTATCAAGCAATCAAAGCAACTATTGAATAAATCTTAAACAAGTGAAGAAGAAATCAACTAATGTATTACTTCATGAATAAGAGTTTCAAGAGAATCACAAGGAAATTCCTAAATAAGTAATTAAATCCTAGCCATAGTCACGCTAAGAACTAATATAATCTTCATACATGAACTGAAATAAACAAAGCAAAAAGAAAGAAAAGAAAATACTCAAGAATAAGTCTCCAAGCCTTCTTGCATCCAAGGATTGTGTTGTGGAATATTTACAAGATGGAATGTGGTAGAACGATGGATGGAGAATGGAATTTGTCAAGTGTGTGATGGAATGAATTCTTCTAATGATGTAGAGACTATTTATAGCCCAAAAATTCTTTAGGTAAAGGGTTAAGAAAAAGTTATGGAATCCTTTAGGTAAAGGGTTAAGGAAAAGTTATGAAATCCTTTAGGTAAAGGGTTAAGGATCATGTAGGTAGGAAAAGTTATCCCTTTTGCACCCTTAAAACGTGTCAAATTCAGCGCAAAACTCAGAAATACCGCGTCGGCGCCGTAGCTGCAGATCAGCGCCACTACTGAAAACCTGCAATAAATCAACTTTCGAACATTCGTACGCGCGCCGAGGCGTTTTTCGCGGATTGCTTGTCGCCCTTTTTCGTCCGGTCTTCGTCTGATTTCTTCTATACTTCCCGAAACTTCTTAGGCTTCATTTCTTGGCCCTTTTAGTGTGCAATTCCATCTCATTTATGTTCATTTCATCTCTTTTTTGTCATTTCTCTATTTCTGACTGTTGTGACACAAAAGAAAGGAAAACGACCCTAATACTATACTAAACATAAATAAAATGAGTAAAATACTAACTAAAAATGACTCAAAAGGTGTATATAAAATACACCAATCAATAACGTGCTCGACCACATTGATGATTCAATCCCTCGCCCCTCTGATATTGATGATTCGACATGGCGTCGTCTCGACGCCATTGTCAAACAATGAATTTATGGTACCATCTCAAAGGAATTGTGTACTATTCTGAAAACAAGTGCTTCGGCGCGTGAAATCTGGGTACGCTTAGAGGATATATTTCAGGATAATAAAAATACTCAGGCGGTGTATTTAGAGGAGCAGTTCAACAACACACGTCTTGAGAATTTTAACACGTCTGACTATTGAAAACAACTGAAACTTGTCGTTTATTAACTTTCTCATGTTGGGACAACTGTTTCTGAGATGAAAATGGTACTACAACTCGTTGCAGGATTACCAAAAGGGGAATATGACACTCATGCAACAATGATTCAACATGTTGATCCACTTCCAACCTTCAACAAGGAACGTTCACAATTATTGTTGGAAGAAATAAGACGTGCTATATAGGATGAACACAATAAAAAAGCATTAGCCATTGAAAACCTGCAGTCGCCGACCATCACCACTGCTCCACTACCGCCGGACAACCAGCATCAACAGAGCCGCGGCGGAGGTCGAGGAAGCAGAGGTCGCGGACAAGGAAATAAAGGCAAGGGCCGCGGTAAAGGCAAGGCTCAGAAGCATGCGCCTCAGTACTTCCAGTGGCCCGGTCCACAGCCATGTCCCAACGCTGCGAACTGGGCCTCGCCTGCTTGCCCATTTCCGACAGCAGGGGCCTAGTTTCAGCAACAGTGGCGGCCCAGTGTTCTCGGTCCAGCACCAACAGGCCCATCTCCTCAACAGGCTTATCTGATGTCGGCCCAACAGTTTCCTTCAGCCCAGCAGATGCAACCCACTAATTTAGGCCAGACTTTCAACACTCTCACTTTGCAACCGCCCGACAATAATTGGTATATGGACTCCGGAGCCACATCACACCTGACCAACTCTTCAGGTAACTTTTCCAAACTGATTCGATTAAAGTATCCTCAATACATTACTGTTGGCAATGGTCACCGCATTCCAATTGCAGGTTATGGCAATACACAAATAAAAAATCCCCATCCACCCTTCTCACTTAACTATGTCCTATACGCACCCCAAATTATTAAAAGTTGATATCTGTTAGAAAATTCACTCGTAATAATTGGGTGTCTGTCGATTTTGACCCTTTTGGTTTCTCTATAAAGGATCTCAATATGGGGAGAATTCTTACGCGCTAAAATAGTGTGGGAGACCTCTACCCTTTCACTCAATCTTCCGTTGTCAAAACTCCACAACCAGTCTCCCTTGCTGCATTGTCTCCATCCACCTGGCACAATAGGCTCGGTCATCCAGGAGATCAATGTTTTTCTTTTCTTAGAAATAATTTGCGTATCCAATGTAATAATGGAAAATTTGCCCACAACTGTGTTTCTTGTCCGCTTGACAAACATACTCGTCTTCCTTTTATGTCTTCAATGAGTATTATAGTTTCACCATTTGACATTGTTCATGCTGACTTGTGGACATCTCCTGTTGTTAGCTCTCTAGGTCACAAATTCTATCTTGTATTATTGGATGATTTTTCACATTTTTATGAATTTATCCACTCAAATTCAAATCTGAGGTTTTTGCTAAAATTCTTGAGTTTCACAGATTTATTAAAACCCAATTTGAAAAATCCATAAAATATTTTCAGTGTGATAACGGACGTGAATTTAATAATTCAGTTTTCTATAATTTTTGCTCCCAATAAGGCACGGTGTTCCGCTTCTCTTGCCCTCACACCTCCCCTCAAAATGGAAAAGCTGAACGAATTATTCGTACTATTAATAACATGGTATGTACTCTCCTCTTTCATTCTTGTCTGTCATCATCTTTCTGGGTCTATATGCTGTTAAAATGGTAGAATACCTCCTCAATATTTTACCCACCAGCATTCTACAAAATATAACCCCCACCGACATTCTATATCGCAGGACTCCCTCATATGACCACCTACGAATCTTCGTTTGTCTGTGCTATCCCAATCTTACAGCCATCACCCCTCATAAGTTGGCTCCTCGAACTACACCATGTGTATTCCTCGGTTTCCCACCCAACCATAGGGGTTATTTGTGCTATGATTTTTCCACTCGTCAGATCCACATTTCACGCCACGTCACTTTCGACGAGATGATATTCTCGTTTTCGAACCCTTAGAAATACCGAAAACCAGACTACTCATTTCTTGATGAACCAGTCATATCTCTCAGCATTCTAAGAAACTCACTCATATCTCGCCTTCAGCGCCGCGGTGCCAGCCTTCTAGTGAGTCCACTGCTTATGTCTCGCATTTAGCGCCGCGACGCCAGTCTTCCAGTGAGTAACTTGATTTTACACAGTATTTAGCATTGTGGCCCATCTGGGATGCACTGCGTCACATAAACTTCAGAGGTTCACACTCAGCAAATGGCCGTTCTGGCCACAAGACCGCAAGACTCTCCGACGGAAATTCTTCCAGATTCTTCATCTTCGACTTTACCATCTGTCTCGGATACTGCCACTCAACCAATGCAACCACCCAATGTCCCCACTCACCAAATGAAAACTCATGCCAAATACGAGATTTTCAAACTCAAAGTTCAGTTTAACCTGTCTGCCCAAATCATTTCTCCACTTCCAAAGAACCCCAAATTGGCTAAACTAGACCCTAATTGGAATGCGGTCATATCGGAGGAATATAATGCTTTAACTAAGCAGCATACTTGGGACCTAGTACCTAGACCAGAGGGGGTGAATGTGATCCGATGTTTGTGACTTTTTCGTCATAAATTCAGAGACATCGGTGATTTGGAGAACTACAAGGCTAGACTTGTGACAAATGACACTAATCAGCAGGAGGGCATTGACTGTGGTGATACTTTTAGTCCGGTTGTTAAACCGGCTACGATTCGGACGGTTCTTAGTATTGTTATGGGTAAAAAGTGGTCGTTTCATCAGCTGGATGTCAAGAACGTTTTTCTTCATGGGGACTTGAAAGAAACAGTATATATGCATTAGCCACATGGGTTTGTTCATCATGTCGTTCTTCAATATGTATGTGGTCTCAGGAAAGTCATTCTATGATCTAAAGCAGGCACCTCGTGCTTGGTATGACCGTTTTTCCAGGTATATTATGCATATTGAGTTTATTTGCAGCAGGTGTGACACATCATTGTTCATTTTTCATCATTGTAGTGACATTATTTACTTGTTATTATATGTGGATGACATTGTTCTCACTACCTCATCTAACAAACTGAAAAATGACATTATTGCTCTTCTCAAAACTGAATTTGCTATGACTGATTTGGGCAAGCTGAGTTACTTCTTGGGTATATCAGTTATTAGATCTGCAGATACTATATTCCTGAGTTAGCGTAAGTATGCAGAAGAAATTGTGTTCCGAGCTAAGATGTTGAATTGCAAGGTTGTGCCTACTCCCGTAGATTCAAAATCCAAGCTCAGTGCTTCTGAAGGTGATCCAGTGTCTGATCCTACTCTCTATCGAAGTCTTGCAGGTGCTGTTCAGTACCTCACATTTACCAGGCCTGACATTGCATATGTCGTTCAGTAGGTGTGTATGTTTATGCATGCCCGAGGGAACCCTATTTTACTGCTCTTAAGAATATTATCAGATACATTAAGGGTACTCCTGAATATGGGTTGCATCTCTACCCCTCCGTTCTGCAAAAGGTTGCTATCCTACACAGATTCTGATTGGGCTGGATGTCCGGACACGTGACGCTCTACTTCAGGCTATTGTGTGTTTTTAGAGAATAATCTTATCTCTTGGTCTGCTAAGAGACAAGCCACGTTATCCCGCTCCAGTGCCGAAGCAGAGTATAGGGGTGTTTTTAATGTAGTTACTGAGATCTGTTGGCTCTGAAATATTCTCTTGGAGCTCAGTTGTCCATTGCGTAAGGAATCTATAGTATATTGTGATAACATATCTGCTATTTATATGTCTCATAATTCGGTCCAGCATCAGCGGATCAAACATATTGAGATGGATATCCATTTTGTCCTTGAGAAAATCGCACGTGGTATAGTCAAAATACTATATGTACCCACCTCCTATCAGTATGCAGCCATCTTCACAAGGGACTACCCATACAACTGTTCACAGACTTCAGATTCAGCCTGAGCATTCGATCTCCTCCCGCTCCATCTGAAGGGGAGTATTAGCGAATATTATTCAAATATTCACAGTAGATATTATAGTTATTAGTATCATGTATTTAAGGTAACTTAGGATTCTTAATTTATTAGGAATCACCTTTGTACAATATATATATTGTGATTAATGAAAGAAATTCCTAAGGGAAATTATTCCAATCTCTTACATTACCATCATTGGTGACTATAAAACTAAAAGGTTTTAGCCCCATTCCACTAGATGTATCCTTAACTAAGTCTCTTCAAAGACCTTTTGTTAAAGGATCTGCTAGATTTTTATTTTTCCTAACGTAAATCACATTAATAACACCATCGGTTATTAATTTGTTTCACATACTCATGTCTCAAGCTAATGTGTCTAGATGTTCCATTATACACTTTATTATAAGCCCTAGACAACATAGCTTTAATATCGCAGTACACAGAAATAGATTGCATCGATTGTGGCCACAACTTTATATCAAATAACAAATTTCTCAGCCATTCAGCTTATTTGACTGCTGCTGCAAGTGCTATAAAATCACTTTCCATTGTTGAGTGAGTTATGAATGTTTGCTTCTTGGATGCCAAAGATACGACTCCTCCAGCAATTGTAAAGATCCATCCAGATGTGAATTTATTATCACTTATATTGGTTATCCAACTAGCATCTGAATACCCTTCAAGTACTTCAGGATAGTTGTTATAATGCAAACCCAAATTCATGGTCCTTTTAAGATAACTAAGTATTCGTCCAATTGCTTTCCAGTGCTCAACACCCGGGTTACTCGTGAATCTAGACTTTTGGTATACCGCAAAAGCTATATCAGGTCTTGTACAATGCATAACATACATCAAGCTACCTATCACACTAGCATATTCAAGCTGTGCTACAACTCGGACGGAGTTCTCTAGTAATTTAATACTAGAATCAAATGGGGTATTAGCTTCTTTAAATTTTAAATGATTAGATTTAAGAAGTACTTTCTCAATATAGTGAGATTGACACAACGAGTAACCCCCGCTATTTTTTCGTACTTTTACACCTAATATAGTATCTACTTCACCAAGATCTTTCATCTTAAATTGTGAAGCTAGATAATTCTTAGTGTCTTTTACCCCTTGCATGTTCGTTCCAAAGATTTGCATGTCATCAACATATAAGCATAGATCACACTAAAATCACTTGTAAATTTGGAATATATGCACTTATCTACATTATTATGCTCAAAACTATAAGATAAAATGACTTTGTCAAATTTATCATGCCATTATTTTGGTGCTTGCTTTAAACCATAAAGAGATTTGACTAACTTGCATACCGTTTTCTCATTTCTAGACAACAAATCTCTCGGGTTGGTCCATATAGATTTCATCAAGATCACCATTAAGAAAAGTTTTTCACATTCATTTGATGCACATGCAGATTGTTCAAGGAAGCAATTGCAAATAGAACTCTAATAGATGTTAATCTTGCTACCGGAGCATATGTGTCAAAATAGTCAATATCATGTCTTTGTTTAAACTCTTTGGCTACCAATCTAGCCTTAAAAGTTATCAAAGATCCATCTGTATTATACTTTCTACGAAAGACCAATTTATTTGTAATTGGTTTAGATCCTGGTGGAAGATCAACCAAAATCCATGTCTGATTTGACATAATTGAATTCATTTCTTCATTACTGACTCTCTCCAAAAGGAGGCATCTCTTGAAGTCATAACTTCTTTAAATATTTTTGGATCTGCTTCAACATTTAGCAGTAATGCATGTGATGAAATAAAATCACGCGGTAAATCTTTTTCTTTTCTTTCACGTTGACTTTTCCTTGGTTCGAAAGATATCATAGACTCTTTTTTTATAATCAGTAGAAACATCAATAGAATCATCACATGATTGACAAATGATAGATTCTAATTGAGTTACAAAATCATGATTAAATTTATTTCAATAAATTCAACAATGATATTAGAATTTAAATTTAATAATATATAAGCCTTGAAATTCTTAGCATATCCCACAAAAACACTTTTAATACCTCTAGCATCTAACTTAGATAATTTTTTGTCATGCTTTCTATAAAAGGCTAAACAACCCCACGCCCTTAAATACATCAAGTTTGATTTTCTTCCTTTTCAAATTTCATAGGGAGATATATGTGTTTTTAGAGAGGTAAATCTATTATGAACATGACATGAAGTGAGTAATGCTTCCCCCCATAAGTTATTTGGTAATTTAGCAGTAAGAATCATAGAATTTATCATATCTGTAAAAATTATATTCTTTCTTTCAGCCATACCGTTTTGTTGAGGAGTAAAATGTGCAGTTCTTTGGTGAATAATTCCATGTTCTTCACAAAAATTATCAAATTAATAAGAAAAAATATTCGCCTCCTCTATCACTTCGAACCATTTTGATTATCTTATATGTTTGGTTCTCAACTTCAGCCTTGAAAATTTTAAATTTCTCAAAAGCTTCATCTTTTGTTCTAAGTACACATGAGTGTATCTTGAACAATCATCAATGAAAGTGATAAAGTATATTTTTCCTCCTCTAGTCAAAGCACCGTTATACTCACAAATATCGGTATGACTCAAATATAATATTTGAGTATTACATTCGGCACATCGAAAAGATTTCTTAGTCAATTTTGCTTGGATGCATATTTCACATTTTTATATCTTTGCAATTAATCAAACCATGTTGGGACATGTACTTCAAAGATCAGAAATTTAAATGTGCTAATCTAGCATGCCAAATATCAAAAGACTCAACAATATAAGCAGAATTGAAATTATTATTATTAATTCTTATACATTCCATCACAAGAATACCCCTTCCCCACAAACATTACATTCTTTGATACAATACAATTATTGCCCTCAAGAACAATCTTAAGCCCGTTCTTATACAAGCAACTAGCAGAAACAAGATTCTTCCTAATGGAGGCACATGGAAGATATTGTTCAATGTGACTCTTTCCGAAAGTGAAATTAATTTCCATTATACCTTTACCAGCAAGCACGGCTGAATCATTGTTCCCCGTATCATTCTCCATTTTGTAAGACTTAAATAGATTCTTATCATTACAAACATGAATGGTTGCACCCGAGTCGAGCCACTAATCTGAAGACTTTGTTTCAGCCATATTGATTTGGGTAATCATGTCAATTTGCATTTCGCAGACCATAGCACAAATTTCTTTAATTTTCTCCCCAATGACATTGGCCTTGTTGAAATTTTCTTCTTCCTTCTTCTTGAATCTGAAGTCACTTTTGCGATGACCCTTTATCCAAAATTAAAAAAAAAATCCTAAGAACTTTTGTGTGCCATTACTAGATTTCTTGAATTTCAGATTGTTCTTGACTTTGAAATTCGTTAAGAACTTACTAGCTTCAGCGACATTAATTTTGGAAGAATCATAATTGTTCTTAGAATCACGAGATCTAGTCTCTTATTCGATTCTCAAATGTTTTCCTAATTCTTCCAAAGGTATGTCCTCTCTTTTATGAATAAGTTTCTTTCTATAGCCATTCCAACTTTGAGGCAATTTAGCAATAATTGTCCCCACTAGAAATGGTTCAGAAATTTCAACTTTCAATTCTCGAAGCTTAGTAACATTGACTTGCAATTTATGTATTTGATCAAGAACGAACTTTGTGTCATTCATGGTAAATTCAAGATATTTAGATACAAGAAATTTATCTGTACCTTCTTTCTCCATCTTATATTTATACTCAGAGCATTCCAAATTTCAACCAGAGATTCCATCAAGTTGTAGAGATCCTAGTGCATATCGGAAAGAGTGTTGAGAATGTGACCTCTACACATTACTTCATCATCTTCACGCTTTTTTTCTAGCGGCCTTGATCACTTTTGTGTCATCTCATTTGACTCTGAAAGTGGTGGCAACTTTGGATCAAACACATAAGCAATCTTGAGCACATCGAGAAGAAAGAACAACTTTCCTTTCCAACGAGTGAAGTTGGTGCCGTCAAAACGATCAAGTTGAACATTTGAATTGAGGAATGATATCATATATTTAGAAGTCTCCATTGCAACAAAACAAGTAAAACCTTAAAGATTGTTGGTGTAATAAAGAATAAGGAGGAAAGGAAAACATAACTTTTGATTCTTTTCTTCAGAAGTTTTGATTCTTTTACTTCAGAAGTTTTGACTCTTTTCTTCAGAATCTTTGATTCTTTTACTTCAAAAGTTTTGATTCTTTTTTTCCAGAAGTTTTGATTCTTTTATTCAGAAGTTTGATTCAGAGAAATGACAAACCAAGATTTGAGGCGTGTATAAACACTTTCCTTTAATGTTTTATTTGCCCTCACCAACACAAGTTTGCTAAGAGTTTATGACAAATTACCCCAAGATAAAACAAATCCTAAACACTATCTCAATCAAATAAGATGGTGTTTCTAGAACTAATAAATAAATATGTTTGATCTATTCCTAAATCTGTAGTAAAATATGGATTTATAGACTTTTAAGTCTCTTTTCATAATGGACACAACCCTTGAAGAAGCGGTATCATTTCATAAGGTCACAACATTGAATGATGTACATTCATAAATACACAATCATTCAAATATTATCAATAATATTATATATCACCTACAAATATATCTTTTTCAATGTCACCTTCAAGAATCGTGATATTACAAAATATACCTAACAAATAACACCAAGTGAAATGCCCCAATATAAACCCCCCCCCCCCCCCCCCCGCCCCATACACAACTCGAGTCAAAAATAACAATAAATTAAGCAAAAGTAGTAACAAATTAACTCGAGGAGTTAATAAGCTTAGGAATGGGAATAACCATTATTTCCATATAACAAAAATCAGGAGAGTACCATCAAAAGAGAAGGATAAGTTTCATGATGTTGTAATGAAATTACTCTTTCTATCTCATTTATATGATGTAATTTTCATTTTTAGTTAATTTTTTTGTTTTTTTGTTAAATTTGGTGCCACTACTAGAAAATGCCACCGACGTTCAATGAAAAATTTATGCTATAAAACATAATTTTTCCATCGTATGTCCACCGAATCAACTCAATGGCTAAAATCATGGTGGAAAATAAATTCTCATTAAAGCACTAAAAAAAATCATATTTTTTCTATGTGAAACCACTACTATTTAAGTTTTTTCCACCACATTCAATAGAAATAGCAACTAAATGAGAATGCCTTGAGCCGCATCTTGTCACGAGTTGGCAAGCCAATCGGGACCGACAAGCTCACCCGTGATAAAGAGCAATTGTCCTATGCCCGGGCGTTAGTTGAAATTGACCTATCCAAGGAGACTTTTGATGCCATTGAACTCAAGCTTTGGGATGACACCATTATAGACCAGCGGATTGTTTATGAGAAGCTCCCGGACTTCTGCGATAAATGCCAAATGATTGGGCATACTAATACAGGATGTGGGAAGCACTTAGGGCGTTGAGATTAATGCCCAGGCGAAAGGGGTGCACACCTACTTGGACTCTCCCGGGAAAGACGCGGTATCGGGTGGACGTGATGACCAGCCCGCCCAGTCTTCTGACAATAAGACTCATGGTGGCCTGTCTTCGGGGTCCCAAACCGAGGCTGGCAAAGGTCGGACTAAGCCTAGGATAGAGGGGGGGATTGTCGGAGGGATTTCGATCAGAAATAAGGGCCAGCCTGTGGGGTCACAAACCGAGGTTGGCACCGGTCTGCAAACGAGAGACCAGAACCGGGATGGACCAGGTCAGAACAAGGGTGGCCAGCACGCGGGGACACAAACCGGTGTTGGCAAAGGTCGGACGGTTGCTAGTTTGGGGGGTGTTCAGAAGGGATTTCGATCAGACTTGGGGGCCAGCCAGCGGGGGCACAAACCATGGCTGGCACAGGACAACCTATTGTTATTGACGATGTGGGACTACCCGCGGGCAGAGCAGGTAGTCCAAAGGATGCGGATATTGGTAGCCAGCAGCCGGGGACACAAACTGAGGTTGGCATTGATCGAGACTTATCACCTAAGAATGCCGAGAATGTGGATGCTAGTTCTAAGGTTGCAGATATTGGTTCCGGTATGGAGGTTAATGTGAGTGTGGCCCAGAACATGGTTGGCCAGCCTTTGGGAGCACAAACCCGGGCTGGTAAGGGTGTGAAGGTACAATTCTCAAAGGATAATGATACGGGCACTATGAGTCCAACGGTTAAAAGTAGCAAGATCTTCCAGAAACTTGTGGATATGCACGACAACATCTTGGTGCAGAATGACGTTGATGGTAAAGCCAAATATGCCATTGAGGAGGTCCTTGCTCAACAACATGGTTTGCCTACTATTTCGGGAGAGCACAAGGGACGCCAGTCCGCGGGGTCACAGACAAATTCTCCTATGAAGGACGCAGGTACAGCTGGGAGTTGTACCCGCGATGACCAAATTCTTGATCCGCAGACTCAGGGTGGCCAGTCTTTGGGGCCCCAAACCGAGGCTGGCAAAGGTCAGACTAAACTTAGGATAGAGGGGGGAATGCCGGAGGGATTTTGATCAGAGATGGGGCCACCAATGGATACAAACCGTGGTACGCAATCGCTTATTGATACTACAGATGTAGGACAAACCGCGAATAGAGCGGGTAGTCCATTGGTTGCGGATTTTGATGGCCAGCTTGCGGGGACACAGACCGAAGTTGGCATGGGTCAGATTGATTTGGAAGCTCAATTGTTCGGCCCATTGGCTAAGGTTGGAAAAGGTGGGAACTCTATAGGTGCCCTATAGGAGGAGGGACACGTGGGCCTGAGGACGAGGGCGAAATCTAAGGTTAACAATGGCGGGCAAAGCTTGCCCATACCTCTGAGCAGAATGACGACCCTTCCCACTAAAAAGAAATGTCCTTATGGTGGCACCAACTCTATTTCCACTAATGAAGATAGCACGAAGGGGACTATTCCCCCTCTGTTATCGAAATGATCATAGCTTCTTGGAATATAAGGGGTCTGCACCGCTCCTCTAAGAAAAAGGAGAGTTGATCCGTGTTGCATGAGAACAAGATTGACATTTTTGGTATCCTGGAATCAAAGCTCAACAACACGACGCTTGAACGCTTCCGGTCTTCCTATTTTCGCAACTGGGAGGTGTTGGATAACTTTGCTCATCATCCGGCGGGGAGGATATTTATTTTATTCAACCCGACCAAAGTCTTCATTCAGGTGCTTGACATCAACCCGTAGGCCATTCATTGCAGTGTCACTTGTACTATCTCCTCCAAGAGGCTCCATGTGACCTTCGTGTACGGGCTCCACACGGTTGTCGATAGACGGGGCTTATGGGAGAAGTTGCGGGAGTATGGGACCCCCATGACTGAACCGTGGCTAGTTCTTGGTGATTTCAGCATGATTATGAAGGAGGATGAGCATTTCAACATGGAACCCATCTCCAGCTACGACACGAAGGATATTATTGACTGTTTTCGGGATTTGAGCCTCTCGGATTTGTCTTCGACGGGTTGCGAGTTCACGTTTAGCCGTAGCAATACTTTGAGCAAGCTTGACAGGGCCCTCATTAACGTCCATTGGTTACAAGCGGGTTGGTACGGCAATGCACATTTCCGTCGGTCCGGGCCCTTCTCGGACCATACGCCGTGCATTGTCACTATTTTGGATCGTCCGAGAATGCATAATAGACCCTTCAAGTTCTTCAACATATGGGCTACATATGAGCACTTTGGAAGGATTGTGATGGATGCTTGGGAGCAGAATTTCTACGGTAATGCACAATTCCGGTTATGCCAGAAGTTACTTAGCCTCAAAGGACCCTTGAAGCAGCTCAATGAGAAAGACTTCTCACATATCTCTTCCCGGGTCAAAAGGGCGAATGAGGAGCTTGATATTGCTCAATAGGATGCTTTGAGCTACCCGCATCTTGACCACTTACACTCTCGGGTTACCGAGCTCAGGAACAAGTCCATGGTTCTTATTGAAGCGAAGATGAGTTTCCTTAAACAGCTGGCGAAATACGAGCACCTCAAGCACAGTGATAGGTGCACTAAGTTCTTTCATGGTATGGTCAAGTGCAACTCCAAGAGAAATTTCATTGCAGCCACTACCAGGAATGATGGTTCTCTTACAAACTCTGGTGACCAAGTTGCGGCAGAATTCATCAATTATTATAAAGGGTTACTTGGAACTACAGACGATTGTGATTCTATTAATATTGATGTCATCTCCGGGGGAAATTGCCTTTCGGAGGAACAAGGGGATAATCTCATTAGAGATGTCACGGATGCTGAGATTAAAGGAGCTTTATTCGGTATTGGGGATGACAAAGCTCCTGGTCCAGATGTCTACTCTTCGGGTTTCTTCAAGAATGCTTGGAATATTGTCGGCAGGGAGTTCTGTGAGGCGGTTAAAGAGTTCTTCAGTTCGGGAAAGCTTCTCAAATAAATCAATCACACTACCATCGCCATTATTCCTAAATCTACCCACTGCTCAACGGTGGGCGACTACAGACATATTTCATGTTGCAACATTTTGTACAAGGTCATTACCAAGATTATTTCTTATCAGTTGGTGCCGATTTTGGACTTTCTCATTGATCCAGCCCAGGCGGCTTTTGTTCAGGACAGAAGTATGTATGATAACATACACCTAGCTTAAGAGCTCTTGAGGGGTTACAACTATAAGAGGGTTTCAAGTAGATGTATGCTCAAAGTTGATCTCCGTAAGACATTCAACTCAGTGAATTGGGAATTCCTCACGGCTATTTTGATTGGTTTGAATTTCCCGGAAAGGCTGGTGTCTTGGATTATGGAGTGCGTCTCCACGACTTCATATTCGATCTCTATCAACGGGAGTTTACATGGCCATTTTAAGGGCCGAAAGAGGCTCACATAGGGGGACCCTCTCTCCTTCACTTTGTTTGTTATCTGCCTGGAATATTTCTCAAGGATGATCAACAAGAACACTCGGACGCCTGTCTTCCACTACCACCCCAAGTGCAAAAGCCTTAAGATCACCCACCTTGCTTTCGCCGATAATTTGCTTCTTATGTCAAGAGGGGACACTACTTCAGTCTGGATCCTCATGGAATGCCTTCGTGACTTTCAGAAGTGCTCGGGTCTGAGATCTAACGCCCTCAAGTTTAGCTTGTACACGGCTGGTATTACGGAACAAGAACTTGATGATATTAAGCAGACTACCAGCTTCGAAACCGACTCTATGCCTTTCCGCTATCTCGGCATTCCTCTAGGCACGGAGAGGATGAGGCTAGTACACTTTGACCCTTTTGTGAACAAGATTGTTGGGTACACTGACTCGTGGATGAGTGCTACTTTATCTTATGCGGGCATGCTTGAGCTCATAAAGTCTGTCCTCCAAGGTGTGGAATGCTTCTGGTTATCTATGTTGACAGTGCCTGTAGCGGTTTGTAAGAAAGTTTACGGGCTTTGTAGGACCTTCCTTTGGCGTTCCAACCACCCCTTGTTGCGTGGAAGGAGTGTACCAGACCGAAATCCGAGGGTGGCCTCGGAATCAGGGATATCAAGGCTTGGAACCTTGCTTTGCTTGCTAAATGCCTTTGGAATATCCATCAGAAGAAGGACACGCTCGGGATTAAATGGATCAATCACAAGTATCTTAGCAACAACAATAACATTTGGACGTGGGTTGCAAAGAATGACGACTCACCCTTGATCAAGAGGCTTCTCATTATTCGAGACATCATTCTTATCCGCGAAGGATCCCATGTGCGGGAGGCTACTACTATTGCGGCATGGTATAATAGCGATCACAATGCCTATGATTATTTCAGGACACATGGCCAGCCGGTGATTTGGGCGAAGGATGTTGGAGTCCTCAGATCACTCCTGCGCCTTTTCATTCTTTGGATTTGTGCGAGGAAGAGATTACGAAAGAAGGATAGAGTCACTTATATGGACATTGACAGAAGGTGCTCCCTTTGCGGCCATTCTGATGAGTCAATAGCGCACCTATTCTTTAGCTGCACGGTCAGTAGTCATCTTTGGTCCAGGGTCAAGTCATGGCTTGGCATCAGGAGGGCTATGACTACCATAGATAGCGCTTTGAAATATATTAAGAAAGAGGGACACGTTACAGGTTGGCAAGCTAAAGCTAAGCGGGTTGGGCTTGCCACCACCGCTTCACCACATTTGACCGAGGAACAAGATTATCTTTGGGTCGAGACTTGATAGGAAGCTATTCTCTTTAGGATCAAGACCAACGCCTACAAGACTGTCGCTTTATACCCCTTTTCATGTGCATTCATTTCTCTTGCCACAAACTAGGACTATGGATGGTTTGTACGGACCTGAGGCTTCACGACTCTCCTTTTGTAAATCTCTAGGCTACTCAACTTGTGGGATCAGCTGGAGTCTCCCGACCACCCGGAATGTGGGACTGGCGGGAGTCTTTTATGCCTTGTACTTCATGACTTCCCGACCTATGGGCAATCATGAGATAGTAGGTTGCCTGGATGATAGGTACTATGGCAAATACTCTCAGCAGCATAACGTGACGAGGGTGGGTCTTTACCCATGTCCGAATAGGTACTCTTCTCTTGACCGTGGGTTTGTCCCACTTGGGTTTACCATGGCAAGGGTTTAAGGAGGCCCACGACTGCAACCTTATGCTCTACATAAGGGAATCGTCATAGTTTAAGACTTTTTGTGGATGCATTTCTCTATTGCTTAGCTTGGGCACTCACGACTACCCGGCTTGTGGGCTAGCTTGAGCTTTTTGTTATTGATGAGTTTAAAATCTTGTGTTGATCTGCCTAGCAGGGACGCACTAGATTTAAATCGTCATTATTCCCGTGGGTACGCCCACAAATCCTGTAACATTTTGATGATTATTAATACACATTTACCTTTCCATAAAAAAAAAATAGCAACTAGAACATTTTTCAGTGAAAAAATAATTTTTGTGAGGTGTGCATTGTGATAATATTTTATACAAAAGTGTGAATTATTAACATGAAAATTGATATGAGTGTAATTTCATTCTTTTTGTCACTTGACATTTCCATAACATAATGATAGAGAATATATTAATATTCTTCATATATTCTGTAATTATTATTCTGATGTAATTATGTAAACTAGATATTCTCATACAATTAAGTATGTAATTGTAAACACCTATATATATTGCATTGATGAGAAACCTCCAGGAAATGAGAGAATTACACAATTCTACATGGTATCAGAAGCGAAACCTTAATCCTACTCCTACCCTAAAAGAAACTGGTGAACCGGCGCCCTCTCCCTTCTTTTTGCAACGCCGAATAACCACTTTTCATGGCTTCTCCCAAATGTTCCTCCTCCACCCACGACATCACACATCCTCCTCTTCTCCTAACTCCTTTTATTCAGCCTTTGCCGTAACAAATATCAAGAACTTTATATCTTTGGTTCTTGATCAAGAGGATGAAAAATACTCATTGTGTGTTGAACTATTTCAAATACATGTTTGTGCATACAACGTTCTTAATCACATCGATGCCACCACACCTCATCCGCATGACGTCGTGTAACGACCCGTTGGTCGTTTAGCACTTTAAAACTATGAAAGTAGTATGAGACTATAAAGTATTAAATTATAGGAGTTTTAATATACAATTGGTGCATGAATCAAAGGAAAATTCTTCAAAATTGTGAATGTAATTTAAATTCATCTAATTTGTAAATAGTGTACAACATATTCTCGTGAAGTATCAATTATCAAACCTTCAGGGACATGTCATACTCATAGTGAAAAATGGGTGACACAACATGGGTCAAAAGGACTAACATGGTTAACCATATAACCGTTGTTCATAACTTAGATTGAATGACTAGAAGGTCAAGAAGTTAAATTCCCTTGCATATTTGCAGAGGTAGATGAATATGTCAACCATTTTTAGAATGTCTTAGATTACAATGTGTGAAATAGAATTAAGATACGTAAGTGATAACTAGTGAGTGAGTGAGTGGGCCAAGCCCACTACCCCTTTGTTTGCATGTTAATTAGGAAAAATAAAGGGGGATGGGGAGGGACAAGCGGCCAAGGAAAAGAAGAAAAAAAAGAAAACTCTAGCAACTAGGTTAAAGGAGAAAACGCAGCAGCAACCCGGGGGGACGCAACGCTGCAGCAGGGAGAAAAAAGGAGGAGAAGAAAGAAAAGAAAAGAGGGAGGAAAGAGTAACGCAACGCAGTAGCAGCGAGAAAGAGAAGAAGAAGGGGGATGGAAGAAAAGAAAAAGAAAACCTAGCAACTAGACGAGGAGGAAGTGCTCTATTAAGTTCAGGTTAGATTCTATGGTTGAGTTAATCTATTCATGATTCTTATAACAGTGTGTTGTAGAATGAAATCAAAATTCAAGAAGTCATTACACGGCAATTTCCACAATCCACTTGAATAAGAGAGACTTGAGGGATGTAACATGGCATAATGATAACAACAACATATTAAACGTGAAAACTATATAAATCCGTAAAGAATATAAGAATATGGACTGAATGAAAGTTGTAGATTACTCTGTTCCCATCAGTTTGAGATCTTACGGGAATAAATCCGACTTATTGTTTGAAAGTTATGACCGTTTAAAGTTTATGTCTTATTTTACAAAAATCCAGACGAGCGGCATGTAAAACGTGAAAACTGTACAAATACGTAAGGAATATAAGAGTATATGCTGAATAAGAGTTGTAGGTTGCACTGTTCCCGTCAGTTTGAGACCTTACAGAGATAAATCCAACTTATGGTTTGGAAGTTATGACTGTTTAAAGTTTCTTCCATATTTTGCAAACATTCTGGCGACACAGATTTCATAGGGTTGTTTCCTTCGTAAATTTTCACCAACTACATTAAGTACTGTCATATGGGATTCGGTATAATAATAGATCCTAGTGTTGCCTTCGATGTGGTATAATAAACACCTGATTTGGAGTTACGAATTTAATGTTATATCCTTTTCAAGCGGGAGATACGAGAAAGTTGAAAGAAATGAATGTTATTTGAATTTCCTGAAGTATGCTAATATTTTTATATGTGTAAGGGTTTAGTCATACAATTGAAATGGTAAAAATATTGTTAATATAAATATAGTAATATGGGAGTCCTTAGATTCGTATTATAACGTAGTTCGCATATTTTCTAGATTTTAAGTGTTCAGAGGCTCTACGCAAGGGGAAGACATTGGTTTGATTGTTCGTGGCACCCGCTCGGCATTGAGGTAGGTTATGGTTTACTTTAGTAAGACTCTGATTAGAGAATCATATGTAGTTGTAGAAAGTGACAGGGATAGCATCATAGAACGTCCACAGGATTGCGAGCCAAAGGGGTTCGTCGATTGTGTGTTATTTGTGTGATTACCACTTGATTGTATCTCTGTCTTATACTAGCTTACGTATCATGTGGAAATAAAGAAATTGAAATGTTGCTAATTGAACATAGAACAGTTGTTGACACCCAATTTTGACCCTCTCGTCCAGTCATTAACTAAAATTACACTAATTTTTAAAATAATTTTTTGATAATAAAATGCAACAATAAAACATTAATACAGGCATAAATGAACGAGTTAATAATGACACCGCATTTTATGTAGAGTACTAAGCACACCTTGAGTCTCGCGCCCGCATTTATCAAGTCAAGTCATATTTCCATTTAATTAAAACTCAAACAATTCTTAATGATAAATAAATAAATAAATAAATAAATAAATAAATAAATAAATAAATAAATAAATAAATAAATACATAAAATAAATAATTTAACAATAACTTCGTATTAAATAGCATATTCGCATTTATTAATACGAAAGGCAATTTCATAATTATTATTTGTAATTTAAGTTAATTTTGCTCTAATACATGCGTTTTAATAATATCGTCGCATTTATAAAAGCACTAAGCAATCCTTAAATATCATATCCGCATTTAGCATTTAAATAATTTAATTTAATCTAAACCCCATTTAATCTTAATTTAACATCGCAAAATACGCATGATAAATAAGATTTTAATAACGACATCGCATTATAAAATATTAAGCACTAATTAAATAGCACGCCCGTTTTTTTTATAATTTAAACTCCTATTAAACTAATTTTAATCTAATGCATGTGTTTTAATAATAGCATCACATTTGTAAAAGCATTAAGCAATCTTTAAATATCATATCCACATTTAGCATTTAAATAATTTAATAATAATTTAAACCCCCATTTATTTCCCCATTAATTAATTTTTTTACCTAAATCTAACTCCTAAAACTAATACCCAATATAATACCACCAGCCCACCCTTTTAAATCGCCCAGCCCATTACCCAGCCCAAAGACCCCCGGCCCACTCTTCCCTTCAGCCCTTTTAACCTCTCTCCCCCATCTTCAGACAAAGAACCCTAGTACAAAATCCCTGCCAAAACGAGACCAGCGAACCCTAGCCCTATTCCCATCGCCGCCAACACTCCTCCATGCTCCACCCGAGATTCTCGCCAGAGAATCCCAGCTTCTCATTCTCGTCCATTCCGCCAGCTCACCCTCGTACTCACTACAATCGCCATCCATACAACTTACCATAATTAAATGTTACCAAAATATTTCCAAAATCGTGACCCAAATCGCGTATCTCCTTCCGAAAAATCAGAGTTTATCATAACCAAAATCGTCCTCAAAATATACCCAGTACTTACCATAACTAAAAGCATACTAAATCGTCTCAATATTAGCCTTAAAAGTTGTCATAATTTTACCAAACTTAGAACCCAAAATCATGGCTATAAATACAAATTTCTACACATGCGATAGAGATATCTGGGGGACCGTCCGAAGCCCTTTACTCTCCATCCCTCATTCAATCAGAAAACCCAGTAGTAAACACAGTATAGACACACAATAGAAACCCCAGAAATCTTAGCAGTGGAGGAGTCAGTCGGCAATAATCATCTCGCAAATCAATGAAGAATTAGCAAAATACCAAGTAATAGAAGTCTCTAAAAGTCCCTACTTCTTGAGAGCACAAAATCGCAATTCTAATCGACCCAAGCCACTATTTTTCTTTCAATCGCATCACAATAAACCCTCCGAGTGGATCGACGACTTGATACGCTGTCTCGGTTCACTGTCCGAAAAAGGGCACGCATCGGAGCGAAAATGAAGAGTCTCATGGCGAGACTCATCACAAGCTACAACAAATGAAGACCCGCATCTATGTGCATTCTCTATCCGCATCGGAAATTCCAACCCGCCGGCGAATTACATCGCCATCTTTCGAGTCTTCTTTTGATTCCCCTTTTCCCCATTTATTTATTGTAATTAATTGTCTAACATTACAGTACTAGCAGAACCTTTAGGATATTTAAGCTTTGAGTTGCCATTAAGAGGTAGTTTGACACTAGAAACTTGTTTCTTCTAATTTAATTATTTTAGGCTCGCTATACATTGCTTAAAGTTGCATTAAATAACCTAACGATTTTTCACTTGCATAACTCTTCACGTAGTCAAAATATTATTTGTTATCAAATTCTATAAACTCAATTATTAACATTAGTATAGGAAAATTAGTTTCGCTTGCTAGATAGATACCTTGCATGTTAGGCCTATTTCATAAATGCATCTTTGGTCATAATCAATTTCTTGCATTATATACATGTTCTTTAAATACTTTATGAATTAATATTTTCAAAACTTTATCTTTTATAAAAAAATCTTATAAATCTTCCCAGGTTATAAAATGCATCTTTTTGCCTTTTATTTGCAAGCATCTCTTTACTTAAACATTTTTTTAAAACATGCATTTTCTCCAACATAATAATCAACCTAGGTTTGGCAGGACAACCGCAAGTTAGTGGATCTTAGAGGGTGCCTAATCTCTTCCCTCTAGATTAATAAAGAACTCTTACCCAGAATCTCACATTAAGTTTCGCAGACCATAAAAATGGAGTTAATATTGCCTTTAACCTAGTTGACATTTAGGTGTCCTAATTCACCCAAACTAATTAGGTGGCGACTCCGCGAACCCTTTAGCACTTTTAGCACCTTAGCACCTTAGCACCCTACTTTAACCTTTTAGCACCTCTTTAACCTTTTAGCACCCTTTTAACGTTTAGCATTTTATTTCATTTCCTAACATCTTTTATTAAGCAGGGTTCGCTAAGAATAATGTCGCGGTCGGAAAAGGGCGTGACAACAGTGATATGACTTGTCAGTGTCGATGGTGTATTTGTGATATGTGTTGAGACTGATATCATGTTTGACATATTTTCCATATTATTTTTGTGATGTTGGTGAGGGAAGTGATTGAGTGACTCTGAGGTCTTTGCCGGAGATTGAGAGTGATTGAGCAACTCTGAGGTCTTTGCCGGAGATTGCGAGTGATTGATAGCCTCCGAGGTTCTAGCCGGAGACCACGAGTGGTACATGGACTTCGCGGGTCCCCCATGGGTCATGGCTTGAAGGCACTGCCTTAGCATGTGTGTACGAGAGTGGAGTGAGGGAGAGGTGACTATTGTATTGCATTGCTTCCATCTACTCTTAGTTTTAACTACTCATTTGGTGAACTTATATCTGTCTTGGTTGATTTCATAATTTCTTATATTTTGACTTGTATAGGATACGTAACCATACCTGTTTGTTCTATGTGGTACTTGTTAGTTTCAACTCTCCATGCGTTATCTAATCATTGTCGGTCTATGATGCTTACCGGTACTAGTGTTGTACTGATACTACTCTTGCTGCACTTTTGTTGAGTACAGAGTACGATCCAGGTTCCAGTTCTAGGCCTCGTGGCTGATTCGCGAGGTGGACATCTTCTAGTCATTCAGGGTGAGCTACTTGGTTGTCCGTGGCCCCTGAAGGGCTTCTTAGTTATTTACATTTTTCGTTGGTTATTGACAGACAGTATGTAGCCTTCGGGCATTCTTTCAGACTTCTATTTTTCAGACTTGTTGGTGCTCTTGTACCCTTTTGATCAGATTTTGGGGAATTTTGTATTTGAGACTTGGTAGCTTCTTTTGCTTTTATTTTCCGCTTATTTAACTTGTTAATGAGCACGTGGTTCGCCTACTCGGGGGAATAGGGTAGGTGGCATCACGACTTGTGAATTGGGTCGTGACAAAGTTGGTATCAGAGCTTCTAGGTTAATTGGTCTAATGAGTACAAGAGAATGTCTAGTAGTCTTGCGGATTGGTACGTAGACGTCCGTACCCATCATCGAGAGGCTATAGGACATTTAGGAAACACTTCACTTCTTTACTCTTTTCGTGCTAGTTCAATCTGATTGGTATCTGGTTCATTCTTTTCGTGCGACATTGTTCAGATTGGTATCTTACACTCATTTCTATGTTCTCTCACAGATGGTGAGGACGCGATCGACTGATACTGGAGGCTGCACTTGCACCTTCACCCGCATCCATACCCGTTTCCAGAGCAGTTGTTCGTGGGCGAGGCAGGGGACGTGGCAGGGGCAGAGGCCGTGCAGCTAATCCGGTAGAACTCAAAGACTCACTGACCGCCAGACCGGACATGGAGTTGACTCCGGAGCTTGACGACATTCCGGAGGAGGAGATTAGAGGTGTTGAGGCACAACCTGGGGTCACTGCTACTCCTGACTTTCAGGAGGCTGTGTTTTGGATGTTGGGGTACTTTGACAGTTTGGCTCAGGCGAGCATGCTTCCAGTTACTCCAGATGGCTCGCAGACTATAGTGGGAGGTCAGACTCCCGATGTTGCGGTTGCTCCAGGATTTCAAACACCGAGGGTATTGCCGGCGGCAGCAGTGGCTCCCCGTATTGATGATACTCCAACGCCTGGTTTTGTTCTAAGGCCTATGGATGGGCCATTGTTGACCACTGAGGAGCGACAATTGTTCGAGGGGTTTACCAAAATGACTCCTCCTTGGTTCTATGGTACTCCTGGGGAGGATGCGTATGAGTTTATTGTTAGATGTCATGAGATGCTTCATAAGCTAGGTATAGTGGAGTCTCACGGGGTCGATTATGTTTCTTTTCAGTTAGTTGGAGATGCCAATCAATGGTGGAGATCGTACATAGAGTGTCTACCAGTCGGATCGCCACCTTTGACCTGGACCCAATTCTACCAGGTGTTCTTGGAGAAGTATGTCCCTCGTACTCTGAGAGACAACAAGAAGGTTGTATTTTCGAAATTGGAGCAGCGGGGTAGGTCGGTTCCGGAGTATGAGACCAGATTTCTCGCGTTGTCCCGCTATGCGACGACATTACTTCCAACAGAGGCTGAGAGAGTGAGGAGATTTGTGAACGGTTTGGAACTTCCACTCCGACTGGCGATGTTGCAGTTGGAGGCTTCTGGGGCCTCATTCCAGTCAATAGTAGAGCATGCCAGGAGGGTTGAGTCAGAGATGGGTCGGGCACGAAGGGGGGGTGGCGACAAGACAACTCGTGTCATTGACAGTTCCAGAAATCCTATTAGAAGTGGGGGACACCATGACAAGGTTCGTCATCATCCCTACAACCGCCCTATCCAGTCATCACTACAGGCTTCAGCAGGTGGTTCTTCAGGTTATAGCGGGCACAATGCTGAGCAGACTTCCTGAAGGTCTTACTCTCGACCTTCAGGCCGTGGAGGGTATTCTGGTTCTTCTATGACAGATCAGCAGCCTATGGCTAAAGGAGTATGTTTTGAGTGTGGTGAGACAGGGCATGACGCGAGAGAGTGTTCTAGATCCAGGCAGGGTTCCAGAGTTCAAACATCTAGGCCTCCAAAGATCGCCAGAGGAGGAGGATCTCGATGCATGGTGGTCGCGAGGCACACACCGGCGTGGACGTGCCCATTTCTATGCTTTTCCGGGTAGACCAGAGGCCGAGGCCTCTGACGCGGTTATCACATGTATTATTTCGGGTTGTCACCGATCAACTTCTGTCTTAATGATTCAGGTTCTACTTTCTCTTATGTGTCCACCTAGTTCTCTACGGGTTTAGATATGCTTTGTGATATGCTTGATGTACCTATTCGTGTCTCTACTTCGGTCGGGGATTCGGTGTTAGTAGATCGAGTCTATAGGTCTTGTGTGGTCACGTTCATGGGGTATGATACTTGGGAGACCGAGGCGGTTATGTGGAGTAGATATCCTTAGTTCTTCAACAGTTCAGGTACCTCTTTTCCTCCACCCTAACTTGTCGCTCGGGGACGAGCGATGGTTTGATTGGTATCTAATGTAACGACCCGTTGGTCGTTTAGCACTTTAAAACTATGAAAGTAGTATGAGACTATAGGGTATTAAATTATAGGAGTTTTAATATACAATTGGTGCATGAATCAAAGGAAAATTCTTCAAAATTGTGAAATGTAATTTAAATTCATCTAATTTGTAAATAGTGTACCACATATTCTCGTGAAGTATCAATTATCAAACCTTCAGGTACATGTCATACTCATAGTGAAAAATGGGTGACACAACATGGGTCAAAAGGACTAACATGGTTAACCCTCTAACCGTTGTTCATAACTTAGATTGAATGGCTAGAAGGTCAAGAAGTTAAACTCCCTTGCATATTTGCAGAGGTAGATGAATATGTCAACCATTTTTAGAATGTCCTAGATTAAGATGTGTGAAATAGAATTAAGATACGTAAATGATAACTAGTGAGTGAGTGAGTGGGCCAAGCCCACTACTCCTTTGTTTGCACGTTAATTAGGGAAAATAAACGGGGAGGGGGACGGGACAAGCAGCCAAGGAAAAGAAGAAAAAAAACCCTAGCAACTAGGTTAAAGGAGAAAACGCAAGGACGAACCGGGCAGCAGAATGAGAAAGAAAGGAGGAGAAGAAAGAAAAGAAAAGAGGGAGGAAGGAGTAACGCAATGTTGCAGCAGCGAGAAAGAGAAGAAGAATGAGGAAGGAAGAAAAGAAAAAGAAAACATAGCAACTAGACGAGGAGGAAGTGCTCTATTAAGTTCAGGTTAGATTCTATGCTTGAGTTAATATATTCATAATTCTTATAACGGTGTGTTGTAGAATGAAATTAAAATTCAAGAAGTCATTACACGGAAATTTCCACAATCCACTTGAATAAGAGAGACTTGAGGGATGTAACATGGCATAATGATTACAGCAGCATATTAAACGTAAAAACTGTATAAATCCGTAAAGAATATAAAAATATGGGCTGAATGAAAGTTGTATATTACTCTGTTCTCGTCAGTTTGAGATCTTACAGGAATAAATCCGACTTATGGTTTGAAAGACCATTTAAAGCTTTTGCCTTATTTTACAGAAATTCAGACGAGAAGCATGTAAAACGTGAAAACTGTACAAATCCGTAAGGAATATAAGAGTATTTGATGAATAAGAGTTGTAGGTTGCTCTGTTCCCGTCATTTTGAGACCTTACGGAGATAAATCCGACTTATGGTTTGGAAGTAATTGACTGTTTAAAGTTTCTGCCATATTTTACAAAAATTCTGGCGACACAGATTTCATAGGGTTGTCTCCTTCGTAAATTTTCACCAACTACATTAAGTACTGTCATATGGGATTCGGTAATAATAGATCCTAGTGTTGCCTTCGATGTGGTACAATAAACACCTGATTTAAAGTTACGAATTTAATGTTATATCTTTTACAAGCGGGAGATACGAGAAAGTTGAAAAAAATGAATGTTATTTGAATTTCCTGAAGTTATGCTAATATTTTTATATGTGTAAGGGTTTAGTCATACAATTTAAATGGTAAAAATATTGTTAATATAAATATAGCAATGCAATGTGCGTCCTTAGATTCGTATTATAACGTAGTTCACATATTTTCTAGATTTTAAGCGTTCAGAGGCTCTACACAAGGGGAAGGCATTGGTTTGATTGTTCGTGGCACCCGCTCGGCATTGAGGTAGGTTATAGTTTACTTTAGTAAGAATCTGATTAGAGAATCGTATGTAGTTGTAGAAAGTGACAGGAATAGCATGATAGAACGTCCACAGGACCGCCAGCCAAAGGGGTTCGTCGATTGTGTGTTATTTGTGTGATTACCACTTGATTGTATCTCTGTCGTATACTAGCTTACGTATCATGTGGAAATAAAGGAATGAAAATGTTGCTAATTGAACATAGAACAGTGATATGACTTGTACTTGTCGATGGTATATTTGTGATATGTGTTGAGACTGATATCATGTTTGACATGTTTTCCATATTATTTTTGTGATGTTGGTGAGGGAAGTGATTGAGTGACTCCGACGTCTTTGCCGGAGATTAAGAGTGATTGAGCAACTTCTTTGCCGAATATTGCGAGTGATTGATAGCCTCCGAGGTTCTAGTCAGAGAGCACGAGTGGTACATGGACTTCGCGGGTCCCCCATGGGTCATGGCTTGAAGGCACTACCTTAGCATGTGTGTACGAGAGTGGAGTGAAGGAGAGGTGTCTATTGTATTGCATTGCTTCCATCTACTCTTAGTTTTTACTGCTCATTTGGTGAACTTATATCTGTCTTGGTTGATTTCATAATTTCTTATATTTTGACTTGTATAGGATACGTAACCATACCTGTTTGTTCTATGTGCTACTTGTTAGTTTCAACTCTCCATGCGTTATCTAATCACTGTTGGCCTATGATGCTTACCGGTACTTGTGTTGTACTGATACTACTCTTGCTGCACTTTTGTTGAGTGCAGAGTACGATCCAGGTTCCAGTTCTAGGCCTCGTGACTGATTCGCGAGGTGGACATCTTCTAGTCATTCAGGGTGAGCTTTGGTCGTCCGTGGCCCCTGAAGGACTCCTTAGTTATTTCCATTTTTCGTTGGTTATTGACAGACAGTATGTAGCCTTCGGGTATTCTTTCAGACTTCTATTTTTCAGACTCGTTAGTGCTCTTGTACTCTTTTGACCAGATTTTGGGGAATTTCGTATTTGAGACTTGGTCGCTTATTTTTATTTTATTTTTCGCTTATTTAACTTGTTAATGAGAACGTGGTTCGCCTACTCGGGGGAATAGGGTAGGTGCCATCACGACTTGTGAATTGGGTTGTGACACGTCGACAACCCGACGTTGAAGCGGCTAGATGCAATCGTCAAACACTGGATATATGGCACCATATCCAAGGATTTACTTCATACTATTATGAAGATAAGTGCTTCAGCTAACGAATTATGGACAAGCTAGAGGAAATCTTTCAAGACAACAAATACACACGTGTCGTGTATCTGGAGGAGAAATTTAATATCACCCATCTTGAGAATTTTGCTAATATGCCCGCCTATTGTAAATAATTAAAATTAGTTGTAGACCAATTATCTAATGTTGGCAATCCGATTTTAGAAACAAAGATAGTTCTGCAACTAATTAATGGTTTATCAAATGGTGAGTACGATACACTTGCGATGATGATCCAACAGGCTGATTCTCTTCCTATTTTCAACAAGGCCCGTTCGCAATTACTATTGGAGGAAACTAGATGTATCAAACAAGATGAACATAATTAGAAGACATTAGTAGTTGATGCACCGCCGACCACTGGTGCACCCACCAGACCACCGCAACACGTGGACCACCAAAATAAATGTGGTGTACGAGGCAGCGGCTAGGGTCGAGGCCGCGGAAATGAGAGCGGCGGCAGAGAATGAGGTCGTGGAGGCCGATCCAATTCCGGTGGACAACCACGGCAGGCCTAGTCCCCTTATCCGTGGCCCAACCCAATATTGTGGCCAGCCCCCGAAAATTAAGCCTTCCCCCGTGCCCTTATCCAACCTGTTACACCCCGTAGTTCCAAAGTATGTATGTGAGGACGTACGTACGAGAATATAACACTAAGTAGCAAAGGGAGGAAAATTTTGAATTTCCGACGGAAAATATTCCGAACCTCGTGAAGGAAAAAGGTTTATTATGAGAATTAGATTCTCAATTTTGGTATTTGGACTTCTTGGAATATAAGAGAATTGTGGATTTTATTTTCCAGAATTGGTCACGTGGGGCCCATGGGAGAAATTTACGGTTTTGTGGGGCCCACATTATTTTCGAGATTTTGGCCGTTATGGATGTTTTCGGGAGATGAAATATTTTGGACCAATAGGAGGGCGACACGTGTCACCCCAAGTGGGCCCATGTTGGGCGAAAATGATGACAATTGGACAAGTCTTGTGCTAGATATTTTGTGAGATATTAGTTGGACAAGTGGGACCCATACACACTTGTCTCTAATCTCAACCACACACATGTTTTAATCCTAGCCCTTAGTTGAGTTATATCATCACACTAGTAGGATGAATCTCCCACACTTAGAATTATTTCCAAGACTTGAAAATACTCTCTCCCTTGTGTAGTGCTCTTGGCCATGGGCCAATTTCATGACCTAAAGTTGTCCAACAATTCTTAAACTCTTAAGTGTTGTTCCTTGATGTGTTAGGAAGGTTGTTAACCAAGTGTTAGACAAGATTTCACACCCCTAGTCTAAAAACTGTTATACCCCGTATTTCCAGAGTATGTACGTAAGGGAATACGTACAAAAAGTCTAGCCTTAAAGTTTAGGCAAAACGTTTTTTTTGGGTACAACTCTCAAAACGAATAGTTTTCCGACGAAACGTTTCCACAGCTTTCGTAGGGTAAATTCCGGCTATGCCATTTCTAATTTTTGCGGATTTTTCCGAGAGACGAAACATTTTGGACCAACGGGAGGGCGACACTTGTCACCCTCCAATTGATGGACTTGAAATCGTCCATTTGGACGAATTGGACAAGGTGAGCACGTTTTTTGTGCCTTGTGCACAAGTCAAGGAGTTGGTAGGATATTTGTGTGGAGTAAATCTTCACCCTACACTTGCCTTGCACTTGTCTTAATCTTGGCCATTGGCCACTTCTTGACCTATAAATACCCCCTTAGAGACGAAGAGTTCTTCATCCACAAATCTTTCCAAGTCTTGAAAAATCCTCTCCTCTCCCTTTTCAGATCTCTTTCATCCAACACTTCCCTCCTTGTGAAGTTTGGTAGGCCTACCCCCTTGCCTAGCCAAAACCTACCCCCCCTCCCTTGGTAGAAAAGTTGTCTTCTAGTATTGTTATAATGCCCAAAATACCCTAGCCCAAATCCCTTAGTACTTAGTAGAAGTTGTGAAGAACTTCTAAGGTTTCTTGGAGCTACCGAGCGCATAACTTGGGAGCTAAACCTTGCTCAGCGTGACTTTATCTAGGATATTTTTGGGCTTACCGAGGTAACTAATCCTAACCTCTTTGAATTAGAGAATACATACTGTAGTAGTATTAGAATAAGTATTAAATACTTAGAAGAATATCACGAATAGAATTGAACTGCTACCACAGTAGAAGGGTTTAAAGAAGAATAATCAAATCAGATTTACATAGACTGTTTCACAGAGACTTATATAGCTCACCGGTAGGAAGTACGCCCAACTTTCCATAGAATTGTGAACCTCTGCTTAGAATGACCTTGAGTAGTCTTTGATAGATGTCTGCGACTATTATAGGTGACTCTCTCATCGCGACATATTCAACTCGGTGGTTTTCACGAGAAGGTATGTGATTCTTCCTAAAGCATGATATTTTACAATATATATAGTACGAGACGCATACGTGTTAATCGAATAATAACTACGGCAATGTCTTTGACTTAAGCTCGAATAATACTTACTAATGCCTCACGCTTAAGCTCGAATAACACTTACAGAATGCCTCACGCTTAAGCTCCAATAATAAAGATCCAAAGCATTTCATGAATATGAATCATTTTTAATGTAAGAGAACTAATTGGTTTTTAAACGTGCTTAAGAGTTATACTAGCTTTACGGGAAGTTAAGTATAACCACTTAAGATTGATAAAAGAAACAGTTTGCCTATGTGTTTATAACGCACTTATATTGAATTGTGAAAAGAATAATAAGATGGTTTGATAAGTAGACATGATATGACGCTGTGTGTTAGTGTCTTGTAACGCTTGTGTAAAAGAGTATTCTTGTTTGCGCTTATGTTGTTAACGATAAGTCGTTAGGTTAGTGTAACATCACCACCTCGACATACACGGGGTTAAGCCGCCTCCACGCGGTAGACTCGGCGATGCAGGACCATGATTCGAGAATACCTCATGCGGGTCCAAGCGGACCTATGCGCGAGCTACGGAGTTCCGTGTTAGTGTGCGGGGTTATACCTCACGCGGTCTATGTGGCCATGCGGACGACGAGTCGGGGCGATGCCGAGGAGTAGCTACCCGACGCGGGGTTATATACCCTATGCGGGCCTATGTGATTGGCCTACGCGACTACGGAGTCCGTGATTAGGCTTGCATGGTGATACTACGCAATCGCCTGCTTCGATCATTCGCAGCCTAGAAAAGACCATTACGCTTTACCTATCACGCCTTGTTTGTGATGTGGCACTATGCGCGTTTCCTCGTTGTTTTATACATACTTGCAAAACTGCTTTTAAAATGATATGTTTCATTTAAGTATTTTACGCTTTCATATACTTAGTACTGTTGTATCGACCTCTCCGGGGCTGCGTTCATGCCGCGTAAGGGCAAGAGTGCTAGATCCACATTCTTAGGATCTCTACGTTGGTGTCTGAGCTCCATCTTTTCCGAGGCTCTACTAGGTATGATCTCCGCGTAGATAGTTTTGTATCTGATAGGTATGGAGGGGCCCCGCCATAGTTGTATATTTCCTTAGAGGTCAGTAAGTCATGTTATGCGATGTTGGATGATGTAATCGCTAAACCATGTTTATATATATACGCCGAAAGGCGATGTTTTCTCACATAAATCGTGTCTTATTTTATAAATCGTTTCATGTCTTGCTTTATATTTCCGATTACACTGATGTATGACTACTTGGTGCCCTTAAGGCACGATCCACGCCGAACGGGTCGTGACAAAAGTGGTATCGAGCGCTTAATCCTCGGAAAGTGTCTACGCATCGTATCTAGTAGAGTCTTGATTATCGGTGTGTGCACCACACCAATAATCGTGAGGCTATAGGATATTTAGGATTGGTTTCATTCTTCTCATTCCGAGATCGTGCTTTAGAAATGTGTTATAGGTCGACCCTCTAACGTATTCCTTTCCGTAATGATTATGCCTCCACGTAAGGCAACCCGCCCGAAGGGCAAGCGGCGAGGAGGCGCTAGCAGGACACCCAGAGTCACGAGGGCTCAGGCTCAGCCGAGGGAGATGAAATATTTTGGACCAACGGGAGGGCGACACTTGTCACCCTCCAATTGATGGACTTGAAATCGTCCATTTGGACGAATTGGACAAGGTGAGCACGTTTTTTGTGCCTTGTGCACAAGTCAAGGAGTTGGTAGGATATTTGTGTGGAGTAAATCTTCACCCTACACTTGCCTTGCACTTGTCTTAATCTTGGCCATTGGTTGGCCACTTCTTGACCTATAAATACCCCCTTAGAGATGAAGAGTTCTTCATCCACAAATCTTTCCAAGTCTTGAAAAATCCTCTCCTCTCCCTTTGTAGCTCTTTCGTCCAACACTCCCCCCTCCCTGTTATACCCCGTATTTCCAGTGTATGTACGTAAGGACGTACGTAGAAATTTTTTTGAAGCTTAAGTAGGCTTGGCCGATTTTCACTTTGTGCACAACACCCGATTAGAGTCGTTTTTAAAACGTTTCCACTACTTTCGTAGGAAAATTCCGCTATGTCATTTCTAATTTTGCGGATTTTTCCGAGAGACGAAACATTTTGGACCAACGGAGGTGGCGTGTGTCACCTCACATCAGCAAGTGGACGGCACCAAAGGGAATTGTTGGGCACGTTTTTGGCATTTTTGTTGCCTAAAACATTTGGTCAATGTTTGGTAGGATATTTGTGTGGTTGATGACCAAGTGGGACCCACACAACACATGGCTTAATCTACACCTTACACTTGCCTAACACATGGATTCATCTTGGCCATTGGTTGGCCTTGGATTGTCCTATAAATACCCTCTAAGTGATGAACTTTCTTCATCCACAAATATTTCCTAAGTGTTGAAATCCTCTCCCCAAGTATGGTTCTCCCAACCCTCCCCTTTGAGTGGCCTTTAGGCCGAGAGCAACCCCTAGCCTAGTTGTGCTAGTCGAAATACTACCCTCTTGGTAGAAATACTCTCAAAAGTATTGTTATAATGCCCAAATTACCTTAGCCGTATACCTTGTAGTATTCTAAGGTTATACCTATACAAAAGCCCAGAAATACTATTATACTTTCCACAATACAAAACCGAAACCCTAAGGAGAAATCTCCATAGTTAGTTGGAGTAATAAGTAGAAGTTGGTTAGAACTTCTGGGTTGTTTGGAGCTGGTCGGCGCACAAGAGAGTAGAGCTAAACCTTGCTCAGATCGACATTTAAACTCGGATAATTATGGGCTTATCGAGGTAAATATATTGTCCTCTATTGTAATTGGAAATTACATGTTGTATGATTATATAGTTGAAGTATACTATATATGTAATCAACGTAGTTATCGCAATGTCTTTTGACTTAAGCTGAATAATAAGAAACCTTTTCGAAAGAAGAGTACGAATCAGATTTACATAGGATCAGACATTGAGACTTGTGTAGCCTTTCGTGAGGTAGAATTGTGCACGTCCGGTTTAGACGTATAACCCCCGTTGGCTCGCAGCCTACCGATAGAGAGGATATTTACGCCGCCATGGGAGAGTCGCCGAATTTTCGTAGAATGTTCTACGGCGGATCTAAATATTAATAAGCGCCTTGTGGCCATATAGGTTGAGTACTACGCGTGCGCGATCTACTGGCTTACGAGTAGCCGACGGTTTGAGGTACTGAGCGTTTTGCTATTAGTCGATAATCGTCGCGAGGTATGCGAACCTCGTCCTATCTCTTCTAGAATGATATATGTGAACTATGTAGTACGGTAGACGTACATGTGCTAAATGTATTTGATTGATTTAACACATAAAGTGTTATAACGGCTTTATGGGAAGTTGGTTATAACAGCTTTATGTTGGTAAGAAAATACTGTGGTTTTAAAAAGGTAACTGATTTGAACTATAACTGGCTTGTTATGTGTTAATAAAGAACTTGAAGTATTTCAAAAGATTTTTGAATCCTTTCGAAAGAAGAAGTAATACTTGGATTTTGAAAACTTAAGAGTTATACTAGCTTTATGGGAAGTTAGGTAATAACGCTTAAGAATGTTTTATCGATTTCGAAATCGAATGTGTATCGACAAACCATCGCAATGTTAATAAAAGGAAATGTTTTGTGATTAAGTATTATTAAAACCAGAGAAACTTCCATCCGCATAGCTAAGATGAGACAAAATGATATTTCCTAGATCATGGTCAGTAATAAGATTGTTATAAACAAGAATATCCTACTCACATATAAGACTTATATTTCTCGATAGTTTAAAAGAGAATTATATTCTTAAATGAATAAGACTATGAACTACTTAAACCTTTCTAAAATAAGGAACGTGAACATTTGAAATTAGGCAAACTTGGACGTTTGGATAATAATGTTGTTACTTGATTTTACAAAGATAAGTGTTTTGATTCACTTCAAAAGATAATCACTCTATTTTCATATACTACGGTATTGTGTGACTTTTGTGAAAGTAACGATCTTTTAAAAAAGTTAATGTATGAAGTACTTTGGGGATAGAAACCCAACATGTTGACATATAGTAGAAAGTACCTTGTGTGTATAACTTGATTGTGTTGGTTTGTGATAGCCTTGTAATACCTTCGTTGCTTTGATAAGTAATCATATTAGGACGCTACGCGTGTGTTAGTATTCTATGATGTTTGTGTAAAGCGGGTTTTCCTCGATTGTGCTTATGTTGTTTAAACGATAAACCGTTATGTTGGTATTATACCACTCACCGTGTTTCCGGGTTAAGCCGCCTCCGACGCGGGTAGACTCAGCGGTGCAGGACCATGATTCGAGAATACCTCACGCGGTCCCGGCCTATGCGAGCTACGAGAGTTCCGTGTTAGTGTGCGGCCTTTATGGTCATGCGGTCATGTGGCTACGCGATCGCGAGTCCGTGACGACGCCGGGAGTAGCTACCCTCGATGCGGGTTATACCTCACGCGCCTATGATCGCCTACGCGAGTCGGGAGTTCGTGGCTAGACGCGCACATTTGATATTGCGGGCGAGCGACCAGCTTTGATCATGTGACGGTCTAGACAGATATCATGATACATTTTATGTCCTTGTTAGTACTGTGGGTATTAGTAGTCGGTTATGCCTTCGTACTTACCCCGTACTGTTTTATTTGGACACAGGTGGGACCTGTTGTTCATGTGTATTCCATGGTGCTTTTCTATCATCGATCGCGGTGGCGAAGGTATTCCACCGCATGATTGATGTCATGGGCGGAGACCCATTGTTATATCGAGTGATGACTTCGAGGGCGAGTCCCGACTTGATATGATCGCTATTTATCAGGAACTGTAGTTTGGTTATCATACATGTCTCCGCTTTATATAGACTACTATGATTTCATTTACGATTTTCGGGCCACATACTCTGCACTGCAGATCGACCTCCTTCGGGGCCGCGTTCATGCCGCAGTAAAGGTACACCCGCCGTTGATCCTCGCCTAGTGGTCACGTCGTTGGGAAGCTCCGTTCCTCCGAGGCTTATTCGTATAGTCCCCGTTGTCAGGTGCTTACATTCGTGGTATGACGGCCCCGCCCCATCGTTGTCATATCATTCGTAGAGGTGCAGAGTATCGCAAGCGTGGTTTGTAAAAAGATTAAACTGCTCGTGTAGAAAGAGTTGTTGTTTCTATATATATGCCGAAAGGCAAGTTTTCACTGTTATTGTTTATACTTCCGTTATTTTATGTTATTTATTTATGTTCCGATTTTCTCTCGATGTATGACTACCGGGTGCCCGGTAAGGCACCACCACGGGCCCGGTTCGGTCGTGACAAAAGTGGTATCGTGAGCGCTTAATCCTCGGAAAGTGTCTACGCATCGTATCCAAGAAGTTCGATTATCGGTGTGTTGCGCACCACACCAATAATCGTGAGGCTATAGGATATTTAGGATTGGTTTCTATTTCTTCTCACTCGAGATCGTGCCTTAGAGCCGTGTTGTAAGTTGGACCTCTAACGTATTTCTTTCCTACCGCTATGCCTCGCGTGCAGGCAACCCGCCCAGAGGCAAGGCACCGGCGAGCCGCGAGTAGAGTACAGAGGATTACGTGGGCACAAGCCTAATTATCACCTTGGGTGGTGCTTCATTCGGGGAGTTCTGCGACGTCACTAGCCCCAGCAGAGTTTAGCACGGCGGCGCAGCTTCCTATCGCGCCATGATATTTGAACCTTCGCCCACGAGCGAATGAGAATATAGATTTCAAGGAGACGACCACATTACTAACTATGGATTTGACTACCGAGTATACCGATGTACCGCGAGTCTTGATGAATATCAATGAGAAGGTTGTGCAAGAGTAAGTTCTTCAGTTAGGCTTGAGCATGGCCGTGTACGGGCTTATGCACAGCAGGCCGAGAAACGTAGAGATCGACGGGTTAACCAAGGCGACAGAAGAGGCGAGTAGCGAGGTCCTTTGTAACTCATGAGGCGAGTCGCCTCACCGCCAGATTAGATTATGCGCATCCACCAGTGCGTAAAGGTCCTCCGCGTGGTTCGTGACGCTCGGTACGCAGAGTTGGTCGAGCTCGAGCTTCCGCTCACCACACGGCGTTCCAAACCATCCGATTCGCTTTTTCTCGGTGTTCACAGCGTGGCAGCGCCATCTCGGGAATGTCGTCTTTAGTCGGGTACTTGTTGTACCATGACCGCCGTGGTCTGATGTCGAAAGAGTGTCCTCGCGGGAGGACTTAGCCTTCAGGATCGGTGGGTAGTTCGTCATCTTCCTATGGCGCCTCACGGCAGGTTTGATTAGAACGACTAAGGAGCAAGAAGAGATATAGATATATCCTTAACCCTCTGGAGATCCAGAGGTGTGATAAGGTGAGTATACCACAAGTGCTATGTTCTTATAGCAGTGTGTTAGTTGTGATTAGAAATCATGGTGGGTTAACCGAGTAAGATTTTGGGGATAGAAGGCGTGAGCCTTAGAGTGTTATACGTAGAGACCTTAGAGGTAAGGCCATCTCGAGTAAAAGATGTATTGTTTATGTTTTACCCTTATAGGAGTGCATAGTGCACGTGAGTTATGTTTTTGGATAAGTCCTCGAGTAGTGTGGAATGAAAGAGGGTAGTTGAGCTAAGAAGACCGCTAGGTTTTCGTAACGATTAGCGAGAGTTTTCCTTCTGAGCTAGCGTTTTCGCTACAAGGCCGGGTTGAGGCCACGTTGCGGGTCAACCCGCATGTTGGTGGGGTCGGTTTGTGGTGGTCCCGCCTTGTGGTAGGGTCACGAGGGTGTTAGGCCCAGTTTAGTTAACCAAACAGACGAGTTCGTGGACGATTCGACCATGAGTCGGGCCGGCGAGGTCACCGCCTTGTCTTCTAGCAAAGACCGCTTACTCGGCAGTGTTGATTAATCAGAAAGGTTGTGAGGCTGCACGGGGTGCCTACCTTCACCTTATGACAGCAGTGGAGCCCAGGGTACGGCTGTTTTTGTTTCTGGAAGTTTTACCAAGCAGGGTTAAGAACTCAGCAGTCTCAGACCGCATTCGCCGGGCGAGTGTGTATTTGAGGTAGTGGGGATTGTTGTCTCGTGGAGGAGTGTTTAAGCTACCATTTCAGTTTTCGAATGTCGCCTTGTGAGGCCTTGTAGAGGCGGAAGTGTAAGTCACGGCCGATTGGTTCGATGTTGGCAAGATTCGAGATAGTTGGTTCGAGCTTGTTCCAGCAGATGTGGATAGTGGTAAAGCTTGTCTAGAGGAGGTTCTGCACTCGGAGAAATCGTGCGGATAATCGGCGACGACGCTTTAGAGTTCAGTTGACGGTCGGTCTTCAAGATACCACCTTGGGTGTGACGAGTTTTGGAAAACAGAGGAACTTAGCCCGAGTTACTTTGGGCCTTACGGATTCGTGCGAATAGGCGGGTTGCCTATATGTTAGCATTTGCCGTCCGACTTAGGAGGCGATGTCCGGCCTTGCGATTGATATGTTCGGGAAAGTATCGAGATCCATCCAGAGTGTTCTCGATTAATGATGACCACCATGTTGTATAGAGATAGTAACCAGAGTTTTGGAATCAAGCGATGATTTAAATGTGGTAAGAGTTCGAGTGTACGACAACCTCGAGGATCGCACGCAGGCATCAATTGTTGGTCACGAGTGACACTAGAACCTCACGGCAAAGTGACAAAAGTGGTATCACGACGAGTAAAGGGAGAAGCGAGCATGTATTGCGGCGAGACGTGACCATTTCTATTGTATGGAGAAAGTGCGAAGGAATTATATTTTAGACCCTTGACGGGAGCGTTTGTGATGTTAGAGGTGTTTCCTCGTGGACTTGGATGTAGTATTTTTTTTGGCAATTGTGGCAAAGTTTGTTTCGTAAGTATAGTAGTGAAGACTATACCGCGCACGCTAGTTTTGAGACTTAGAAGGAACATTCGGGACGAATGTTTCTAAGGAGGGGAGAATGTTATACCCCGTATTTCCAGTGTATGTACGTAAGGACGTACGTAGAAATTTTTGAAGCTTAAGTAGGCTTGGCCGATTTTCACTTTGTGCACAACACCCGATTAGAGTCGTTGTTTGACGAAACCTTTCCACAGCTTTCGTAGGAAAATTCCGCCATGTCATTTCTAATTTTATGGATTTTTCCGAGAGACGAAACATTTTGGATTAACGGAGGTGACATGTGTCACCTATACCCGCATTTCCGGTATGTGCGCGTGCAATTTTGAGCCTTAAGTTAGGCATGTTTGAAATTTTGGGCACAAGTGCCGATTAGAGTCGTTTTTAACGCGTTTCCACGCTTCGTAGAGAAAATTCCGCTATGTCATTTATAATTTTTGCGGATTTTTCCGAGAGACGAAACATTTTGGACCAACGGGAGGGTGACATGTGTCACCCCACATCGTAGCAAGTGGAGGACTGGACGATCAGGCCCAAGAGGATCGCTGGCCTTGGCCGATTGGTCCCTTGAATTGTGCCTTGTTTTGGCCTTGTTTTGTGGAGTGTTTGTGGAGTGTTTTGTGGAGTAGGGTTAGGTGCACTTGGCTTGATCTTGGCCTTACACTTGCCTTGCACATGGCTTGATCTTGGCCATTGGTTGGCTTTTGGTTTTGCTATAAATACCCCCTAAGTGTGAAGACTTCATCCATTCCAAAACTTCCAAGTCTTGAAACCCTCCTCCCTTCTTGTGCTAGCCGAGAGCTTCCCTCCTCCCCTTTTCGTGAGGCCTTGTGGCCAGAGCACACCCTCCCCTTTGTGGTACCTTGGGGTACCCCTAGCTAGTTGTCTTCGTATAATACCCCTTGTCAGGTATAGAAATACTCTCCTAATATTGTTATAATGTCCAAATACCTGCCCAAATACCTTGTAGTATTCCCAAGGTTACACTTATACAAAGCCCGTAAAATATGATTATACTTCCTTTAGCCGCAAAAACGAAACCCTAAGAAATCTTCACCCGTTGTTGAAGTTGTAAGTGTTGGTTAGAACTTCTAAGGGTTGTTGGGCGCTGAGTAGAGCTAAGCGTTGCTCGGGATCGACTTTATACTTGGATAATTTTGGGCTTATCGAGGTAAACACTATCGTTCTTCTATTGTAATTGGAAATTACATGTTTGAATATATAGTCAAGTATACTATATATAGAACTATACTTAGTAATCGTGGCAATGTCTTTTGACTTAAGCTCAAGAATTAAGAATCGAATCAGTAATTACATAGGACCGTATGACTTGTGTAGTATTACCGTAGTAGATTTGTACACGTCCGTTAGGCGTAAAACCCGGTTGGCTTGGCGATAGGAAGGAGATTTGCGCCAATTTTCTCTAGATTATGGAACGTTGAGATCTAGATGTTAATAAGCGCCTTGGCCTTATAGGTTGAAGTACTACGTGTGAGTGATCCACTTGGCTTAGTAGCCGCGGTTTGAGGTACTTGGGCGCTTTGCTATTAGTCGACAATCGTCGCGAGGTATGTGAACCTCTTCCTATCTCTTCTAGCATGATATGTGTGAACTATGTAAGTACTGTAGTACGTGTTAACTGTTTGATTGTTCTTAACACATAAAGTGTTATAACGCTTTATGGGAAGTTGGTTATAACAACTTTATGTAGGTAAGAAAATACTTTGTGGTTTTAAAAAGGTAATCGATGTGAACTATAAGCGGCTAGTTATAATAAAGAACTTGATGTATTTCAAAAGATTTATAAATCGAGAGTAACACTTGGTTTTAAAGGATTTAAAAAGAGTTATACTAGCTTTATGGGAGTTAGGTATAATGTCTTAAGAGAAGTAAAGAAAATGGTTTAATGATGTTAGAAGTTAAGAGACTTGATCTTATAAGATAAGAGACTTAACTTATTTGTTTTAATGTGGATGTTTGTGAAACCTCATTCGTGAGTAATGAGTACTTGGTTTTATTTAAAGGGATAATGTTTTACCGATTTCGAAATCGAATGTGTATCGACAGACCCACCGCGGTTAATAAAGGAAAATGTATTGAATAATGATGTATCGTATTAAAACCGATAAAACCTCCATCCGCATAGAAACTAAGATGAGACAAAATGATATTACATTTTCTAGATCATGGTTGTAATAAGAATGTTGTAAACAAGAATAACCTACTCACGTGAGACATATATTACTCAATTGTTCTAAAAGGAATCAGTGATTAAGTTTATGAACTATGAAACCATTTGAAAATGAGAAACTTGAGTAATCAAACTAGGCAAACCGAACTTAGGAAAAGAATGTTGTTACTTGATTTTGAAAAGGAATGTGGGTTGGTCATTCTAATACTACGTATCGGGTGACTTTTATAAAAGTAATGGATCTCTTTTAAAAGAACTTAACGATGTAGTACTTGGGGTTACAAACCCGCACTTTGGCATAAAATGAAAGTACTTTGAGTGTGTGAGACTTGCCTATGCTTGTTGTTGTGAAACTTGCCTATGCTTGTTGTTGTGAAACTTGCCTATGCTTGTGATGATAGCCTTGGTTGTGCAAGTGTGGTATTTCGTATTCCGTCTCTCAGGCGTTGACTTGTTAAGAACTTACTGGGCGTCTTGGCGTGATGGAGAATTCCACGTATGTTTCCATTTTGATTATCGCTGTTGTTGATGTCACATGGACATGTCTACACCGACGCAGTATTCGAAAGGCCGCGGCTACGCGTTGATTACCCGATATATGGTTATTATCGCAACATGGACGTGTCTACACCACGATGCAGATTCCGGCATGTGGCCACGCGCGGTTGACCACCGATATTGTTATTGAGGTTACATGGGCATGTCTACACCGATGCAGATTCGGTACGGCCTTATTATTATTGCATCACGGACATGTCTACACCGGCGTGATTCCGAGGCATGTGGGCCATGATGCGAACATGATGGATGTGGTGGCGTGAGACCCATAGTTATATTTAGTGGTGACTTTGAGGCGTGAGTCCTCGACTTGACCGCTTTTATGTTGCGTCGTATTTTGGTTATCATACATGTCTCCGCTTTATATAGATCGTTATGATTTAAGATATTCTGATTTCACATACTTGGTACTGCATCGACTCGGCCGCTCATGCCGCAGTAGAGGTACATCGGTCGTGGATCCCCGCCTTAGGATCTCAAGCTCCGTTCTTCTGAGGCTTATCTTTGGTATGTTTCCCGAGTTGTAGGTTCTTGTACATTCGGTATGGCGGGCCCCGTCCCGTCATAGTTGTCAGATATCTTAGAGTGGTTGTAAAAGGATTAAACTGCTCGTGTTTTATGTATATCACGGGCACACTTTCATTGGTTGGCCTGCTTATTTACTATATCTCTTGTTTAGTGACTCATGTTTTATGTTCCGCTGATTTTCTCTCGATGTATCACTAGGGTGCCCGGTAAGGCACGATGGTTTCGGCGTTACAAAGTGGTATCGTGAGCGCTTAGTCCTCTGAAAGTGTCTAGTCTTGATTATCGGTGTGTTGTGCACCACATCTATAATCGTGAGGCTATAGGACATTTAGGATTGGTTTCATTCTTCTCATTACGAGATCGTGCCTTGCCGTGTTGTAAGTTGGACCCTCCGACGTGTTTCGTTTTACCGCTATGCCTCGCGAAGGCAACCAAGGCGAGCTGCTAGTGTGATTCAGAGGAGTACGAGGGCGCAGCCGGCCAAGATTTCGCGACGCCGCCAAAGAAAAGAGTTTAGAGCCGCAGCGACTCTGATACGAGCCTCCACCCCACTGGGGGCGTAAGAGTTGGGTTACAAGGAGATGACCGATTCGCCGCGGTCGTGGCCGATATGAGGATAGGTCGATGCAGCAGTTCGGCCACTTCAGACCCGTAGTTCACCCCGAGCGCATTGAGGCTACAGACTTTTCGAGATACGCCGTAGTTCTACGGTCGAGGCCCGAGGATGATCCGCAGGAGTTCATCCGAAGCGATGATCGAGTGATCGCTTCGAGACCGAGTCGGTGGTCCTAGGTTCGCGACGGCCGCGTGATACGCGATCGTTTGATTCGCGAGCTGTCCCGGGAGAGAATGCACTTCCATTGGGACGAAGTTTCCGGCCTTCTCGCACATTTCTTGCCTCCGAGGGCTCGGCCGCATTTTTGATGCTGAGGCGCGCATAGTACAATGTGAGTTCGACTCATCGTCTTGGATGTTCGCATTAGTAGCTAGTATGGAGGATCGAGTGCACCGATATGTTACGGCTCGATGATTACCTAGCAGAGTTGTTCGTGTTTCTTCACCGCATGGACATTGCCCGCACGCAGCTCATGCACTTGCGGCGAGCGCAGATCGACGTGGACCGCCACAGGTTAGGCCAAGACGGCCGGATATTTTAGCGACTTTCGAGGCGGACCGCCTCGCCATTGCAGAGTGGTCCTCCACACCGGGACCGATATTCAGAGCAGTCGTGGCTCCCGGGCAGATGTTCGAGTAGGGTTTTGGCCGCGATCCCCTACCTCGGTGTGGTCGATGTAGACCGCATTTAGTGTCGTAGTACCAAGGAGCTTGTTATTCTTGCGCCAACAGGCCATATGACGAGACCGTCCGACTGCGGTAGGATAGCACGTACTACTAGAGAAAGTCGCGGTGGAAGTTCGATTTAGCGGTCCTTGGCGCTAGTTTCGTATATCCTTAACCTCTAGAGTTTTGTGTGTATTGATGTTGTTGATGTGTTTAATGATATGTTTGGATAGCTTTGTGCTAAAATGTGATTTAGAAACCCGTTAGTGAAAAGGGTAAGTCCTAGGTAGTGTGAAATGGAAGTGGTAGCTTTCGCGGAGGTAAGATTGTTGGATCAAGAAACTAGAGAGTTGGCGCTACGGCCGGGGGCCAACCCGCGTCCGCTGGCGGCGGTCACGGTGGTCCCGCCAGTGGCAGTGGTCACGAGGGTGCTAGGCCCAAGTTTAGATGACCATCGATGAGTTCGTGGATACGTTCGACCGATCAGTTCGTGAAGGCGGGAATGGCCTTGGAAATCGAGGTTAGTGAGATGACCAAGTTGGAGGTAGTGACTCCAGGGTTGGGAAGAAGTGTGAGTACGGACACTAGAACGAGTTCGAGTGTTCGTGGGCGAGAAAGGGAGAAGTGGCGTGTTTTTGTGACCGTGGCATGATTGTTTTCGTCGATAAGTGAAGACTATACCGACGCTGTTGTTTGAGACTTGAAGGAACATTCGACGAATGTTTCTAAGGGAAGAATGTTATACCCGCATTTCCGGTATGCGTGTGGACGACGTGCAATTTTGAGCCTTAAGTTAGGCATGTTTCGAAATTTTGGGCACAAGTGCCGATTAGAGTCGTTTTTAACGTTTCCATACTTTCGTAGAAAATTCGCTATGTCATTTATAATTTTTGCGGATTTTTAGAGGCGAACATTTTGGACCAACGGAGGGTGACATGTGTCACCCCACATTGGTAGCAAGTGGAGGACTTGGGCGATGCCCAAGAGGATCGGCTGGCCTCGCCGATTGGTCCTGAATTGTGCCTTGTTTTGGCCTTGTTTTGTGGAGTGTTTTGTGGAGTGTTTTGTGGAGTAGGGTGCGGGTGCACTGGGCTTGATCTGGGCCGTACCCGTGCCTTGCACATGGCTTGATCTGGGCCATTGGTTGGTTTTTGGATGTGCTAGAAATACCCCCTCAGTGTGAAGACTTCATCCATTCCAAAACTTCCAAGTCTTGAAACCCTCTCCTCCCTTCTTGTTGTGCTAGCCGAGAGCTTCCCTCCTCCCCGTGAGGCCTTGTGGCAGAGCACACCCTCCCCTCATGGTACTGCCGTGGGTACCCCCTAGCCTAGTTGTCTTCGTATAATACCCTTGTTGTGGTATAGAAATACTCTCCTAATATTGTTATAATGTCCAAATAGCCCAAATACCTTGTAGTATTCCCAAGGTTACACTTATACAAAGCCCGGAAAATATGATTATACTTCCTTTAGCGCAAAACGAAACCCTAAGGAAATCTTCACCCGTTGTTGAAGTTGTAAGTAGAAGTTGGTTAGAACTTCTAAGGGTTGTTCGAGCGCCTGAGTAGAGCTAAGCGTTGCTCAGATCGACTTTATACTTGGATAATTTTGGGCTTATCGAGGTAAACACTATCGTTCTTCTATTGTAATTGGAAATTACATGTTTGAATATATAGTCAAGTATACTATATATAGAACTATACTTAATCTTTGGCAATGTCTTTTGACTTAAGCTGAAGAATTAAGAATCGAATCGAATCAGAATTACATAGGATGTATTACGACTTGTGTAGTATTATCGTAGTAGATTTGTACACGCCGGTTAGGCGTGTAAAACCCCGGTTGGCTTCCTCGATAGAGAAGGAGATTTACTTGCGCGGGGAGTCGCCAATTTTCAGATTATGGAACGTTGAGATCTAGATGTTAATCGCGTGGCCTTATAGGTCAAGTACTACGTGTGGAGTGATCCACTTGGCTTAGAGTAGCCGGTTTGAGGTACTGAGCGTTTTGCTATTAGTCGACAATCGTCGCGAGGTATGTGAACCTCTTCCTATCTCTTCTAGCATGATATGTGTGAACTATGTAAGTGACGCATACGTGTTAACTGTGTTTGATTGTTCTTAACACATAAAGTGTTATAACGGCTTTATGGGAAGTTGGTTATAACAACTTTATGTAGGTAAGAAAATACTTTGTGGTTTTAAAAAAGGTAACTGATGTGAACTATAACTGGCTAGTTATAATAAAGAACTTGATGTATTTCAAAAGATTTATAAATCGAGAGTAACACTTGGTTTTAAAGGATTTAAAAAGAGTTATACTAGCTTTATGGGGAGTTAGGTATAATGTCTTAAGAGAAGTAAAGAAAATGGTTTAATGATGTTAGTTAAGAGACTTGATCTTATAAGATAAGAGACTTAACTTATTTGTTTTAATGTGGATGTTTGTGTGAAACCTCATTCGTGAGTAATGAGTACTTGGTTTTATTTAAAGGGATAATGTTTCTTGATTTGGAAATCGAATGTGTATCGACAGGACCACCGCGTTAATAAAGGAAAATGTATTGAATAATGATGTATCGTATTAAAACCAAACCTCCATCTGCATAGAAACTAAGATGAGACAAAATGATATTACATTTTCTAGATCATGGTTGTAATAAGAATGTTGTAAACAAGAATAACCTACTCTCGCGTGAGACATATATTACTCAATTGTTCTAAAAGGAATCAGTGATTAAGTTTATGAACTATGAAACCATTTGAAAATGAAACTTGAGTAATTGAAACTAAAACCGAACTTAGGAAAGAATGTTGTTACTTGATTTTGAAAAGGAATGTGGGTTGGTCATTCTAATACTACGTATCGGGTGACTTTTATAAAAGTAATGGATCTCTTTTAAAAGAACTTAACGTATGTAGTACTTTGGGGTTACAAACCCGCACTTTGGCATAAAATGAAAGTACTTTGAGTTGTGTGAGACTTGCTATGCTTGTTGTTGTGAAACTTGCCTATGCTTGTTGTTGTGAAACTTGCCTGCTTGTGATGATAGCCTTGGTTGTGCAAGTGTGGTATTTACGTATTCTCGCAGGCAGGCGGTTGACTTGTTGAGAACTTACTTGGACGTCGCGGTGATGGAGAATTCCAGGTATGTTTCCATTTTGATTCTTGTCTTGTTGTTGATGTCACACATGTCTACCGTCATTCGGGGCATGCGGCCACGCGGCGGGTTGATTACCGATATATGGTTATTGCGCAACATGGACGTGTCTACCGTCACGATTCCGGCATGTGGCTACGCGGGGCGTGACCACCGATATATTGTTATTGAGGTTACATGGGCATGTCTGCCGTCTGATTCCGCACGTGGCCACGCGGCCTTGTTATTATTGCATCATGGACATGTCTACACCGGCGCAAAATTCTCGGGCATGTGGCCATGATGCGAACATGATGGATGTGGTGGGCGTGAGACCCATAGTTATATTTGAGTGGTGACTTTGAGGCGTGAGTCCGACGACTTATGTTGCATCTTGTATTTTGGTTATCATACATGTCTCCGCTTTATATAGATCGTTATGATTTAATCTGCATATTCTGATTTCACATACTTGGTACTGTTATCTTGACCTCGCAGGTACATCGATCGTGGATCCCGCTCTTAGATCTCACTTAAAGCTCGTTCCTTCGAGGCTTATCTTTGGTATGTTTCGAGTTGTAGGTTCTTGTACATTCGGTATGGCGGTCATAGTTGTTGTATATCTTAGAGTAGGTTGTAAAAGGATTAAAGCTGCTCGTGTTTTATGTATATCAAGGCAAATCGTTTTGGTTGGCCTGTTTATTTACTATATCTCTTGTTTAGTGACTCATGTTTTATGTTCCGCTGATTTTCTCTGATGTATGTATCACTAGGGTGCCCGGGGTAAGGCACCAGTGACGGGCCCGGGTTTCGGGGCGTTACACTCACATTGGAAGCAAGTGGACGGCACCAAAGGGAATTGTTGGGCACGTTTTTGGCATTTTTGTTGCCTAAAACATTTGGTCAATGTTTGGTAGGATATTTGTGTGGTTGATGACCAAGTGGGACCCACACAACACATGGCTTAATCTACACCTTACACTTGCCTAACACATGGATTCATCTTGGCCATTGGTTGGCCTTGGCTTGTCCTATAAATACCCCTCTAAGTGATGAACTTTCTTCATCCACAAATATTTCCTAAGTGTTGAAATCCCTCTCCCCCTTAAGTATGGTTCTCGTCCAACCCTCCCCCCCTTTGAGTGGCCTTTAGGCCGAGAGCAACCCCCCTAGCCTAGTTGTGCTAGTCGAAATACTACCCCTCTTGGTAGAAATACTCTCAAAAGTATTGTTATAATGCCCAAATTACCTTAGCCGTATACCTTGTAGTATTCTAAGGTTATACCTATACAAAAAGCCCAGAAATACTATTATACTTTCCGTCAGTCACAAAACCGAAACCCTAAGGAGAAATCTCCATAGTTAGTTGGAGTAATAAGTAGAAGTTGGTTAGAACTTCTAAGGGTTGTTTGGAGCGGGTCGGCGCAAGTGAGTAGGAGCTAAACCTTGCTCAGGATCGACATTTAAACTCGGATAATTATGGGCTTATCGAGGTAAATATCTTGTCCCTCTATTGTAATTGGAAATTACATGTTGTATGATTATATAGTTGAAGTATACTATATATAGAATCGAACGTAGTTATCGCAATGTCTTTTGACTTAAGCTGAATAATAAGAAACCTTTTGAAGAAGAGTCTTGTCGTATTTACATGGGGTGTATTCAGATGAGACTTGTGTAGCCTTTACGTGAGGTAGAATTGTACGTCGGTTTAGACGTATAACCCCGGTTGGCTTGGTAGCTACCCGATAGAGGAGGAGATTTACGCTTGCGGGGAGGTCGCGAATTTTCTGTAGAATGTTCTACGAAGGGATCTAAATATTAATAAGCGCCTTGTGGCCTTATAGGTTGAGTACTACGCGTGACGCGATCTACTTGGCTTAAGGAGTAGCCGACGGTTTGAGGTACTTGGAGCGTTTTGCTATTAGTCGATAATCGTCGCGAGGTATGTGAACCTCTTCCTATCTCTTCTAGAATGATATATGTGAACTATGTAGTACGGTAGACGTACATGTGCTAAATGTATTTGATTGATTTAACACATAAAGTGTTATAACGGCTTTATGGGAAGTTGGTTATAACAGCTTTATGTTGGTAAGAAAATACTTGTGGTTTTAAAAAGGTAACTGATTTGAACTATAACTGGCTTGTTATGTGTTAATAAAGAACTTGAAGTATTTCAAAAGATTTTTGAATCCTTTCGAAAGAAGAAGTAATACTTGGTTTTTGAAAACTTAAGAGTTATACTAGCTTTATGGGAAGTTAGGTAATAACGGCTTAAGAATGTTTTACTGATTTCGGAAATCAGAATGTGTATCGACAAACCACTGCAGCGTTAATAAAAGGAAATGTTTTGACAGATTAAGTATTATTAAAACCATTAGAAACTTCCATCTGCATAGAAGCTAAGATGAGACAAAATGATATTTCCTAGATCATGGCTGCTGTAATAAGATTGTTATAAACAAGAATATCCTACTCACATATAAGACTTATGTTTCTCAGATAGTTTAAAAGAGAATTATATTCTTAAATGAATAAGACTATGAACTACGAAACCTTTCTAAAATAAGGAACGTGAACATTTGAAATTAGGCAAACTTGGACGTTTGGATAATAATGTTGTTACTTGATTTTACAAAGATAAGTGTTTTGATTCACTTCAAAAGATAATCACTCTATTTTCATATACTACGGGTATTGTGTGACTTTTGTGAAAGTAACGTATCTTTTAAAAAAGTTAATGTATGAAGTACTTTGGGGATAGAAACCCGAACATGTTGACATATAGTAGAAAGTACCTTGTGTGTATAACTTGATTGTGTTGGTTTGTGATAGCCTTGTAATACCTTCGTGTTGCTTTGATAAGTAATCATATTAGGATGCTACGTGTGTTAGTATTCTGTGATGTTTGTGTAAAGGGGTTTTCCCTTGATTGTGCTTATGTTGTTTAAACGATAAACTGTTATGTTGGTATTATACCACTCACCGTGTTTCCGGGGGTTAAGCTGCCCTCCGATGCGGGGTAGACTCAGGCGGTCTGGGACCATGATTCGAGAATACCTCATGCGGGTCCCGGGGGCCTATGCGGAGCTACGAGTTCGTGTTAGTGTGCGGCCTTTATGGTCACGCGGTCTATGTGGCCATGCGGTGCGAGTCGGGGCGATCCGGGAGTAGCTACCCTCGATGCGGGTTATACCTCATGCGGGCCTATGAGGCGCCTATGCGGAGTGCGGGGAGTTCTGGCTAGACGCGCCACATTTGATATTGCGCGCGGCGACCGGCTTTGATCATGTGACGGTCAGAGCGGATATCATGATACATTTTATGTCCTTGTTAGTACTGTGGGTATTAGTAGTCGGTTATGCCTTCGTACTTACCCCGTACTGTTTTATTTGGACACAGGTGGGACCTGTTGTTCATGTGTATTCCATGGTGCTTTTCTATCATTGACTGCCGGCAGTGAGGAAGGTATTCCACGGGCATGATTGATGTTGTGGGCGGGAGACCCATTGTTATATTGGAGTGATGACTTGGCGTGAGTCACGACTTGATATGATCGCTTATTTATTGTGATCGTAGTTTGGTTATCATACATGTCTCCCGCTTTATATAGACTACTATGATTTCATTTACGATATTTTGATTTCACATACTCGGTACTGTTATCGACCTCGCCGAGCTGCGTTCATCTGCGCAGTAAAGCGTACACCGATCGTTGATCCTCGCTCTTAGTGGTCACAATTCAGCGTTTGGGAAGCTCCATTCCTCGGAGGCTTATCTTCGTATAGTCCCCTGTTGTTGTAGGTGCTTACATTCGTGGTATGACGGCCACTGTCGTCGTTGTTATCATATCATTCGTAGAGGTGCAGTAATCTTGTTGTGGCGGGGTTTGTAAAAAGATTAAACTGCTCAGTTGAAAGAGTTGTTGTTTCTATATATATGCCGAAAGGCAAGTTTCTGAGTTATTGTTTATACTTAGTTATTTTATGTTATTTATTTATGTTCACTGATTTTCTACGATGTATGACTCTTTGGGGTGCCCGGTAAGGCACCGATCACGGGCCGGGTTGGTCGTGACACTCCCTTGTGAAGTTTGGCGAGGGCCTACCCCTAGCCTAGCCAAAACCTACCCCCTCCTTGGTAGAAAAGTTGTCTTCTAGTATTGTTATAATGCCCAAAATACCCTAGCCCAAATCCCTTAGTACTTAGTAGAAGTTGTGAAGAACTTCTAAGGTTTCTTAGCCTCTGAGCGCATAACTTAGGAGCTAAACCTTGCTCAGCGCGACTTTATCTAGGATATTTTGGGCTTACCGAGGTAACTAATCCTAACCTCTTTTGAATTAGAGAATACATACTGTAGTAGTATTAGAATAAGTATTAAATACTTAGAAGAATATCACGTATAGAATTGAATCTACCACATAGAAGGGTTTAAAGAAGAATAATCAAATCAGACTTACATGGGACTGTTTTCACGATGAACTTATATAGCTCAGGGTAGGAAAATCTTGACTTTCCATAGAATTGTGAACCCTCTGCTTAGAATGACCTTGAGTAGTCTTTGATAGATGTCTGTGACTATTATAGGTGACTCTCTCTGCGCGACATATTGACTTGGCGGTGGTTTTTTGAGAAGGTATGTGATTCTTCCTAAAGCATGATATTTTACAATATATATAGTACGGTGACGCGTACGTGTTAACTGAATAATAACTACGGCAATGTCTTTGACTTAAGCCTGAATAATACTTACGGCAATGCCTGGCTTAAGCCCGAATAACACTTACTGCATGCCTCACGCTTAAGCCTGAATAATAAAGATCGAAAGCATTTCATAAGAATACTGAATCATTTTTAACAGAAGAGAACTAATTGGTTTTTAAACAGAAGCTTAAGAGTTATACTAGCTTTATGGGAAGTTAAGTATAACCACTTAATATAGATAAAAGAAACAGTTTGCATATGTGTTTATAACAGACTTATATTGAATTGTGAAAAAGAATAATAAGATGGTTTGATAAGTAGACATGATATGATGCTATGTGTGTTAGTGTCTTGTAACGTTTGTGTAAAAGAGTATTCTTGTTGTGCTTATGTTGTTAACGATAAGTTGTTAGGTTAGTGTAACATCACTCACCTCTTGACATATTAGGGGTTGTCGCCTCCGACGGGGTAGACTCGGCGATGCAGGACCATGATTCGAGAATACCTCATGCGGGTCCAAGGGACCTACGCGAGCTACGGAGTTCCAGTTAGTGTGTGGGGTTATACCTCACGCGGCCTATGTGGCGTGCGGACGACGAGTCGGGGCGATTTACGAGAGTAGCTACCACCGACGCGGGGTTATATACTATGCGGGCCTATGTGATTGGCCTATGCGACTACGGAGTCCGTGATTAGGCTTGCATGGTGATACTACGCAATGGCCTGCTGATCATTCGCGACCTAGAAAAGACACATTCTGATTTACCTATTCACGCTCTTGTTTGTGATGTGGCACTATGTGCGGTTTCCTTGGTTGTTTTATACATACTTGCAAAACTGCTTTAAAATGATATGTTTCATTTAAGTATTTCTGATTTCATATACTTAGTACTGTTATCGACCTCCTCCGGGCCGCGTTCATGCTGCAGTAAGAGGCGGCAGTCTTAGATCCACATTCTTAGGATCTCTACGTTGGTGTCGGGAGCTCCATCTTTTCCGAGGCTCTACTTTTGGGTATGATCTCACTGTTGTAGATAGTTTTATGATCGAGGTATGGCGGCCCCGTCCCGCCATAGTTGTATATTTCCTTAGGTGCAGAAGTCGTATTTATGCGATGTCGGATGTATCGCTAAACCATGTTTATATATATATCTTAAAAGCGATGTTTTCTCACATAAGCGTATGTCTTATTTTATAAAAGCTGTTTCATGTCTTGCTTTATATTTCCGATTACTCGATGTATGACTACTTGGGTGCCGGTAAGGCACTATCACGCCTAACCGGGCAGTCGTGACAAAAACACCCCCTTGGCCGAAACTTGCTAGTTTGAAGCCTAAAGTGTTCTTCACTTTTTGAAGTTGGATCTTGAAGAGGAGTTGGTTAGGAGCTTCTACGGGTTGCTTGGAGCAGATTGGAATGTAAGGAATAGGAGATAAACGTACTACGGATCGATTTTTAGTTGGGCTCTTTGAGGTAATGAACTTTGTCCTCTTTGTCAAGTTGGATATTATATATGTTGGAAGTATATAAATGAGTATGTGATACATTGAAGGAAGATGGAAAAGATTTGGACCTTGTTAAGTTGCTAAAATCGAGAAATTGGCATGCTAGCCATTAAAATGGTAAAAACATTACCTATTACCTGTTGACAGTTAATAACAAAGTTATTATAACTTATATAAAGATTGGAATATAAGTTGGAAGATTAAAGAAGTAATTCCGGCATGCTAGCTGAAAATTGGATAAGTTTGATTGTAGTAGTTGGCCAAGAACACCAACTAATGGACTGTATTTACATTGGACTGTTTTTACTTTGGACTAATGGACTGTTTTGTAATTGTGGGGCAGAATTTTACACGTCCAGTTAGGCGTGTAATCCCCTTTAGTATTGTTGTATTATTGCGCCTTAAATGTGGCATGTTGGTTATTGAATTTCGGGCCTTGAAAAAGGTGGAAAAGTACGTAAAAACAGGGGAAGTGCTACCCGATTTTCCGTAGAATAAGAGACCATATACTTAGAAATATTCTACGAAGAGATCTAGACGTTGATAGACGTATTTGATTATTATAGGTTGATATTCTACGCGCGGCATATTCGACTTGGCAAGTGGATTAGCCGAGGAGGTATGTTATTCTTCCTATCCTCTTGAACATGATTGTTGTGAAATATATAGTACGGTAGACGTACGTGTGTTAAATGAATTTGGTTTCACTTTGATGTCCTTGACTGGAGTTCTAAATGTTAAGAACCTTGAATTATTCTAAAAAGTTATGAATCATTATTCGGAAGGAAATTGATACTTGGTCTTTAAAAGAATAAAGTTCTCTTAATTTCATAAATGAGTGTGGTTGTCTTTGGTTGGTTTAAAACATAAAGTGTTATAATGGCTTTATGGGAAGTTAGTTATAGCGACTTTATGAAGATAAAAGAATGGCTTGATTATTCTAAAAGATAAGAGACTTGATTATTTTGAAAGTTAAGAGACTTGATTTTGAAAGTTAAGAGACTTGATTTTGAAAGCTAAGAGACTTGATTTTGAAAGTTAAGAGACTTGATTTTGAAAGCTAAGAGACTTGATTTTGAAAGTTAAGAGACTTGATCTTGAAAGATAAGAGACTTGACTTATAAACGACTTGATTTTGGGAAAGGAGAAGTAACTTGATTTAAAAGTATAGGTTACTTGTTTTGAAAAAAGTAAGTTACTTGAGTTTAAAAGAGTAAGTAACTTGTTTTTAAATATTGAACTTGTCTTGATTGGAAAAGTATAAGTGACTTGATTTTAAAAGGTGTGAGTGCCTTGATCTTAAAAGAGTGAGTTACTTGGGTTTTAAAAGTATACTTGATGTTGTTTTAAAAGTGTAAGCCACTTGGTTTAAAAAGTATAAAGTACTTGATTTAAACATGAAAGTGTCTTGATACTACGGGTATTAGTATCGTGTGGTTTTTTACGTAAAAAGGGATCTTTTTAAGAGAATTGAAGTATGTAGTACTTTGGGGTTAAAACCCGGATTGTTGGCATAAAATGAAAGTCTAAGAGTATGTTAAACTTGTCTATGCTAGTTGTGATAGCCTTTGTTGTGCAAGTGTTGTATTTCTACGCTCTGGCGTCTCTCGATGGGCGGTTATCTTGTTGTTTACTTGGACATACCGATCTTTGCCGATGGTCCACGGGTATGCTTCCACTATGATTGTTATCGTGTTATTTACTTGGACATACTGACACGTTGGGTGGCCCACGGGTATGCTTCCATTGTTATTGTTATTCCATGGACTAGCTCTCCATGAGGTTGATGATTTGGCGTGATCAGTAGCTAGCCCCGTGATTGCCGGTCGATTCTTGATCAGTGGATCACAGTAGTTGGCTTTCGTATTTGCCGCCGATTTTATAGTATAGTTAGTACGGTAGGCTCTGGTAGATGGCTTCCGTACTTGCCCCGGTCATATCTCGTGGCGGCAGTCAATCCTGGTAGCTTTCGTACTTGCCGATCGATTGATAGCCGGATCTCGTAGCTATGCCTTCGCATTTGCCCCGCCGATTTATGACGCAGCCGATCCGTAGTTAGCTTTCCTACTTGGCCCGTACGGTTTTTATGACACAGGTGGGACCTGGTGTTCATGTGTACATTTTGGTGTTATATTATATCATAGACTGCCAGCAGTGAGGAAGGAATTCCACGGGCATGATTGATATTGTGGGCGTGAGACTCATGGTTATATTTGAGTGATGACTTTGAGGGCGTGAGTCCCTGACTTGACATGACTGCTTATATATTGTGTACTGTAGTTTGGTTATCATACATGTCTCCTGTTTTATATAGACTGTTATGATTTCATTACAGTATTTTCAGTTTCACATACTTGGTACCTGTTGTTGACTGTCGATTTTGACCCGTTTTTCGTATATTTGTTGCAATTTTATGTGTTTTAAGACACCGCATTTTAATCGTTATTTTGCATATTTTTACCTAATATTCTGTGTTTTATTATTCACAAAATGGCATTTCATCTTAAATTAAGCATTATGTCTTTGTTAATATTATGTTTCTATTATTATTATGTTTGCATCTCTTTAAATAATTAATTGGCATCCCGTTTTTACTTTTAATTAGGCATTAAACATTTCTTAAATATCGTTTTATTATTATTATTATTATTGCATCGGCATTTGCATTTTAATAATCTTGCATCTTTTTAAATAATTTTATTTTTAAATAATTAACCCGCTTTGCATTTTGTCAAACCAGTCCAGTCCAAGACACAATTTGAATCAGTCCAATCCAACACCATTTTTTTAATTTCATCCAAACAATACCACACTTTTATTTTCCCCCCTAAAATAAAAACCCCCTTTTTATTCCCCCCCCCCCCCCCCCCAAATACCAAACCCTAATCCTACCCTATTTAATAAATACTACCCCCTCTTTCTTAAAAAAAAAAAGAGGACAGCCGCACACTCCATCATAATCTCACCCCCCTCTCAACATCATCTCCCTCACCCTCTCACCCCTGCCCTCTCCCTCACTCTCCCGTCGACCACCCTTTCCCCTGTCCCCTCAATCACTCGCCCACTGCCCAGACACCACGCACCCCCGTCACCCCCATTCTCGGCGAAATCCAGCCCTCATTTACCACAACACCCGAACCTCACCACTGTCAACTCCGCCATCACCGGCGAACCACCACACCATCGAACCCACACACACGCATTCCTGCAACCCCATCGCCGGAGCTTGAAGCTCCGGCGAACCATCAAACCACTACCCGTCAACCCCACACCCCATTCCCGTTCACCGCGACCCACTCCTTCACCACTCTCTTGTCACCGCCACCGCTCCTCCTTTTGCACTGTTGTTACTGTCGGAAAAAATGGTTAAATTCTGACGACTCTTTTGTTCAGTTTTATTTTTTTGCAGTGATATATTTGTTGGTTATGGACTGATCTGATTTCTTTTCTATTTGGGTATCTCGCCGGAGTTGTTCGGAGTTTTAACAACTCCGGCGACCTCTCGTTGACTCTACTGTTGGTATATATGTTTGCTTTTGTTTGTTGGACTGATTTTCATTTATTTTGGTAACTGGCCGGAGTTTAAAATTTCGGCGACCTTTTATCGGTTTATTTTATGTTAGGAATCGATTGTTGGTTGTTCTGATGATATTCTGGACTTTGGCGGTCGACTGGTTACTGTTTCTGCCGTTTCCACTGTTCATGGACCATTTTGTCTGTTGTGATGTTGTTGCATTGCTACTGTTTTGTTTTTCCCGACTGATTTATCGGACTGGTTTCGACAAGTTGCTTTTATTTTATTAAACTGAAGGAACATATTTTTGCATTTGAATATTGGGTATTTTACTGATTTTTGAACAAGATGTTATACTTGTTTGGCCGATGAAAAAGTTATCCGTCGATTTTTTAGGCCTCCACAGTTGCAAAGACGGAAAATAAAATAAATGAAGCTTTCTGGGCGTTGATGATTTCTTCTACTTACACAGGATAACCAACATGCGCTGGCAGGGCGAATTCTCGCAGCCGCACTTGTTTAGGATGTCCCGCGTTATTTTTATATATCTGAGCCCTCCGTGTTTAAAACTATTACTGTTTTGGCGCAGATCTGAAGGTTTTATTTATTTTATTGCTTTTAACAATATTGGCCGATGAAGGAATCTCCGTCTGATTTCCAAGGCCTCCTCTGTGCAAAAGACGGATTTATTTATTTTTGGCTTTACTTATTAATTCTTGTCATTGCATTAAAATTATTTATTCTATTACTAACACTTTTACTAAGTGTTTATGCAGGTACCCGGAGATCATCTTGTGCAGAAGGCCTAAAAAAGACTAAAAGATATCCCGGAATTTTATTTTTATGTCACATTTAATTTTAGTTTTATTATTCTGTATTGCAGTTTATTTTAATTATAAATTATGAAAAATGCTTAGAATAGGTAGAATAAAAAGGACAATAAATAATTAACCTAGGTTTGAACGAATAACCGCAAGTTAGCGGATCTTAAAGGATGCCTAACCCCTTCCCTTTAGGATAATAAAGAACACTGATTCAGAATCTCATTAATTTCGTAGACCATTAAACGGAGACTAATTACAGTATTTTTATTGCAATAAATCAAGTGTCCTAATTCACTTAAATAATTAGGTGGCGACTCCTTAAAAACGGCGTTATTGCTCCATCCAGGGAACCGCGCCAAAGAGCAACATTGCGGATACCGTTCAGACCCCGATGTCAAAAACGGGCGCGACAACATGGAGACTCTGCTGGGGAGCTGTTGACAGTCAATTTTGACCCATTTTTCATATATTTATTGCAATTTTATGTGTTTTAGGACACCACATTTTAATCAGCATTTTTACATTTTTTTATCTTTTTATTTTAAATTAAGCATTATGTATTTGTTAATATTATGTTTCTATTGTTATTACACCGTCGTTTATTTTAATAATATTTGCATCTCTTTAAATAATTAATTAACATCCCGTTGTAATTTTTAATCAGGCATTAAACATTTGCTAAAATATTGTATTTTATTATTATTGCGTCGGCATTTGCATTTTTTATAATTTTGCAGCTTTTTAAATAATTTTTCTTTTAAATAATTAACCCGTCTTGCATTTTGTCAAACCAGTCCAGTCCAAGACATAATTTGAATCAGTCCAATTCAACACCATTTTTTTTTAATTTAATCCAAACACTCTCTTTTATTTTTTCCCCCTAAAATAAAATACCACTTTTCATCTCCCCCCCCCCCCCCAATACCAAACCCTAAAAACCTACCCTATATAATAAACATTACCCCCCCCCCTTTTATTAAAAGGAGGGGGGCAACCCACATAACAACTTCAACCGACCCATGCCCCTCACTCGTCACCTCTCACATCTGCTTTCTCTTTTCCCACTCCATCTCTGAAACTTTCAGGCTCCATGTACGTTTTCAGCAGATTTTTGTTACTAAAGCTTCAAGCTTGGCCATTAGAAAATGAGGGGGTAGCCCAACAAAAATCAGCCGCAGCAGCCCACTCCCTTTTCCCGTTACCGGTGAAACCGCCGGCGAATCTCACCCAATTCCCGTCGAACCCCATCGCCCTCACCGCCGACCACCATCGCTCGAACACCCACCGCCTGCCGTCACCCTTATACCGCTTAACCGTCGACCCGACTTATCTTCGCCGCTCCGCCGCCATCGCTCGGCGAGCTTCAAGCTCCGATGAACTGAGAAGTCTCAGCGAGCACCACCACCACCGCTACCCCAGTAAACTCGCGTCGCGCCGCCGCTTCGCCGTGACCAGAATCGTGGAGACGGCGGTCTTTTCTCTTTTGTTGCTATTACATATTGTGACGTTTGATTATTGTTGGCTGTTGCTGGTGGATGGTTTGATTTTTCTGATTTTTGGTATGTTGTTGGTGTTGGTTGGACTGATTTTGCATTGTGCATATCACCGGAGCTCTAAAAAACTCTGGCGACCTGTGTTGGTCTTATTTTGTGGTTATCTATAGTCGTGATTTTTGTCGGACTGATTTCACTGATTTTACATTCGCCCGGAGTTCTTGAAAAACTCCGGCGATGTTCTGAGATTTCCGGCGATTTCGTTGGCTACTGTTTTGATTATATCTCGGCAGTGTTTTATTGTTATTTCCGGCAAACGCTGGTAGTTGCTGCTACTGTTTACTGTTTTTGGACTGGCTTTTCTGATTTTTGGCTACCCGCCGGGGTTTGAAAACTGCGGCGATGTTCTAAGAATTCCAGCGTGTTCGCTGTGTCGCGGTTGTTGTTTCTACTGTTTTCATAATATTTCGGGCAGATTTTGATAATTTTGCCCCTTTGATTTATTTTTATTAAACTGATTTAGAACAAATACTACATTGTTGGTATTTTACTGATTTGAACAAGATGCTACACTTGTTTGGCCGAGGAAAAAGTTATCCGTCGATTTTTGAGGCCTCCACAGTTGCAAAGACGGAAAATAAAATAAATGAAGCTTTCTGGGCGTTGATAATTTCTTCTACTTACACAGGATAACCAACGTACGTGGCGGCGAATTCGCACCGCACTTGTTTAGGATGTCCCACTTTATTTTTATATATATCTGAGCCCTCCGTGTTTAAAACTATTACTGTTTTGGCGCGGATCTGAAGGTTTTATTTATTTTATTGCTTTTAACAATACTGGCCGATGAAGGAATCTCCGTCTGATTTCCAAGGCCTCATCTGTGCAAAAGACGGATTTATTTATTTTGCTTTACTTATTAATTCTTGTCATTGCTTTAAAATTATTTATTTTACTATTAACACTTTTACTAAGTGTTTATGCAGGTACCCGGAGATCATCGCCTAAAAAGGGCTAAAAGATGTCCCAGAGTTTTATTTTATGTCGCATTTAATTTTAGTTTTATTATTCTGTATTGCACTTTATTTTAATTATAAATTATGAAAAATGCTTAGAATATGTAGAATAAAAAAAAACAATAATTAATTAACTTAGGTTTGAACGAATAACCGCAAGTTAGCGGATCTTAAAGGATGCCTAACCTCTTCCCTTTACGATAATAAAGAACCCTGATTCAGAATCTCATTAATTTCGCAGACCATTAAATGGAGATTAATTGCAGTATTTTTATTGCAATAAATCAAGTGTCCTAATTCACTTAAATAATTAGGTGGCGACTCCTCAAAATCAGCATTATTGCTCCATCCATGGAACCGCGCCAAAGAGCAACGTTGCGGATACCGCTCGCATAACCCGAGGTCAAAACTAGCGACAAAGATGGCGACTCCACTGGGGATATCAGGTTCTTGATCATAGCAAACCCAGGTTAATTAAATATTGCGCCTTATTTTGCTTTTATATTTATTGTAAATGTTTTATATTGTTTGCTTTTATTTTGTAATTAACTACTTTAATTGCTACATTATTTTTGCTTTCCTTAAATTGTCATTCCGCTCATATTTCCTCCATTCTGGAAAATTGACACTATCACACACTACACGCGAGGTGTGCTTAGCACACCCGCAAATTTCATTAAAATACCCAAATTTAGGAGAGTTGGCATTTTACGCGGAGAATCCGGTCCAACCGGTGGCCGCGTAGCCTTCTCACTCGAGTAGTCCGCTCGGAAACTTTGCGTCTAGTCAACCAAATCTTAGCAAAATTAGGATAGAGCTATACCACTTTTTTTTTAAGTCATGCAAGCATACATCTTAGGTGGATCGGACCTTGGTATCGTCTCCACAATTAGGGAATCCACCAAATTGTCGTTGGGTTTCACAACCCGTCGACCAATAAGCATATATGTGTAGCGTGATAATGATAGACGGATCCAAGCCTGGTCATGACACGCCAAAATTGAAAAAAGTGCACCGTCATTTGGTCGCCATTTCCAACAAAACATTGCAGTTTAACGGCTTGGACTTATTTATCATAATCTCGCATATTTGGCGTTTAGGCTCACCTCTGGAATAAGGGAGGTCCCAAGCATATTAGGGCACGCGCTTGATTTGCATGTTTTTTGTTTACTATTGTTTGTCGCTAGCAACCTGTACATATTATTTAATGCAATAATTACCCTTTTGTGATTCCGGGTTCGAGCATTTGCATTTTTGCACTTTTGCTGTCACATTGCAATCGTGACTTCATCACAGAATCACTCTTGAATAGCGCGACTTGGACTTTGTGAAGCATCAACCACCAGTCCGGTCGAACCAATCAGGGGAGTCTTTGACTATATTGTCACACCTTTGCATTTTTATTATTTTTGTCATTTTCCTACTCACCTATTTCTCATATTTTTTGCAGGAAGGTCGTCCTCGCAAACAACGAGGGCGTTCGGAAAAAGAAAAAAAAATCATCACAAGAATGAGCGGGAGTTATGTTGACTAATAGAAGTCAGTTTATACCAGATTCAACGAGACATCGCTCTCAATTCTTCTTTACTTTGTATTTTTATTCATATTTGCAAATTCAATTAATATGTTTAGCGTTGATTGCATAGTTCTTTCATATCATGCATTTTACAGCATAATCATTCCGAACTACGCGTGTCTGATTCTCACCACACGGTGTGATACGTAGGCAACTCATTTTGGGTTCGACACCACAAAAATAAAAACCACAAAAAAAGAGCGCATTTCTCACTCATGCATCTCATGCATCTCATTCATCATGTTTTCGGGCATTCATTTTACTTTGCATTCGTCGACAATGGACAATCATTTCTTTTGCACAGCTTTATATTGCTATCCTTTCATTGATAATTTTTTTCCAAGCATACATTTTATAACATATTTGAATGAACTACAGCACTTTGATTCCCTACGGATACGAGGTACTCTATTCGTTCGCACTTTTATTCAAAAAATAAAAATAAAATTGTTCATAAATACAAAAAAAAAAATGTTATTCAAAAATACAAAAACATTCTTTAAGTATTATTGTTTGACTTTGTTGATACCAACACAGTTACAAGTGTGCATAAAAAAAACAGTATGAGTTGACTTTGTGGTAAACCATAAATTCTTTTGGTACCTCTTATTCACACCTGTAAATGACATTGTCTTGCGTGTTTCCAAGATAAGGACGAAACCAACCTCATCGTTTCATATGCATTGTGTGGTGAGTGTTTGAATAAGTTCAATTGCATTGCATTGTGATCTAGAACTTGGCCTGAATGTTTGTTGAGGCGAAATCCTGATGAACACTCGGTGTAGGAAATGATCGTAGGCTTTTTTTGACCCGTTTGAGCCTTTTCAGCCTACCAAATAACATTATCCCTAGTACACCCCTTTGAGCCTAAAACCTATTTTTTGACAACCACATATTACACCCATACCCTTTCTGAATGTGTACGCACTATCCCTCTCTTGGCCCGACCTCCTTGAGTGCTTTAGAAATGTGCAAGTGACTGACAAAATTCTAGCTGAAGTTTTCAAAGACGAAAGTTGTCAAAGTCCAAAAGGAAAAAGAAAACAAAAGCAAAGACGATTTCACATAAAGAGGAAATCAAAAGCGCCGATAATAAAAAAAAAGGAATATATAGCCCCGAAAAAAAAAGGAGCTCCAAATGAAAGATTCAAAAGAAGTCAGTACAGAAAAACTGGGACAAAAAGAAAGCAAGTCAGCATCAAAACGCACAAATATCAAGCTCGGATGTAGTCCAACTCTCGAGGAATGATTAGTCACTTTTACCCAAATGATATTCATTTCTTTCCCCAAGCCTACATTACAAGCCCGTGACAAGCCCTACATGATCTTATACTGAGGGTTCTCACATTAGTGGATACTTACATGACGGCCAAGCCTATGGTATCACAATTGCATGCATTGAACATCTTTTTTAGTGTGAGCGTACTTCTCTAATCGTCCCAAAATTCAAAATACTGAAATATATGTGTGAAATGGGACTTTCTTTCAGTGAGGTAATTTAAAACGTGAGATTACGTGTAGTTCGAAAACCTGGATGCGAGCAGGTGTGTCGACACTCACGTATGTCTGAGGTACTATCTGAAGCTGTGTGAATTACACCAGAGTCAATCTCGGTTAGACTGAAAACAATAAAAGAATATCCTTATGCACAATACTAATTTTTGGTATCAACTGAAGTCAGAACGTAATGTTGTCTTCCATTTTTTTTTCAGAAAAAAACAACGAAATCATAAAAAAAATCCATATTTTGCATCACGAACTACGTCTTGACCTGATTCCCTCAGCGGGATATGTAGGCGGCCACATCGGCTTCGGTCCCGCATCATTTTAAAATCATAAAAAAATTCTTATTTTGCATCACGAACTACGTCTTGACCTGATTCCCTCGGCGGGATACGTAGGCGGCCACATCGGCTTCGGTCCCACATCATTTTAAAATCATAAAAAATTCTTATTTTGCAGCATGAACTACGTCTTGATCTGATTCCCTCGGCGGGATACGTAGACAGCCACATCGGCTTCGGTCACACCGTTAGAAATATTTCTCCCTTGTTTTGCACAGGACTCGATTTTGTCCATTGGAGAGTTTAGCATCCTCATATATTTTGCATCCATGACTACCTACACATGACTGGACATATTTTGAGGGTTGCATTCTCATCTACTCAATTGTACATTGTCCATATTCTCGCATTAGGTTTTCATTCATGATTGGAAAAAAAAAAAAAAATTGCTTATCTGATCGCCTTGATAGCGTCAAGATTCAACCTTACCCAGTTGAAAGTTCAACATCTTCATTAACACAAACTGGGACATTTTAAGGATTCACTGCAAGAAAATGGCAATAGACAGGAAAAAAGCAGGCCAACTAGGTCTTCAGTGCAAACCAAGAATGCAAGCGTCAAGAGCCAAAGCTACAGAGTCGACGCTAATCAACCATTCCTTTCCTAAAACTCACTAAGTTTTCTTTGAGTGCAGGATCTCCATATCAACTGTTATACCCCGTATTTCCTGAGTATGTACGTGAGGGCGTACATACAAAAGTTTAAGCCTTAAGTTAGGCAAGGGACGAAAATTTGTGCACAACCCACGAAAAGAATTGTTTTCCGACGAAACGTTTTCCAAACCTTGCGAAGGGAAAATTACGGTTGCGACATTTATAATTTTTGCGGATTTTTCCGAGAGATAAAATATTTTGGACCAACGAGAGGGCGACACTTGTCACCCTCAAGTGGACGACATTGTGGGCAACTCTTGGCGTTTTTTTTGGTCAAGGATTAGGTAGGATATTTTGTGATATTTGTGGAGTAGATGGATAAGGTACACATGGGTAAATCTACACCCTCCACTTGCCCTCCACTTGCCTTAATCTTGGCCCTTGAAAGTCCTATAAATACCCCCCTAAGTTGGAAGAATTCTTCATCCACAAATATTTTCCAAGTCTTGAAAACTCCCTTCTCCCCTAGTGAGCTTTTCATCCAAGCCCTCCCCCCCCCCCCTAGTAAGCTAGCCGAAACACCCCCCTCCCTTTTGTTAGAAAAATACTCTCCAAGTATTGTTACTATTTCCAAATACCTTAGCCAATCCCTTGTAGTATTTCCAAAGTCACCTCTATACTTAGAGCCCGAAAAATACTACTATACTTCCATTTAGTCACTAAACGAAACCCTAGGAGAAACTTCATAGTTGGTTGAAGTAGTAAGTAGAAGTTGTGTAGAAACTTCTAAGGGTTTCTTGGAGCGGATTGGAGCGCATGACAGAGCTAAACCTTGCTCAGATCGACTTATATCTTGGATAATTTTGGGCTTATCGAGGTAAATAATAATCCTATCATTCTATTGTAATTGGAGATTACATACTGTAGTAGTATAGAAATAAGTATAAGATACATAGAAGGATATTAAAGAATAGAATTGAACTGAAATCACATCAGAAGAATATAAATGAAGAATTGAATCAGATTTACATGTGTATTTACGTGAGACTTGAGTAGTTTGACGTAGGGAAATGCCGCCCAATTTTCCGTAGAATTAAGAACCTTCGCTTAGAATATCCTACAGAGTAGTCTAGACGTTGATAGACGATTTGACTATTATGGGTTGATACTCTGCGCGACATACCGACTTGGCGGTGGATTTCGCCGGAAGGTATGTGATTCTTCCTATCCTCGAGCATGATATTTTAAATATATATATATAGTACTAGACGTCACGTGTGTTAACCGAACATGGTTTTACTTGACGCCTTTTGACTTGAGTCTAAATAATAAAGAATCTTGAAGTATTTCAAAAGAATTATGAATCATTTTTAAAGAAGAGTAATACTTGGTTTTAAACAAAAGATTAAGAGTTATACTAGCTTTATGGGAAGTTAGGTATAACAACTTAAGAAAGATAAAAGGAACGGTTTACTTATGTGTTATGAAAGACTTGTATTGATTTCTGGAAAGTATAGTAAGATGGTTTGTTGATTAGACATACTATGATGCTATGTGTGTTAGTATCTTGTAACGCTTGTGTAAAGAGGTTATTCTTATGGTGCTTATGTTGTTTAACGATAAGCGCTATGTTAGTATTATCTCACTCACCTCTTGACATGAGATACCGGGGTTGTCGCTCGACGCGAGGTACACCTCATGCGGTCAGGTGACTATGATTCGAGAATACCTCATGCGGTCCGGGGACCTATGCGAGCTACGGAGTTCCGTGTTAGCGCGGGATTACCTCACGCGGTCTATGTGGGCTACGCGACTACGAGAGTCCGGGGCGATGCCGGCGAGTAGCTACCCTCGATGCAGGAATACCTCACGCGCCTAGGTGTCCTACGCGATCGCGGAGTCCAGGATTAGGCATGCATAATGATACTATGGGCGATTGGCCTTGCTTCGATCATTCGCAGCCTAGAAAAGACCTGTTACAGTTTATCTATTGTTGCTCTTGTTTGTGATGTGGCACCATGTGCGGTTACATTGATTGTTTCGAACATATTTGTAAAATTGGTTTTAAAATGATATGATTTCATTTAAGTACTTTACAGTTTCACATACTTGGTACCTGTTGTATCGACTTTCTGGCCGCGTTCATGCCGCAGGGAAAGGTGTGCTAGATCCGCATCCTTAGGATCTTTACTTTGGTGTCAGGAGCTCCATCTTCTCCGGAGGCTCGACTTTTGGGTATGACCTCCCTGTTGTTGTAGATAGTTTTGTACATTCATGGTATAGCGGGGCCCTGTCCCGCCATAGTTGTTTACTTCCTGTAGTTCAGAGTCCTATTGCATACTGGGATGTAATCGCGGACTTGGTTTATATATATATGCCGAAAGGCAACTTTTTCTCAGATAAACTGTGTCTCATTTTACATTTGTTACATGTCTTGTTTTTATATTCCGCTGATTACTCTGATGTATGACTACTTGGGTGCCCGGGTAAGGCACCAGTCACGGGCCCCGGAACGGGTCGTGACAAAAGTGGTATCAGAGCGCTTAATCCTCTGGCGTGTCTACAGCATCGTATCTAGTAGAGTCTTGATTATCGCTGTTGTGCACCACACCAATAATCGTGAGGCTATAGGATATTTAGGATTGGTTTCATTCTTCTCACTCGAGATCGTGCCTTAGAGCCGTGTTATAAGTCGACCCTCTAACGTATTCCTTTCTCAGACGCTATGCCTCCACGTAGGCAACCTGTGCCCGGCGGCAAGGCACCGAGGAGCCGCTAGTAGGACACCGAGAGTCACGAGGCTCGTGCCCGCCTATACCCGAGGCGATACTCGGACGGCGAGTTCCACGACGCCGCCGCCCCAAAGCAGGTTTAGAGCCGCAGCAGTGGGTCGATGAGACCACAAGACTGCACCTCCACCCCACACCGGAGCATTGAGACGGGTTACAGAGAGATGGCCCGCCATCGCCGTGATCGCGGGCGCATACGAGATAGGTTGACGCAGCAGCCTGGGCCCAAAGAAGCACTGTGGTTCACCCGAGATCGGACGCTGAGGCTACGGATTTTTGAGTCAGAGCTCGCCAGAGTTCTACGTCGAGGCCCGAGGATGATCCGCAGGTTCATCCGCCGGGCCATGAGGATCATGCGAGTGATCAAGGCTTCGAGACCGAGTCCGTGATTTTCGCCAGACGGCCGCGTGATACCGCAGCCGATTGGTTTGATTCGCGAGCTATCCCGAGGAGAGCACGCGCCTCCAACAAGATGGGACGAAGTTCTCCGAGGCATTTCACTCACTTCTTGCCTCCGCAGATGAGAGGGCACGCCGACAAGTTTTGATGCCGAGGCAGAGGCGCACGCCAGGAGTACAACGCCGAGTTCGATTCGTTGCTCGATATGTCCTCGCGCGCTAGTAGCATATGGAGGATGTGGTGCATCGCCACGCCACCGCTAGACGATTATATGGCCGAGTCTTGCGCGTGTAGCTCTTCACCAGAATGGACATTACCCGCACGCAGCTCACGACTTGACGCGGCGAGCGTAGAGGCCGACGGGTTGACAGACAGCAGCAGAAAAAGGCCAGGACGGCAGGGTCTTTTGGTAGCTCTCGGGGTGGACGACCTCAGTAGCAGTCTAGATTTGCACCACAGCCAGCTCAGAGCACTTCTACACCGTCTTCAAGATGACCAGGCCCCGTGACTTCGGACGCCCGTAGCAGAGGTGCTAACCGACGGACCACCTCAGCCGGTGGCCGATGCGGTAGATCCCATTACGGGAATTGTGGTACTTCTCCGAGAGTTTGTTTCAGTTGCGGCCAGCAGGGTCACTTTGCGAGCCCGTCCACTGGCGGCGCGCAGAGGGTAGTGGTCACCACTGGTCTTTCGCCGGTCTTCTTCATCTCCTACAATTACTCGCCCCGAGGCGTGGTACTGGGCCGCAGGTCGCGCAGGTCGTGGCGCGGTCTCAGCCTAGCGGTCCTCGTAATCAAGCATTTATGCCTTGTCCAACTAGCAGACCGTGAGGCGCCGCTCGATGTCGCCACGTACTTTATCGGGCCGTCAGTGATGTATGCCTTGATAGATCCGGTTCTACTCCCCATATATCTCCCTTATTGCTAGTAGGATGGATAGAGCCCGTGTCCATAGACCCTTTCGAGGTAGCTACGCCAAATGGGTGATTCGGTAGCTCGGCTACGGTATATAGAGCTTGCCCGAGGACTTTATGCAATGCCGACTCCTAGCCGACTTGATAGAGTTGGACATGACCGATTTCGATGTGATCACGGGCATGGATTGGTTAGCTTCGCTACGCCAATGTAGATCGCAGGAGAGAGTGGTACGGTTCCGCTTTCGGGAGCCGTTATCGAGCGAGGGAACACCGTGTCGCCGGTGGTAGGTTTATTTCCTACCTCAAGGCCGTGAAGATGGTGCGCAGGCGGTATATCTACCATCTCATTCGTGTTTGATACCGAGGCCGTGGTACCAGATTTTCACCGGCCCAGAGTCGAGAGTTCCCGATGTGTTTCCGCACGACCCTCGTATCCTCGCGAGGGAGATAGAGTTTTGTATCGATGTGTTGCAGACACTTACTTATTTCCATTCCGCCATACGTAATGGCACCGCCGAGTTGAGAGAGTCAAGGACCAGTGAGAGATTTCTTTGGAGAAGCGGCTTCATCAGCCTAGTGTTTCTCCTCGGGAGCGCCAGATTGTTCGCGAGAAGAAGGACGGACGCCGCGCACGCTGTTGATTACGTGCACCAACAAGGTGACCATTAAGAACGATACCCCTTCCCGTGATTGATGATTTGTTCGACCGGTTGCAGGTGCGAGATGTTTCTCCAAGATTGATCCGCGATCGCTATCATCAAAGTGCGAGTTAGAGAGGCGGATATCCCTAGGATCGCATTCCTGACCAGACGCACTATGAGTTCAGGGTTATGTCTTTCGGATTGACCAATGCTCCGGCGGTATTCATAGATTTGATGAACCGAGTGTTCAAGCCATTTTTGGACACGTTTGTGATAGTGTTCATTGATGACATCTTGGTTTATTCCCGCCAGAGCGCGAGCACGCGAGCATTTGGCGACCGTACGAGTTCTCCAGACCAGCAGCTTATACGCCAAGTTTTCCAAATGTGAGTTTTGGTTGGCTTCGTGGCATTTCTTGGGCATATTGTAGGGCTGATGGTATTCGGTGGATACGCCAAGATCGAGGCAACAGACTGGCCTAGACCTACTACTCCGGCAGAGGTGCGCAGCTTTGGGCCTCGCAGTTATTATCGGCGGTTCGTGGAGAAGTTTGCTTTATCTCTCGCACCATTGACTAGGCCGACTCGTAAGCACTAAGTTTCGATGGATCGATGCTTGGAGCGTGGTTTCCGCCATCGGCGAGAGATCGACGACCGCCCCGCTTCTTACTCTTCCGCAGGTCCATGGCTATGTCGTGTATTGTGATGTGTCAGGCATCGGGCTTGGATGTGTGTTGATGCAGCAGGGCAAGGTTATAGCATACGCATCCCGACAACTTAAGAAACATGAGAGGAACTACCCCACCCATGATTGGAGTCGCGGTGATTCACGCCAAGATCCGAGGCACTATTTGTATGGGGTTCATGTGGATATTTATACAGACCACAAGAGCCTCCAGTATATCTTCAGCCAAAGGGAGCTGAACTTATGACAGAGACGGTGGTTAGAGTTACTCAAGGATTACGATGTCGATATCCTGTACCACCCGGGGAAGGCCAATGTTGTGGCAGATGCCCTTAGTCGTAGGTCGATGGGTAGCCTATCAGATGCGCAGAGAGGAGGGGCATGGTTCGCAATTTACATCGCTTAGCGAGCCTCGAGTCCGATTGATTGATTACGATAGCAATGGGGTTCGAGTTCGAGAGGTTGTCGAGTCTTCCATCGCCGGCGAGGTGAAGAGGCAACAGCTGAGGATCCGTTTTGACGCTGCATCGCGATACGCCTTCGTGAGGAAGGGTCCTTGAGGTAGCACCACGGGTGCTAAGGTTTGAGGGCGTGTTGTGTATTCCGGATATTGCGTGACTTCTGCACAGTGTTCTGGGGAAGCACACAGCTGCGTTACTCTATCCATCCGGTCGACCAAGATGTACCACGACCTCGGATCCGTATGGTGGGATGGCTTGAAGACGACGTTGCGAGTTTGTGGCTCGCCCGTGTTGTCGCAGTGAAGGTAGAGCACCGCAGGCCCGTGGTTTGTTGCGACGATAGAGATCCCGACCGGAAGTGGGAGGTGATCAACATGGACTTTATCACGTGATTACCTCGCACTCGAGGAAGCATGATTCTATCCGGTTATCGCCGACAGTCGACGAAATCAGCCCACTTTCTTCCCGTCAGACGACTTTTTCTACCGAGGATTATGCCGACTTTACATCCGAGATCGCCGATCGCATGGGTCCCTATTTCTATCATATCGCATGCAGGAGCCCGGGCTACGCTAACTTCAAGGTCTTTCCGTAGGTTTAGGACGCAGTGAGCTCGAGCATCGCATTCCATCCTCGCATGCACGGACAGCAGAGCGCACTATCCGCACTCTCGAGGATATGTCGCGAGCCCGTGTTATTGACTTCGTGGGTAGCCGAGGATCATTTGCCTCTAGTTGAGCTCATGATAATAATAGCTACCACTCCAAAGATTCGATGGCGCCATGAGGCCTTGTATGGAGGAAGTGCAGATCGCCGATAGGCTGGTTTGACGTGGGCGAGGTGCGATTAAGGACCGCACTGTTCACAGCGATGGATAAGGTAAAGCTTATCCAGAGCGTTCTCGACAAACCGTAGTCGATGGTCGATGCAGATCATCGCCCCGGCATCCGGAGTTCGAGGTTGATGATTGGGTTTTCTCGGCGTGTCACCCATGGCGGTGATGAGATTCGGAAGAAGGGAAACTCACCAAGGTACATCGGCGTATCGATTGTCCGCAGGTAGGCAAGGTTGCCTATGAGTTGATCTGCCGTCCGATCTTGAGGCGCAGCATCCGTTTTTCATGTTTATGCCGGCGAGATGTATCGGATCCATCTAGGTACACCCGATTGACGATGTCCAGTGACCGAGGGGTTATCGTATGGCGAGATTCCCATAGCGATAATCGATCGTCGTTAGGCGTCTGACCGCGACGTGGCTTCCACAAAGTCTTGTGGCGAACGAGCTCGTGGAGGAGATGACGTGGGAAGTCAAGAGGACATGAGGCGTAAGTATCTCACCTATTCCCACACCTCCGTGTAACTCACTTTCCTACTTGTAAATTTTCATTGACATATTTGCTTAAGTGTTGTATTGTGGCCATGTGTGGCATTTGCAAACTGTTTAAGTTATGAGGAACTTTATCGTTATATGTCTTGGGAAGGAACATTCGGGACGAATGTTTCTAAGGAGGGGAGAATGTTATACCCCGTATTTCCTGAGTATGTACGTGAGGGCGTACGTACAAAACTTTAAGCCTTAAGTTAGGCAAGGGACGAAAATTTGTGCACAACCCACGAAAAGAATTGTTTTCAGACGAAACGTTTTCCAAACCTTGCGAAGGGAAAATTACGGTTGCGACATTTATAATTTTTGCGGATTTTTCCGAGAGATAAAATATTTTGGACCAACGAGAGGGCGACACTTGTCACCCTCAAGTGGACGACATTGTGGGCAACTCTTGGCGTTTTTTTTGGTCAAGGATTAGGTAGGATATTTTGTGATATTTGTGGAGTAGATGGATAAGGTACACATGGGTAAATCTACACCCTCCACTTGCCTTAATCTTGGCCCTTGAAAGTCCTATAAATACCCCCCTAAGTTGGAAGAATTCTTCATCCACAAATATTTTCCAAGTCTTGAAAACTCCCTTCTCCCCTAGTGAGCTTTTCGTCCAAGCCCTTTCCCCTCCCCCCTAGTAAGCTAGCCGAAACACCCCCCCCATTTGTTAGAAAAATACTCTCCAAGTATTGTTACTATTCTCAAATACCTTAGTCAATCCCTTGTAGTATTTCCAAAGTCACCTCTATACTTAGAGCCCGGAAAATACTACTATACTTCCATTTAGTCACTAAACGAAACCTCAGGAGAAACTTCAGTTGGTTGAAGTAGTAAGTAGAAGTTGTGTAGAAACTTCTAAGGGTTTCTTGGAGCGGATTGGAGCGCATGACAGAGCTAAACCTTGCTCAGATCGACTTATATCTTGGATAATTTTGGGCTTATCGAGGTAAATAATAATCCTATCATTCTATCAGAATTGGAGATTACATAATGTAGTAGTATAGAAATAAGTATAAGATACATAGAAGGATATTAAAGAATAGAATTGAATCAAATCACATCGAAGAATATAAATGAAGAATTGAATCAGATTTACATGTGACCGTATTTACTGAGACTTGAGTAGTTTGACGAGTAGGGAAATGCTGCCCAATTTTCCGTAGAATTAAGAACCTTCGCTTAGAATATCCTACAGAGTAGTCTAGACGTTGATAGACGATTTGACTATTATAGGTTGATACTGCGCGACATACTCGACTCGCGTGGATTTCAAGGTATGTGATTCTTCCTATCCTCGAGCATGATATTTTAAATATATATATATAGTACGGTGACGACGTGTGTTAATCGAACATGGTTTTACTTGACGCCTTTTGACTTGAGTCTAAATAATAAAGAATCTTGAAGTATTTCAAAAGAATTATGAATCATTTTTGAAAGAAGAGTAATACTTGGTTTTTAAACAAAAGCTTAAGAATTATACTAGCTTTACGGGAAGTTAGGTATAACAACTTAAGAAAGATAAAAGGAACGGTTTACTTATGTGTTATGAAAGACTTGTATTGATTTGGAAAGTATAGTAAGATGGTTTGTTGATTAGACATACTATGATGCTATGTGTTAGTATCTTGTAACGTTTGTGTAAAGAGGTTATTCTTATGGTGCTTATGTTGTTTAACGATAAGCGATTATGTTAGTATTATATCACTCACCTCTTGACATGATATACCGGGGTTAAGCCGCCGACGCGAGGTACACCTCATGCGGTCAATGTGACTATGATTCGAGAATACTCTACGCGTCCAGGACCTATGCGAGCTACGAGAGTTCCAGATTAGTGCGGGTATTACCTCACGCGTCTATGTGGCTACGCGACTACGAGAGTCGGGGCGATGCCGGCGAGAGCTACCCTCGATGCGGGGAATACTCACGCGCCTAGCGCTATGCGATCGCGAGTCCAGGATTAGGCATGCATAATGATACTATGGGAGATTGGCCTTGCTTCGATCATTCGCAGCCTAGAAAAGACCTGTTACAGTTTATCTATTATTGCTCTTGTTTGTGATGTGGCACTATGTGCGGTTACATTGATTGTTTCGAACATATTTGTAAAATTGGTTTTAAAATGATATGATTTCATTTAAGTACTTTTACGCTTCACATACTTGGTACAATTGTCAGATCGACTTCGGGCTGCGTTCATGCCGCAGGTAAGGGAAAGCAGGTGCTAGATCCGCATCCTTAGGATCTTTACTTTGGTGTCAGGAGCTCCATCTTCTCCGGAGGCTCGACTTTTGGGTATGACCTCCCTGTTGTTGTAGATAGTTTTGTACATTCAGGGTATAGCGGGGCCCTGTCCCGCCATAGTTATTTACTTCCTTAGAGGTCTGTAGTCCTATTGTACAGTTGGGATGTAACTGCCAGACTTGGTTTATATATATATGCCGAAAGACGACTTTTTCTCAGATAAACTGTGTCTCATTTTACATTTTTTACATGTCTTGTTTTTATATTCCGCTGATTACTCTGATGTATGACTACTTGGGTGCCCGGGTAAGACACCAGTCACGGGCCCCGGAACGGGTCGTGACATCAACAAAGGCGGGAGCATAACAATAAGCCCATGCGGGTCACAAACGCACAACGTCTATACAATGACGCTATCTCAACCCAGACGGGTCACAAAGCAGGTACGCTCATAAACCAACGCATTTCATAAAAGCCTATGCAACGGCTTCATTCATGTTTCGTCTATGCAACGACGAACATCTGCATCGCGTCTATGCAACGACGTCATTTCATTTAAGCCTATGCAACGACTTCATCTATGTTTCGTCTATGAAACGACGAGCATCTGCATCGCGTCTATGCAACGACGCCATTTCATTTAAGCCTATGGAACGGCTTCATCCATGTTTCGTCTATGCAACGACGAACATCTGCATCACGTCTATGCAACGACGTCATTTCATTAAAAGCCTATGCAACAGCTTCATCCATGTTTCGTCTATGCAACGACGAACATCTGAATCGCGTCTATGCAACGACGCCATTTCATATAAACCTATGCAACGGCTTCATCTATGTTTCGTCTATGCAACGACGAGCATTTGCATCGCGTCTATGCAACGAAGGATTTCATCTAAGCCTATGCAACGACTTCATTTATGTTTCTTCTATGCAACGACGAACATCTGCATCGCGTCTATGAAACGACGTCATTTCATATAAGCCTATGCAACGGCTTCATCTATGTTTCGTTTATGCAACGACGAACATCTGCATCGCGTCTATGCAACGAAGGATTTCATCTAAGCCTATGCAACGACTTCATTTATGTTTCGTCTATGCAACGACGAACATCTGCATCGCGTCTATGCAATGACGTCATTTCATCTGAGCCTATGCAACTGCTTCATCTATGTTTCGTCTATGCAACGACGAGCATCTGCATCTCGTCTATGCAACGACGTATTTCATCTAAGTCTATGCAACGGCTTCATCTATGTTTCGTCTATGCAACGACGAGCATCTGCATCGCGTCCATCCAATGACGCCATCAACATCTACAAACACCATGTCTTTTACAGCACTACATCACCTGTAACCCAGTGTCAATCATAATTCGATATTGGGACAAATTTTAAATCCGCATCAGCTTTGTCTTTTAATTTTAGCATCGCAGCAACCTAGTGTCCTCATAATTCGACACTGGGACATTTTTAAATCAGCGTCAGCTTTGCTTTTTATTTTTTTCGCATCACAACGACCCAGTGTCATTATAATTCGACATCGATAAATTTGAGTCTGCGCATCACTTGACTTTTGAGTTCTAGTTTATTAAACATGACAAAATTGGCTCTGAGTCAACATCTTTGTCGGAAGACTCTTCCATCATCTCGTACAAAGAGGACGTCTTGTTGTGATCAATTTTGACCCGTTTTTCGTATATTTGTTGCAATTTTATATGTTTTAAGACACCGCATTTTAATCGTTATTTTGCATATTTTTACCTAATATTCTGTGTTTTATTATTCACAAAATGGCATTTCATCTTAAATTAAGCATTATGTCTTTGTTAATATTATATTTCTATTATTATTATGTTTGCATCTCTTTAAATAATTAATTGACATCTCATTTTTTATTTTAATTAGGCATTAAACATTTCTTAAATATCATTTTATTATTATTATTATTATTATTGCATCGACATTTGCATTTTAATAATCTTGCAACTTTTTAAATAATTTTATTTTTAAATAATTAACCCGCTTTGCATTTTATCAAACCAGTCCAGTCCAAGACACAATTTGAATCAGTCCAATCCAACACCATTTTTTTAATTTCACCCAAATAATACCACACTTTTATTTTCCCTCCTAAAATCAAAACCCACTTTTTAATTCCCCCCCCCCCCCCCAAATACCAAACCCTAATCCTACCCTATATAATAAATACTACCCCCTCTTTCTTAAAAAAAGAGGGCAACTGCACACTCCATCATAATCTCACCCCCCTCTCAACATCATCTCCCTCACCCTCTCACCCCTGCCCTCTCCCTCACTTTCCCGTCGACCACCCTCTCTCCTGTCCCCTCAACCACTCGCCCACTGCCCAGACACCACGCACCCCCGTCACCCTCATTCCCGGCGAACCCCAGCCCTCGTCTACCACAACACCTGAACCTCACCACTGTCAACTCCGCCATCACCGGCGAACCACCACACCATCGAACCCACACACACGCATTCCTGCAACCCCATCGTCGGAGCTTGAAGCTCCGGCGAACCATCAAACCACTACCCGTCAACCTCACACCCCATTCCCGTTCACCGCGAGCCACTCCTTCACCACACTCTTGTCACCGCCACCGCTCCTCCTTTTGCACTGTTGTTACTGTCAAAAAACATGGTTAAATTCCGGCGACTCTTTTGTTCAGTTTTATTTTTTTGCAGTGATATATTTGTTGGTTATGGACTGATCTGATTTCTTTTCTATTTGGGTATCTCGTCGGAGTTTTAACAACTCTGGCGACCTCTCGTTGGCTCTATTGTTGGTATATATGTTTGCTTTTGTTTGTTGGACTGATTTTCATTTATTTTGGTAACTGGCCGGAGTTTAAAATTATGGCGACCTTTTATCGGTTTATTTTATGTTAGGAATCGATTGTTGGTTGTTCTGATGATATTCTGGACTCTGGCGGTCGACTGGTTACTGTTTCTGTCGTTTCCACTGTTCATGGACCATTTTGTCTGCTGTGATGCTGTTGCATTGCTCTTTGTTTGTTGTTCATCGATTTATCGATGGTTTCGACAAGTTGCTTTTATTTTATTAAACTGAAGGAACATATTTTTGCATTTGAATATTGGGTATTTTACTAATTTTTGAACAAGATGCTACACTTGTTTGGCCGATGAAAAAGTTATCCGTCGATTTTTGAGGTCTCCACAGTTGCAAAGACGGAAAATAAAATAAATGAAGCTTTCTGGGCGTTGATGATTTCTTCTACTTACACAGGATAACCAACATGCGTTGGCAGGGCGAATTCTCGCAGCCGCACTTGTTTAGGATGTCCCGCTTTATTTTTATATATCTGAGCCCTCCGTGTTTAAAACTATTACTGTTTTGGCGCGGATCTGAAGGTTTTATTTATTTTATTGCTTTTAATAATATTGGCCGATGAAGGAATCTCGTCGATTTCCAAGGCCTCACTGCAAAAAAGACGGATTTATTTATTTTTGGCTTTACTTATTAATTTTTGTCATTGCATTAAAATTATTTATTCTATTACTAACACTTTTACTAAGTATTTATGCAGGTACCCGGAGATCATCTTGTGCAGAAGGCCTAAAAAGGGCTAAAGATATCCCGGAATTTTATTTTTATGTCACATTTAATTTTAGTTTTATTATTCTGTATTGCACTTTATTTTAATTATAAATTATGAAAAATGCTTAGAATAAGTAGAATAAAAAGGACAATAAATAATTAACCTAGGTTTGAACGAATAACCGCAAGTTAGCGGATCTTAAAGGATGTCTAACCCCTTCCCTTTAGGATAATAAAGAACTCTGATTCAGAATCTCATTAATTTCGCAGACCATTAAACGGAGATTAATTGCAGTATTTTTATTGCAATAAATCAAGTGTCCTAATTCACTTAAATAATTAGGTGGCGACTCCTTAAAACGGCGTTATTGCTCCATCCAGGGAACCGCGCCAAAGAGCAACGTTGCGGATACCGTTCAGACCCCCGAGGTCAAAAACGGGCGCGACACCTGTTGTACTGACCTCCTTCGGGGGGCTGCATTCATGCCGCATGTAGAGGTACACCGGTTGTTGATCCTCGCTCTTAGGGTCACAGTTCTGCGTTTTGGGAAGCCCCGTTTCTCCGGAGGCTTATCTTTTGGTATGATTCCCTGAGATTGTAGGTTCTTGTACATTCAGGGGTATGGCGGGGCCCTGTCCCGTCATAGTTGTTATAAAAACATTTAGAGGTCTGTAGTACTATTGTGAGTTGGGCTTGTAAAGGATAATTGTTCGGGTTTTATATATATATATACAGAAAGGTGACCTTATTGGTTAGCATGTTTCTTCTTTTATATTGTTCCATGTCTATGAGTTTTATTCCGCTGATTTTCTCTGATGTATTATCACTAGGGTGCCCGGGGTAAGACATCAAAAGGAAGAACAACCAAAATGACAAACTACAAGATCATGCCTACTCCAGTCGACTCGAAGTCGAAACTCGGCGTCAATGATGAGATCGATGTGTGATCCTTTTCTTTATAGGAGTCTCGCTGGTGCACTTCAGTAACTTACCTTCACTAGGCTCGATATTGCATATCAACAGGTGTGTTTATTCATGCATGCTCTCAGGGAGCCTCATTTTATCGCTCTTAAACGTATCATTTGATACATTAATGATACCTTTGACTATGAATTACATCTTTATCCATCTTCACCGATTAAGATGATATCATACACGGACGCCGATTGAGGCGGCTGTCCCGACACATGTTGATCTACTTATGGCTATTGTGTATTTTTTGGTGATAACCTCATTTCGTGGTCTGTAAAACGGCAAGCCACGCTTTTCCATTCGAGTGCATAAGTAGAATATAAAGTTGTTACCGAAATTTTTTGGTTCAGAAACTCCTTCTAGAGCTTCATTGTCCCTTACATAAGACATCTATTGTCTATTGTGATAACGTATATGTTGTCTACTTGTCTCATAACCCGGTTCAACATTAGCGAACCAAACACATTGAGATGAATACTCATTTTGTTCGTGAGAAAGTTGTCATGGATCATGTTATGTGTTACATGTTTCGTCTTCCTATCAGTACACGAATATATTTACTAAGGGACTTCCTCGGTAGATGTTCCTTGACTTCAGATCCAGTCTAAGCGTTCGACCTCCTCCCGCTCCGACTACAGGGGTGTGATAGAAATATATTAATATTCTTCATATATTTTATTATTATTATTTAGATGTAATTATGCAAATTAGATATTTTTATATAATTAAATTTATAATTATAAACACTTATATATATTGCATTAATGAAAAGACTTCAAAAAGACAGATAATTACATAATTCTACACATAATACTTAATTATAACAAAAATATCATGATACGCATTATTTGTGTTGTATGTCTGAAGAAAGTGTGAAATAATGAACATGTTAGAAGAAAGTAGTTTGGTTAGTGTAAGAATAAAGAAATGGGTAAAGAGTCCTTTTTAGTTGAACTCGATTACCTTGTATGGCACGCGTCTCCGGATCAGCCCCACATCTCAAACCGTAACTAACAATTTTTCTCTTTCGCCCCTTTTATTTCCACTCATATAAACTTAAAGCACAACCCTCTCATTTTTCACTTACCCACTTTCCCCCAATTCCAATCCTCCAATCAATCGATCATGTCTAGAGATCTACAATCTCGTCGACCACTATCGGAAATCCAGTTACCTTTAATTACACAGAGTAATGAAAATTCGAGAGATCAATCGGAAAGATGCAGTATTATTAAGGAACCAGCAGAAATCAGAACGCCAGGATCTCCTCAACATTTGATCCCCAAAATTCTCAGCTGTCCACCGGCGCCGAAGAAGCCGAAAAAGCCGATCTCCTGTAAAAGGAAATTACTCGGCGAATTGGAGTTTTTCGATGTCGTTGCAAGAGAGGAAGTAGATTCGTTTTTCAGCTCTGTTGATGAGAATTCGAGTAACAGTAAGAGAAGGTGTCTTCTGTAAATTGCTATCAACTTGCCAGAAATAAAAGACAAATTATATTCCACGATCGATCTTACACTATTATAAATTGATGAGAGTACTACTACTACTACTACTCCTGATGATGATGATGATGTATGTATCTATTTCATTTACACATATATTCTTTTCCTCTTTTTTTTCCTCAATATTATGTGAATTATTATTATTATTATTCGATTCATACAATTTGGATCTGAATTTTGAATTTGTTCTCCGTCTCGGAGAATTTTATCTGTACTATTTCATCTTTTAATGAGAATCCCCAAATTTTGACTTTTCATCTGTTTCCTTATTTGTTACTGCCACTGTACTTTAATCAAATCAATTTTCTTTCTGTAAGTTCAGAATATGTTTCTGAGTTGTTTATATGTGGTTTCTGAATTGCTTTTGCTTGAGGGAAGTTTTGATATCAATCGGCTATGAATTGCTACAGATTTTGCTGTTTAGTACTATTTAAGTATTTTTTAATAGTGGCCGAAGCTATGTATTTTGGAACAGTATCAATTGTGAACTTTCTGTTCAATCCAAAAGAAATTGAAATTAGTACGAACTTCAGGTCACTAAATTGCTCTATATGAAGATTTATCGCTAATTAATAAATTTAGCTACTACCTATGAATTTTACTGTTTAGTTGTCAAATTTATCGGTCCCTAGTTTCAATTTTTTTTTGTTATAATGGCCGAGGCTATGAGTATTTGGAACATTATTATTACCGACCTATAGTCTGTTTGGCATAATTAAGATGGTTAAGCTTGAGATGATCCATAGAGTTGAGTTACTGACACGGCTTAGGGGGTTGACTTTCCATTTTCTGGAAAGACGGCCATTTGTTGTATTCATTGATGAAGACATTGTGTTGTGCTAGCTGTCTTAAACGGCTCAACGTGTATACCATTTGCTCCCCCCCCCCCCCCCCCATAAATTTAAATAGCTAAAATATATGCCAACTTTTTTGTCCCTACAAAATATATCATGGGGAGGGGGTATTAAAAATCAACATACAACTCGCTAACGCATCCAGCTTACGATGTATTCTCCGTAGTAAATCTTTAGTGCTTCATATGGTTGATTTTTTTGTTGTTCGAAATGAAATTTTTGTTCGATTAGTAAGCAAAATATGTACAGACCAATTAATGCGACTCTAGAACTAGTATTCTAAGAATGTAAACCAAAACAAAAATCATATGAGCATGCTATATGCTAAAATTTAAAATATCACCTTCTCGGAAGGGTACATGCTTTTGACCTCTTCATGTAGCAACCAGCATATTAGACTCTTAAAGTCTTAACATGGAAATCTACATTAACTTTAAGCATATGTTTTTAATTTAAGGTTAGACTTGAAGGGATAATTGTTTTTGTGTTTTGTTGATCTAAAGGTTGATTTGTCAATTGTTGAGTCTGTGCTTGTGTGTGAAAATACATATATTTCTCCAGTGGAGACTAGTAAAATTCTATAATATGTATTATTTACTCCATTGGTTTCAAAAAGATTGTCAAAAAGTTTAAGAAAGTAGAGAATACTTTTCAATATCGTGGTCTTAAATTAAAGATTGTTGAGTGTATAAAAATGACATTTAATCTTGTGATCTTAAACATGTCATGTGGAAAATTAAAATAAAAGAGTTATTAAAAAAGGTATGACATTCTTTTTAAAATGGATTAAAAATAAAATTAAAACAATCTTTTTTGTAACAGAGGGAGTAATAAGGTTGTGATCATATTGGGTTGTTGTGATGATGGGTCCAAAAAATCACGGCGTGACTAGTTTTTTTGTGATATTTACGCAAATAACCAATTGGTGCATTTCTTTATTTTTTCTAATTGATAAATATAAATTTTACATGATTATATATGAATTATACATATATTATATATCATCGATTACTTTTAGCTAACGGTAGCTATGGTTAATTATTCTAGTTTATTTGCATCATCCATGTTAATCCAAAAATATTACTTAAATCACTCCCAATGACATATTTTTATTTTTAGTCAGTCTAAAAAAATGACATATTTTTTTATTTGACAACAATTTAACTTTAATTTTTTCCTTTTACACTTAACGAGATGATTTATAACCACACAAATATATTTGACTTATTTTAGATCATAAAATTCAAAAATCTTCCGTTATTTTTTAAACTTCATACCAAGTCAAAGACCTTCATATAAAATGGGACGGAGGGAGTAACTAAGTATATGTTCCAACTCTAACGAGGGTTAATTTGAATTTGAATTTTAACTCTTACATAAAATTGTTGTCCTAATGAATTGGGGATAAAATTATAGCCTTATGATTACATATTTAAAGCCAGTAACTATAAAACAACTTATCCTCAGCAAAGAAGGCCACCGGCTTCATTTGAATATTACGAAGCTCATTAAGCAAATTAATATTCCCAAATTTGAATATCTTCATTTTAGATCAAAATAGAACTACCTTAACTTGATAGGGGTGAAAATCCAAACAAAATCATTTATTTGTCTGACGTTATCCATAATACAAGGGGACTATAAGACTCCGAAAATTTAATGAACAAGGGGACTATAAAACAACGAAATTGACAGATAAAATAATTAATGTGATCTAAGTTAATATTTACTTGTCCTTAGCACTGATTTGCATAATTAAATATCTCATGCGCCAATAATAATACTGGGACCATATCCTTGATTTTTGTTTAAATATCACATGTGCCAATAATAACGCGAGAAATTGGATGAAAATGAACAAAAGGGCTTTTTATGGAAATAGAAATAGAAATATAGTTATCTAGAGGGGCCAGTTCGATTCCCTCCGGATACGTTATCTGGACATATGTCTCGTATTAAAGCCTGGTAGCTTAATCGCGCGCACGCGTTGCGATTTAATACTCTCGCATGTCTCCGCTGCGGCCTGACCAGAAGATTGATTTGTTGGTGGCGATCGACATCGAATGCGCGATATCCCGCGATTTACCCGACAAAAATGGCGCGTTAACGCTTCATTCGCCTGCGAGTCTAAGATCGTGATTTGCAGCGATATCTTAGCATGCAGACTAAGCACCACCTCGAGACCTGGATTATCAAAAAAAAAAAAAAGAAATATAGTTAAGTGGTCCCAAACCCTACACAAGAATCGCTACAGTCCACTTGTTTAACCAAAATTGACTCGACACAGATTGCGGACCATCCTAATGTTTATTTATTGCCTAAGATTTGCTCATTAAGGAGTAAATTTTCATGCTTGCGTCTCTCCATTTTTTAAAAAGAAAAGTAGATTACCTACCCCTTAATTATTTCTCCCTCCTCTCTAATTATTTGTCATTTTTTTTTATTACACGCTTTCATTAATGACAAAAAGGTAAAATAAAATAATAATAATTAATTATACATTAAAGTTCTAAAATAACATATAATTTGAGACACCTATTTTTAGTAACCGCGACAAATAATTTGAGATGGAAAGAATAAATACTAAGTGCATGTTTGGATTGGCTTTTGGGTACCCAGATTTTGGGTACTTACTTTCGTGAAAATCATAAAATTGACATGTTTGGATTGCCACCAGAATTGATTCTGGCAGAATCAATTTTGCCATTTATTTCAATTTGAATTTTACCCTTTTCCTTTATTACCCTCTTTAATTTTCATCAACAACTCTATCCACTTTCATTACTCTCTTTAAACATCTAGAAATAATTACTAATTCTTTTTTCAAATATACAACTTTCATTATCCTCTTTAAATATCTAGAAATAATTACTAAAAAAAATCAAATATACTACTCATGTTCTGTTTTAATTTTAAAAAAATCAAATATACTACTAAAGTTGACATCTGTTCATGTGTAATTGCAGATTGGAACTTTAAACTCCTCAAACATCCTAACGGTATCCAATTATACGAGGATTATCCTTCTTTTTTTATATTGTCTTCTTTCAAACACGCAGAATATTATTACTATAATATATTATAGCGCCGCGGTGCCTCCTCCCAAGGGTCGCATCTCCTGTGGCGTGAAAAATCATTGGAACTTAGGCGCCACGGCTACTTCCCGATGGGCCGCGGTGCCTAGGCTTTCACGATTTATAATAATATTTAAATGTTATTTGCACTTTAAATTAGTATTGTAATAATATTCTACTAATATTTAAGTACTGTATTGCACTTTAATTTCTATTATCTATTTGTTATTTTTATTTACATACTTCTATTTTTTTATAATTTTTATTTATATATATTGACTGAATGTCCATTTTGGTAATTCTACATTCAAAAGCAATTTTGATCAAAACTATCCAAATATAAATCAATTATAACAATCATTTTTACATTGTTGCATCCAAACATAAATCAATTCTACCAGAATCAATTCTGTCAGAATCAATTCTGTCCACCGCTAATTCAAACACACCTAAGACTTACTAACATTTAGTCGTATCAACAGTCATCAATATTAATTAGGAACATGAAGACACCAGCCACTCAACTAGAATTTTAGTCTTCTCAAACCATAATTAGCCAAACGGAATAAAGAGGAACAACAAAGAGAGAGAAATTGTCAAGTGTCCTTGTTGAAGTAATATGTTATTTTCTCCTTATATATATAGACATCATTTCATGAATTAACTTTTGAAATTGATTGATATTTAAAATTTAATTTTTTAACGTATATCAGAACCAGACTCATCTCAGTTATATATTACTTGATGTTAGGCCACACACTATGTTATTCACGCACAACCCAACTGTAAGATGATATTAATCTCCCTTAGCGAGTCTTTCTCATTAATGCCAATATATATAGTGTACAAGATGTATCCCTAATACAATAGGAATCTTAGTCCTAATTACAAGAGGAAATCTAGTTTACCATAATTACATATCACTAATATTTACATAATATATGGAATATATTCTATTTATGGTGGGATATATTCCTTTACACGTTTACACACCCCCTCAGTCGGAGCAGTAGGAGGTCGGACGCTTAGACTGGATCTGAAGTCAAGAAATAACTGTCTGAGAAGTCCTTTGGTAAATATATCTGCATACTGATAGGATGAGGGAACATGTAACACTCTAACATGACCTAACGCAACTTTCTCACGAACGAAGTGTAGGTCTATCTCAATGTGTTTGGTTCGCTGATGTTGAACCGAATTATAAGAAAGATAGATGGTAGAGATATTATCACAGTACACAATAGATGCCTGACGCAAAGGACACTGAAGTTCTAACAGTAAATTTCTGAGCCAACAAATCTCAGCTACCACATTTTCAATGCCTCTGTACTCAAATTTCTGATCAAACGAGATAGGGTAGTGCCGCCGCCATCAAGAAATCAGATTATCCCCTAAAAATACACAAAAGTCGGAGGTGGAGCGTCGCGTGTCCGAACACCTTGCCCAATCTGCATCCGTATAAGAGAACACCATGTTTGGTGCAGAGTGGTATAAGTGCAAACCATAATCAAGTGTGCCCTTAATGTATCGGAGTGGCTCCGGATGTATCCCTTAATGTATAGGTTGGGAATATTACCTGCAGACCGGGTGAGGTGAGAAGTGGCTCCGGAGTCCATGCATCGGTGTTGTCGGTTTGCAGATTGAGGCTCAAAGCGACCCAACTCATAGCGACATACGGAGGCGAGCTCGGAACTATCCTTCGTACGGCCGGGCTTGTTGCGGGTACTGGGCTTGTCGAGTGGCTAGATATGGGCCAAACAACCCGTGTTGAGAATAATGGTGGAAGAAGTCTGAGTCTTCGAAAGGGCCGCGCGACTGCACTAAGTCGCGGCGCGTCAGATCGGTATCATTGAGGCGCCGGGGCTGTTCTGCGCGACCGCCGCTGTCCGCGACCCTTGCCACGACCACGACCTCCTCTGCCACCGCGGCCCTTGCCACCCTTGCCGCCGCGGCCCTGCCGTGGTTGTGAGTTTTCTGGTGGCGTCTGATCTTGGGGTGGCGTATCAACAGCTACCGTCTGCTGACTGTGCTCATCCTGCTTAGCACGACGAGTCTCTTCAAGCAACAACTGTGAGCGAGCCTTGTTGAAACTAGGTAACAGATCTGCCTGTTGAATCATGGTGGCTAACGTATCATAAACGCTTTGGGAAGGCCTGCAATCAATTGCAACACCATTTTAGTGTCCGAGACAGGCGTGTCGACGTTGGAGAGTTGATCCGCCAGTAGTTTCATCTGTCTGCAGTACTTGGAGAAATTTTCAAGACGTGTATTGTTAAATTGTTCCTCCAAATACACCGCACGAGTGTGCTTGTAATTTTGAAAGATTTCCTCCAAGAGGTTCCATAAATCACGGGCTGTGGCGCCGGATTTCATGATAGTAAGAAGAAGATCCTGAGAAATACTACCATAAATCCACTGTTTGACGCCGGCGTCTAGACGACGCCAAGTAGAATCATCAACCTCCGGAGGGCGCGGAATAGTGTCATCGATATGATCAAGTACGTTATAGAGACATGCATGATTGCGAAACAGTTCAATCCAAGGAGAATACTGACTGTTTTCTTGATCAAGAATAATGGGAATAAAGTTCTTGATATTGGTAATAGTTAGGGCGGGATGAAAAGAGGATGACGATATGGTGGTGGGATTGGTGGAGGTGGATGCTGCAGAAATATTGGAAGATTCATGAGTATCCATTCAGAGAAGAGGGGAATGAAGAGAAAGAAATCCAAGAATTTTGAGTAGAGCTGCGGCTGAGATCCGAGAGGGGGGGGGGGTTCTCGGCGGCAACTAGGGAGAAAATTCTAGGGTTTTGGGTGTTTGACTCTTGATACCATGTAAGATGATATTAATCTTCCTTAGGGAGTCTTTCTCATTAATACCAATATATAGTGTACAAGATGTATTCCTAATACAATAGGAATTCTAGTCCTAATTACAAGAGGAATCCTAGTTTACCATAATCACATATCACTAATATTTACATAATATATGAAATATATTCTAATTATGGTGGGATATATTCCTTTACACGTTTACACTAACTAACACTTGATTTGTGTATGCATAAAAGTAAGATTTTTCATTAGCAACGGATAAATTATTGGTGGAAGAAAAGTCCAAATTTATTCTTGAACGGTAAGGACCTTTTTTAAACAAACTTTTAAGTTTTAACCGAGGGGCATGGACGAGTAATTTGGCAAAGTTAAACATTGATATTTTCCTTTAAAAAAACATATATGTCGCTTTTATGAGAATGAAGATGCATATATGGAATCAACTTTATGATAGTAGACAGTAGTATCCAAAAACAGAAAGTTGATTGACTAGCCAAAGCATCTGCCTTACGTATTGTTTAATTATTGCCGATATAAATTAAAGGAGAATATATTTCAGAACCAAAACTGGGGAAAGGAAAAGAAAATCCACTCTATGGAAAAAATTAAGAGGAAAGTAGGACAACAACTCAAGCATCTTCTACTTGTGATTCGAATATTATGGCTCTTTATCTTGTGTGACAATGAAACTTTATTAGATACTCCATATATATATATATAACAGTTGGTGATAGAATATATAAAATATACTTTTGATATAATTAGTAATTATTGTAGTAATATTTTATATTAGTTAGATAAATATTTAATTTTTATAATTATAGCCTAAAATTACTATTGTATATGATATATATAAATTCTTTCATTAATGAAAATAATCAAGTGATTATTTTCTTTCATGGTATCAGCAGTCTATGACAGACTTTTTCATTCTCCACATAAACTTCCGCCGCCCTACTCTCTTTAACGGCCGACCCCACTTGGTCGTCCCCTTCCCTTAATTTATTTTCCGAAATCCTAATTCTCCTCTTGTTTCTCAATCATTTCTAACACAAAGAATATTTTTCATCATGCCATTGTAGTCTCCAACATCAAGAACAACGTTCCTATTGTTCTTGAAATAGAGAACGTCCAGTACGAGACGTGGGAAAACTTTTAAAATTCACGCAATGTCTCATAGAGTCCTCCATCACATCGTCAAACCGGAAAAAGGCAAGGAGAAGGTGCCTTCCACCGATGATGAAATAGAGTTGTGGGCAACTCTTGATGCTACGATGCTCCAATAGATTTATTCCACCATCTCTACGGACCACTTACTCCACGACAATGGAAGCTTGAAATATGTTGCGGGATATATTCCAAGATAACAAAAATTCACGTGACGTGACCTTGAGAAAGAACTCTCCCACATAAATATGGAGGATTTTCTGAATGCCCCAACCTATTACCAAAGGCTCAAGGAGTTATCGGATCAACTAAAAAATGTTGGTGCGCCCGTAACGAATGATCGTCTCGTTCTTCAGATGATTGCAGGCCTCTCCGAGGCGTATAATGGGGTTGAAACTCTTCTTCGCCAAAGCAATCCTCTCCCACCGTTCTACTAAATACGTTTCATGCTCACCTTAGAAGAAGCATGATTGACTAAAAATGCGGCTACCAGAGCTAATTCCACCATGATAGCGGCCACTTACCGCGAAACTGATGACTCTCAATTATTCTTCAAAAATTATGGTCAAAATCGTAACAACGGATGTGGCAAAAGGGGTAAAAATTATGAAACAATTGTGGTGGTGTATGTGGCAGTGGCAAGGGTGGTGGTCGCGGCGGCAACAACGATGTCAATGGTGATAAAGTGGGTCGCCACAACACCCGCGGCAGCATACGGACTCGGAAGTGACCGTGGCATGCCAGGCTAGTGGGCGTGGCCTGTCGCTGTCCATACCCATCTCAAAACTGGACCAGGCCCAGTAGCGGTAAGTAACAACCAGCTCCGAATGGGCCTCACAATTACACGGTGTGACAGCAGGCTGACCTACTTGGGTCTCGACCACAACATTCTTTCACGGCTACGGGCCCAACAACAACCCTAAACCCATATAGATATCGAAGCGGCGATGCATACACTTGGGCTAAATCCTTCGGCTGCAAATTGGTACATGGACACCTATGCTACTTCTCACCTGACGTCCACACCAGGTAATCTCTCATCTTATTTCAATTTAAGCAAAAATCGTGGTATAATTGTTGGTAATGGTAACTCAATCCTAATTCGTGGTTATAGTAACACAAATTTATCTCCCCTAAATCCACCTTTAGTATTGAAAAATGTCCTTCATGCACCTCACTTAATTAAAAATTTGATGGAGATACCTCTAATAGTCGGGGCGAGCTCTATTGTCGCACCCTTTTTTTACCGCAACATATTTTCAGCGAATCCTGCCTAAGTTAGAAATAAATAAATAAATGCTAAAATGCAAAAGTGATTCGCGGAGTCGCCACCTAATTATTTGGGTGAATTAGGACACCTAAATATTAACTAAGTAAAGTCAACACTAACTCCATTTAAATGGTCTACAAAGCTTAATGAAATTCTGGGTAAGGGTTCTTTATTATCCTAAAGGGAAGGGGTTAGACATCCTTCGGGATCCGCTAACTTGCGGTTGTCCGGTTAAGCCTAGGTTGGTTATTATGTTAAAAAATGCACGTTTAAAAATATAAAAGATGTTGCAAGTGTTTTATAAAGGAATACATTTTGATAAAAAGATTTATAAGACTAGTGCTATACAAATACATGTAAGGTTTAAAGTATGCATTTATATTATTTATAAAGAATAAATGATGCAAAGTTGATTTATTGACTAAATATATGCATCTACTTGCTAAATTGATCTTGATTAAGTATGGCATGATATACACAAATACTTAATTTTGCAATTGATAATAAGAAGATGATAAAAATAAATTATCTATATAATATTAATAAAAAGTTTATGAGAAAAATAAATTTCTTTTGTTAAGCCTTAATTTCGTGATTAGATATGCAAATTAAATTGTTTGACAAAAGTTTAGATATGCATGACAAGCCTAAAATAAATAAATTAGGGAACAGACATCTAATATCAAACTACTTTCTATTTGATGTGACGGCGAAGTTATTGATGGCGTCATTATGTTGATGTGATGCTGTAAATGCTGAAATGTCGTCCTTGCATGGGCGTGCTGCAAGATATATATGTATGCTCCCTCCTTTAACCCTTATCGCATAGGTTGCCACATCAATACTTTGTTTCAAAAGCCATCTCTTAAAGATGACACATAAACCATTACGTGCAAGCCTACTAACTATTAATCTCCCACATAAACCATTACGTGCAAGCCTACTAACTATTAATCTCCCACTAAAAAAAGATTAATAATTAACCAATTACACACACAATTAATTTCTGGTCCTAATTCACTTAAATCTTGATAACTTATAAAACTTCCATATACTCAATGTCATAATCGTGCGATATAGCACTAGTCCATAACCTCTTTGGGGACATATAACTATTATTATTAATCCCCGTCGCCACACTTATTAAGTTCCACATTATTTTGGGATTGCATCCTTTTATATACTAAGCTTCTTTATTTGCATATATCTAGATGCTCAAACCATCAACCAAAAGTACGCGGTGTTACATACTTTCCCCCTTAAAAACATTAGTCCTCGAATATTGGGAAAACATATCCAATCCCCGTCATGTAACTAGAAAATACAACTACTTCTTCACAGGGCCATATAATACAACACACATCTTTACATCAGACCTCACATGGTCCTCAAACATTAATTATATTAATATGAAATAGAACTCACCTTATGGTTTCCTCGGAACCTCAGCGTTGGTCTGAAATAGGTATGGATATTTGTGTTTCATCTCCTTTTCTGCTTCTCATGTTATTTCTTCTACATTCTTATTCCGCCACATAACTTTCACGGAGGCTACTTCTTTAGTTTTCAATTTGTGGACTTGTCGATCTGAGATAGCAATAGAAATCTCTTCATGTGATAAGTCCTCTGTGATCTTCACATCATCAATCGGTACAATCTAGGAAGAATCTCCAACACACGCTCTCAACATATAAACATGGAAAACCGGATAAACAAACTCCAACTCCGAAGGCAAGTCCAATTCATAAGCTACTTGGTTGATTCGTAAAATTATGAGATATGGCCCAATATACTTTGGGATGAGCTTTCCCTTTTTCCCAAATCTCATTACACCCTTCATATGAGAATTTTTCAAGAAGACCCAATCATGTATTTAGAACTTTAAGTCTCGTCGTCGCACATCTGAATACGACTTCTAACGACTCTGAGCCGTTAACAACCGTTATTGGATAAGCTTTACCTTATCTATGACTTGGTGTACTAAGTCAGGCCCAAATAATTTTGACTCGCCTACTTCGAACTATCCGATAAGATATCTACATTTCCGTCCATATAACGCCTCATATGGAGCCATTTTAATGTTAGCATGATAACTGTTTTAATATACTCAAACTCAATAAGGGGTAAGTGATCATACCAACTTACCTTAAAGTCCAATACACAAGCTCGTAGCATGTTCTTGAGCGTCTGAATCATATGATCGGCCTGCCCGTCTGTCTGAGGGTGGAAAGTTGTGCTAAGATTCACTTGGGTGCCCAAACCTTTTTGAAATGATTTCCAGAAGTTAGCTAACCGATGAAGCTCTCTTAATAATTCCTTCCTTTCGACCTGCACCGACATCAAGTTGATCATTGACTTATGACTGAGTGCATCTACTACAATATTAGCTTTTTCGGGATGGTATAAAGTATCCACATCATAATCCTTCAATAATTTATATCACTTCCTTTGTCTCAAGTTGAACTCTTTCTGTTTAAATATGTATTGCAGACTTTTATGATCTGTGAAAATGTCTACATGAACACCATACAAATAGTGTCGCCAAATTTTTAGTACATAGACCACCGCGGCCAACTCCAAATCGTGCGTCAGATAGTTTTTCTCATGCTTCCTCAATTGCTTTGATGCATAGGCAATCACTTTACCATGTTGCATTAGCACACATTCTAAACCTGCTCCCGAGGCATCACAATACACAATGTAGCCTCCTTCTGGGAGAGTAAGGACTGATGCTGATGTTAGTCTGTCTTTTAACTCTTGGAAGCTCTGCTCACAGGCATTGGACTATTGGAACTTTATGGCCTTTTATGTCAACTTTGTTAATGGTGCTGATATGGTAGAAAGCCCTTCTACAAACCTTCTATAATAGTCGGCTAAGCCCAGAAAGCTGCGAACCTCTGATGGAGTCGTGGGCTTTCAACCAATTCTTTACCTCTTCAATATTCTGAGTGTCAATTCTTATACCTTCATTTGACACTATATGACCAAGGAAGCCACTGAATTCAGTCAAAATAACACTTGGAGAGCCTTGCATATAACTTATGATCTCAGAGCGTCTGTAGTACTACCCGTAAATGATCCACATGCTCTGCCTACGAGTGAGAGTAAACCAGAATATCATCTATAAATACCATCATAAATACATCCAGAAATGGGCAAAACACGTTGTTCATTAGATCCATAAATGTTGTCGACGCGTTTGTGAGCCCAAATAACATCACTAAGAACTCAAAGTGTACATACCTTGTCCTGAAAGCCTTTTTCAGAATGTCCTTCTCCTTGACCTGTAGCTGATGTTACCCCGACCTTAGGTCGATCTTTGAGAAACATCTTGCACTTTGTAACTGGTCAAACAAGTCGTCAATTCTAGGAAGAGGGTACTTGTTCTAGATAATAATTTTGTTCAGCTGCCGATAGTCGATACACATCCGTAACAAGCCATCTTTATTTCATAGAAATAATATCGATGCACCCCAAAGAGATATGATGGGCCTAATAAAGCCTTTCTCAAGTAGATCTTTTAAATGCTCTTTTAATTTTTTCAATTCGGCTGGAGCCATTCTATAAGGAGGAATAGATATTGATTGAGTGTCTTGCAACACGTCTATACCGAATTCAATTTCCCTCTCGGAGGAAGGTCTGAAAGTTCATCTGGAAATACATAAAGAAACTTATTAACCACCGGGATTGATTGAGAAATAGGTGGTTTGGTATCAGCATCTCTAGCCCGAATAAAATGGTATATACAACCTTTGAAGATCATCTTTCTTGCCTTAAGGTATGAAATAAACCTACCTTTTGGTGTCGCTGTACTACCCTACCACTCAAGGACTGGCTCACCTGGGAACTAAAATCTAACAATCTTTGTTCGGCAATCCATATTAGCGTAGCACGATGCCAGCCAATCCATGTAGATAATAACATCGAGATCAACTATTTATAATTCTACCAAATATGCTAAGGTTTGATGGCTACAAACTAATACTGCACAATTCTGATAGACCCGTCTAGCAACTACCGACTCACCAACTTGTGTAGATACCAAAAATGGATCTCTTATCAACTCATGCTCTATACCAAATTTACAAGCAATGAAAGAGATGATATATGATAGATTGGAGCCTGGATCTAACAACGCATACATATTATGTGAAAAGACTGATAATATACCTATAATAGCATCAGGTGAGGACTCCTGATTCTGTAGACCCATCAATGTGTAAATGTGGTTCTGGTTGCCACCGAAGTTAGTTGCTCCACCACTACCTCTTCCTCGACCGGATTATGTTTGATGACTTTTCCCTGACGGGTGTACTGAATGTGACGAAGCTGCTATAAATCTGGTAGGCTCGGGCCTAACACATTCTCTTCTTGCAAGACACTCCCTCATAATATGATCAGGATCACCACAGAAATAACACACATCTAATCCTCGTCGGCACAACCCTACATGAGCCTTACCACACTGCTCGCATTGAGCCAACGACGGTCTCATCTGACTAGAATTCACTCTATAATAAGATCCCGAGGCTCGTAAACTCTGACATAGTTCCGATTGAAATACCGATCAACCCTCGACCTTGAAAATGATAATGATGTGCTAGCTGCCGGGTAGGAAGGGCGTCTATAAAGCTATGGCCTAAACCCCTCTGAATTCTCCTACGTCGCCTACGGATCGAGCCATCTTATGTTGGCTCCTATCACGCTCTTTATCTACCCGATGTTTTCTCTTATGATCTTCCAAATTTTGTGCATAAGCCTGAATGAGAGCAATATCTATATTCGGATTTAGAGAAGTCATAGTACACTCATTGACCAAGTGTGGCCCAAGCCAGTAACAAACCTATGTACCCGTCACTCATCTCAGCTATAATCATAGGAGCATATCTGGCCAATGAATTAAACTGCAAGCTAGAAAATGATGTAAGAAGACCTCTGAAAACTCTCTACATCCTACTGGTGGAGCACGAGGTCCCCTAGAATTCCCCCATGTCTCATACTAGGTCACCGCGACATCCCTCAATCTATAAGAAACAAACTTTACCGACTCAGTATCGATGACATTCATTACCCGCAAGGTACACTATATTTGATCCAGAAAATTCTACGGGTCCGCGTTCAAGTCTGATCCCGTGAATACTAGAGGCTCCTGGTTGATGAAATCCCGAGCTCTCACGCTAGCAGCTCTATTCGAAAGACTAGAAATCTGACGTTGGGCCTGAACAACCACTAATTGAATCAATAATTGTATAACACTTCGCATATCAAGATCCTCATCTAGAGTATCAGGTGGAGGAAATGGGGTACTGCAACCCCACTACGTTTTTCTACAAGTGGTGGAATGAGGGAATCATATAAAGGAGTCATATTGCGGGTCTCACTCTGGCCCTTGCTAGCGGTGGCACTCGGCTGGTACTTTCACCAACAGTCATATCTAACACCCTCATACTCTTGAACTTCTTCCTTGATGTAGGCATTGCTGGAATTATAAACACGAGATGGGTTAGGAGTGGAATGCTTATATCTTAGCTCTAATGCAAGATCTAGAACAAGAAGGGAAAGTAACTACCCTAAATGCTTTATAGTCTCTTGTCTATAAATGTGGTGCACAACACAATCATAAACAAGACTCTACTAGCACGACTTGTAGACTCCCTAGGACAGACCTACTCTGATACCAAGTTTGTCACAATCCAACCTGGAGGGCCAGGACGGGCACCCGAACCCTACATGTCGGGCACCACCAATCATACAGTTAACGTCTAATCGCGATTAATCACGGGCCATGAGGGTCGTCACCAAATACCATACTCATACATATAAATGATAAACTAGAATGAACTACGTAAAATCTTACAAACATCGGAACCCAACCCATGTATATACATAATAAGGCCGACAAGATCATACATGACTATTATACATAGGACAATTGTCTACCAGTCTCTACAGAGTACGCAATATTATAAGGTCGGGACAGGGCCCCGCCGTACCCATATGTACATACAAAAATATCGTACCGAGATTAGACCGACGCTCCAAAACAAGGGGAGTGCTCCAATATCCGATGAGTTAGAAACCTACTAATGCAGATTGTCGCCTTGCCTACGTGAGCCTGCGAGCATGAAACGCAACGTCCCCCCGATAAAAGAGACGTCAATACGACTGATGTACCGAGTATGTCAGGCATGAAAAATAGCATGACAGGGATATAAAAATAAACTGAGACAAAAACAGCCAACCAGTAGAGAATGCCTCTGAGGGCCATAATATACCTAAGTATCATGCACAATGCGGTCATATATATATATATATATATATATATATATATATGCTTATATAACGCCACTGTCCTCATTGGGCATCTTCCTTACCATAACAGCATCTGTAGGCATCATATCATATCGGCCTCTGTGGGCATAATCATTATCGTGTGTATTTGTACCAGCTACAGGTGGTATCGTACCCCGTTTCTTATCCCCATGCATTTGAGATCAAGGTATATACATGAATATAATGCATGAATGATATGATAATAAGACACTATAAGTTTGTCGGAGTGTATGTAATATCTATCCATCTCCGATTAACATTATGAATACTAACACCTTTTCCATATGCCTCAATAAGAATTTAAGAACATATTTAAACATACTTTGACAACAGGAATAAATAATATGAACATCATTAACTAAGAGTAGAATCATTTATGGAATAATGTTACGTTTGAGTTTCGTTACATAGAACATGCCAAAAGAAAGAAGAATTTGTCTTAACATACCTTGTACACGCTTTCCGAGCTAACGATAGTCTTGCAAGTCGAAGTTGCTTTGAGCATTCACGTTATTATTTTTTGGAAAAAAGGCATATTAATATACAATAGGATCTGATTTGTAGATGGGGAAGGATATTGCTATATTTGATTTTGGATGATGTTTTTTTTTTGGAGAACTTGAAAGCATTTGTATGAATTGAAACTTCAAATTTAATCTTGGAGCACTTCGTGGGTTTCAACATAGAAGGAAAGAAAGTGCTCTATAGATGGAGGATGAAATGAAATAAATAACTTGTTCCAACTACTGTAAATATAATAGGCCAATGTTACATAATAAAATTCAGCAAATGACGGTAAGATTTATATAGATCTAAAGGGCAATCTTTCATCAACTCTCCATGCAGTGATTAGGATATGTATGTATACTCCGTCCTTTAACCCTTATCACATAGGTTGCCACATCAATACTTTATTTCAATAGTCATCTCTTAAAGATGACACATAAATCATTACGTGCAAGCCTACTAACTATTAATTTCCCACTAAAAACATTAATAATTAACCAATTATACACATAATTAATTCCTGGTTCTAATTCACTTAAATATTGATAACTTATAAAATTTTCATATACTCAATGTTATAATCGTGCGATATAGCGCTAGTCCATAACCTCTTTGGGGACATACAACTATTATTATTAATCCCCATCGTCACACTTATTAAGTTCCAAATTATTTTGGGATCGCATCCTTTTATATACTAAGCTTCTTTATTTGCATATGTCTAGATGCTCAAACCACCCAAAAGTACGCGGTGTTACATACTTTCCGCCTTAAAAACATTAGTCCTCGAATATTGGGGTAACATTTCCAATCCCCGTCATGTAACTAGAAAATACAACTACTTCTTCACGGGGACATATAATATAACACACATCTTTACATCAGACCTCACATGGTCCTCAAGCATTAATTATATTAATATGAAATAGAACTCACCTTATGGTTCTCTCGGAACCTCGGCGTTGGTCTGAAATAGGTAGGGATATTTGTGTTTCATCTCTTTTTCTGCTTCTCATGTTATTTCTTCTACATTCTTATTCCAAAACATAACTTTTACGGAGGCTACTTCTTTAGTTTTCAATTTGTGAACTTGTCGATCTGAGATAGCAATAGGAATCTCTTCATGTGATAAGTCCTCTGTGATCTTCACATCATCAATCAGTACAATCTAAGAAGGATCTCCAACACACGCTCTCAACATATAAACATGGAAAATCGGATGAACAAACTCCAACACTGAAGGCAAGTCCAATTCATAAGCTACTTGGTTGATTCGTCAAATTATGCGATATGACCCAATATACCTTGAGATGAGCTTTTCCTTTTTCCAAAATCTCATTACACCCTTCATATGAGATTTTTTTAAGAAGACTCAATCATTTACTTAGAACTTTAAGTCTCGTCGTCGCACATCTGAATACGACTTCTAACGACTCTGAGCCGTTAACAACCGTTATTGGATAAGCTTCACCTTATCTATGGCTTGGTGTACTAAGTCAGGCCCAAATAATTTTGACTCGCCTACTTCGAATCATCCGATAAGATAACTACATTTCCATCCATATAACGCCTCATATGGAGCCATTTTAATGTTAGCATGATAACTGCTAATATACTCAAACTCAATAAGGGGTAAGTGATCATACCAACTTCCCTTAAAGTCCAATACACAAGCTCGTAGCATGTCCTTGAGCGTCTGAATCATATGCTAGGCCTGTCCGTCTGTCTGAGGGTGGAAAATTGTGCTAAGATTCACTTGGGTGCCCAAAATTTTTTGAAATGATTTTCAGAAGTTTGTTGTGAACTACGCACCACGGTAAGATATAATATATATATAAGCACACCACAATCTCTTTTAAGTACAACTTCGCGTAGTGATTAAGATATATATGTATGCTCCCTCATTTAACCCTTATCACATAGTAGTAAAGTAATAAGGGAAAACATCACTTATACCCGATAAACCAAACTATTTCTGCCTCTACCTCTTTTAATTTTCATACCCCTAAAAAATTGAAATTATTTATCGAGATGTCCCCTCCCTCCCTATTATGATACCAACATGGTAATAAATATACTTAGATGGTATTATGACAGAGTGCTTCAGTCCTTCTCTTAGTCCTCCATGATACCATCATGAAATATAAATATACTGAGATGGTATATCATGAATGTTCGTTTATTCAAGAAAGACATTTTTCTCGAAAAAACTCTATAATACCACTGTCTTACATACATATATTGTGATGGTATCATGAAGAGCTGCTTCAGTCCTTCAATGAGATACTCCTCAGGACCATGATACTATCGTGGTATATAATTATACTGAGATGATATCGTGAAAGACTACTTCAGCTATTCTCTTAATACTTTATGATACCATCCTAGTGTATAAATATACTGTAATGGTATCAAAAGGTTTGGACGAGAAGGTATGTCGGGTAAATAGTTTTGGGTGAGGGGTATAGTGGGTAATTAATTTAAAAGGGGCATGGGAGATAATTAGTTTGTTTTTAAGAGGGTATTTCAGTTAGTTTCAAGGTAATAACGCGAGTCTTTATATTTGAAATAATCAGAAAGGTAGGGGCTTATTTTGGTTTTCCAGAAAATTACAAGGACATATTGATAAAATATATATATAACAGGAACTACCAGATTAAACGAACAGTTGAGAGTTTCGTACAGAGCTCTGAATCTCCAACGTTGTACATCACTTTCGGGTCGGGTTTCACTGTTTGAATTGAGATGTCAGGGAAAGTGCAAGATTATCGAATTTTTGTTGGTGGATTATCTTGGGACGTAACTGAACGTCAGCTCGAAGATGCTTTTAGCCCTTTCGGTAAAATTGTCGATTGTCAGGTCCGTAATTGACTTGTAATTTCCTGCAATTTGTTACGATAATAATTGGCAATCGCGTGTCTATGTGTGTGTGTGTATAGCGGAATTTCTTGTTTGATTTTGAAAAGTAGAACTCTTAATTGATGTTAGACGTCCTTCATATAGTTGATAATTGTGTAGAAAATAAAATCTTACTCCCTCCGTCCCAATTTATTTTTAGTTGTTTGACTGGTCACAGAGTTTAATGTTGGAAAGACTTTTGAAATTTATGATCTAAAATAGTCATTAATATTTGTTTGACTATAAATAGTTTTATTTTATTAAGGTAAAATGAGAAGTTTAAAGTTAAATAGTTACTCCATCTGTCCCAATTTATATGACACACTTTTCTTTTTAGTCGGTAAAAAAATGACATATTTCCTTATTTGTCAACAATTTAACTTTAAACTTTACTTTTTACGTGTAATGAAATGATCTACAACCACACAAATATCTTTAGCTTGTTTTGGACCACAAGATTCAAAATCTTTCTTTAATTCTTAAACTTTGTGTCCAGTCAAATTACATCATATAAATTGAGACGGAGGGAGGGTATACTAATTATAGAAATGTGTCATTCTTTTTTGGGACTGACTAAAAAGAAAAGAGTGTCATATAAATTGGACTGAGGGAGTAGCTTTGTTGAATGTTTTTCAAGATGGTCATAAGTCGTCCACTTTAGTAGCATATTTCTAAGTGAGGCTAAGACATATTAAAAAATACCATCTAGTGATTTATATTGTTGAAACTAGTTTATTTGCTTTGTGTGATATATCAACTGGCTTAGTTAAATTAGACAAAAGATATTTTTAACGATGGTATAAAAAAACAGGCTTTTGTACCCGGTTGCCTAATTGGTGCTTCTTTATCTTCATCTGATAATAGCTTCGCAACAGATTGTACGTTACTCCTTGTAGCTTGTCGTTTGAACTGCAAACTTTTTGGTGAGATATACGTCTGCTTAAGCAATGCAAACGTTTTTAAAGATCAGCCATGGATCAAACTGCTTTTGTGTTTTAATTTGTGTTCTGTGGGAAGGTTGGCTGGACAGTCTTTGGTTTTTGAATTTTCCCTGATTGCTTGAAGTTGAGGACTATAGTCTTGTTATATTCTGTACTTTTTCCAATTTGATTACGTATTGATAACTTTCCTCAATTTTCTGTGGATCAAGCTGCTTATAGATTTGAAATGCCTTAAATGGATTAGTATGAGAAAGTTGTTAGTTCATTGGGATGTGCAAAGTTTGTGGGAGTGCAACATTTGAGATACTAGAATCTGTTCAGCAGCTTGTTTTTGAATTCACTCGCTAGACTATTCACAAAAGACAGTTGACTTTCAATTCCATGTAACAGTGGACAGCGGTTTGCTTTAAAGAAACATTCGAAAGTAGTTGAATTAAGATCAGATTCAATTTCGAAAATAACTTGTTTGGAAGTGTGCTCTTTGATGCGGATTGCAGCGACTCACAAATTGTGATCTGATGCGATAAACTGTTTGAATGATTAAAATTCTCTCTTCCTAGACTTCATTGCATCATCTGGATGTTGGCCTTGGATTGAAGACATTATTCTTCATTCTGAGTTAGATGCATAGCAGTCAACTTACATTAATGCCCAGTAAATCTGTTTACATTGTGTGATGCATCAAAATAGAGGGTAGAATTAACTTTAGATGTAAGGTTCTTCGATTATGCGTATCAGTGGCATGTGGTCATGCATTTTTCTGCTTTAAGAAGGAATAAGGTTCCGTCAAGAGATGAATTTCGAATGCATAAACTAAGCTCAGTTTCCAGTTCGAATATTTCTTCAAGTTGAGTTTGCAGACAGCTTCTGAAAATGTCACCTCTTGGTTTTGGCATCCTTCAAGATGAATCTGATTGGAAAATGTCGTCTGTCTTGTTACTAGTTCGAGGGACCAGATGTTAGACATGAATATCTAAGTCTTTGGCAGAATAGAAAGTAGCATTTCCTCTTTTAAAGTTGATTTTATTTGCTATTTTGTGATCTCTGAGGTCCTTGGATTTTGTCCCATCAATAATTTCTTTGAACTGTAAGCTGCATAAGATCTTAGTGCACGAAGTTCACAAGAGAAACATAAAAGACTTTCTTGCTTATGCTTTAGATGCTATCAAGATATTGAGACGGGTGTTCATAGACTATGCGTTCTTTTTGAGTTTGTTTTGAAGAAGAATCAGGGAACAAAATTTTGGAACTATGATGGCACTTATCAAACACCCTGATTCTAAATACATGTGCCACAATCAAGAGGGAACTCAATTTTTGACCTTTTGGAAAGCCATAAGATCTAGATAGCTTGTTTTGTTTATTTGAAGGTTGGATTGTCGCTTCAGTGTTTTGAGGTCCTTCGTACTTTGGACATCAGAAGATGACATACTTTGAAGAGAGAAGAGTAGTAGTTCTTCAAACAACAAAGTGAAAACAATGAAGTATCTTACTTTTCAGATTTTTATGCTCGATGATATATTGCTTTAGATTAGTTCTTTGGCATCTTAGTTGTACATTCCATTTGAAATGAATTTTATATGCTGAAGCTGGATTAAGATTTTGAAGATCGTCTTCATCTTCGTTGATGTCTTTCTAGTCAACAGTTGAAGAGGGGGAAGTTGAAATGTCACTAGTTGGTGGATGTTCTTATAATATAGATTAGTTGAATTGATGCTGGAAAAGGTAGCTGAATGAATCAGTGTCTTGCATAATAACTGAAATAATAGCAAACGTTTGTGGGAAATCTAGCAGGAAAAGCTCCTCAACAAGTATCTGGCAGCTGTGAGCTTTTCTCAGTATGATCAATCACCTATGGCTTAGATGTACTTCTGCCATATATTTACTTGGCACTCGTTAGTTGGCTCAAGTAAGTGAAGGAAAGTGTATGGCTTTAAATCAGATCAATTGGCATTGTCGAGAATTACCGAGACGTTAGAATGTCTTCATATTTGTTGTTTTATGTTTTCTGTTAATGGTATCGACTTCATTGGGTACGTTTGATCTGAGTCAACCTAATGGGGTCAAATGATTGAAATCTGCAGGACTGCAGATTCTGCTGCCCAAGTAAGACTCCTTTGCTGTTTTAAATGTATTATCATCCTTAATTGCTTTTATATTCCTAGACCTTGCTAAAAAATATGATGCTTCAAGATCCTCCATTTTTATCTTAGTAATGTGATTAAGAGTACGTGCTGCTGCAGTCGACTGTACCCACTTTAATTTAATTGCCTACCGTTTGTGCCCATTGTTGCATGCACAGTTATATAATTGGAATTTGACTTAAGACCCGACGTCCCTATCATGAAGTAAGTTAACAAAGAATTATGAAGTCGAATGCTAAAGTGGCCAAGGAAAACCAAAAACTGGGGTTCTACCTGATAGCATAGGTCTTTTATCCAGTAGAATTAATGAGAATGTTACTCATAATACCTTTTATTTGGTTTGGTTGCGGGGTGAGGGGGGAAGGGAGCATCATAGAGTAAAAGGTTTTTGGACGAAATGTAGAAATTATTTCTTTATAAGCAAAAATTATTTTGTTGATATTTCAGCCCCAAGATGGTAGTTTCCTACTACAAAAGTATCAATGAATTTCTTTTAAATATGCAAGGAGTCCAGGAATCTCAATACATGATCAAATCATATGCAGCATTCCTAGCGCACCAAAAAATGTAGGTATCAATTTACAAATTAAAATTCATAATTTAAGTATGCCCCCAGGACTTGGTTAAAGTGGAAAAGATTGAGGGACTTGTGACTTGGGTCACAGGATCGAAATTTAAGTATGCCCCTAGGACTTAGTTAAAGTGGAAACGATTGAGGGACTTGTGACTTAGGTCACAGGTTTGAGCCATGCGTCGTGCGAACTAAGCCTGATATTTAAGTGGAGAAGGGTAGAGGGGCGGGCTCATTTCCCCCTAGTTTTGAAGGCTGCGGTCCTCAGTGTTGGCCCAGACGGAAATCTTGGTCCTTAAAAGAAAGGCATAATTTTAAGAATGAGTTTGTAGCAATGGCATAATTCTGAAGAACTTACCTGGGAAGTCAATTATTCTCTTTCATGTAAACAAAACTGTGAAATTTGCCGATGCCTCAAATCAGTAAATGAAGCATTGGATAAGTGAAGGGACTTGAGATAAAAACCTGGAAAAGACTTGAAGCAATACTATAGTGTGCCTTCCTTTTTCTTTTTGTCCCAAGACTAATATTTTGATACCAATTATGAGGGGCCCCAATGTAAAGCATTTTAAAGCCTTGAAAGTTGTGTCATTCTTAATGTTTCGTGTCTATTTATTGACTCAGATAACAATCTTTGAGGCAGTGTGAATCATTCTGTTTTGATTCATTGATTGTATCAAATCATGTCTTGGTATATTTGTGTAGGAGATAGGTCACTATTTAGCGGATATAGATGGGGAGTAATAAGGTTATGATACTGCCTCTTTTTTCCTGAATTTGGTGATGGTTCAGTGTGATAAGATTAGGTCCCATGTGTAAATTGGCTGGGTTGTTGAGCAATTGTTTTCCTCGGTATCATTCTTAAAGAAAGCTATCTTGTTATGCTGATTGAGAGAGCTTCCAATATACATGTATCCACAATCTATTAGCTATGCGTCAATACCAAGCTAGTTGAACAATTTCTACTAGTATTAAAATAGAGGAGCTCAAAACATTTTGAGTCTTTCAGATATTTAATGTTTCCATTTGATGCTCCAGATATTTGGTGAAATGAGTAATTGATAATATCCTGGCAATATTTTGCTCATCATCAGTTTGACTAATTCCACTTGTATATTATCATGGGGTTCGAAGAACTCAGTTCTTCTGTTTGATGTGTGTTTTCTGGTGTTAGTTTCTGAGCTGTTTGTCCTGTAGGTTATTCTGGATAGAGACACGGGCCGCCCTCGTGGATTTGGGTTTTTAACATTTGCAGACCTCCGGGCAATGGAGGATGCAATAAGAGAAATGGATGGTGAGGAGGTTGGTGATATGGTGATATCAGTGAACAAGGCCCAACCAAAGATGGGAAGTGAGGATCCTGACCATGGCTATGGTGGAGGTTACTCATCAGGTGGCAGGGAAAGCTATGGTGGGGGTGGGGGTAATAGGTCAGTTGGGCCAGACACTTGCTTCAGCTGTGGTCTCCCTGGCCATTGGGCCAGGAACTGTCCGCTAGGACGTGGCCGGGGTACTCGGCCACTAACACCCCCTCCTCGTTCTAGGTATGGTGGTGGACGTGGGGATAGGTTTGGAGGTGACCGTGATAGGTACATGGATGACCGATATGATAGAGGAAACTTTGCTGATAGGGAGCGCTATGACAGCAGATATGGGAACGGTGATCGATACACAAGTGACAGGTATATTTTTATAAGAACTGACAATAAAACGCAGTCCCCATAAAGGTCGAGGTAAGGATTGCGTACATTCTACCCTCCCCAGACCCCCACTTTGTGGGAATACACTAGGTATGTTGTTGTTGACAATAAAACGCATGTAATGTCACAATTATGACTGGAAGTTTGTTAGCAAGCCAGCTTAGCTTTCACGTCTTAACCCCAACTTCCCGAAAAATATTGGAGTATTTGAGGTGGTGCTGCTTTTCAATTTCTTGTTAAGTGTGAAGTGGTATTTAGTTGTCTCACCAAAATAACTTATATTGTTATCTAGGTACCCTCCCAGTGGTGATCACTTGGGTAACAGGTACGGGTATTCTGACCGCTACCCTCAGAATGGCTATGGCAAAGAGGGAGGGTTTGACATGGATGTAGGCCCCAGAGGTGTGAGTGACAGATATGAAGCTGGAGGGCCAGCCCGATATGAGGGAAGAAGCTACAGAGATAGAGCGGGACCTTATGATCGCCCTCGAAGGGGAGGACGCCCACCTTCCTTCGACCATTACTGAGATGAATGTGCACATCCATGTGGATGATGTTGAATTTTAGTTGATCTCTGCGGTAATATGGTGTACGGAGGACACTAGGATAAATGTACGCCGTCTTGTTAGGAAGCAGCTAGTAGTGACGACGCATGAGTACTGACAAGTAGAGTAAATTAGTAGGAACAGTAGTGGTAAAACAGATTGGACATTTTAGTGTCTTTTGGTTTTGTTTTATGTTTTATAAAAGAGAGAGCTTCCTCTATTGGAATGCATTGTGGTCTCTTGTGTAGTTTCACTTATTAACTCAAATCATTCGCTCTCCCCCTCTCAATAACAAGATTGTTCAGAGATGTATAATTCTTAGTCCAACAGAAGTACAAATTTCCTATACACTCGACAGGGTGTAAACAAATAATTCCTTTTGTTCAGAGAATAATATCAATTATATCAAGCACCACCAATGTTTTGAAACTCGGACCGGACCGGCTGGTCGGACCGGGTTAACCGGGAACCGGTCTCGAGGCCGGTCCGAGTTTATTTTAGGAACGGGTGGTATCAAATTCGGCGCAATCCGGTAAAAATTGGTACGAACCGGTGCTCGGTAACTCGTACAAACCCGGTTTTTGTTTATTCTTATATTTTTTTTAAAAAAAAATTAATTAAACTTTTCATCTTCCCTAATTAATATTCTGTTGGTGCCTGGTGTTTCTATATTAATTATTTATTTATTATTTTAGATAAAGAAGTTGATGAAGACATGATTAATGATGTTGAGTTAAGAAGTTTTGGCCATCAAATTAGCAATAGTAGAGGTGTTGATGACGGCATAGAGGACATCTTTGGACTTAATTGAGATTTTTATTATTCAAGTTCTTTTGACTATTTGAGTTTATGGACATTTGTTTTAAAGTTATTTATTTTGTGAGGACATGGATAATCAAGTTTCTAGTTTCTACTTATTGGATTTAGATATGCATGACATCTTGGTTATTTAGCTTAATGGACATCGGTAATTTAGTTTATGGACATGTGTTTTGAAATTAGTTGATGGACATGTATCTTCATTATTTCATATGTTTGGATATAGATATGTATTTAACATTCAATATATATATATATATATATATATATATATGTGTGGATATCGGTTTTTTTAACCGGTTGAACCAGTGACCCAGTTGGTCGTCCGGTTCGATGTCCGATCCGAATTTCAAAACATTGAGCACCACAGGAAATAAAAAGCTAGAGTGGTGCCCACGAGATAAATAAAAATGTGATAGCACAGTGCCACCCCATAATTAACGAGCAACACCCCTATCTCTGATAATCCAATCAATAGTGTACAAAATGTGGGATTCTCATGAATATAATTTATCTTGTGGAATGAAAACTTTCTTTACTTCCAAATTAAATGAATATTTATATAACAAAGCCGCTGTGCTACAAATGCTAAAGTAAGAGTAACAATGGTATTGATAATTGACCATCTTGGTTGGTGATGGTTATGTACAAAGTCAGAATAATTAAAAAGGAGAATAAGATCGAGGTGGTTGTTGGTGATGGTGATGGTGATGATGATACTGCAGATGCACCACTGAATATCATTCCGAACAAGTCGACTTCGCCACTATTGGACTGGTCATGACCGCTGCCACTTGCTGCGGTGGTGCCCCCTTTGGACATGCTCATGCTGTTGTCCCTGTTATATAAGATAAGGGAGGTAGATATGGAGAACTTTAATCCCTTTACAAGTAAGAAAATGCAGCTAGAATGTGGGAAAGAGAGTATGATAAAATTTTGAGTTTAGGTTTAATGTAAAAAATGTTTACATTATCAGGCTGGTAAGTTTAAGAAAAAATCTATGATAAGCACTAATTAGTAACATGGTTAGAATAGTACTAACCTGCTATTATATTGATAGTGCAAAAATCCTTCACATTTTAGACGTGTAGAGTCTTTATCTATATATACTAGAAGCACGAAGTCCTTTAGCGAAATATTGTTAGATCTTTTTATCCTTGACAATGGAAAAAAATATTTTCCTATTTTTTAGGACTTTGAAATCAAATAAAAAAAAGTTCATTAAATCTTCTTTTATTTGAACCATATGAGAAATCCTAACATTTAGAAATTTAAAATCTTAAATATGTTATTTTAGGAATATTTACAAGCTGTAATTGAATTCTCTAAAAAGGACAGTCCGGTGCACTAAGCTTCCGTTATGCGCGGAGTCCGAGGAAGGGCCGGATCACAAGAATCTATTATACGCAGTCTTATTTTGCATTTCTGCAAGAGGTTATTTTCATGGCGGTTTGATCACATGACTTCTTGATCACATATCATCAACTTTATCAGCAACTTTGAATTCTCTAATTGTCAAATATGAATATATGTTGTCCTATCGTGTATTTTGTTTCATAAGACAAATATGACAGTCGTGCTCATATTTATGTGCTTTGACATATAAGTCCTAAACCTGTAAATATGGATGACAATTGGGGCAGGGCAGGGTAGGGCAAACTCTTAATGGGGCAGGGCAAGCTCTTAACGTGGTAGGGCAAAATTAATTTTATTAAAAATTGAAATGGGGCAGGGCAGGTCGTGAGTTTTGAAATCACCAATTTTTTTCTAAGAAATCACCAATTTTTTTCCAACTTTTTTGGTTTGCGAAGATCAACAATGCGTAGAAATTAAAAAATGCGTAAAACTGAAATGTAAGTGCAACATCAAGAAAAATATAGTGCATAAAATGAAAAATGTGTGCAGAAATTGATATTTAAGTGCAGAATCAAGAAAAATAGAGTGCATTATATGAAAAATGTGTGCAGAAAATGAAATGTAAGTGCATAATCAAGAAAAATATAGTGCATAAATTGAAAATGTGTGCAGAAACTGAAATTTAAGTGCAGAATCAAGAAAAATATAGTGCAAAAATTGAAAAATGTGTGCAGAAACTGAAATTCAAGTGCAAAATCAAGAAAAATATAGTGTAGAAATTGAAAAATAACATAAACAAGGTAGGGCGGGACAATGCTTAATGGGGCAGGGCAGGGCAGGACAATTTTAAAAAAAATGCTAAACGGGGCAGGGCAGGACGGGTTAACATCTTAGCAGGTCAAGGCTTGACCCGCCCTAACCTGCCCCTACATGTAAAGATTTCGTTTCACAAGACAATTTAGCCGAATATTCATAACATAAATATATATAGGTTTGAATGTCAAACAAAACTGGAACTTAGAGCTAGAAAATGAAATATGTTTGATGTAATTGTATTTGTTTTCTAAGGCAGTAAATTTTATTTGATAGAAAAGGGGAAAGGAAAACATCTATTTTTCTAATGACTTGGATGAAGTTTCATATTAAGAATTGTTGGGTCCCGGTGTATGTTATGGAACAATAAAAAAATAAATTGAAAGTAAAATAAATCGAATGCTAATACAATTTGCAAATGTTAGCGATAATATCGTCTGTCACAAGTGGCAACACTTCGATAAAACAGAAAACCTTTAAGAATAAATGCAGCGGAAAAATAAAGAACACAAAAGTTTAATATTTACATAGGTTAAATTGATTATATAACCTATGACGGTCAGTGACCAAAAGTAATGTATATATTTATATACAATTGAATAAATTACTTCTTTTACAATATTACAAAAGAAATTTAAAAGTTGAGGTCGCAGATGACTTCAGCTTGAAAACTCTACCTAAATAGACATAGACCACATCCCATTACAATTGCTTCAATAAAGAACAAATCTAGAATCGGGGCAACAATTATAATGTTGGACAGAATGTTGTCGACACGCTCAGGCAACACTTGTGATCCAGTTTTCTGACGAATATATCGGAAAGCTCTCTTGATATTTTTCTAACTTTTTATGGATATTGATTCACTCTTCTTCCCTCTCTATTTATAGTAGAGAGTCTTCCTTCAAAAGTTCATCGATTGGTTGTAGAGGTTAAAGGAAAGGTGGGCAGCCGATAAAGTTTGTTGGAGAAGATCATGGAGCAAAATCCTTTAACTTCTTGGACATGTTCCCCAAGCTTAACAATAGCTTTGAATTGTTCTTCCCACGTTTTTCATCAGCTCCTAATCACCTTGTCAAGTCACTTTTCCATCGTGGTAAAAATCCAATGAGATTTGCTTCAGTTCCGTGAAGTAAGGCAAAACTGTTTTATAGAATGTTGGTCCGAATGCCGTGACATTTGTTCCAACATTTCTGGATTTTAACTTAGTACTAAAAATTATATATTGGGCAAAATGTCACAACACCAAACCCAACATTAACGTTCTCCCCCATTTTGTCTTTCTTCACAAAACATATTCTATTTTGTACAAGTGACTTATGACAATGTCATAGATGTTGTCCCAACATCTATGATTTCTATAATGTTCCCATTTGGCATATAAACACAACATATACAACATATATATATATATATATATATATATATATACCATACTTATAGGATTAGATAAAGAAAAAAATAATCATTTAACCACATCATCCTAAACAAAAAATTGTCAGATCATTATTAAATACATAAATTTTCAAATCGAACAACAAATAATAATCCACATTCAACAACCAGTTAATATTCACCAGTAGATGTCATTCACCATTAGCAAATATCCCTTGCATGTCATGCATAGCTTCCAGCCGCTTTCTACTTTTGCATGATCTCTGTTTTCTCCTTCCTTTGTCTGGAAGCTTCAGCTTCAGCCCTTTTCCTTGCAGCTTCAGTTTCTGCTCTAAGCATCAACCTTGTCAGCAAGACTTTTTGACCAACAACCTCTTCTCTTTGTACAACAGCATTCACTGCTTCTTCATCAACATTTGCAGCAGCGGTAGCATTCACAGAAGAACTCTCAACTCTTTCCTCCCCCTGCACAGTAAAAATTACCTCCATTTTTTAAAAGAAAGCAACAGTAAGAACTGGTCTCTGGCCTTTACTAAGGCATCCCTAGCAGTATCAATCTCAGCAATTTGTGAGTTGATTTTTATAATTTTCTCCACAAGCCAGTTGGTAGATAGTACACGTTGTCTTGAACCACTGTTGCCCTAAATGTTGGAAACATTCCTGGCAACATTCTTAATATTAGCTTCATTTTTCCAAGGAAGATCAATATCTCTCTCTTTAATTTTTAAGATTACTTTATTCACTGCATATACCTCTGGTGCTCTCCCTAAAATATCCTCACCTTGAGGCTCAAAGCCTTGGGTAACTAGAATTTGATAGATCAGTGAGGGATAGATAGGGATTAAGTTTGACTCTTTTCAGCCAGATTGACTACTTGATAGAATACCATTTTTCCTAAGTCAACTCTAAATCTTTTTCCAATTTTGTATAGCATTGAGGCTTGATCAGTCGTTACTATTGACTCATTTAGTGAAATGAGCCAATTGTGAAATGCAATCTTATGTAGGGTGAAAAACAAGGCAGTGAGTTTTGAGGCAGGGCAATGAGAAGTCCATTTCTTCACTATACCTCCAGTGAGGTATTCTATTATCTCATCCCTGTTTTTTGTCGTTCTCTCAGTAGTAATGCTTCTAGCTACAGACTCAGTCCCCAAACATTGATTGATAATTAGGGGAGTAAACTTATAAATTTTGTTATAGAGGTATACCTTCATAAACTTTTTCGATGAGGCATTGTCTATCCCAGAATTTAAGTTTGCGTAAAATATCCTAATTACTTCTTACTAATTACTTCTTCAATGTAAGGTTCTTTATCAGTTACAAATTTCAGAAGCTTACGATCTTCTAGAAACTCAATCAACACATATTCAAAACAAGAGGCTAAATCTACTACCTTCTGCCCTAATAATTCTATTCCTATACCAATTCCATCTATCAAACTTTGCTTGGGAATAAATGTCACGACCCAGCCCCGGGGCCATGACTGGTACCCTACCGGGGTACCCTGTCAGGTATATGTCAGAGAATAGCAGCGGAACATACATAACACATTACTAAAAAAAAAAGGTAACCATTCGCGGTAGATAAGTGTCGCTTCTATAAAACATACTTAAACAAAAGTATAGTAATACAACCGGTTCTTATAGCCCAAAACACCAACGTGACTACGCACCTAGGAATAACAATCGTGGCGGGACGGGCCCGCCATACCCTGAATGTACAAAAGTCTATAACCTCGAGGAATCATACAAAAATACAAGCCTCGGAGAGATGGAGCTTCCCAAGAAATGAGCAGTGATCCAGAGTGCGGACCGACAAGCTACGTATCTCGACCTGCGGCGTGAACGCGGCCCGAAGAGGTCGATAACAGTACAGTATGTGGCGAAAATCAGTAATGAATTCATAATAGCATATATATAAAGCGGGAGACATGTATGATAGCCAAACTACGATTACCAACATATACGCAGCCGTGTCAAGTCGGGGACTCACGCCTCTAAGTCATCACTCAAATATAACCATAGGTCTCATGCCCATAATATCAATCGTGCGTGGAATTCCTTCCGCCATGCCGGCGATCATGATATAACAACACTAAGAGTACATATGAATACTAGATCCCACTGTATCATAAGAACGTGCGAGGCAAATGCGAAGGCATAGCTACCGATCCACCCTGCGTCCTCAATCGAGGCAAGTACGAAAGCCGGCTACGGATCCACGTACCACAATACTATAATCGAAATCACGGAAGGCGGGGCAAGTGCGATAGCCTCTACCGAGATCCACCTGCGTCATCGCGGGCCAAGGCAATCGCAGCTAACCACGATCCACCTGCATCACACCACCGCCTTAACCGACGGCAAGGCGAAAGCCAACTACGGATCCACCTGCATCACGTCTCGACCGGGGCGGTGCGAGAACTAACTACTAGATCCACCTGCGTGATGGACCTCATGGAGAGCTAATCCATGGAATAATACTGTCAACAGGGAAATGAACCCTCATCATGGCCGCATACCCGTGGAATCCTCCATCACTGACGGTACGCCCAAACAGACTCATAATTACATGCTTTTAATTCGAATTGCAATACCATGCCTTTATATAAACCAAGACAATTACCATGCCTTCTTTTCACATAAACCAAGAGAATTCTTATTTAAGCAAGCCAAAGTACTTTTCAAGGCACACATAGAATAATTCTCAATTAAACAAGCCAAAGTACTATGTACGTACATTCTTTTCGAAAGCCTCCTTTTTATGTAAAATCCAAAATACTAACACTCGTAGTATCGAGGCGTGTCTATTTTTCAAAGTAAGTTACTACACCTTTAGAAAAATTATTTCATAGCTTGAAACCAAGTAACTTCAATCTTCCCACAATCTAGACAACTTATGCTCATTAATCAAAATAGACAACTTTCATAACCTTCCATAAAGTTATTATAACCAACTTCCCATAAAGCCGTTATACTAACTTTATGCTTTAGAAATTTACGACATCCTTATCCATTCATAAGGCCGTTATAACTAACTTCCCATAAAGCCGTTATAACTCCTTATGAACCATTTCGTTCTTTTACTAGCCAAGAGGCTTATACTTCAAACAAATTCATACAATTTTCAAAATACTTTAAGTCTCTTATCTTTTAGAATAATTCAATATTCAATACTTTCACACCAAAAGTACTCTATACTTCATTAGGTCAAGAAAATCCTTGTCTATCTTATTTAGGATAAACCATTCCTTAAGAACAAGCGGGTTAACTTCTTAACCCAACCAACTTAGACATTTTCTTAAAACAAGTCAAGTATAACAAAATGATTTACTTCATTCAAAACACGTACGTCTACCGTACTATATAGTTATAACTACTCATGCTCAAAGGATAAGAAAGTTTCCACATACCTCTTCGGTCAATCCACTTGCTAAGCTCAAACTACCGCAAGTAATATGCCAACCTATAATAACCATAATACGTTTATTAACCTCTAATTTCAATGTATGAATAATCTAAGTTCAAAGCCCCTAAATTCTATGGAAAATTGGGCAGCATTTCCTTTGTTTCTACATACTTTGCCACCTTTTAAGGTCCGATTCAACATCCAAACGCCACTTCTTAGGCCCAACAATCCAAACAATCTCAGGGATTACACACCTAAACTTGGGTGTGTAAAATTCTGCCCCAAAAGGTAAAACAATTAACTTAACAAGTCTAAGGTAGTTTTTAGGCTACAACATGCTCACATAATTTTCTTAACCAATTCTTTCCCATCCAAACCATATTTCTTACATGCAATGACTCTAAGAGCATTATTCACTACCACAAGTTCTTTCTTCTTAACATGCAACACTAGAAACTAATTCTAAAGGAAGAAATGTTACCTTAAAGTTTTAGTCAAACTTATTCCAAATATTTTTGCTATCTTCCTTGCCAAGAACACCACCAACAAGCTAGCCACAAGCTTCCTTCTTGTTCTTAACTTTTTAGATTTTTCCTAAGGCTAGAATTTCTCTTGGGATTTTTAGAGAGGAGGAGCTTGAACTTTTAAGAGAGAAGGAATAGTTTTTGTCTAAGAGAGAGATGAAGTATGACCAAGTCTTGAAGACATGGTCCATATAGTGCATGCAAAATCAGATGGGGGGGACACTTGTCACCCTCCCAAGGTCTTTTAAAAGAACAATCTGACTTTTCCTAAGTTTTTCCGCCTGAATCCGCCTCGGCGCGCAGCGTTGAAACCTCCGCCGGCTCTGGACTTTTCGGCGCGGCCCTGCTGCGCGCGCGCTGAAACTTCAGCGACCCTCGATACTTTAGGCGCCGCGGCCTCGCATCCGGCGCCCGCGCCGCTTTGCACGAAACGCATTTACGCCGATTGCGCTGAACTTGTAACTCTCATAACTTTTACTCCGACGTCCTATCGACGAACGGTTGGTTGCGTTGGAATCTAGACTCAACGAACTACGCCTAGGCTTTTAAAATACTTAGGAACTCTCAATGAATCGGGTCATAACCCGCCCCAAAGTTGACTAAAACCCGTCCGGAATAATCCGTCAACCTATCCTTTGAAAATTTTAAGTCTTACATGCTTTAAATGCGCTCTCATCGTAGGGTCAGAACTACGGGTATAACATTCTCCCCTAGAAACATTCGTCACTGAATGTTCTTTTGGAGCCAACTACTATTCCTCGATGCGTCCGTACTATATACTAATGGAACTTCATTATGCCACCTATGACCCTAAGATATCGCACACGCATACCCATTCACCGTAAGTCAAGCGAACGAACCCAACATATGAACCATTACTACTTACTCTCATTCACGGCTATGTAATTTCTCGTTCGAATTTACCACTCATTCTATCACGTGTACCACGATCTCAATATCCTGCTCATAACACTAAATCATATAACAATCATATCATGCATACTAATCTCTGAGGGTCAAAGATATACTGTAATTATTGCTTCACATTCCCTGTCGTTCTAATCATGATCCCGCCTGCAGCGCATAACAAAAGAAGGCGATGAACGACCATCGATCACGAAGGTGAATCTCTACATCCGTGCTATCTGCAGTGGACGGTTCCTCGCATAATGGCCTGTTGGCGCGTGCATAGCAATTACCCAAACTAGCACGAAACTCCCATAATGGGTGTTACCACATCACACTGGAGGTAGAGGTGGCTTCTCGGACTAACACCCTTACTCTCACGAAAACACGAACCTCGGAGCCCTGTCCCGCTCGAACGTCTGAAGGCGTGGTGGAGTACTCCGTTCGGGTGAGGAGCATAACTAACTTCTTCTTGAGGCGGTCCGCCTCAGCGCCACGAGATCCTGCTGTCACAGCCTCTTGGTGGCTTTGAGTCAAGTCGGCCCTCCTTTCTCATCCTCATCCCTGCGCATATGCTGCATCCTGGCGATATCCATACACAGTGAAGAGCCACTCCCAAGCACGCGATAATCATATGGCGGTCTAGCCCATCACATGGCGATGAACTGCATGCGCCGTGTTGGCTCTGATAGTGTCGCGCATACACGGCCAAAGAGTCAAACTCAGTGTACTCTCTGATGGTCCTCCCATTCTGCCTCAAGGTCAAGAATCTATCAAATCAGGAGGCAAGTAGTGATCCAGGAAGGCCTCTGCGAACTCCTCCCCACCTGCTGGAAGAGCACCCTCCCCTCTAGACAATTCCCGGCTCAAACGGTTCAACGCAATATCGCGTAACCAGAAAGCTAACACAACGGACTCGTCTCAGGGCCCTAAGCACTGCGTAGTCGCGCACTGTCGAATAAACTCACGAGGATCCTCGCCGGACCTCGAACCATAGAACTGGGTGGATTACAACTCGAGAAAGTCCGAATCCTTAAGCTCGGCCCACAGGGTTAGCCACCGCCTGGCGGTCTTTGCCGCCACGATGCTAGTCAACACACGATCCGCTCTCAGTAATCCTATACTCGCCCGGCGCGGAGGCGGGGCTCGGTGCGAAACCTCTGGAGCTCTGCGCTCTCGGCCTCTAATACTGTAGGCGTGTGAACTCGCCCGACCGCTCTTGCCTCGGGCATAGTTTGTGCGAGTCTGGTAACTCTCTGCGTACCACTAGCGACTCCTGCTGATGCCTTGCCGCCACGGGCTCTGGTCGCCGGTGAGGCATAACTGGTACATAAGAATAGGTCAGAGAGGACTCAACCTACTATGACAGCTCTACTGCACGATCTCAAAGAGAGAAGAATGGAAACCAACCCTAAATGTCCTGCAGCCTCCTGATTATAGATGTGGTGCACAACACACCGATAATCAAGACTCTACTAGACACGGTCTGTAGACACTTTCCGAGGACTAACTGCTCTGATACCACTTTTGTCACGACCCAGCCCCGGGGCCATGACTGGTACCCTACCGGGGTACCCTGTCAGGTATATGTCAGAGAATAGCAGCGGAACATACATAACACATTACTAAAAAAAAGGTAACCATTACTGGCCAGCCGATAAGGCTGCCTTCTATAAAACATACTTAAACAAAAGTATAGTAATACAACTGGTTCTTATAGCCCAAAACACCAACGTGACTACAGACCTCTAGGAATAACAACTGTGGCGGGACAGGGCCCCGCCATACCCCCTGAATGTACAAAAGTCTATAACCTCAGGGAATCATACCAAAAAGACAAGCCTCCGGAGAGATGGAGCTTCCCAAGAAATGAACAGTGATCCTAAGAGTGCGGACCAGCAAGCTACGTATCTCGACCTGCGGCATGAACGCAGCCGAAGGAGTCGATCAACAGTACCAAGTATGTGGCGAAAAAAAATGTAATGAATTCATAATAGCATATATATAAAGCAGGAGACATGTATGATAGCCAAACTACAGTACACAACATATACGCAGCCATGTCAAGTCAGGGACTCACGCCTCTAAGTCACTCAAATATAACCATAGGTCTCATGCCCATAATATCAATCGTGCCCGTGGAATTCCTTCCTCACTGCCGGCAGTCTATGATATAACAACACTAAGGAGTACATATGAATACTAGATCCCACCTGTATCATAAGAACCGTACGAGGCAAGTACGAAGGCATAGCTACCAGATCCACCCTGCATCCTCAACTGACCGGGGCAAGTACGAAAGCCGGCTACGAATCCACCGTGCAACAATACTATAATCGAAATCACGGTGGCCGGCAAGTCGATAGCCTCTACCAGATCCACCTGCGTCACATCGGCCAGGGCAATCGCGAGCTAACCACCGATCCACCTGCATCACACCACTTCGCCCCAACACGGCCAGGCAAGTACGAAAGCCAACTACGGATCCACTGCATCACGTCTCGGCCGGGGCGGTACGAGCTAACTACTAGATCCACCTGCATGATGACCTCGGAGAGCTAATCCATGGAATAATACCATCGGCGGAAATGAACCTCATCATGGCGCATACGTGGAATCCTCCATCACCGTGATGCGCCCAACGGACTCATAATTACATGCTTTTAATTGGTGCAATACCATGCCTTTATATAAACCAAGACAATTACCATGCCTTCTTTTCACATAAACCAAGAGAATTCTTATTTAAGCAAGCCAAAGTACTTTTCAAGGCACACATAGAATAATTCTCAATTAAACAAGCCAAAGTACTATGTCGTACATTCTTTCGAAAGCCTCCTTTTTATGTAAAATCCAAAATACTAACACTCGTAGTATCGAGGCGTGTCTATTTTTCAAAGTAAGTTACTACACCTTTAGAAAAATCATTTCATAGCTTGAAACCAAGTAACTTCAATCTTCCCACAATCTAGACAACTTATGCTCATTAATCAAAATAGACAACTTTCATAACCTTCCATAAAGTTATTATAACAACTTCCCATAAAGCGTTATACTAACTTTATGCTTTAGAAATTCGACATCCTTATCCATTCATAAGGCGTTATACCTAACTTCCCATAAAGCCGTTATAACTCCTTATGAACCATTTCGTTCTTTTACTAGCCAATAGGCTTATACTTCAAACAAATTCATACAATTTTCAAAATACTTTAAGTCTCTTATCTTTTAGAATAATTCAATATTCAATACTTTCACACCAAAAGTACTCTATACTTCATTAGGTCAAGAAAATCCTTGTCTATCTTATTTAGGATAAACCATTCCTTAAGAACAAGCGGGTTAACTTCTTAACCTTGACCAACTTAGACATTTTCTTAAAACAAGTCAAGTATAACAAAATGATTTACTTCATTCAAAACACGTACGTCTACCGTACTATATAGTTATAACTACTCATGCTCAAAGGATAAGAAAGTTTCCACATACCTCTTCGGTCAATCCACTTGCTAAGCTCAAACTACGCAAGTAATATGCCAACCTATAATAACCATAATACGTTTATTAACCTCTAATTTCAATGTATGAATAATCTAAGTTCAAAGCCCCTAAATTCTATGGAAAATTGGGCAGCATTTCCTTTGTTTCTACATACTTTGCCACCTTTTTAAGGTCAATTCAACATCCAAACGCCACTTTAGGCCCAACAATCCAAACAATCTCAAGGGGATTACACCTAAACTTGGGTGTGTAAAATTCTGCCCAAAGGTAAAACAATTAACTTAACAAGTCTAAGGTAGTTTTTAGGCTACAACATGCTCACATAATTTTCTTAACCAATTCTTTCCCATCCAAACCATATTTCTTACATGCAATGACTCTAAGAGCATTATTCACTACCACAAGTTCTTTCTTCTTAACATGCAACACTAGAAACTAATTCTAAAGGAAGAAATGTTACCTTAAAGTTTTAGTCAAACTTATTCCAAATATTTTTGCTATCTTCCTTGCCAAGAACACCACCAACCAGCTCGCCACACGCTTCCTTGTTCTTAACTTTTGATTTTCCTAAGGCTAGAATTTCTCTTGGGATTTTAGAGAGAAGGAGGAGCTTGAACTTTTAAGAGAGAAGGGAGAGTTTTTGTCTAAGAGAGAGATGAAGTATGACCAAGTCTTGAAGACTTGGTCAATATAGTGCATGCAAAATCAGATGGGGGGGGACACTTGTCACCCTCCCAAGGTCTTTTAAAAGAAAAATCTGACTTTTCCTAAGTTTTTCCGCCCAGAATCCCGCCTCGGCGCCGCGGCGTTGAAACCTCCGCCGGCTCTCTGGACTTTCGGCGCCGCGGCCCTGCTGTTCTGGCGCCGCGGCGCTGAAACTTCAGCGACCCCTCAGTACTTTAGGCGCCGCGGCCCTGCATCCGGCGCCGCGCACCGCGCTTTGCGAAACGCATTTACGCATTGCGCGCGCTGAACTTGTAACTCTCATAACTTTCTACTCCGACGTCCTATCGACGAACGGTTGATTGCGTTGGAATCTAGACTCAACGAACTACGCCCTAGGCTTTTAAAATACTTAGCAACTCTCAATGAATCGGGTCATAACCCACCCCAAAGTTGACTAAAACCCGTCCGGAATAATCCGTCAACCTATCCTTTGAAAATTTTAAGTCTTACATGCTTTCGTACGCTCTCATACGTAGGGTCAGAACTACGGGGTATAACAATAAAACTTGTCAGAAATGCATTTACCTCAGCTTCAGGCTCTAATTCAGTGTTTCCAAAGGAGGATGGAGAGGACGCTCTTCAGGTGTCTGCTGGAATGTTGCTTGAGATGTTGTGGCATCATCGGCAACATTCTAGGCAACATCTAGTCTGACATAATGAGGAATTCCTTTGGGGAAAACCCTTTTTAAGGGGGTGTCGTCAGGAATCTCCTCATCCTCAGACTCACATTGTGGAACAGAGACTGAAGGCTCAGGTTGAGGATCAGAGACGGGTGGTTCACTTTGAAGATCAGCAACTGGGGGTTATTCTTTTGTGTCCTCTGAAGATAGTTCAAGATCCATGTCATCCGTATCACTTCTCGAACAAGCAGGAACTTTGGTCTCAAACTTGGACCTCTTGGCAACATATTTTTGTTGCAATGTTCTTCGAACACTAGAATTGATCTTCTAGAAGGAAAAGAGGAAGAACAGGTCCTTTTTCCTAGGAAGGAGACATCAGGAGTGGAATCCATATATGAGTGTTGTCAGTGGTGTTGGCGGACATAGGGGTTGACATTGAAGATGATTCCATGGGTGAGTTTGGAGGAGAGGATATTGAGAGTTTAGGGTTTCTGTATGAAGAGTGAAGTGACAATTCCATCGGTTAGGTTGAGATTTTACCGAGGTGATCACCTTTTCCTATTTTTTTTACTTTTTAGGAAAAGACAAAATGTTAAAAAGAAGAACAAATGAAGAAGATATTTTTTCTCTTGGAAATTTGTAAAATTCCCTGGTTTTAGGTGTTTGATTTGTATTAAAAAACTTGCACCTAAAATTTTGGAATAAAAAGATAGACATCATAATTTGGAATTTAATCTAATCCTTTTAAATCTTGAATTCCAATTAAAAAAATATGACATAAAAATAGGGGAGATAAAAACTGATATTTCGAAAGTCAGTTACGAACAACATCCCAACAAATATCATTATCTGAAAATGTCAACAACAATGTTAGCAATATTTTGGACAACACAAGTATTATGATCCTGCAAGAACTTTTCGTTTGACAACAAATCAAGACACATTTTATATGTATTTTTATGAGTTTAACCACTGGACTAATGTAATATTTTTCCATCGTGTCCTTGATCTAATCATAAAAAACAGACAAAATTATTCTCATAATTCCTTTTTAAGCATTTTATACTCCTATAGAATAGGAATGGTATCATTTCAAGGGTTTTGCCCATTTTGCACAGTTGCCAAAAAATTATAAAGGTTTTGCCTTATTTTGATACTCCTTTTTTATGATATCTAATATCATTGCAGAGAACGGTATCACTTTGGAATCATGTTCTTATTGAAAGATCATGCTTGTGTGATCAAAAGTAATGCACTATACAGTAACAATAATCATATTATGATATTTCATAGGTAAATGTCACCCGAAATGTTAGAGACATTTCAGCCGACATTCACCAAAAATGACTTTTTAGAGATTACAAAGACCAAGAGATTTTTTTCAAACTAAAAAATCTCTCATTGTCCAAAGCGTTTGTAAAAATAGCAGTTAGTTGATGAAGGGTATCAACATGTTCAATTTGAACTAGTTTTTTTTCAACCAAATCTCTTAAAAATGATGTATAATATCAATATATTTTGTACGTGAGTATTGAACTGCATTTTTGGAAATATTTATAGCACTCAAGTTATCACAGTACAAAACTAAGATGTTACTAGAAAAACCATAGTTTTCCAACATGTGTCTTAGTCATATTAATTGAGAGCAATAACATTCAGCTACTATATATTCCGATTCAGCAGTTGAACGTGAGACACAATTTTGTTTACGACTATACCAAGAAATAAGATTATTGCCAAGATAATAATATCCTCCACTAGTACTTTTTCTATCATCCACATCACCAGCCCAATTCGAGTCACTATACTCTATTAAATTAGAATTAGTATCTTTGAAATACCAAATTCCCAACTCACATGTGCCTGCAACATATCTAATGATACGTTTTACGATATTTAAGTGAGATGTTTTGGAACAGGCTTGGAACTGAGCACATACACAAACACTAAACATTATATCAGGATGACTAGCAGTGAGATATAGAAGACTACCTATCATAGATCGATACAATGCTGGGTCGGCATTTTCACCAACATTATCCTTACATATCTTCTGCGACGAAACTATTGAAGTTTTCATCTGCTTAGCATTTTCCAATCCAAACCTCTTATCTAAATTCTTGGCATATTTACTTTGGGAGATAAAGATTCCATCTTCACTTTGCATGCTCATCTCAAATGTCGATGACATTGCTTCAACAAATGTTTTTAGGTAAGACTGTTAAGAACAAAAAACTATGTCATCTACATAGATTTGAGCAATAATAATATCTACACTGTGATGTTTAATAAATAAATTACGATCGTCTTCACCACGTTTAAAACCAAATTACAGAAGAAAGTTAGTTAAACGTCCATACCATGCACAAAGAGTTTGTTTCAATCCATACAAAGCCTTTTTGAGCTTGTATACATAGTGTGGATGGTAAGGATCTTCAAATCCTTTTGGTTGTTTAACATAGACTTCTTTATCTAGAAAACCATTTAAGAATGCACATTTTACATCCATTTGGTGTAAAGTAATTTTTAGAAAGCAGGCAATGGCAAGTAACAGTCTAATTGATTCAATTCTAGCCACATGTGCGAAGGTTTCTTCATAATCGATTCCTTCAATCTGAGTATAGCCCTGTGCAACTAGACGGACTTTGTTTCTAATAACGGTTCCTGATTCATCTGATTTATTTTTAAAAATCCACTTAGTTCCAATTACATTTGTATTATTTGGACGTGGAACTAAGTCCAGACTTCATTTTGAGAAAATTGTCAAACTCTTCTTGCATTGCTTGAATCCAAAAATCATCTTTAAGTGCTTCTAAAATATTTTTTGATTCTAAAGTAGTTATGAAATAAGAAAGACTAACCTTTTGGTATATGGTAGACATAAACACATACCTTACCATATCTCTGTAATTGAGTGGTTCTTTCCCTCTTGTTCTAATTCGCTCAAAAACTTCCCCTATCACCTGACCTGTTGGATGATTCTTCCTAATCTTTGATGAGGGGTCCCTTCGAACTTGATCTAGCAATTCAACATTTGACTCCTCATCCGCACTTTCTATGATCTCTGGTTCATGTTTGCTTCGAATGTGGTAACATTTAGAGCAACATCTGAATCTTCAGCAGTCTGCACATTTTCCACTGAAACTATAGTGTTATTTTCAGTTGTTTTCCTTGTAAAATCAGAAAAAATATCGAAAATAACATTTACAGACTCGTGTACAATTTTGTCCCTAGATTGTACACTCGGTAAGCATGACTATTTTGGGAATAGCCAACAAAAATTCATTTGTCACTCTTAGAGTCAAACTTTCCCAATTGATGTCTATCATTTAAAATGTAATAAATACATCCTAAAATATGAAAGTAACGCAAGTTAGGTTTTTTTTCATTTATAATCTCATATGCTGTCATTAGTGGAATGGCTAGAGTTATGCTTAGTTCTAAAAAATTGTCAAAACATTTTTGGGCTGAAGCCTTAAATACTGCTTGTCACTTGCAATGTTCTATTCTTCCTTTCTGCTACCACATTCTGTTGAGGTGTTTTGGGAGCAGAAAACTAATAGAAAATTCCTTTTTTCTCATAAAATTTTGTTAAGGAGCTATTTTCAAATTCTTTTCCGTGGTCGGATCTAATCCGAAAAATAGGAGAATAGAACAAGTTCCTAATTCTAGAGTGCAAAATCTTAAACTTGTCAAAAGTTTGTGATTTTTTTTCAAGAAATATATCCTTGAATATCTAGAAAAATCATCTACTATCACATAGGAATACCTCATACCTCCCAAACTGTCTACTTCAATTGGATCCATAAGATCCATGTGCAATAATTGAAAACAGTTAGACGTACCTGAATGTTGTCCGTCATTCTAGACAACATTATGGGAAACACGTGTTTGCCTACCTTATAGACAATCTGCACAGAATGTTTTACCTTTATGGCTAAGGTTGAGTAAGTCTCTAACCGCTTCATATGAGACTAATTTTTCTAGATTGCGATAGTTGACATGCCCCAACTTTTGATTTCATAATATTGTGTCGTATATCTTAACATTATTGCATGTTTCTTGTCTTGCAACAAGATAACAATTATCACTTGTTCTAGTACCTGACATGACACATTCATTAGCTTCATTCGTAACTTTATAGGCATTCTTATTAAATTTTACCTCAAGATTATCATCACACAATTAACTAATACTAATCAAATTAGTCATTAAACCTTCAACATGTAGGATATTTCTTAAAGTTGAAAATCCAAGAACATCCAAGATTCCTTTTCCAATTGTTTTGCTTTTACTGTCACCTTCATAGGTTACATTACCTCCATTGAATGACTCATAGTTCTTTAGAAACTCCTGTGTATCTGCCATGTGATGAGAACATTCAATATCAAAGTACCAAAAACCTGAAATATTAGCTCTTAAAACAGTTATCGCAACATTACAGGTTACATCAATTTTGGGAACCCAAACTCTTTTAAAACATTTTTTACCTTTAGGCTCAGAAATATTGCTTCGAATGTTGTCCAAGATGTTGGACAGCCTTTTAGGCAATATTTGATTCACAGAATCTTGAAGTTTGAAACAATATGGTTTTGAGTGTCCAGGGAAGTTACAGTGATGACACACAAACTTCATATTCTTTGACATATATGAGAATCTATTATTTAATCATATTCCCTTTACAAAGCATATTTTCTCATTTTTCTCAAACAAACTAGAGCATAAAATTTTAAGAGAGTTTTCATACCCAATACCTGTATGTGTAGGTTTACTAAAGCTGAGTATCTTATTCAATTTAGAAGTCCATGCATTGAGCTTACAGAAGGTTGCTTCGGCTAAATCCAATTTTTCATAAATCTTACCAAATTCAGTATCATTTTTGGTAAGTACAACCTCTAGTCGGGTTATTGTGCCTTTTAGATCTACATTCTCACGAGTTAAATTTTTTACCTTTGTGTCAAGTTTCTTGGATTATATGATTAAGGCTTTACAAATGCTTTGTAATTCATCAATTATGTCATCGTTGCATTCAACTTGATCCATACACTCAACCTCACCACTAGAAATAAAACCACTAATGCAATTAACATCAGGATAGTTAAAGAATATGTACCTTTAAGATATTGGTGGAGATGCATATGTTGTTGAAGATGTTGCCTGAAATGTTGTTGTCGCACCCGCCTTTTACCGCGGTCTCAACGTGTGTCGTTGATTCCTGAATTGAATTATTGTTTTTAAGGAGTCGCCACCTAATTATTAGGGTAAATTAGAACACCTAAATTATTGCAGTAAAATACTGCAAATGATCTTTATGTAATTGGTCTGCGAAAATTGTGAGATTCTGAGAAATGGTTTTCTATTATCCTAAAGGGAAGGGGTTAGACATCCTTTAAGATCCACCAACATGCGGTTGTTCGGTCAAACTTAGGTTTATTTATCACGCTTTAGAAAATATGTGTGTGTTGCAAGGAGTTAATTTAAAAGATGCTTTAGAAATATATACAAAAATAGTTGTGTGTAAAATGACATATAGAAAATATAGATGAAGATATTGAACAGGCAAATGAAATGACGTAGTTGCATAGACGTGATGATAGATGTCATTGTTTCATAGACGTGATGTAGATGTCGTCGTTGCATATACGTGATGTAGAAGTCGTCATTGTGTAGACGAAATATAGATGAAGCTGTTGCATAAGCGTAATAACGTCGTTGCATAGACGTGATATGGATGTCGTCGTTGCAAGACAAAACATAGATGAAGTCGTTGCATAGGCGTAATAAAATGACATTGTTGCGTAGACGCGATGTAGATGTCTTCGTTGCATAGACGAAATATAGATGAGGTCATTTCATAGGAGTAAATAATATAATGTCGTTGTGTAGATGCGATGTAGATGTCGTCGTTGCATAGACGAAATATAAATGAAGTCATTGCATAGGCGTAATAAAATGACGTCGTTGTGTAGACGTGATGTAAGAATCGTCATTGCAAGACAAAATATAGATGAGGTCGTTGCATAGGCATAATAAAATAACATCGTTGTGTAGACGCGATGTAGATGTCGTCGTTGCATAGACAAAATATAGAAGAAGCTATTGCATAGACGTAATAAAATGACATCATTGTGTAGACGTGATGTAAGAATCATCGTTTCAAGACAAAATATAAATGAAGTCGTTGCATAGACGTAATAAAATAACGTGGTTGTGTAGACGCGATATAGATGTGGTCGTTGCATAGACAAAATATAGATGAAGCCGTTGCATAGGCGTAATAAAATGATGTCATTGTGTAAATGTGATGTAAGAATCATCATTGCAAGACAAAATATAGATGAAGTTGTTGCATATGTGTAATAAAATGACGTCGTTGTGTAGACGTGATATAAATATCATCATTGCACAACAAAATATTGATGATGCTGTTGCATAGGCGTAATAAAATGATATCGTTGCGTAGACGTGATGTAGATATCATTGTTACAAGACAATATATACATATATATATATATATAAAGTCATTGCATAGGCGTAATAAAATGACGTAGTTGTGTAGACATGATGTGAGAATCTGATCATTGTGGGGGTCGATCTGTGTTGGGGAAGTTCCTTGTGAGTTTAGGAATAAATGTTGCGGCTTCCCTATTTCTGTCAAATCTGAAGACCTACACTCAAAACAATTTGTGAGTTTGGGGAGGGGCGGTTAATTCATGTTGACTCTGTGGCCTTGGCTTCTAACGATTGCATGTTCAAGCTGGTTCAGACCTGTAACCCCTTCATGTTTTCCAGTCATGGCTTGTCATTGGCGAAAATATTTGTTTTGAAAATAATTTACTTATAAGAAAATATGCATAAGAATTTTTGTCGCGATATGGAATAGTGACGTGCAGTGAAACAAAGCGAACGTCCTTGTCCAAATCTTTGTTCCGACTGAAGACTTAGTTAGCTAACACTTGTTGTCTATCATTGTCTTCTTGCGATGAATCTTTAAAATGCCCCAGTTTCTAGTACACTGGGATGCCCAACTTTCAACTGGACAAAATGATCATGTGTGGGTAGTTTGCACGGTCAATACCGAATCCAGAATGGGGGAGAAAGTTTCCAATGGTGTGACCGAAGTTGATATAGGTCGTCTACGTATCCCGCCAATGGAAGTCAGGTCGTGACGTAGTTCACGCTACAAACAAATGGGATTGTAATGTTTTCAAAAAGTGGGACTGAAGCCCGTATGGACAGCCTACGTATCCCGCCGAGGGAATCAGGTCATAACGTAGTTTAAATTATTTCTGCCTCTACTGGTAACGCAACTTCTGTTCCATAAACCAAAAAGGTGTGGCGTTGGCCCGGAAGAAGTCTTGATTATAGTTCGATTTTGTTTGCTTGTTCCATTGCATGCCACTCACATTATCGACATGTTTATTAGTATGCATGCTGAAAGAGTATTGATTTAAACAGACAAATTCTGAAATTGCAAAAGCAGTTTGAATTTTAAGCTTTCAAAAGATGGAGGCAAAACATATTGTATGCATAAATGCAATTCAGGCCTCAATTTGAATTGCATTGTTTTATTTAAAATGCTGATATAATTTTAAACAAGCTTCCAAGAGAAACAAGGCCGGGATACGGGTCCAATTTTCGACACATCTCCCCGCTCTGCATCCCAAATGATTTGAGTGCTCCTGAACCGTTCATTTTGCCGGATGTCCGTGCCTTTGAGGGTGTTCTGCCAATTTTAGTCAACACGAACCAACCTTTGGGGAATAAGTTAAGCAAAAAGAAACCTTGCAAAATGAAGCAAACCAAGTCAGTATGAAAGGGATAATTATTGATTTAGATAATATGTATAGAGTTGCAAGCGACATACAATAGTAAGCAAATTGCATGCAAATTAAGCGTGTGCCCTAACATGCATGAGACCTCTCTAATGTCAGAGTTGGGCCTAAACACCAGATATGCGAGATTATGATATATTGATCCAAGTGTTAAACTGTAATGCTCTTGTAAGAAATGACGACAAAATGAATGTGCATTTCCAATTTCGGCATGTCATGATTAAGCTCGGATCTGTCTATCATTATCACGCTACACATAATATGCTGATTGGTCATTGGGTTGCGAGACCCATCGACAATTTGGTGGATTTCTTAATTGCGGAGTCGATACCAAGGACCGACCTACCTAAGGTGTATCCATGCATGGCTTAAGATAAAGGGTAGTATAACTCTATCTTAAATTTTCTAAGATTTGGCTTACTAGACTCAAGATTTCCGAGCGGACTGCTCGAGTGAGAAGGATATGTGGCCATCGTATGGTCCGGACGCTCCGCGCATACGCCTACTCTCCTAAAATTTGTATTTATTGAAAGAATTTTGCGGGTGCGCGAAGCGTGTAATGTGTGATAGTGTCAATTTTTCAGAATGAAAGAAATATGAGCTTAATGTCAATTTAAGGAAAACAATAAAGAATGTAGCAAAAAACAATTTATACAGTTTTCATGATAAAATATCAATTTAAGAAAAGTAGTAAAAGAAGCTAGCAATTATGGCAGTTTTAACATTTTTGCAAAAATATCAATTTAAGAAAAACAGTAAAGTAGTTTAAACATTTAAAACTTATAAAGCAATTCATTTAATGCATTATATCAAATAAAGAATAAATAAAGCACAATAATAAAGCCTAAGTTTACTATGGTTGAAAATCTAACTCCCCAGCGAAGTCGCCATGCTATCGTGCCCGCTTTTTACCGCGATCTCGACGTATGCATGTGATTCATAAATTAAACCACCATTTTTAAGGACTCGCCACCTAATTATTAGGGTGAATTATGACACCTAAATTATTGCATTAAAATACTGCAAATGATCTCCATGTAATTGATCTAAAATTGTGAGATTCTGAGTAAGAATTTTCTATTATCGTGAAGGGAAGGGTTAGGCATCCTTTAAGATCTACTAACATGCGGTTGTCCGGTCAAACTTAGGCTTATTTATTACGCTTTAGAAACCATGTGTGTGTTGCGAAGATTTAATTTAAAAGATTATTTAGAAGTATGTACAAAAAAAGTTGTGTAAAATGACATATATTTATTTTGATAAAATATGATAAAATGCAGTATGAAAATTGAGTTTTGATAAAATATAACGTGATTTTTATTTTATGATAAAGTAGATATAGTATAAAAATAAACTAGTATTTTGAAAATATGAGCGACGAACCTAAAATAAATAAAACTAACATTTTGGAAATATGAGTGACGGTCATAAATTAATTTTAGGCCTAACTATTCTAAGAAATTCAATAATTATACAAGTACAAATAATTAAATTACAACAAGAAGAAGAATAAAGATGACGGAATTTAAAGAATTAAAGCGACTAAGGCGAGTGACGAGGTCATCCCGCCCTATTTGTTTAGGAGTCTCGAGGCAGATAATGTGATGAATGTGGATGTGAATATTCGCTTGGCAAAGTCATGATGAGTCTCATAACAAGACTCTTGATCGGTCCCGATGCGTTTCATGCAAACAAAAGAAAAGAAAAGAATTAAAAAATATTGCAAACCTCTTCAACAATAAACAAACCTTGATATTTAAGAAACACATAAATCGCTTCATTTTTACTGTACACAGGACAAGTATATGATAAATTTGGGAGAGGTATTAGACAAACAGGGATGACCAAACAAACACTTAAAGATAATATTTTTAGCTAGACAAAAGACAAATGCCTACTGAACTAGCTACGAGAATTTCATAACACGAGCATGCTTCTATATAATCACACAATGGCTAGCGATATCATTCATAAAGTTTATCTTCATGCTAAATTTAAAAATACAAATTTATATGCATATTAGTAAATATTCATATATGTGCTAAATAACAGTTATAGCATATTACAATGAATGTAAACCTAATCCATAATTTAATAAACTAAATATGCCTAGATTAATGAAAACGAACTAGCCAAACATCACATTTAGGTATCATGGACACAATAACATGAACAAACTAACACATGATTAACACAAGCGCGCGCAGAAAACACAAAGAAAATATGAAATAAATTAAGATCGAGGGGGAATTAAGTTTACCTTTTCCGGGTAGAATAACCGAGGCGTGTTTCGACTAGTCGATTCCCCTCAGAGAATTATTTGTTTTTGTTTATGCGATAAAGTGAAAGTTTAAAGATTTTATGGCTTTGCTAATTCGGGCTGAGAGTAAGAAAAACAAAGGTTTTCTTTTATGGATTTTCAACAACTTAAGTAGTAAAACTGGATTTTGTTCTTGGCTTTGGAAAATACATAATCGATTTTTGTCAAAAAAAAAAGGTCCCCCTAAAACACAACCCAAAGGGTTGTATTTATAGCCACACATTGACGGGTTTCAGTTTGAAATCCGAATTCAAAAGAGGGGGGAAAATGTGTGTGACATCTCGACAGATGAGGTGATGGAAAAGGATGAAAATCTCAACTTTTAGTCTGATTTAAGGAGGAGAAGTCTTTGGGATAGAGACATGGTTTTTATCCTCTGGTTTAACCCTTGAACAACTAGAATCGGTATTTTACCCACTGAAATCGAAGAGAAGGTCCAATTCAGTTGTCAAAAAATGGTTTCGCAATACAGAGGGTTCAGAGAAAAGGGAAAAGAAGATGATGGGGATAGAGAGGTGACGGGTGAGGTTTGACATCAGTGGTGTGGTTGGTCCAATGGTCCCTCGAGTGTAGGAGTCTATCTGGTGGGTAAAGGGGGGAGTGACGGCGATGGAGGAGTCTGGTGGGTAAAAGGGTTTGGGAATGAAATTAATTGAAGATAAACGAATGGCTTAAATGAAGTGTTCACATGCTTTAAAATCGCGAACAAATAGTCAGTAGAGAGGGGATAAAATTGAGTGTCAACAGTTGTGACATCTGAGGCAACATTACAGACGACATCTTCATTATCAGATAGAGACTGTTCATAAACAGTGGCCAACATTGCTTGTATTTTGACTTCTTGATCTCCTTCTTCTTCTCTTTCATCATCACTAAACGAGACCCACATATTCTTACCAAATTTCCTAAGAGTATTTGCACATTCATTAGCATAATGACCCCAACCTGAGTATGCATGACATTGCACAGACTCTAGTTGATTAGGATCAAATTTGGTACGCTCTGATTTGGTTCTTCTTAGCGGGCTTCCTTTTTTAGTACTTGGAATGAACTTGGTGGGCTTTTGATTGAAGCCTTAGTTTTGATGTTGTTTAGAATTAAATTGATTTCTCTCATTGTTAAACTTCCTCACCATCGAATTGTATTTTCGAGTGAGTAAGGAAACATTAGCACCTTCACCAATTTCTTCAAGATTCTCACCCTCTTCATTGATTTGATTCTCTGAGGATTGAACTTCAAGTGCCACATTCTTGATGTTATATCGTTCCCTTTGATTCTTAATGTTCATCTCACAGGTTTTGAGAATACTCATCAAGGTATGAAGGTCCATAGTATCAAGATTGTGAGCTTTTTCAATGACACAATCTTTAAATTGAACTTTTCAGGAAGAGAACGGGGAGCCTTTTCAACAAGTTGAGTGTTGGTTAATGGTTTCCAAGCACTTGACATTCATAGAGATGTCAATCAACTTTTCAAAATAAAATTTAATATCATCTGCTTCTTCCATCCTTAAACATTCATATTTACTCATAAGCATGTGTAGCTTTGTTCGACGGACACTTGAGCTACCTTCACAATGAATTTGTAAAGTATCCAATGCATCCTTAGCCGTTAGGCCATTTTGAATGAGCTGGAACATGTAAAGATCAATCCATCCAAAAATTATATTTAAGGGCTTTTTATTAAAGCTAGCATTATTGATTTCTTCCACGGTCCATTAGGATTTAGGTTTAACAAGAATGTGATCTTCCTCATCCGGCGGCAACATTGGAACAACATACTCATTGGTTATAGATCTTCATGCCCTAACATCAATTGATTTGATGTGAGAACGTAGGCGAATCTTCCAATAGGCATAGTTTGTACCATTTAAAATGGGAAGTCTATCAATATTTGGATTAGCCGGATCCATAGCTTTGAATAACAGAACCAAGCACTTATCGTGTTAAGTGTTGGCTCTGATACTACTTGTTAGGTCTCAGGGGTATGCTATTGAACAATAAAAAACAAACTGAAAGTAAAATAAATCAAATGCTAATACAGTTTGCAAATGTCGGCGATAATGTTATCTGTCAGAAGTGGCAACACTTCGATAAAATAAAAAACCTTTAAGAGTAAAGGCAGCGAAAAAATAAAGGACACAAAAGTTTAATATTTACATAGGTTAAATTGATTATATAACATATGACGGCCAGTGACCGAAAGTATTGTATATATTTATATATAATTGAATAAATTTCTCCGTTTACAATATTACAAAATAATACAAAAGGAATTAAAAAGTTGAAGTCGCAGATGACTTCTGCTTGAAAAATCTACCTAAATAGACATAGACAACATCATTACAATTGCTTCAATAAAGAACAAATCTAGAATTTGGGCAGTAATTATAATGTTGGACAGAATGTTGTCGACACGTTAAGGCAACAATTGTGATCTAGTTTTCTGATGAATATATTGGGGAGCTCTCTGATATTTTTTTGAACTTTTTCTGGATATCGATTCACTCTTCTTCTCTCTCTATTTATAATAGAGAGTCTTCCTTGAAAATCTCATCGATTGGTTGAGGGAAAGGTGGGCAATCGATAAGGTTTGTTGGAGAATATCATGGAGCAAAATCCTCTAACTTCTTGGACTTGTTCCCTAAGCTTAACAACAACTTTGACTTGTTCTTCCCACATTTTTCATCAGATCCTAATCACCTTGCCAAGTCACTTTTCCATCGTAGTAAAAATTCCACGATATTTGCTTCAGTTCCGCCAAGTAAGGCAAAACATTTTTACAAAATGTTGGTCTGAATGTCGTGACATTTGTTCCATATTTCTGAATTTTAACTTAATATTAAAAATGATATGTTGGACAAAATGTCACAACACTAAACCCAACATTAACAAGAATCATTTCAAAATAGCAAGTCTAATGCGACATATTTAACATCTTAAAGGATCAAAATGATCTTTGCTGTCAGATCATATTAGAAATTTGTTTAATTTTAACAACACTGCAAAATTTATATATCATTATTTTTGTTTGATATGTAGAATTTTGAAATCAACTAAAATTTTCTTAATATGTGTGTTTTGTTGTAGGGCATGATTTTTAAGTAAAACGAATGATTTGGAGCTAAAACGGAAGAAATGTGACTTTGAACTCTGAGTAGAAGTACAAAATAGTAATCGAGATCAAGCCCGAGACTCGAGGACCGAGCGCGCACGACAGAGATGACAAATGAGTCGGAGGGCGCAATTTTATGCCTACCAAGGCGCATGGAATATTGTGGCTTGCCATATGGTGGGGTGATTACGGGGTTGATCTACTAAAAATTCACTTCTCTGGAGATCACTCTTGGCACATCGCATGGCACGATATGCCCTGCGGCATGGCAAGCCATTCTCAGCCATGTCCATCATGTTTTGGATTAGTAGAGGTATTTTGGTCCTAAGATGTTTCCACACAATATGAATACATGATAAAGACAATTTTGAAAGAAATTGAAGTCATATAGCCAAAATTGGAGTTAGAAGAAGACGGCTAGAGCGACTTCAATCCTAAACTTTCTTTCTGTAGGGTTTTATTGGGTCTAAAACACGTATGTAAGGTACAACGAAAGTTTAAAATTTTGTTCAACTTACTTACCACAACACTTCCGTCTGGTATGAGTACGTTACAATTGAAATCTGTAAAGACATAAACATAACTTACAGTTTGTGTTATCCGGAGTCTTTACTATAGGGAGAACGAATCTACATGGCTATCACCTTCTTTGGCCAATCTTCCAATATTTTCACAATTATAGTTCACTACGCCTGCACGCGACTATTCTTCGACCGCAAGCCTTGCTGACTTACTATGATATACTCCTCTGTCAGGAAAGCCAAGAAATCTTGCCAGAGGTTTAAGAGGATTTTTTTAACTCTGAGTTAAGAACTGAGTAACCTAGTTTATGGGGTTAAGTGATGACTATATATTAGTGGTTTATGTTAATTTTTGGATTAGGGTTGGGCTCCAAGCCTGACCCAAATCCCGAAATGTAGTAGGCCAGTCGGACTGGGCCCACTACAGTATAGGCGCCGCGACACTTTCACTGTTATATTTAGCACATTTTAATTTAAGTCCGACAATCCAATTTTGACTAAATTAAATAATTTCTATCAAATAGAAATTATCCCAGAATTTATTATTGGTTTAAATATCTCGATTCTAAATCGAATATTTTATACTCTCTCAATATACCCTTAGACCGAAAAGACAATTAACTTAGTGTGACCCTTTAGGGCTTCACACATCGACACTAATCAAATTAAGGTTCATACGGAACTCCTAGACTGCGCCGTATGACGAACTCAATATGTAATGTATGTTTACATGACTCCTGTAAACACAACCTTTATGTGAGATGATAAATTCATTTCATTCACGACACACTTGATCAATCTTAGGATTTGTCATGTGTCTATCTAAATGGCTTAATCACTTTATCTCATCTATATTAGTCGACAACCAGACCATATCCTAAATATGTCTCTTGCATTGGCCAATGACTTGGTCGACCTAATATTGCTGAGATGTTGAGTGCTCTTTCTCGAATATCCAATCAAGGAATGAATCATATTCTTGACTCAAATACCACCTTACTTTACATCGCAATGTACCCAACACAAGTCATGTCTTATCCTATAAGGAATTTAAGCTTAGGACAGGGTCAAAGTACATTACTCTGTAAATCAGGTGCGTATTGACCTCAAGTCAAAGGATCTCTATCTCCCACATGCTGATAATACTCTAGACATGTATAACAAATACTTTATCAGCAGAGCATATCAATACCCTCTAAGAGTATCCATGTGTCCATCACTAGTAGTAAGTGAGACATACTACATTCTCTAAGAATGTGATGCAGACCACATGTCGACTTATAACATATCATTGATATCTCAATCTCAATGTTTATCAGTTGAGGCTATTTTGAGATTTACGTTATATCATTAATATCTCACTTTATTAATGACAACGTAAGCTCAGGGATGCATATTAATTAATAATCACAAGCAAGCAAAATCATAATTCAATAATTTCAAATGTCAAAATATATTAATCTCATTAATAATACGAATGTGTTCAAGTATATTTGTCCCTAAAATGATTGTCTCTGTGACATACATACTTTCAATCTCCCACTTGGCCCAGAGCCAATCTCCAATGTATCTAATACCCATATTTTCAAAATGACCATTATGCTTGACTAAGCTTAATGGTTTAGTAAATGGGTCAGCTAGATTATCATCTGTGGGAACGTAGTCTAATCTTATTTTTTTAGTCTCCACCATCTTCCTGAGTGTCTGGTATTCCTTGGTACATGTTTGTTTCTGTTTGTTGATCTTGGTTCCTTAGCCTGAGCAATCACATGTTGTCACAATAAATCGTTATTGGACAAGTGGCACTTGAAACAACCCCTAGTTCTTTCAAGAACTCAGATATCGCGACAACTTCCTTACCAGTTTCTGATCCAGCATGTACTCGGCTTCTGTTGTCGAATCAACAGTTGTAGCTTGCTTGGAACTTTTCCAACTCACTACTCCGCCATTTAAAATGAAGGCATAACCAGATTGAGATTTGAAGTCATCAACATATGTCTGGAAGTTAGCTGTTACACCCCATAGTTCGGGTAATGCTTAGGAGGACGTACGAAAGGAATTAAGTTTTAAATTTTAGAATGATGGGTTGACGAAATGTTTCGGACGGGTTGTTGATGTTATACCCCGTATTTCCATAGTATGTACGTAAGGACGTACGTAGAAAAGTTTAGCCTTAAGATTAGGCTAGGACCGAAATTTTGTGCATAACACACGAAAAGAATCATTTTCCGACGAAACGTCTTCCAAAACTTACGTAGGGAAAATTCCGGCTATGTCATTTATTATTTTTGCGGATTTTTCCGAGAGACGAAACATTTTGGACCAACGAGAGGGCGACACTTGTCACCCTCTAATTGGTGGACTTGAGGGCGTCTTTTGGACGATTTGGAGAGTGGGAGTTGGTAGGATATTTTGTATAGTTGATGAGCAAGTGGGACCCACAAACACTTGTCCAAATCTTGACCTTACACTTGCCTACCACTTAGCTTGATCTTGGCCCTTGGTTGTCCTATAAATACCCCCCTTTGTGAAGACTTATTCATCCACAAAATCCCTAAGTCTTGAAATCCCTCTCCCTCCCTCTCTATGGTTTCATCCATGCCTCCCCCTCCCCCTTGAGAAGGCCTTTTGGCCGAGAGGTACCCCACCCCCTCCTAGTGGTGCTAGCCGAGGGGTACCCCCCCTACCTTGAGTTGTTTTCGTAAAATACACCCCCCCTCTTGGTAGAAATACTCTCCAAGTATTGTTACTATTCCAAAATACCTTGGCCCATATACCTTGTAGTATTCCAAGGTTACACTTATACTAAAAGCCCAGAAATACTATTATACTTCCCTTCAGTCACTAAACGAAACCCTAAGGAAAATCTTCACAGTTGGTTGAAGTATTAAGATGAAGTTGCGTAGAACTTCTAAGGGTTATTTGGAGCGGGTTGGAGCGCCCGGAGTAGGAGCTAAACGTTGCTCAGGATCGACATTAAACTTGGATAATTTTGGGCTTACCGAGGTAAATAATCTTATCCTTCTATTGTAATTGGAAATTACATACTGTAGTTGTATAGAAATGAATATAAGATTCATAGAAGAGAATTGAACTGTAATAGAAGGTTATTACAGAAAAGACTTGAACTGAAATCACATCAGAAGAATATTAAGGTAGAAGTTGATAGACTTATAACCTATATAGGTTGAATGTTCTGCGAGTAGCATGTACTACTTGAAAGGTGGACAAGGCTAACCGGGTTATAGCCGTGGAGCGTTTTGCTAATAGTCGATAATCGTCGCGAGGTATGTGATTCTTCCTATCCTCTTGAGCATGATATTTTAAAAGAATATATATATAGTACGGTAGACGTACGTGTGTTAACTGAATGTAGTTTTACGGCAATGTCTTTTGACTTAAGCCTGAATAATAAGAATCTGGAAGTATTTCAAAAGAATTAAGAATCCTTTTTGAAAGAAGAATAATACTTGGTTTGAAAGCTTAAGAGTTATACTAGCTTTATGGGAATTAGGTATAACGACTTAAGAGAGATAAAAGGAATGGTTTATTGATTTTAAGAAGTTAAGAGACTTGATCTTAAAAGATAAGAGACTTGACTTAATTGAATTAATATGAATTTTGTTAAAAAGTGTGAAACCTCATTCGTGAGTAATGAGTACTTGGTTTTTAAAAGAAATAATGTTTTACTGATTTCGGAAATCAGAATAAGTATCGAACAAACCACTGCAGCGCTAATAAAGGGAAATGTATTGAATAATTAAGTATTATTAAAACCAGTAGAAACCTCCATCTGCATAGAAGCTAAGATGAGACAAAATGATATTACATTTCCTAGATCATGGCTGCTTAAATAATATTGATTATGAACAAGAATAACCTACTCACATATAAGGCATATGTATCTCAAATTGTTTTAAAGGAGAATTATATCATTAAGTGATTAAAACTATGAACTACGAAACCTTTTGAAAATGAGAAACTTAAGCATTTGGAATTAGGCAAACTTGAACGTTTGGAAAATAATGTTGTTACTTGATTTACAAAGGGAAGTGTTTTGGTTTACTTAAAAGGATAGTCACTCTATTTTTATACTACGGGTACTGTGTGACTTTTTGAAAGAAACGGATCTTTTAAAAAGAGTTAATGTATGAAGTACTTTGGGGATAAAAACCCGAAATTGTTAACATAAAGTAGAAAGTACCTTGTGTGAATAACTTGATTGTGTTGGTTTGTGATAGCCTTGTAATACTTTCTTGTTGATTTGATAAGTAAACATGTTAGGATCTACGTGTGTTAGTATCCGTGATGTTTGTGTAAAGGGTTCCCTTGTTGTGCTTATGTTGTTTAATGATAAGTCGTTATGTTATTATATCACATACCCTTGACTTGTTATACCGAGGGCTTGCCACCCTTGATGCGGTCTATACGGCTATGCGGTCTGCGTGACTACGCGAGTCTGCGGGAGTTCGAGGTTGATCATTCCGGTGTTTTATCCCGACGGGGATGCCCTATGCGGTGCGTGTGACTATGCGGTCTATTGAGACTATGCGGATCGCGGAGTCCGGAGAGGTGCAGGGGTTAGCTACCGATGCGAGAATACCTCATGCGGGTCTACATGTGTGACCTATGCGGATCGCGGAGTCCAGGGTTAGGCATGCATAATGATACTATGGGCGATTGTCCTTGCTTCGATCATTCGCGGCCTAGGAAAGACCTGTTACAGTTACCTATTATTGCTCTTGTGTGTGATATGGAACTATGTGCAAATTGAACTAATTGTATTTGCAAATGGTTTTAAATACTTTGATTTCATTTAAAGTACTTTACATTTTCACATACTTGGTACCGTTGTAATCGACCTCCTTCGGGCCGTTCATGCCGCAGTAGAGGTACACCGATGTTGATCCTCGCCATGTGGTCACGTCAAATTTGGGAAGCTCCGTTTCTCGGAGGCTTATCAGCCGTATAGTCCCCGTCGTTGTGCTTACATTCGTGGTATGGCGGCCCCGTCCGTCATTGTTGTCATATCATTCTTAGAGTGCAGTAATCTTGTTGCGGCGAGTTGTAAAAAGGATGTAATCGTTTCTAGTTGTTATATATATATGCCGCAAGGCAAGTTTTCTCAGATAAACTGTTTTTATTTTATGTCTTGTTTTATATTCCGCTGATTACTCTGATGTATGTCTACTTGGGTGCCCGGTAAGACACGATCACGGGCCGGTTCGTCGCGTGACAAAAGTGGTATCGAGCGATTAATCCTCGGAAAGTGTCTACGCATCGTATCTAGTAGAGTCTTGATTATCGGTGTGTTGGCACCACACCAATAATCAGGAGGCTATAGGATATTTAGGATTGGTTTCCATTCTTCTCACTCTGAGATCGTGCCTTAGAGCTGTGTTATAAGTTGGACCCCTCTAACGTATTTCTTTCCCGTACCTGTTATGCCTCCGCGCAAGGCAACCCGGGCCCAGAAGGGTAAGGCAGCCGAGGGAGCTGCGAGTAGAGTACAGAGGGTTACTAGGGCACAGGCCCAATCATCACCTGGGGTGGTGCTTCATTCGGGGAGTTCTCATGACGCCGCCAAATTTCAAAGAAGTTTAGCACAGGCAGCGAGCTCCTCTGCGGCCATGACATTTACACCTTCAGTTCCACGACCAGCAACACACTATATAGATTGCAAATAGGCGACCCTGTTACTAGCTAGGGAGTTAGCAGCCAGAGAATATAGAGTGCACCGATATATCACGAGTCTTGATGACTATCTAAGAGAGGGTTGTACTAGAGTAGCTCTTCAGTCAGGCTTGAGCATGGCCTGTGTGCGGGCTTATGCGCAGCAGACTGAGGAACGTAGGGATCGACGGATTAACCAAGATCAGCAGAAGAGGGCCAGAACAGCAGGGTCCTTTGGTAACTTTCGAGGCGGACCTTCTCGCAGCCAGATCAGTTATGCGCCTCCGCCAAGATCTGAGTGGACCTCATGCACTTCGATGCGTTCGGTATTTAGGAGTTGGTCAGAACTCCAGGGTTTCTGGTTCACAGATTTATATAGGTTCTAGCCAGCCAGATTCAGTTTTTTTCCCCAGTGTTCACAGTATGACAGGCGTCATCCCGGGGAATGTCGTCTTTTTGTTGGTGTTTGTTTTACTCGCCGTCGGGCCGTGTGTCGAAAGGATGTCCTAGTAGGAAGGATGCAAGTAGGAGGACTCACCTACCGGATCGATTGGATTCGGTGGTTCGGAGAGGAAGAGGTGCTAGCTGAGAGGCCACCCCACCTCGATGTGGTCGCTGTGGTAAGTGTCACATGGGGAGTGTCGTACTTCTTCGACATTGTTACGCTTGCGCCAGGCGTGATTGATTGGAACGACAGGAGGGTAGTGAAAGAGATACAGTATATCTTTAACCCTCTAGAGATTAGTATATGTGATAAGATGAGTATATCTTAAGTGTTATGTTCAGGTAACATAAGTGTTAATTGTGATTAGAAATCATGGTTAGTAATAAGGGTAAGATTGGGGTTAAGGAAATTGTGAGCCTTAGAGTTTTATACGTAAAGACCTTAGAGGTAAGGCCATCGCAGTATAAGATGTATTTTTATGTTTGACCTTATCGAGTGCATAGTGCGTGAGATATACTTGTGATAGGTCCCCGAGTGGTATGAAATGAAAGAGGGTAGTTGAGCTAAGAAGACCACTAGGTTTTTCGTGACTTGCTTAGTGAGATTGTTAGGATCGGGAACAAGAGTTTTCGCGCGATAATGGTCGTGAGGACCAATCGCGGATCAACCCGCGACTGTTTTGTGGTCAGTCGGGCCGTGGTCCCGCCAGTGGTAGGTCATGAGGGTGTTAGGCCCAAGTTTAGTTAACCATCGACGAGTTCGTAGATGCGTTCGACCGATGGTCGCCGATGAGGTCACCATCTTGTCCTTCGCCAGATCGGGGCTTTACTCGGCAGAGAGTTATGCGAGATGTTTTTATCAGGAAGGTTGTAAGGCTGCACGGGGTGCCTATTTTCACCTTATGACAGACAGTGAAGCCCAGGTGGTGGCTATTTCGTTTTCTGGAAGTTTTACCAGGCAGTGTTAGGAACTCAGGTGAGTCTCAGTAGCGCACTCGCCCTCGGGCCAGTGTTTGGATTTCAGGGGTAGTTGTGAGTATTGTTGCCTCTTGTTGAGGGAGTGTTTTTATAACTACCATTTCAAGATCGCGGATATCGCCTTACGAAGCCTCAGGGCGGAAGTGCAAGTTGCCGGTCGATTGGTTCGATGTTGGCAAAGTTCAGATAGTTGGTTCATACTTGTCTCGGCAGGATATGGATATGGTGAAGCTTATCCAGAAGAGGTTATTGGCAGCTCAGAGTCAACAGAAATCGTGTGGATAATCGGCGACGACGCTTGGAGTTCAGCCGACGAGGGTCTTCTTGAAGGTACCACCCCGGAAGGGTGTGACGAGTTTCGGAAAATAGAGGAAACTTAGCCCGAGTTACTTGGGGCCTTTTCAAGTCATGTGAAGAATAGGCCAAGTTGCCTATGGTTAGCATTGCCGTCCGACGTAGGAGGCAGTACGTCCGGTCTTTCATGTTGTTATGATCGTAAAATATCGAGATCCATCCGTAGTGTTCCCGATTAATGATGACCAAGTGGAGGTAGTAACCCGTAGATTTGGAAATCAAGCGAACATAAATGTGGTAAGTTATGAGAAAGAGTTCGAGTGTACGAGAAGCGGCACGACGAAGAGAAGAAGCGAGCATGTATTACGAGCATGGTTGTGATCATTTCGTTTGTAAAGAGAAGGTGCGAAGGGAGTATCTTTTAGCCCTTGGGTGGGAGTTTTTGTAGTGATAGAGGTGATTCCTCGTGGACTTGGACGTAAGTATTTGCGCGTGTTGTATTGTGGCCAGGTGTGGCATGATTGTTTTCGTAAGTATAGCAGTGAAGACTATACTGGCGCATGCTTGTTTTGAGACTTAGAAGGAACATTCGGGACGAATGTTTCTAAGGAGGGGAGAATGTTATACCCCGTATTTCCAGAGTATGTACGTAAGGACGTACGTAGAAAAGTTTAGCCTTAAGATTAGGCTAGGACCGAAATTTTGTGCATAACACACGAAAAGAATCGTTTTCCGACGAAACGTCTTCCAAAACTTACGTAGGGAAAATTCCGGCTATGTCATTTATTATTTTTGCGGATTTTTCCGAGAGACGAAATATTTTGGACCAACGAGAGGGCGACACTTGTCACCCTCTAATTGGTGGACTTGAGGGCGTCTTTTGGACGATTTGGAGAGTGGGAGTTGGTAGGATATTTTGTGTAGTTGATGAGCAAGTGGGACCCACAAACACTTGTCCAAATCTTGACCTTACACTTGCCTACCACTTGGCTTGATCTTGGCCCTTGGTTGTCCTATAAATACCCCCCCCCCCCCCTTTGTGAAGACTTATTCATCCACAAAAATCCCTAAGTCTTGAAATCCCTCTCCCTCCCTCTCTATGGTTTCGTCCATGCCTCCCCCTCCCCCTTGAGAAGGCCTTTTGGCCGAGAGGTACCCCACCCACCTCCTAGTGGTGTTAGCCGAGGGGTACCCCCCCCCTACCTTGAGTTGTTTTCGTAAAATACACCCCCCCTCTTGGTAGAAATACTCTCCAAGTATTGTTACTATTCCAAAATACCTTGGCCCATATACCTTGTAGTATTCCAAGGTTACACTTATACTAAAAGCCCGTAAATACTATTATACTTCCCTTCACTACTAAACGAAACCCTAAGGAAAATCTTCACGCTTGGTTGAAGTATTAAGATGAAGTTGCGTAGAACTTCTAAGGGTTGTTTGGAGCGGGTTGGAGCGCCCGGAGTAGGAGCTAAACGTTGCTCAGGATCGACATTAAACTTGGATAATTTTGGGCTTACCGAGGTAAATAATCCTATCCTTCTATTGTAATTGGAAATTACATACTGTAGTTGTATAGAAATGAATATAGGATTCATAGAAGAGAATTGAACTGTAATAGAAGGTTATTACAGAAAAGACTTGAACTGAAATCACATCAGAAGAATATTAAGGTAGAAGTTGATAGACTTATAACCTATATAGGTTGAATGTTCTGCGAGTAGCATGTACTACTTGAAAGGTGGACAAGGCTAGCCGGGTTATAGTCGTGGAGCGTTTTGCTAATAGTCGATAATCGTCGCGAGGTATGTGATTCTTCCTATCCTCTTGAGCATGATATTTTAAAAAGAATATATATATAGTACGGTAGACGTACGTGTGTTAACTGAATGTAGTTTTACGGCAATGTCTTTTGACTTAAGCCTGAATAATATGAATCTTGAAGTATTTCAAAAGAATTAAGAATCTTTTTTGAAAGAAGAATAATACTTGGTTTGAAAGCTTAAGAGTTATACTAGCTTTATGGGAAGTTAGGTATAACGACTTAAGAGAGATAAAAAGAATGGTTTATTGATTTTAAGAAGTTAAGAGACTTGATCTTAAAAGATAAGAGACTTGACTTAATTGAATTAATATGAATTTTGTTAAAAAGTGTGAAACCTCATTCGTGAGTAATGAGTACTTGGTTTTTAAAAGGAATAATGTTTTACTGATTTCGGAAATCAGAATAAGTATCGAACAAACCACTGCAGCGCTAATAAAGGGAAATGTATTGAATAATTAAGTATTATTAAAACCAGTAGAAACCTCCATCTGCATAGAAGCTAAGATGAGATAAAATGATATTACATTTCCTAGATCATGGCTGCTTAAATAAGATTGATTATGAACAAGAATAACCTACTCACATATAAGGCATATGTATCTCAAATTGTTTTAAAGGAGAATTATATCATTAAGTGATTAAAACTATGAACTACGAAACCTTTTGAAAATGAGAAACTTAAGCATTTGGAATTAGGCAAACTTGAACGTTTGGAAAATAATGTTGTTACTTGATTTACAAAGGGAAGTGTTTTGGTTTACTTAAAAGGATAGTCACTTTATTTTTATACTACGGTATTGTGTGACTTTTGAAAGAAACAGATCTTTTAAAAAGAGTTAATGTATGAAGTACTTTGGGGATAAAACCCAAATTGTTAACATAAAGTAGAAAGTACCTGTGTGAATAACTTGATTGTGTTGGTTTGTGATAGCCTTGTAATACTTTCTTGTTGATTTGATAAGTAAACATGTTAGGATCTACGTGTGTTAGTATCCGTGATGTTTGTGTAAAGGGGTTCCCTTGTTGTGCTTATGTTGTTTAACGATAAGTTGTTATGTTATTATATCACATACCCTCGACTTGTTATACCGAGGCTTGCCACCCTTGATCGCGGTCTATACTACGCATGCGTCTGCGTGACTATGCGAGTGGGAGTTCGGGGTTGATCATTCCGGTGTTTTATCCCGACGCGAGGATGCCCTATGCGGTTCGCGTGACTACGCGTCTATTGAGACTATGCGGATGCGGAGTCCGGAGGTGCAGGGTTAGCTACCCCGATGCGAGGAATACCTACGCGGTCTATGTGTGACCTATGCGATCGCGGAGTCCGAGGTTAGGCATGCATAATGATACTACGGCGATTGTCCTTGCTTCGATCATTCGCGCCTAGGAAAGACACATTCTGATTTACTTATTTTTGCTCTTGTGTGTGATATGGCACTATGTGCAAATTGAACTATTTGTTTTTGCAAATGGTTGTAAATACTTTGATTTCATTTAAAGTACTTTACGATTTCACATACTTGGTACTGTTGTCTCGACCTCGGGGCCGTTCATGCCGCAGTAGAGGTACACCATGTTGATCCTCGCCATGTGGTCACATTTCAGCGTTGGAAGCTCCGTTTCTCGGAGGCTTATCGATGGTATAGTCCTCTGTCGTTGTAGGTGCTTACATTCAGGGGTATGGCGGGGCCCTGTCCCGTCATTGTTGTCATATCATTCTTAGAGGTCTGTAGTACTGTTGTGGGCAGAGTTGTAAAAAAGGATGTAACTGTTCTAGTTGTTATATATATATGCCGCAAGACAAGTTTTCTCAGATAAACTATTTTTATTTCATGTCTTGTTTTATATTCCGCTGATTACTCTGATGTATGTCTACTTGGGTGCCCGGGGTAAGGCACCAGTCACGGGCCCGAGTTCGGGTCGTGATAGTTGATCAACTTTGAGGCGGTTTATATCCCGTTACATTGAGAGTCCCTAGGTGTTTCAAAGGCCTAGTACGTAGTTCGTTGAGTCTGGGTTCCAACGCAACCAACCGTTCGTCGATAGGATACCGGAGTAGAAAGTTATTGAAGTTGCAAGTTCAGTGCGCTGTGGAGCGGAAGCAAATTTTCGATCGAGGGCCAGTACGCGCCAGATCTGGTCATGGCCGATATTCTGAGGTGTCGCTGAAGTGGCAGCGCCGCGGCGCCGAGGCGGAGTTCTGGCGGAAAATTAAGGAAAGTCTGATTTTTTTTTCTTTTAAAAAGGCCATGGGAGGGTGACAAGTGTCCCCCCCCCCCCCATCTGATTTGTGCATGTCCTATATATTGACCAAGTCTTGAAGACTTGGTCATCTTTCAAAGCTTCTCCTTCTCTCTAAAAGTTCTTCCTTCTCTCTAAATTAAAAGCTCTCCTTTCTCTCTAGAAAATCAAGAGGAAATCAAAACTTGAGAAAAATCTGAAAAGTGTGGCCAGAAGGAAACTTGTTGGCAAGCTTGTAGGAGTTCTTGTGGTGGTGATTGTGGAAAGGAGGCTAGTGAATTTGTTGGAATAATTTGGCTAAAGCTCTAAGGTAACAATTCTTCTCTTGTAGCTAGTTTTTGGTGTTGCATGTGAAGAAGAAAGATCTTGTAGTGATAAACATTGCCCTTAGATACATTGCATGCAAGAAATATGGCTTGGATATGAAAGGGTTGGATAAGAATGATATGTAAGCATGCTATAGCCTAAATACTACCTTAAACTTGTTAAGTTAGTTGTTGTACATTGTGGGGCAGAATTTTACACATCCAAGTTTAGGTGTGTAATCCCCTTTGAAATGTTTGGATTGTTGGGCCTTAAATGTGGCGTTTGGATGTTGAATTCGGCCTTGAAAAAAGTGGCAAAATATGTAGAAACAAAGGAAATGCTGCCCAATTTTCCATAGAATTTAGTGACTTTAAATTTGGAAAATTCTATGTTGAAACTAGAGGTTAATAAACGTATTATGGTCATTATAGGTTGACGTATTACGTGCGGTATTTTGGACTTAGCAAGTGGATTGACCCGAAGAGGTATGTGGAACTTTCCTATCTCTTGAGCATGAGTAGTTGTAATTATATAGTACGGTAGACGTACATGACTTTGATGGCCCTTACTTGTTTTAAGAATGGCCAAGTTTGGTAAGTAAGGGGATTAACTCACTTCTTTAAAAAGTATTAAGGTTGTCTTAAGTTTTCAAAGTTAAGGGACTTGAAGTGTTTTAAGTATATGATACTTGTTTCGTTTTAAAAGTATAAGTCCCTTGGATATAGGGAAATGTATTTTGACTAATGTATAAAGTTAATATAACGACTTTATGGGAAGTTTGTTATATTAGCTTTATGGAAGGTTAACAAAAGAAAGATTTACTCTAAGCAAGGTAAGTGCGGATAAATGATTTGAATTTGTGAAAGACAAATTGATTTTAAGGCATTAAGTGCCTAAGGTTTTTAAGGAAATAAAGTCACTTGATTTAGAAGCCTATGATATTTCTAAAAGGAAATGTGACTTGTCTTGAAAAGTAGTCGTGACTTGATACTACGGTTATTAGTATCTTGGAAGTTTTCTATAAAAAGGAGTCATTTCTTAAATGGTTAGAAACACGTGGTACTTGGGTTGAATTCCCGGATTTTCTCTTAAATGATATGTTAGTGCCTTAAGTAAACTAAAATGAGAGGATATATTAATAATGTTAATAAGAAGTTAGGGGATTTCTTAACTTGCTTATGTTATGATAAGCCGGTAGTGCTTATGTTAAGTATGATAGCCGGTTGTGCTAGGTTATTTATTCTTACGGGGTAGACCCCGGGTTATTATTCGCTTGGACATACTGACACGTTGGGTGGCCCACGGGTATGCTTCCACTATGGGTGTTACTCTTGTTATTTCCTTTGGACATACTGACACGATGGATGGTCCACAGGTATGCGTCCATTAGGATGGTTTACTACTTATTCCATGGATTTGCTACCCATGATGCGAGTGCGGCGTTTGTACTCATGCGGGTCCACTGGGTCCATGCGAGTGAAATAGTCTCATGCGGGTGAAATAGTCCCATGCGAGGTGAATGACCTCATGCGGGTGAAATAGTCCCATGCGAGTGCGGCACTTGTACTCATGCGGGTCCACAGGATCCATGCGGGTGAAATAGTCCCATACGGGTGAAATAGTCCCATGCGAGGCGGATGACCTCATGCGGGTCCACCGGACCTATGCGGGTGAAATAGTCTCAGGAGTAGGATTGCTTAATGATACTACGGGCGAGGGACCCTGTTTTGATCATGAGCCTCCTATTTTTATGCAGTAAAGTTTATACTTGTTACTCTCATTGTTAGTAAGGCACAGTGCATTGTAATTTGGTTTTCTTCCATGACTCCAGCTTATTTTGTACTTATGATATTATTACGATTTTCCGATTTTATATACTTGATACATATTACAGGTACCGAATTTCCTCGGGGGTTGCGTTCATGCCGCAGGTAGGGATAAACAGGTGGTGGATCCTCATTCTTAGGATCTTGCTCAGGTGTCAGAAGCTCCATTTCTCCGGAGGCTCGACTTTTGGTACGGTTCTCCCTGGTGTTGTAGATATTGGTACATTCAGGGGTATGACGGGGCCCTGTCCCGTCATAGTGATTACTCATTCTTAGAGGCCTGTAGTCCTGTTATAACTTGGGTTGTTAAGGATGTAACTATTCAGCTGTTATATTTAGAGGTAGCCATTTTGGGTTAGCCTGCTTATATTTTATATGGGTTCTTGTTGTGAGTTTACTTTCCGCTGGTTTTCTCTGATGTTGTATCACAAGGGTGCCCGGGGTAAGGCACCAGTCACGGGTATGTGGTCGGGTCGTGACAAAAGTGGTATCAGAGCAGTTAATCCTCGGAAAGGGTCTACAGGCCGTATCTAGTAGAGTCTTGATTATCGGTGTGTTGTGCACCACATCTATAATCAGGAGGCTACAGGATATTTAGGATTGGTTTCCATTCTTTCACTCTAAGATCGTGCAGTAGAGCTGTGTTATAGGTTGAACTCCCTCTGACATATTTCTATGTATCAGTTATGCCTCCACGCAAGGCAACCGCGGCCCAGAAGGGCAAGGCAGCTGAGGGAGCTGCTAGTAGGACGCAGAGAGTCACGGGGGCACAGGCTCAGTCTTTACCTGAGGTGATGTTTCGGACGGCGAGTTCCACGACGCTGGCCAAATGAGTTCGGCAAGAAGCGGCCACGAGACCACGGTACTGAGCCTCAGATACACACTGGAGCGGAGAGATGGGTTACAAGAGATGGCGATTATTAGCCGAGATCGTGGCGAGGAATGAGATAGGCGAGACAGAGGTTCCGGTTGTACCGTAGTTCACCATAGATCAGATAGCGTGAGACTTAGGGACTTTTTGAGTTGCAGCCCACCAGAGTTCTATGGGTCGAGGACTGAGGATGATCCTCAGGAGTTTATCCGACAGTTGCAACAGATCATGAGAGTGATCAAGGCCTCGGATACAGAGTCAGTAGTTTTGGGTTCATATCGGCTGCGGGATACTGCAGTTGACTGGTTTGATTCATGGGAGATGTCCCGGGGGGAGCATACACTTCCAGCTGGTTGGGACGAGTTCTCAGCGGCATTTCTTGCACACTTCTTGCCTTCGCAGATGAGGAGAGCGCGGGCGGATAGATTTCTGACGTTGAGACAGAATGGGCGGACGGTCCGGGAGTACAACGTAGAGTTTGACTCATTGGCTCGATATGTACCCGATTTAGTAGCAGACATGGAGGACAGAGTACACCACTATGTCACTGGGCTTGATGATTACTTAGCAGAGAGTTGCACGGGAGTATCTCTTCAGCCGGGTATGGACATTGCCCGCATGCAGGCTTATGCACTTGGGTGTGAGGAACGTAGAGGTCGACGGAATAACCAAGATCGAGAAGAGGCCAGACACAGGTCCTTTGGTAACTTTTGAGGCGGACCGCCTCAGCAGCAGGCTAGTTATGCGCCTCAGCCAGTACGGAGTACTCCACCACGCCTTCGTGGGCGTTCGAGATTCAGGAGCAGGTCAGGGCTCGAAGGTTTCAGGTTTTTGGGGGAACAGAGATGTTAGTCAGATGGGGTCACCCCTACCTCGTTGTGGCCGTTGTGGTAGGCACCATGATGGGGAGTGTCGTGCTAGTAGGGGAGTTTGTTTTACATGCGGCCAGCAGGGCCATTTTGCGAGAAATTGTCCGACCAGAGATAGCACGAACGTAGAGACTCAGCCTTCGGGATCAGTGGCTGGTTCATCGCCTTCTTTCGCTATGCGTCATGCAGGGCAGGATCATGATTAGAACGACAAGGGGAAAGTGAAGCAATAGTTACAGGTATATCCTTATCCCTCTAAAGATTTGTGGGTGTGATAAGATAGTTACAGGTTAAGTGTTATGTGCGGGTAATTTTTTTTTATGAAAATTGTGATTATAAAGCCTGGTTTGTAGAAGGGGTAAGTTTGGGGACATGAAAGTTGTGAGCCTTAGGATTTTGATAACCGTGGGAACCTTAGATACAGGGCCATCTTGAGTGGAAGATTTTACGGGTGATCTTTGTCGAGGAACATAGTATACGTAGGGTATACGTGAGTAATAAGTTCATGAGTGGTGTGAAATGATAGTGGGTAGCTAAGCTAAGGAAACCACTAGGTTTTCGTGACTTGAATAGTAAGATTGTCTCGGATCGAGAACAAGAGTGCGGTACGTATACTAGAAAGATTTGAGTGTGCAAGGAGGATACGACAAGTGGAAGAAGAAGCGAACATGTGTTAAGAGGATGGGAGTGATCATTTTGTGAGAAGAATACCCTTAGACCATGGATGAGAACTAATAAGTTGTTATACGTGTTAGAGGTAATTCCTCGTAGGCTGGGAGGTAAGCTTTTGCGTGGTTAGTATATTATGGCCATATGTGGCATAATTGGTTTAATAGGTATAGTAGTAAAGACTACACCGACGCATGCGTTCTGGAGACATAGAAGGAACATTCGGGACGAATGTTTCCAAGGGGGGAGAATGTTACACCCCGTAGTTCGGGTCATGCTTAGGAGGACGTACGAAAGGAATTAAGTTTTAAATTTTAGAATGATGGGTTGACGAAATATTTCGGACGGGTTGTTGATCAACTTTGAGGCGGTTTATGTCCCGTTACATTGAGAGTCCCTAGGTGTTTCAAAGGCCTAGTACGTAGTTCGTTGAGTCTGGGTTCCAACGCAACCAACCGTTCGTCGATAGGATACCGGAGTAGAAAGTTATGGAAGTTGCAAGTTCAGTGCGCTGTGGAGCGGAAGAAAATTTTCGATCAGGGGCCACAGCACCGCGGCGCCGGATATTCTGAGGTGTCGCTGAAGTGGTAGCACCGCGGCGCCGGAAATTCCGAAGGTTCGCAGAAGATTCAGCGCCGCGGCGTCGGCTGCAGGGCCGCGACGCCGAGGCGGAGTTCTGGCGGAAAAACTAAGGAAAGTCTGATTTTTTTTTCTTTTAAAAAGGCCATGGGAGGGTGACAAGTGTCCCCCCCCCCCCCCATCTGATTTGTGCATGTCCTATATATTGACCAAGTCTTGAAGACTTGGTCATCTTTCAAAGCTTCTCCTTCTCTCTAAAAGTTCTTCCTTCTCTCTAAATTAAAAGCTCTCCCTTCTCTCTAAAAAATCAAGAGGAAATCAAAGCTTGAGAAAAATCTGAAAAGTGTGGCCAGAAGGAAACTTGTTGGCAAGCTTGTAGGAGTTCTTGTGGTGGTGATTGTGGAAAGGAGGCTAGTGAATTTGTTGGAATAATTTGGCTAAAGCTCTAAGGTAACAATTCTTCTCTTGTAGCTAGTTTTTGGTGTTGCATGTGAAGAAGAAAGATCTTGTAGTGATAAACATTGCCCTTAGATACATTGCATGCAAGAAATATGGCTTAGATATGAAAGGGTTGGATAAGAATTATATGTAAGCATGCTATAGCCTAAATACTACCTTAAACTTGTTAAGTTAGTTGTTGTACATTGTGGGGCAGAATTTTACACATCCAAGTTTAGGTGTGTAATCCCCTTTGAAATGTTTGGATTGTTGGGCCTTAAATGTGGCGTTTGGATGTTGAATTCGGCCTTGAAAAAGGTGGCAAAGTTTGTAGAAACAAAGGAAATGCTTCCCAATTTTCCATAGAATATAGTGACTTTATATTTGGAAAATTCTATGTTGAAACTAGAGGTTAATAAACGTATTATGGTCATTATAGGTTGACGTATTACGTGCGGTATTTTGGACTTAGCAAGTGGATTGACCCGAAGAGGTATGTGGAACTTTCCTATCTTTTGAGCATGAGTAGTTGTAATTATATAGTACGGTAGACGTACAAGACTTTGATGGCCCTTACTTGTTTTAAGAATGGCCAAGTTTGGTAAGTAAGGGGATTAACTCACTTCTTTAAAAAGTATTAAGGATGTCTTAAGTTTTCAAAGTTAAGGGACTTGAAGTGTTTTAAGTATATGATACTTGTTTCGTTTTAAAAGTATAAGTCCCTTGGATATAGGGAAATGTATTTTGACTAATGTATAAAGTTAATATAACGACTTTATGGGAAGTTGGTTATATTAGCTTTATGGAAGGTTAACAAAAGAAAGATTTACTCTAAGCAAGGTAAGTGCGGATAAATTATTTGAATTTGTGAAAGGCAAATTGATTTTAAGGCATTAAGTACCTAAGGTTTTTAAGGAAATAAAGTCACTTGATTTAGAAGCCTATGATATTTCTAAAAGGAAATGTCACTTGTCTTGAAAAGTAGCCGTGACTTGATACTACGGTTATTAGTATCTTGGAAGTTTTCTATAAAAAGGAGTCATTTCTTAAATGGTTAGAAACACGTGGTACTTGGGTTGAATTCCCGGATTTTCTCTTAAATGATATGTTAGTGCCTTAAGTAAACTAAAATGAGAGGATATATTAATAATGTTAATAAGGTTAGGATTTCTTAACTTGCTTATGTTATGATAAGCGGTAGTGCTTATGTTAAGTATGATAGCGGTTGTGCTAGGTTATGTATTCTACGGTAGACCCCGGTTATTATTCGCTTGGACATACCGACACGTTGGGTGGCCCACCGTATGCTTCCACTATGGGTGTTACTCTTGTTATTTCCTTTGGACATACCGACACGATGGATGGTCCACTGCATCGTCCATTAGGATGGTTTACTACTTATTCCATGGATTTGCTACCCGTGACGCGAGCGCGTTTGTACTCATGCGGGCCCACCGGTCCACGCGGTGAAATAGTCCCACGCGGGTGAAATAGTCTCATGCGAGGAGAATGACCTCACGCGTGAACAGTCCCAAGCGAGCGGCGCTTGTACTCACGCGTCCACAGATCCACGCGGGTGAAATAGTCCCACGCGGTGAAATAGTCCCACGCGAGCGGATGACCTCATGCGGGTCCACCGGACCTATGCGGGTGAAATAGTTCCAGGAGTAGGATTGCTTAATGATACTACGGGCGAGGGACCCTGTTTTGATCATGAGCCTCCTATTTTTATGCAGTAAAGTTTATACTTGTTACTCTCATTGTTAGTAAGGCACAATGCATTGTAATTTGGTTTTCTTCCATGATTCCAGCTTATTTTGTACTTATGATATTATTACAGTACTTTCCAGTTTTACATACTTGGTACATATGTCTCGACCCTTTCCTGGGCCGTTCATGCCGCAGTAGGGTAGCAGTGGTGGATCCTCATTCTTAGGATCTTGCTCAGGTGTCAGAAGCTCCATTTCTCCGGAGGCTCGACTTTTGGTACGGTTCTCCCTAGTGTTGTAGATATTGGTACATTCAGGGGTATGACGGGGCCCTGTCCCGTCATAGTGATTACTCATTCTTAGAGGCTTGTAGTCCTGTTATAACTTGGGTTGTTAAGGATGTAACTGTTCAGCTGTTATATTTAGAGGTAGCCATTTTGGGTTAGCCTGCTTATATTTTATATGGGTTCTTGTTGTGAGTTTACTTTCCGCTGGTTTTCTCTGATGTTGTATCACAAGGGTGCCCGGGGTAAGGCACCAGTCACGGGTCCGTGGTCGGGTCGTGACATTAGCATCAATGTACCCAATAGCTACTAGATTTTCTTATCCACCATAGACTAGGAAATATTCTTTAGTTCGTCTAAGATACTTAGGAATACCATTGACTTTTTTCCAGTGTTAGGATTCTGCTGGAATTTACAAGTCATATTAAGTGCACAGGCCACATCTGGCCTCGTACAGGTCATGTCATACATGATTGATCCTATAGCTGAAACATATGGGATCCTCTTCACGCATTCAAGTTCTGCAACAGTAGAAGGACTATCCTTCTTTGATAACTTGATGTCTTGACCTATAGGAAGACCTCCCTTCTTAGAATTTTCCATAGAGAATCGCCTTAACACTTTGTCTATGTATACGGACGATGACAGCCCCAACAGTATATTAGGTCTATCTTTGTAGATCCTAATTCCAAGAATGAAGCTGTTGGATAATCATTCCTTGATTGATTGCATGAGAGCCTTATCATCTCCCGTTATTAATATGACATCCACATATATAACAATGAAGACAATACTCTTATTTGTGTGTTTACTATAAACGCAATTCTTTGCTTCTAACAAAGTCAAATGATTTTACTGCTTTGTCAAAACAAATACTCCAACTCATTGAGGCTTGCTTAAGTCCATAAATGGACTTTTGTAGCTTGCATACTGCTTTGGGATGAGTCTCGAATGTAAAACCCTCTGGTTGTATCATATACACCTCCTCAATTAGATTACCATTGAGGAAGCTAGTTTTAACATCTATTTGCCAAATATCGTAATCATAGTATGCAGCTATTGCAAGCAAAATCCGAATGGACTTAATTTTCGCAACATGTGAAAAGGTTTCATCGTAATCGATCCCAGACCATTGATTATAACCTTTAGTCACCAATCTTGTCTTATAAGCCTGTACTTTTCCATATGCATCAATCTTCTTCTTGAAGACTCATTTTCATCTTATGGGTCTAACCCTTGTTGGCAAATAAACCAAGTACCATACTTGATTGATGTACATCGAGTCCATTTCATATTTCATGGGTTCTTGCCATCTTTGCGAATCAATGTCTAACATAACTTCGATGTAGGTTGTAGGTTCATTGTCATCGAGAATATTTATCTCATTGTGTGTTTCAACAAGGAGATTTAGTCTTTCAGGCGGATGATGAGTCCTAGTGGTCCTACGGAGTTAAATATTATGTGTTTCAGCGTTTGTTGTATTATGAGTATGAGAAGGTGTTTGTGTGTTGGACAATCCACCACCTTGAGAGCTTTCAAGAATGTCATTTTCATGTCTTTTCTGAATGGGCTGATGTACAGCTATTGTATCATCTTCCATTGGTTGTGTATGAGAGTCTTGTATTTCTACACTATATCTCACAGCACTCCCACTGGCTGAAGGGCATACTCTACGTACCAAATTTTCACCAAATACTCAAACTGGATCATTGCATAGGTCATGCGACAAGGGTTCAACCTCTGTATTATCTTGTGCTTCTTGAATTTCTTCAAGTTCTATCTTATTGCAACTATGTTCCTTGTAGACATAGTTTTCTTCAAGGAAAATCGTATTTCTGGAAACAATGACCTTATGTTCTCCAGGAAGATAGAAATAGTATCCTCTAGTTTTCTTTGGATACCCCACAAAATAATACTTCTCACTTTTGGATAACAACTTGTCAGTAAGAAACTTATTTACATATGTAGGGCACCCCCTGGGTCGCATGTGTTAGTGCTGGCTTCTTGTCGTTTCATATCTCATATGAAGTTTTCTCTACTGACTTTAAAGGAACTCTATTCAGAATATAGATTGAGATTTGTAATGCATATCCCCAAAGGTATGTTGGTAGAGCTGAGAAGCTCATCATTGATCTAACCATATCTAATATGGTTCAATTTCTCCTTTCAGCAACACTATTCATTTGTGGCGTTCCGGGAGGTGTCCATTGTGATTGGACTCCATGAAGCTTCAAGTAATCTAGAAATTCTTTACTTAAGTATTCACCTCTTCGATCTGATCGAAGGGTCTTGATACTTGTTTTAAGTTGCTTCTCTACTTCTAACTTGTACTATTTGAATCTCTCAAAAGCTTTGGACTTGTGTTTCATAAGATACGCATGTCCAAACCTTGTAAATCATCTGTAAAAGTGATGAAGTAAGGGAAATCTCCCTTAGCTTGAATTGAAAATGAACCACATACATCGGTATAGACCAACTCAAGTACCTCTTTGGCACGCACACCTTTCCCAGAAAGTGTCTTGGTGGTCATCTTTCCTCTCAAACAAGATTCACAATTGTCATAGGATTCTAAGTCAAATGGTTATAGATAGTCTAACTTTCTAAATCTTGTTATTTTCGATTCATTGATGTGACCAAGTCTGCAGTGCCATAAGTAGGTGGGGTTTCTTGTATTACTTATTTTAGCTCGTTTATTTTGTATATTGAAAATTTCATGACTACATTTTAGAACATACAATTCATCCACAAGCAGAACATTTCCACAAATAAAATCATTAAAAGACAATACATAACTGTCATTGGTAATGAATGAGGAAAACCCCTCAGTGTCTAACACTGGGATAGAAATAATATTCCTCATCAATGAGGGAACAAAACAATAATTATTTAGTTCTAAACAGTCTATAAGTTTCCACGCGTTTAGCATTCACTTGTGCTCCATTTCCAATGCGCAGGTCTACCTCCCATGGTCCGACCTTTCTGTTGTTAGTCAGACCCTTCACATTATTACAAATGTGAGAATCACGGGCGGTATCTAATACCCAGCAGAGAGAGTTACTTATAGACATATTTATTTCAATGACAAACATACCTTGTCCAACAGGTCCAGAAGCACCTAATGTTTTGCCTTCTCCTGGAGCAGTGCAGTCCTTCCTCCAATGCCCCTCATAAGCCTTTAACATGTTGTGAAGTTCTGGAAGATTCACCTTGGTTCCATTCATGTTAAAGTTCACAATAAAATTCCCAAATGAACCAGGAAGCAAATTCAGGATCAGGTTGACAGATACATTTACGGGCAACCTCATTCCAATCGAAGCCAACTTCTCTATTAACCCAATCATCTTCAGAACATACGCTAACACTTGACCCCCTTCATTCAGCTTACACTTGAAAAGGTCCCTCAACAGTTCATACTCCATTGTCTGAGACTGTGAGTCATAGAGACTCTTCAATTGTTCTAGCATCTCGTTGGGGCCCATATTTTCATGTTGCCTCTGTAACTCTGCAGTCATAGAGGACAACATTACACATTGTGCCAAGGTAACATTGCCTAGATGTTTTTGATAAGTTGTCTTGTCAAACAGGGCATACTCAGCAGAATCTTAAGTAGGAATTGTGGGGAATACGGTGTCTAACACATACTCGATTCTTTCTAGTTTTAACACCAATCGCAGATTCTTAACCACTCAGGGAAGTTTGCTCCAGTCAACTTATTTGTTTCAACCAACATTTTGAGTGATAGATTCGACATTTTATACTAAAGAAATAGATAGACTTGAAATTAAACTCTAACATAATTTCTATTGAACATATTTGTTAACTAATTTAACTTGGCCTTTAATTTAATTATCTTCCACTATTTTAACATATTCTTTTACCCCATGAAAGAATACAGACATATCAAATATGGTCATAATAGGCCAAGATCCAGGTTCATGTTATCTCCGCATTTGCTGAGGCTGATAATTTCAACAACACAACTTGATAGGTCTCTAAACCAATTGCAAACAATTTGCAACTCTTGGTTGACCGAATGTTCTAAACAAACAATTTGCGTCCCTCGGCTTGTCCGACACTATGACGCCAAGACAACCTAGCAAGTCAGCCCCGTTATGTGATTGCAATTATGTATCTAAGTGAGTTTTGCCTTCATAGAGCAAACACTAGGGTGTAAATACTCATGAAGGTTTATCACGCATTTCTACATAAACATGCATCTATGAAAGAGTCTGAGTCCTCACAGACTTGGAGCAAATGTCGGGGCATAAATACTCATCTCATCGAAAAGGATTTTGCACTACAATCAATTATAACGGACGACACGTTCATTTTAAATGAGTGTTGTATTAAAGTTTTGGAGAATATTTTAATTCAGGGTTATAATCAAGATAAATTTTAACATGCTTCAAGCATTACTCAAAACTATTTAAGCACATATTGGGTACCTCCCCCAAACAAGATATTAAATGGTTAAACATGTATTGGGAGCTGCCTACCCAAGCATTATTTGCGAATGCTAAACATGTATTGGGCGCCGCCTACTGTTAAATGTATTTTGTATACACTTTTGAGTCCTTTTTAGTTACTATTTTAATCATTTCGTTTGTGTTTAGTATTGTTTTCTTTATCTTTTTGAGTCACAGCGATCATAAAGGAGGAAGTACACAATCGAGGATGAAATGAGCTTAATTGAGATGGAATTTCATACTAAAAAGGCCAAGAAATAAAGCCTAAGAAGTCCCGGAAAGCATAGAAGAAATCTGACGAACTCCGGACGAAAAAAGGACACAGAATCGGAAAAACTGGCAGAAGACGTCACTGGCGCCGCGACGCTAAATATACTGAGGGCTCTAATTTCGTTGTAGGAGTTTCGGCATCGTGGCGCCAGCCTGCAGGGCGACGGCGCCGAGGCGGAAAATCTGATTTTGGGCCGAATTTCAGAGGGTTAAAAGGGTCTGAAGCGCAAGTTTTTTCATATATAAAACCCTAAACCCTGCACATTATTCCATACCTTATACCATATTACAAATCATACTTTTGGGAGGCAAGAAGGAAACTACAATTGGAGACTCTTGTTCAAATTCTTTTTCTTTCCTTTACTTTATTTCAGTTTATGTTGGATTGTAATTTAGTTCTTGACATGACAATGTTTAGGAGCTAAATACTTTAGTAGGGTTTTCCATCGAATCTTCTTGAAGCTCTTTCATATAGTAATGCATAGTTTTTGAGTTCTTCTTCAGCATATTAAGATCTATTCAATATTGCTTTGATTGTTTGATGATTGACTAGCTATTAATTGTCATAACTTGTATGATTTCGAATCTAGATCCGAGAGGGGAGATTTGAATATGCTTTAGTTGTTTGGACATAGGTTAAAATCATGGACGAAAGTAACCCGATACTTGTGTAGTAATTAAGGTTAATGTTCTTAATTCTCCTGTGTGGTAAAATCTATCATAGAAATATAGAAGGTTTCTGCACAAGGTTGAGCTCTCGTATATCCTAACCGGAATATGATGACAAATTAGTTAACCTGTTATCTTAATAAGAAGAAGAGTTATTAGCATTGCATTAACACGTGAAAGAGTGGATAGTTGAGGAGATTGGAAGCCCTATTTCCTTCATAACTGTTATAAACCCAAAGTATTATACTCTTTAGTTTATTTTCTGTACTTAGTCATAATTCTTAGTATAATTCTCAAACTAAAGAACGTCAACCAAATAGATACCATAGAATAGAAAATCAGAACTTAATAAACCAATCTCGGTAGACGATAAACTCGGTCTTACAGATCTTTATTACTTGAACGATACGTACACGTGCATAAACATCTAGAAATATGGCAACAAGTTTTTGGCGCCGTTGTCGGGGACTGGCGTACTGTTAATATCAAATTATATATTCTTATTTCTAATTTGGTTTTTATTTTAGGTTTTTATTAGTATTTTTATTTTAGAACATTCTGTCGTGATCTGTTTGTTGTTTTTTATTAGTCTCAGGTACTTAGTTTATACGAAGTAGGAGATGAGCAAACACTCATATTCCTCTGAACCCTAAGATCGAGATATTGTGCAGACAGAACAGGAAAGAAAATAAAGCAGCTGATTTGTTAGCAATGGGAGATCAATGAAACAATAATTTGGAGAATGATGAGTTACCGCCTGTTTTATGACAAGTCTCTGCAGAAAGGAGCTTGGGGGACTATGTGATGCCTACAATTACAGGGGTGCAGACTTGCATCAGGCTTCCAGCTGTTGAAGCCAACAATTTTGAAATCAAATCAGCCATATTGCACATGATTCAAAGCTAAGTTCAGTTTGAGGGGTTACCATCCGAAGATCCCCATTTGCATCTAGCAAATTTTCTGGAGTTGTGTGCAACTTTTAAGTATAATGGTGTTATTGATGATGTCATTCGGTTGAGACTTTTTCCATTTTCACTCAGGGATAGAGCAAAGTGCTGGATGAACTAATTACAGGCGAACTCCATCACCACATGGCAAGACTTAGCCCAGAAGTTTCTTGCCAAGTTCTTCCCCCCAGCTAAGGCAGCGAAGCTCAGAGGTGAGTTGAATAACTTTTATCAGCTGGAGGGAGAATCACAATATGATGCATGGGAGCGGTTTAAATATTTGCAGAGAAAGTGCCCACATCATGGGATTGAGAAGTGGATGCTAGTCCACATATTTTACAATGGGATGTGTGGTACAACTCGTACCATTATTGATGTTGCAGCAGGGGGAACATTCATGAAAAAGAGTGTCAATGAGGCACATGATCTGTTAGAAGACATGGCCACAAACAACCATCAGGGGGCCAATGAGAGAGCAGTGAACAGCATGAAAGTGGTTGGGATTCATGAGTTGAATGTTATCACTGCATTGAGTGCACAGGTTGCCACTTTTACAAAACAGATGCAGCAGAGCACCATGGCAGTTAAAGAGATTCAGACACCAGTGAGATGTGAAATCTGTGGGGGTCCCCATACTTTTGATAGGTATACAGCAGTGGACCCGAATAATGTGCCCATGGAGCTGGTTCAGGAAGTGAGGAATTTTCAGAGGCCCTACAACAATCCATTCTCCAACACATATAATCTGGGGTGGAGAAATCACCCAAATTTTTCATGGAAGAATGAACAAGGGAAGCACCCATAATTTCAGACATCATCCTCACAGCAGTTCAACCCACCAAACCCACAAGAGAAGCAGAGTGAGTTGCAAGCAGCTTTGTTGATCCTGAAAAATTCCCAGACTCAGTTCATGATAGAAACCAAATCATCCATCCGGAATTTGGAGACGCATGTGGGAAAACTAGATAACATGTTGAACAACAGAGAGCAAGGAAATCTTCCCAGCAATACTATGGTTAACCCAAATGAACAGTGCCAAGAAATTAGCTTGAGGAGTGGGAAACAGTTAGAACAGGTTGCACCCCAGCTAGTGGTTGAACAGGAGAATGAGTTGGAGAAAGCAGTTGAGGCAGAGAAAGAGGGGGTTAATGAGGACCGCCCTATTGTAGAGAAAGCTCCACCAGAAGTCATGAGAGAATATGTAGACAAAATTCCTTACCCTCAAAGATTGCAGAAGAAGACTTTGGATAAGCAGTTTTCAAAATTTTTGGAGGTATTCAAAAAACTACATATCAATCTTCCATTCATTGAAGATTTGGAGCAGATGCCAGCTTATGTGATGTTCATGAAAGACATCATGTTTAAGAAGAGGAAGCTGGTTGACTATGAGACAATAGCGCTGACAGAGGAGTGTAGTGCTATCTTGTAGAAGAAACTTCCCCCTAAGTTGAAAGATCCAGGGAGTTTCACCTTACCTTGCACCATAGGGAAGGTTACATGTAAAAGGGATATGTGTGATTTGGGGGCAAGTGTCAACCTAACGCCCCTCTCTATGTATAAAATACTTGGTTTGGGGGAGGCAAAACCAACCACAGTCACCCTGCAGCTAGCTGATCGCTCGATTGTGCATCCCGAAGGAATTATTGAAGATGTGTTGGTATAAGTAGGTAAATTCATCTTTCCTGCTGATTTCCTCATTTTAGACATGGATGAAGATGAAAATATGCTCATCATCATTGGGAGACCATTCCTAGCCATAGGGATGACACTTATTGATGTTGAGAAGGGAGAGTTGAAGCTCAGAGTTCAAGATGATGAGATGATCTTCAAAGTTCTCAGACCATCCCCTAAACCACAAGTTTATGATAGATGCTTCGCTGTTGGTGTAATTGATAAAAAGGCTCCTCATGAAAGTTCCAAGTGTACTGATGCCCTTGATGGTAAGACTTCTGAACTAGCAGTTGATGAAAAAGAATTGAACTCCTCTGAAATCAGCACTGTGAAAACGAAGAGGAGGAGGAGAAAGAGAATGATGCTAAAATGGATATGCGGAGGGGATACTCCACCCCCATTGATTTAGTAAGTAATTTGCGTCCTGCTAAAAGACGTTAAAGACAACGTTACTTGAAAGGCAACCCAATGTTTTTAATTATGTTATTTCAATTCTTGTTTTAGTTATTTTATTTTATCTTGAATAGTCTCACGGTCTTGGATTTTGTCTTATGTTTTGATGACATGTGGACTAGGAACTGACCCTGACTAGAAAAAAAAGGATAAAAAAACGCCAGAAGTTAAGAATGCCCAGATGTCGTGCAATTTCTAGTATTTTTCTCCCAGACCTCTGTTATGACCGTTGTGTTGTGTCAGTAAGTTGTCCCTTTATTTTTACACATTGGGGACAAGGTGTCGATTAAGTTTGGGGGGTGTCTTATTTTGTTTCATTGTTTTGTTTTTGAGTCTTTTTTATTATCTTTGTGTTGTTTTGTGTGTTTTGAGTAATAATTTTAATTTTTTTTTATGGATCATGCATGTTGTAGTTGCTAAAGATATTGAGTGGATAAAGTGGGATAATGTAATGGAATTAAAAGCGACAATCTGTGTGTTTAAGCTAGATATGCCAAAAATTCATGACATCTAATTATTTGGATATTGGTGCTTAGCCTATGTGTGTCAGTTATGGAAAGAAAATGTTAAAAAATGTCTAGAAAATCTATTTGCTTGTTATTTGAGGCGAAATAGTTAAGATGTACATGTTTATGGAGATGATTCAGACATTTCTTTGATAGCTCTTCTGACCATCCATTACCTACCCTGACATGAATTTCACTAGTCAGCCCCTTTGAGCTTAAAATAAGATCTTTCTTTGACACCTTATGATTCCTTTGTTGTGTCATAAGTGATAATTGAAAACTCTTGAAATGAAAAGTGTTGAAAAAGAAATAAAAAGAGAGTGAAAAGTTGATGCACCCCAATGAAGAATATGCAAAAATCTAAGTTTGGGGGTGCTTGTTATTTATAATGTATCTCATTCTCTCAAAAGAAAAGAGGGAGAAAATAGGAATGAGATTAAAAAGAAAGTCAAAAAGAAGGAAAAAGAGTTGAATGAAAAATGTTTATGGTACGTAATTTGAGCCTAAATGTCTACTTCAACCTACCCCTGACTAAGCCTACATTATAACCCTTGAAAGTCCTGATGATCTTTAATATGTATATCTATGATTAGTGGAGAATAACACGTAAATGGGTCTATAGCGTTTTGGGAAAGATGGAATGAAATTGACATGCATAAGTTAAGTGTTTGTATCCCAGTGATTGTGATCTAAGTGAATTTGCGAAATATCTAACTTGAAATTCTAGATTGCAAAATATTCATGATATATATGTTCTAACATATTATCTCAACTTTCATCCATTATTTTGAAGAAGTATTGCTATGACTACTTGATCAATTTCATAGAGTCTTTGTTTTTGTTTTTGTTTATTGTTTAGTGCTTTGCACGAGGGCGAGTAAAATATAAGTTTGGGGGTATTTGTTAAGTGTATTTTGTATACACTTTTGTGTCCTTTTTAGTTAGTATTTTACTCATTTCGTTTGTGTTTAGTATAGTATTAGATTTGTTTTTCTTTCTTTTTGAGTCACAACGATCATAAAGGAGGAAGTACATAATTGAGGATGAAATGAGCTTAATTGAGATGGAATTGCATACTAAAAAGGCCAAGAAATGAAGCCTAAAAAATCCCGGAAAGCATAGAAGAAATCTGACGAAGTCCGGACGAAAAAAGGTCACAGAATCGGAAAAACTGGCAGAAGACGTCACTGGCGCCGCGACGCCTGCCAGCAGCTCCGCGGCGCTAAATATACTGCGTGCTCTGATTTCGTTGCAGGAGTTTCGGCGCCGTGGCGCCAGCCTACAGGTCCACGGCTCCGAGGCGGAAAATCTGATTTTTGGGCCGAATTTCAGAGGGTTAAAAGGGTCCGAAGCGCAAGTTTTCTCAGATATAAAACCCTAAACCGTGCTCATTATTCCATACCTTATACCATATTACAAATCATACTTTTGGGAGGAAAGAAGGAGGCTACAATTGGAGACTCTTGTTCAAGTTTTTTTTCTTTCCTTTACTTTATTTCAGTTTATATTAGATTGTAATTTAGTTTTTGACATGACAATGTTTAGGAGCTAAATACTTTAGTAAGGTTTTCCATCGAATCTTCTTGAAGCTCTTTCATATAGTTAATCCATAGTTTTTGAATTCTTCTTCAGCATATTAAGATCTATTCAATATTGTTTTGATTGTCTGATGATTAACTAGCTATTAATTGTCATAACTTGTATGATTTCGAATCAAGATCCGAGAGGAAAGATTTGAATATGCTGTAGTTGTTTAGTCATAGGTTAAAATCGTGGACGAAAGTACCCCGATACTGTGTAGTAATTAAGGTTACTGTTCTTAATCCTCCTGTGTGGTAAAATCTATCATAGAAATATAGAAGGTTTTTGCACAAGTTTGAGCTCTCGTATATCCTAACCGGAATATGATGACAGATTAGTTAACCTGTTATCTTAATATAAAGAAAAGACATTAGCATTGCATTAACACGTGAAAGAGTGGATAGTTGAGGAGATTGAAAATCCTCTTTAGTTTATTTTCTGCACTTAGTCATAATTCTTAGTATAATTCTCAAACTAAAGAACATCAACCAAATAGATACCATAGAGTAGATAAATTCCCAGACTCAGTTCATGACAGAAACCAAATCATACATCCAGAATTTGGAGACGCAGGTGGGAGTTCTTTTTCTTTCCTTTACTTTATTTCAGTTTATGTTGGATTGTAATTTAGTTCTTGACATGACAATGTTTAGGAGCTAAATACTTTAGTAGGGTTTTCCATCGAATCTTCTTGAAGCTCTTTCATATAGTTAATGCATAGTTTTTGAGTTTTTCTTCAGCATATTAAGCTCTATTCAATATTGCTTTGATTGTTTGATGATTAACTAGCTATTAATTGTCATAACTTGTATGATTTCGAATCAAGATCCGAGAGGGGAGATTTGAATATGCTGTAGTTGTTTAGAAATAGGTTAAAATTGTGGCCGAAAGTACCCCGATACTTGTGTAGTAATTAAGGTTACTGTTCTTAATCCTCCTGTGTGGTAAAATATATCATAAAAATATAGAAGGTTTCTGCACAAGGTTGAGATCTCGTATATCCTAACCGGAATATGATGACAGATTAGTTAACCTGCTATCTTAATAAGAAGAAGAGTCATTAACATTGCACTAACACGTGAAATAGTGGATAGTTGAGGAGATTGGAAGCCCTATTTCCTTCATAACTGTTATAAACCCAAAGTATTATACTCTTTAGTTTATTTTCTGCACTTAGTCATAATTCTTAGTATAATTCTCAAACTAAAGAACGTCAACCAAATAAATATCATAGAATAGATAACCGGTACTTAATAAACCAGTCTTTGTGGACGATAAACTCGGTCTTACAGATCTTTATTACTTGAACGATACGTACACTTGTGTAAGCATCTAGAAATATCGCAATACCTACCCAAGCATTATTTTGCGAACGCTAATCTAGTTAATAAATGATGATCATTTAGCACCAAAACAGTATATTATATATAATGCATAGTAACAATCATGGGTTAACTTTCTGAAAACTGAGATTTTAATTTTCTGGACAAGTGGAGCCGCGACGCTCCACCATGGAGCCGCGGCACTTTGCGGGGCAGAAACTTTTGATTTCTGCTTTGCGAATTAGAGTCGTGGCTCTCCACTATGGGGTCGCGGTGCTTCAGTTCCAGTAGGTTCCTAATTTTAAAATGAAGCTTTTAATCACGATTCTAGACTGGAGACGCGGCCTGTATGTTATCGTGACCGGCGTCGGCGGCGCTCTACCATGGAGCCGTGGCGCCGCCCTGAAAACCTAGCAAGTGTCGTGATACCCTATAGTAGGGTTGTGATGCTGACGTCCTTTGAGAACAATTTCCGTGATTTTCTAAAATCGTTCGAACCCTAAATCTAATTTAGGGATCAGATCACTGGTCCTTTACTATCAACCACCAATATCAATAACGCACATGTCGACCATCATCATTTCCACCCGTTCTTCACCGTGCACCATATTCACAATGAATCGATTTCTGCACAAGGCTTAGTTCGAGTTAGAACAAAGTGACTTCCTCAATTTAGTGTAGTTAATTATTTAGGGTGATTATAAAAAGGTCAACGTTCAGTCAAGTTGTGTAGGATTTCAAGCAGCTATGTTTTAATTCGATTTTAAAACCAATTTTACGTTTTAACCCATATTATTCTCTTTTAATTGTTACGTAACCATTGAATCGTCATGGGCTCTGATACCACTATAGGGTTTTGTTGGGTCTAAAACACGTAAGTAAGGCACAACGAAAGTTTTAAAAAAAATTAACCTACTTACCCCCAACAATTATGTCTGGTATGATTACGTTACAATGAAATCTATAAAGACATAAACATAACTTACAATTTGTGTTATCCGGATTCTTTACTATAGGGAGCGCACACGACTATCCTTTCGACCGCTAGCCTTGCTGTGGTATACTCCTCTGTCAGAAAAGTCAAAAAATCTTGGCAGAGCTTTGAAAGGATTTTTTTTAACTCTGAGTTCAGAAAGTAAGAACTGAGTAACCTAGTTTATGGGGTTAAGTGTTGATTATATATTAGTGGTTTATGTTAATTTTCGAATTAGGGTTGGGCTCCAAGTCTGACACAAATCCCGAAATGCAGTATGCCAATCGGACTGGGCCCGCTTGTCGTATAGGCATCGTGGCTCAGCCTCTCAGGCGTCTCAGCGCTTCAACTGTTATATTCAGCACATTTTAATTTAAGTCTGACAATCCAATTTTGACTTAATTAAATAATTTTCATCAAATAGAAATTATCTAATAATTTATTATTGGTTTAATATCTCGATTCTAAATCGAATATTTTATACTCTCTCAATATATCCTTAGACCGAAAATACAATCAACTTAGTGTGACCCTTTAGGCCTTCACACATCGACACTAATCAAATTAAGGTTCATATGGAACTACTAGACTGCGTCGTATGATGAACTAAATATGTGAAGTACGTTTACACGACTCCTGTAAACACAATCTTTATGTGAGATGATAAATTCCTTTCATTCACGATACACTCGATCAAGCTTAGGATTTTCCATGTGTCTATCCAAATTGCTCGATCACTTTATCTCATTTATATTAGTCGACAACCAGACCATATCCTAAATATGTCTCTTGCATTGGCCAATGACTTGGTCGACCTAATATTACTGAGAAGCTTAGTGTTCTTTCTTGAATATCCAATCAAGATATGAATCATATTCTTGGCTCAACTACCACCTTAGTTTACATCGCAATGTACCACACACAACCCATGTCTTATCCTATAAGGAATTTAAGCTTAGGACATGGTCAAAGTACATTACTCTGTAAACCAGGTGCGTATTGACCTCAAGTCAAAGGACCTCTATCTCCCACATGCTGATAATACTCTAGATATGTATAACAAATAGTTTATCAGCAGGGTATATCAATACCCTCTAAGAGTATCCATGTGTCCATCACTAGTAGTCATTACTAGTAGTAAGTGAAACATACTACATTATCTAAGAATGTGATGCAGACCACATGTCGACTTATAATATATCATTGATATCTCATTATCAATGATCATTAGTCGAGGCTATTTTGAGAGTTACGTTATATGATTAATATCTCACTTTATTAATGATAACGTAAGCTCAAGGAATGCACATTAATGAATAATCACAAGCAATCAAAATCATAATTCAATAATTGCAAATGTCAAAATATATTAATCTCATTAATAATACGAATATATTCAAGTATATTTATCCCTAAAATAATTGTCTCTAGGAAATACATACTTTCACTTTCATCATTTCTATTGTAGTTTCTTAGTTCTGAATTGTGGTGCTACGTGATTATTATAGTTTGAAACGTGAATTGTGCTTGTTAATCAATCACATTGGTTTATTTATTTATTTATCGTGCTCTTGATTATTTAATTGTCTGTATTTACGAATCTAGAGCTGAATTCGAAAGCGGAAACTCTAAATTGCATATAGGATTGAACATAGGCCTTGGGAAATAGATTAGCGTTAATGATTAGGAATATACATAATTATCTTGCTTAGTTATTTTTACAAGAATTATCAGTGCGTTCTTATTAATTCTAATTTCATAAGAATATAAGCATTAGGCTAACTTGAATAGGCGAGTAACAACTCGAAAGACAAAAGACACTTGTCCCTCAATTTCTTACATTCATGGCTGCTTCTAATTAATAATTCTTGGATCCATTATTGAATCTACGAATGACAAAAGACACTTGTGCCTTTTCAAAAATGTATAGGGGGTCTTTTTCAAGGACATGGATAATTAAATGAAAGAAAGGTCTACCTTTTCTAACCTAAATTTCTACTCCTCCCTCCGTCTCAAATTATTTATCATAATAGTTAAAAATAATTATCTCAAATTACTCCTTTTGTCTCAAATTATTTATCACAATGTGGGGTCTGAGAGCGGTGTATGCATACCTTACCTCTACCTTGGTAGGTAGATCGGTTGTTTCCGAGAGACTCTCAGCTCAAGACAAAGCACAAGCCTAAGCAAAGTAAGACAAACAAAGTAGATTAAATACCCTTCATAATTAATACTATTTCCGTCTCAATTTATGTGACATCATTTGACTTGACACAAAGTTTAAGAAAGAAATGTCATTTTGAAATGTGTGGTCTAAAATAAATCTTAGACAATTGTGTGGCTATAAATCATTTCATTAAGGGTAAAAGAGATTTTAAAGATAATTATTTCTAATTATAGAAATGTGACATTCTTTTGGGACAAAGTAAAAAAAATGATGTCACATAAATTGGGCTAGAGAGAGTATTTTTTTAAATGGCGTATAAACTAAAAAAACGATAAATATTTTGAGACATATGGTGTATTATATTCTTGCTTGTCGTCATTTAAATTAAAGTCGAGGGCAATGTTGGTACTTCACGTTTGTGGATTTAGTTGTTGTGCACGTGTGATCTACGTTGTGTTTGTTAGATATGTTTAAGGTTGTCCAGTGGGCTGGGAAATCTCGATCCTGCCCCGGTCCCTACCCGCCCCCTCTCTGTCCTGTCGGATATTATGGGATGGAGATTGTTGGTAATTGGGTTCGAAATCGGGACGGGACTAGGATTAGTCCCGCCCGTCCCGAACCAGCCTGTCCCGCCCCGTTTACAGAAACTAGTCGTTGCAAAAATAACCATTTTCAATTTTAGTCGTTGGAAACAACTAGTAACGGCCATTTTGCATCCTATACCCCCTTAATATTTATTTTTAACCCTTAAGTTAGTATATTTACACATTAATCCGATTTCTCAACTATAAGTACCTCATTTTTCTCTTCATTTTTCTCACAAATATTGCTACCATTTTTCTAATCTCTCTCTCTACGAGTCTAAATTGCACACTAAATATTATATTTTATTTGCTAATTTCTATCAAAGTTTAAAAATTGAGAGTGAAGTTGGCAACTAGCTTGAGGATCATCGAGCAAAGTTTCAATTTACAACCTCAACTACACGTCGACGTTATGTCGATGTTTGGTACACTCGTTCCTTCTTTTATTTAAATTATTATTGTTACTTAATTTTAATTATTTATTTACATAATTATAATGGAATGAGGTGGACGTTTTCTGATCGAGGTATCATGGGTTACAAGAGTAAGTGTGCATCTTCTAGTAATCCTAATTATGACAATTTCATTCATGTAGATGAAACTGATTTTTTAATGTTAATATTAATATACCATTAGATCATGAGGTGTATTCTGCATCTGAACCAGACTATGATTTAGAAACTGAATTAGAAGATAATTTAGATAACACACCCACTAGTGCAACTCCACCTCAGACTCTGACTGAGTCTCAAGCTTAAACTGAAATTGGAATCTCTCTTATTTCCCCTAGATGAGTAGAGGCAAAAAACAATAAAAATTAAAATCACATGCATGAGATTTATTTGATAGGGACATTCCTAATCAACTAGCTATTAGTAAAATTTATCGCGAAGTTTATAAATTTAAACTGGAAAAGATCAAGGTGGGATAGGAGGTTTAATGAGACATGCGAAAAACTCTCACAAAGCAAGGTATAACCAATACTTGACTGAAAAAGTGGGTGTGCAAATACCTTCTGAGTCAGGACAAGGTTCACATAGTATCCCTGATCAAGTACAGTGTCGAATTAACCAGATGACAAGAGGAGTTATAGGTCCGAAATATGATAAACAAAAAGATCGAGAAAATTTAGCAAAATTAGTTGATGTGGATGGTTTGCCTTTTTCATTTTCTTCCTCTCCTGATTTTATTCATTACATCCGAGAAACATATAATCCTACTTTTAACGATTTTTCTAGATCAACTGTTAGAAGAGATGTTTTTAAATTTGCACATGAATATCAACAATATTTACGTTATGCATTGTATCATTTTAATGCAAAGTGGCTATCCGTTCTGACATATGTTGTAGTACTAATGGTAATGATTATTTAATTGTTATCTGTCATTGGATAGATCACAATTGGTCTATGCAAAAATGTATATTAGCATATAGATATATTGATGAAAAGCACACTAGAGTTTTTATTTCAAGAAATATTCATGAAATTAGTGAATATTATGAAATTACTGATAAAATTATATTATTACATTAGATAATGATTCTTGTAATGATTATGTGGTAAACCTTTTAAAAATTCGATTTACTCCATCTTTTCTCGATTTGTTTTTATGTTAGATGTGCATGTCATATTTATAACTTAGTTGTAAAAGATGACCTAAAACTTTTTAATGACATCCTTGATAAAATATAATTTGCTATCAATTTTGTTTTTAAAGTTCATAAAATACAAAGACGCAAAGAGTATAAAAAATATGTCATGATTGTGGATTAACTTATAGGAAAATTCCAGAAAAAGTTGCATCTAGGTGGAATTCTTTGTATAAACAGTTAGTTGTTGCTCACGAGTATATAAGACTTATAACTTTATTATTTAACGATCATAATCAAAATCTTTCGGATATGCTTGTAGATGATGTTTGGGATAATATTTTGGAACTTATTGTATTCTTAGAGAATTTTTTTCTAGCTACTAAGAAATTTTCTAGTATTTATTATCCTACTATTTTATCTATGTTATTTTAAATAGCTCTAATATTTTTGTTATTGAATGAATATATGAAAAAATTAACTTACGCTCCAGCTATTAAAAATATTTGTAAAATTTAAAATATATATTTTTTCTATTCCTACTATTTATTTTATTGGTGTTGTATTAAATTATACTATTAAAATAGACGGTTGTAATGTCCTTATTGAAACGATTTATGAATGCTTAGAAATACTTTCACCAGAACCAACTAAAGAAGATGGTATCTCTAGCATACAAACACAATGCAAAATTATGTATATTTATTACCAACAGCAAAGTGCAAATAATCAACCGACTTATGTATCATCTTCTTCTACTTCACTTCAACCTTATAAAAACATGCGGTTTCTGCTTCAAGTATTCAAGGCATTCGAAATAGAATTATTGTGGTTCAAGTACTTCACAAATTAGCGAGTTTGATGTTTATGTTTTGCAGGGTGTTGTATCGTTCGAATTAATTGCTAATGAAAATGAACGTGAAGACTTGGTGAAATACTGGAGGGAGAATGAAAAGACATTTTGACTCTATCAAAGATGGTCTGAGATGTGTTGAATATTCAAGTGTCATCTACAGCTTCTGAAATTGCTTTTTCTGCTGGAAGGTTTCAAATAGGATAACATAGACACTCATTGGCGGGAGACAGTTTGGAGATTGCAGTTTTATTTAGAGATTGGATTAGAGCGGAGCGTAGAACATGCGGTTAATCAGAGACCAATGGAGAAGAGGACTACAATTACAACGTAATCTTATCCGATGGAGCAGGAAGCGATGTTGAACAATTTGACCAACAAATTTCAATTCCAATAGAAGATCCTCAAGAGATTGTCAGAAAATTATGGTTAACTGTTGTTGGTTGTTTCTACTATCATGTTGTTCTCTGGACTGATTTTACAATTTTGCCTTCTAAATTATTTTATTAAACTGATTTAAAAAAAAACAGATACTACACTTGGTATTTTACTGATTTTGAACAAGATACTACATTTTTGGTTACTGATTTGAACAAGATACTACACTTGGTATTTTATTGATTTTGAACATGATACTACACTGGCCTGCGAAGGATTTATCCGTCGATCTGGAGGCCTCCATGGTAAGCGAGACGGAATATGTGGGCGAGGAGGAAAGTGAAAAGATTAGACGAGAATGCATAGTGTCGTTCATCGGCGGGGCGAGTCGACCGCAGCCGAAGCGATATTGGCTTATCATGTCTTAGTATCCTTGGTATAACACTAGCTGAGCCCACACTATATAAAATTTATCTTTTACATACATATATATATATATGCACATACGTTGTGTTTATTCGTATTTATTCATTTTACTAACTGTTTTACTAAGTGTCTTTGCAGGTACCCGGAGGCGCACCCCAAAGTTAAAGCATTCGCATAAGAGAAAAATAAAGCGAAATACCGCTAAGTTCTTTTTACTCCTTCTTTATATGATTTTTGCTTTCTTGTTAAATGCATATCTTATTTAAATATTTACATGCCCAGTTTAAATATCTCTTAATTTAATAATTGTAGTACATCTTTAGAATAGTGAATACATGTTAGCACAATAATATTAAACCTAAGTTTGACCGGACAACCGCAAGTTAGCGGATCCTATAGGATGCCTGACCCCTTCCCTTTAGGATAATAAAGAACCCTTACCTCGAATCTCATATAGCTTTCACATACCTTTAAATGGAGATCATTTGTAGCATTTTTATGCTATTTAATAAGTGTCCTAATTCACTAGACATAATTAGGTGGCGACTCCTTGAATAAATTTAGGAATCAACCATACGTAGTACTCCCGTTTTGACTCCGGTTAAAATGGGGTGTTACAATCATCACCACTAGCTACTATCTAGAACCACCACCATCACCCAACATAATCCTAATCAGCGCTCATAATCATAATCGCTAGCCACAACTGTAATAGATTTTCTTTAAAATATTAATATATTATACTCGATTAATTTGATATTTTATTTAATTTAACATTGATTTATTTTTAAGTAAAGATAAAATTTATAAATTTAAATGCTAAGAAAATAAATTATTTTAATTATTTAATAATCAAATCTTAATATAATATTTTAATATTCAGATTCAAATATCTAAATCTTAATGCATCTTTTAATATTCAGATGTGCACTCATATTTTCAAGTCATAAAAATGACACACTAGTGCACTAAGCTTCCGTTATATAGGGGGGGGGGGATCGCGAAAGGATCAGACTACAAAAGTTTATGGTATGTAGCATTACCTTGCATTTTTACAAGATGCTATTTTCACAGTTTGAACTCGTAGCCCCTGATCACATGGAGGTAACTTTACCAGTTACGTCAGAACTTTCTTATAGATTAAATGTCATAATCTTAATGAAAATAAACGATACCTTAGTGGGTTTAATGGAATAAAACGGTAACAATTTGTAATGATATATTATTCAACTTCAAACTGGTATATAATTTAACAAACGAACCTCTTATTTATAAGATAAATTGATTGAAGGCCAAGTAACCAGGGAAATGGCTTGGTGGCCAAGTTCCCTTGGTGGCCAAGTAAACTTGATTTACTTGATGGACATCCAAATATTTACAACACTCCCTCTTAAATGTTCATTAATTAGATGATGTATCTCATAAAACCTTATTAGGAAAATCATGTGAGATAAAATTTTAGTAAAGAATAAAGAGTACACATATCTAGTAATACGCTTTGAGAGCAGTCATACATGATACAATTAGTATATTTTTATACCATTATGGTATCATGGAGGACTGTTGAAAAGTGTTTCGTTTAAGGACTGTAACAGTCCTGCATGATACTATCTCAGTATATTTTTATATCATGATGGTATCATGGAGGACTGAGGACTTTAGATAGTATATACGATGATGATATCATGAAGGACTAATGAAAAGTGTTTCATTGAAGGACTACTACAGTCTTGCATGATACCATATCAGTTTATTTTTATACCATGATGGTATCATGGAGGACCGTTGATGAGTGTTCCATTGAAGGACTGCAACATCCTGCATGATACCATCTCCGTATATTTTTATATCATGTGGGTATCATAATATATTATAATAGTATACTTCAACTGCTACTGATTTGATATACTACATGCTAAAATAAATTGTTTTAGATATAAAAAATAAAATAAATAGAAAAGATAATATATCAGTTATCCATTTTATTGAAAAGATAAATAAGCCAAAAATTGTGTAGAATTAAAATATGAAAAAAATAAAAAATAAAGACAAATAGTTTGGAAAAAATGAAATTATTAAAAGGAGAAAAATAAATGCAAATCACCTAAAATTAAAAAAATAGAAAAATTTGAATGAAATTAGATTATGGAGATAGAAAAGAAAAAAAAAGGGAACAAGTAATAAAAAAATAGAAAAAAATAAAAAAGAAAGAAGTTAGAATTAAATATGGAATCAGATTGTGGTGAAAAATAAAATAAAATATAGTATGAACAAAAAGGGAGAAAGAAAAGAAGATAAAAAGTAAAGAAATAAAAATAAAGAGACAATTACCTACAAAAGCTATAATGGATGAAATTAGATTATGGAGATAAAAAAAGAAATAAAATTAAAAAAGGAACAAGTAACAAAGAAATAATAAAAAGAAATAGAAAAAAAAACAAAAGGAGTTAGAATTAAATATGGAACCAGATTATGGTGAAAACGAAAAACAATATAATATGAAAATATGAGGGAAAAAAATGAAAGAAAGAAACGAAGATAAGAAATAGAAAAATAAAAAAGAAAAGAAGAAAAAACAGATAATTACTTATAAAAGTTATAATGAATGTTAAGGGTAATTATTTTGTGTTTAGTGGGTATGAATATTGTTTCCTCAAAAATGTTGTTCTGTTGTTGTCCACCATTATTGCTCCATTGAAAAAGTAAAATATCACCGCGTTTGATTGAATTTATTTTTCCAATATAACCAATCCTGAGATTGATTATATCATAATTTTAGTACCATTTTTACACCATATGTAATGTATGATACTAATTTTGAGATTAGCTATTTAGAAATAAAATAATTAAAAGACCAAAAACGTCTTCCAAATCTCTTCTCCCAAAATTCTTTGAGGAGGTCAAGATTAAATTTATAGATAAAAAATCATCCAGATTTATCTATTATAAACCCATATGGTTTATGTTATACTTTGTGTATCCCATTTTAATGAAATGAGGAGTATATACTAAACGAAATAAAATAAAGTTAATTTTATTTAATTACGAATCGAATAATTAGGGGCCCCACACGTCGGAAACGTTATTTCCACACACGTGTACATATAATGCTAATGATCTTAATTTCCTTAAATGGAAGAGATATTGGTACGTATACGAATTATTTGAGACGTAAGATAATAAACGATTATTGGACAAATGACGTTGGTTTCACGTTGGTAAATGAAGGAAGAAGTGTACAATGTGTTTAAAGATGAAATGAGTCATGAATCGCGCGACCTGAGGCGGCCATGGCTAAATCTGCAGGGCCACGACGTCAACTCTCTGAAGTTTGAGCGCCGCGGCGCCAAACTGCAGGGCCACAACGCCAACTCTCTGAAGTTTGGTATTGCGGCTCTCGCTGCGCCATGGCCGGTAGTCCAGAGGCTGCGACGGGAGATGAAAACACATGACTCTTGGGCTGGTTTTTTAGGCATTAAACCTCCATTACATCCCAAATGAATTCAGTCATTATTTGGCTGAATTAACACTCCATAATCAAGGTCATTACATGGTCATTCAAGGCCATTACATGATCATTCAAGGTCATTACATGGGCAATTGAAGAGTCAACTTCACAACACTATAAAATGAGGCCTTAGGCTCATTTGCAAAACACTTGAAAATCTGAAATACTTCTTTCTCTCTTGCAATCACAAAACACTCAAAAATCTTTCTTCCAAAGCAAACACTTGAGTTCCCTTTGCTCATTTGTTTGATTGCTGTTTTATCTTGGGAGATAAGTTGTCATTACAACCGTTGAAAGAATATACGGGGCAATATTATCTTAAGGATAGATCAAGAATTTGGTCGACTCAGCAAACCCTTCTATTTGATCATTTCCAAGTTTTATTATAATTTGTTGTTGTTGTTGTTATTTTCTCGTTTTACACATTACCACCCACAAATATAACCAGCAAATAATCTTGTCATTATTTAATTCTTATATTATAATTTTTTCATTATAATCTCGGTATGACTTGTTTGTCAACCAAACAACTCCTTAAAATAGTAATGCATACAAAATTCCCTTATATAAAATAATACCTCAAACAACATTTTGATACGATCCTGAATAACTTAAATAGTATGGAACCTATGCGAATAATTTCGAGATGTCAAGTGAATTGTACTCATGTCAAAGTTAAGAGCGTTTAAAGAATATCAGGCTTAGAAGTTGGACGCTTGAAGATTGCGAAATAAGTGGCCAAATAAAGATCACTTAGAAGGTGTTGCGCAACTGTGCCAACTAGGGGTGCACAAAAGGTTAAAACCGGACCGGACTGAACAAAATCGGACCGAACCGAATCGAAAACCGAAAATCCGGATTATTAGGACCGAAGACCGGACCGAATTTCTCGGTCCGGTCCGGTTTTTCGGACCGAATAGACCGAATTCACCAGCCCCAGTCCCGCCAAAGACCCCGGACTCGACCCCACCCACCCCGCCCCATTGCCGGTCGTGACATATCAAAGATATGGTGTAAATTGATCAAACTTTATACGGTCACAACTTTGCGCTCGGACGTCCGTTTTACCTAATTTTGTTTTTGATTTCGCGTATTTTTACGTCTGGGCGTAAACTGCTGAAGCGGTTTGATTCCGCCGATTTCTCCAAAAACGTCCATCTTGCCCCTCAATTTCACTTTCCCCCCAAATCGTTACGTTTTTCCCATTTTCAAATCTAAATATCTCGCGATGTACAATAGATTTCAATGTAAAAATTTCGTGGCACCGCGTCCGAGAATGTCAATTTCAGTATTGGAAATTCAATTTTAAAAAACAAACCGGACCCCGGAACCCGACCCGACCCGGAATTATATAATATTACATATTTGAAATTTAGAAAATTAAGAATTATATATATTAGGAATTTAGAAAATTATAAATTATATATATTAGGAATTATATAATTCAATATATATTAGGAATTATATATATTATATTTAAAAAAAAAAAAAATTGGTCCGGACCGAACCGAACCTGGACCGGACCGAAAACCGAAAACTCAAATTATGAGGACCGAAGACCGGATCGAATTTCTCGGTCCGGTCCAATTTTTCGGTCCGGACCGATTTTTGTGCACCCCTAGCTATGAGCCTTGATTTATTTGAAGTAAGTTGATTTTATATTTGAAAATGACTTGAATTTATATGTGAAAATGGACTTGATTTCATAAGTGAAAGTGTATGAAACTTTATTTTCAAGTTATGAGACTTGATTTCTAAAGTATAGATGACATGATTTTATATGTATAAGCGACATAATTTTAAAGAATGTATGTTATGAAGTTTTAAGACTATGAACTTTGATTTCTTTAAAGGTTTATGAGACGTTATTTTCAAGTTATGGGACTTGATTTCAAAAGAGTATGTAACTTGAGTTTAAAAAAAATGTAGAATTTTATGGATTTTAAAAAGAAAGGAGGGTCGGGTTACGCCATAAAGAAAGAATTTTACAAATAGGCCGGGTTACGCCATATACACTGAGCCTACACATTGGCCGGGTTACGCCATATACACTGAGCCTACACATAGGCCGGGTTACGTCATTTTACACCGAGCTCCACAGGCGGGCCGAGTTATGCTACAGATTCCACAGTACACCGAACCCCACAGGCGGGTCGGGTTATACTACAGATTCCACAGTACACCGAGCCCCACAGGCGGGCCGGGTTATGCTACAGATTCCACAGTACACCGAGCCCCACAGGCAGGCCGGGTTATGCTACAGATTCCACAGTACACCGAGCCCCACAGGGCGGGTTTCTTCTGATTCCACAAGACACCGAGCCCCACAGCGGCGGGTTATGCTTCTGATTCCACAAGACACCGAGCCCCACAGCGAGCCGGTTATGCTACAATTCCACAAGAGCACAGCGGGCGGGTTATCTTCTGGATTCCACAAGACATCGAGCCCCACAGGGCGGGCGAGTTATGCTTCCACAAGACACCGCGAGCCCCACAGCGGCGGGTTATCTTCTGATTCCACAGTACACCGAGCCCCACAGGTGAGTCGGGTTATGCTACAGATTCCACACTACACCGAGCCCCACAGGCGGGCCGGGTTATGCTACAGATTCCACAGTACGCCGAGCCCCACAGACGGGTCGGGTTATGCTACAGATTCCACAGTACACCGAGCCCCACAGGCGGGCCGGGTTACGCCATATACACTGAGCCTACACATTGGCCGGGTTACGCCATATACACTGAGCCTACACATAGGCCGGGTTACGTCATTTTACACCGAGGCCCAGGGTCGGGTTATACTACAGATTCCACAGTACACCGAGCCCCACAGGCGGGCCGGGTTATGCTACAGATTCCACAGTACACCAAGACCCACAGGCGGGCCGGGTTATGCTACAAATTCCACAGTACACCGAGCCCCACAGACGGGCCGAGTTACGTTATCACGTATGGATAATCAAAGCAAGCTAAAAAAATAAGAAGTCCCTCCATAAAGGGCCGGATTATGTTATGTAAGATATGTAAGTTTTGTGGAAAAGAACTTGATCAAAATCTTCAGTATGTATGTAAGAATATGATGTTAATTCTTATTGAAAGAAGGAAAAGAACGACTAATGTACGATTGATTTCATGAGTTAAACTGGCACGTTAGGATCTGGTACTAAAATTTTATATGCTCGCCCCTGTCATTTTTTATACAGTTATGATTTGGTTACTGTACCTTATTTTCGTTCCATACTCGGTACCTGTTGTACTGACCCCCTTCGGGGGGCTGCGTTCATGCCCGCAGGTATTAGGTACCCAGGTTGGTGATCCTCGTTCTTAGGATCTCTGTTCAGTATTTAGGAAGAAGCTCCATTCACTCCGGAGGCTTATCTTTTGGTACGGATTCCTGTTGATGTAGATTATGTATATTCAGGGGGTATGACGGGGCCCTGTCCCGTCACAATGGTTATGTCAAATTCTTATAGGTCTGTAGTCATATCTTGTGGGTCGGTTGTAAAGAAGAAGGATGTAACTGCTTTTGGTTATGTATATATATATATATATATATATATATATATATATATATATATATATATATATATATATATATGTCCAGGGAGGTAGCCTTATCGGCTAGCCTGTTGTTTATTTCCTGTTAATGTACGTTATGAGTTTCATGTATGTTCCGCTGATTTTCTCTGATGTATACATGTAAGGGTGCCCAGGTAGGGCACCAGTAGCGAGCCCGGGGTCGGGTCATGACAAGAGTGGTATCAGAGCAGTTAGTCCTCGGAAAGTGTCTACAGACCGTGTCTAGTAGAGTCTTGGTTATCGGTTTGTTGTGCACCACATCTATAACCAGGAGGCTATAAGAAATTTAGGATTGGTTTCCATTCTTCTCACTCTGAGATCGTGCAGTAGAGTTGTGTTATTAGGTTGATCTGTCTCTGACATATTCTTATGTATATGTATCAGCTATGCCTCCACGGAAGGCGACCAGGGCCCAGAAGGGCAAGTCAGCATTAAGAGCTGTTAGTGGGACGCAAATAGTTACTAGGACTCAGGCCCAGACTATGCCTGAGGTTGTGGCCCAGGCGGCGAGTTCAGTTACCCCGACAGTACTAGAGGAGCCGAGAGCAGCCGCAGCTCCAGGAGTTCCGATACCTGAGCCTCCAGTCCCTCAGCCAGAGGCAGAGTATAGAGATTATGGAGAGCAGATCAGGTTATTGACCAAACATAGTGGCGACGCCGATGCGAGGCCGTGCAAATCCTAGGGCAGATAGTTTGAGGGTTCGAGATTTTCTGGGTTGTGATCCGCCAGAGTTCTATGGGTCTAGACCTGAGGATGATCCTCAGGAGTTTATTAGGCAGGTGCAACAGACTATGCGGGTAATTAAGGCCTCAGAGGCTGAGTCAGTTGTACTAGCTTCTTACCGGTTACGCGATGTTGCAGTGAACTGGTTCGAGTCGTGGGAACTGTCCAGTGGCGAAGGTGCTCCTCCAGCTTTGTGGGACGAGTTCACAGAGGCCTTCCTTGATCACTTTTTGCCTCCTGAGATGAGGAGAGCCCGTGTGGATAGGTTCTTGACGCTGAGACAGAATGGAAGGACCATCAGAGAGTATAACCTGGAGTTTGACTCATTGGCTAGGTATGCACTCACTATTGTGGCGGAGATGGCTGATAGAGTTCATCGCTATGTCATGGGGCTAGACCTCTATATGATTACTGCATGCCTTGGAGTGGCCCTTCAGCCAGGTATGGATATTTCCAGGATGCAAGCATACACACAGGGTATTGAAGAAAGAGAGGGAGAGGACCAGCCAGACCAAGGCTAGCCCAAGAGGGCCAGGATGGCAGGGTTTCAGGGTAACTTTCGAGGCGGGAAGCCTCAGCAGCAGGCTAGGTCTACATTTCAGCCGGCACAGAGTGCTCCTTCCCAGTTTTCTGGCAGGAGGTTTGATCATCCGGGTTATTCAGGAGCTGGTCAGAGCTCCAGAGTTTCGGATTCGCGGGTGCACATGGGTTCTAGGTAGTCGAGACCATTCTTCCCTCAGTGTTCACAGTGTGGCCGGCATCACCATAGGGAATGTCGTCGTGCTACTGGTGACTGTTTTACCTGTGGCCGTCAGGGCCATACGATGAGGGATTGTCCTAGTAGGAGGGATACATGTGGGATGACTCAGCCTGCTGGATCATTTGCCGGTTCTTCACCTTCCGTAGCTATGCGCCCTGCAGGGCAGGATTACGAACAAGAGCGATAAAGGGGAAATGAAGCAATAGTTACAGGTATATCTTTGACCCTTTAGAGACTTGTATGCATTGATAAGATTGTTATATGTTTAAGTGTTATGTACGAGTAATATTGAGTTTGGTGATTAAGACAACCTGGTTATGTGGTAATTTAAGTTTGGGACATAGAATATTGAGGACCTTAGAATATTGATAACCGCAGAGACCTTAGATGTACAAGGCCTTCTCGGGTAGTAAGGTTTATTTCAGGCTAAGAATGAGAATTAAGTGCGATGATGGGCCAGGTGTGGCATATGTGATTATGTTGGGTGTAGTTAAGGGGGACTATGCGATATCCGTTTAGATTGAACCTCGAAAGAACATTTGGGGACGAATGTTTCTAAGGGAGGGAGAATGTTACACTCCGTAATTCCAGGACATGTTTAAGAAAATGTACGTAAGGAAGCAGGACTTTAAAAAATTTGAACGAAAGAAGAATTCATTAATCTTAAGGAAATTCTTCCGAACCTCGGGAAAGAGAAGTGTTTGTTAATGAGAATTGGGTTCTCAAATTTGTTATTTGAGACTTAGATAATTTATCGGAATTATGGAATATTATTTTTGGATTTGGTCACGTGGGGCCCACTCGGGATATTTTACGTTTTGTGGGGCCGACGGGATTTCCGATATTTTGACCAATTATAGAAATTTTGTAAAATGGAATATTTTAGACCAATAGGAGGATGACACGTGTCACCCTCCACATGGCTTGGTCGAAAATGACTTGGTCAAGAAAGACCAAGTGGAGAGCTTGACATTATTGACTAAATTGACCACATCCTAGCCATCCATTTGGTTTAATCCAAGCCCTTGATTGTAGTATATATCCTCTACTAGTGCAAGACAAATTCCACACTTAGAGAAAAATCAAGAAATCTTGTTGAGCACAAGAGGAGCTTTCAGCCATAGCTCTCTAAGAACAAGAAAATTTTGCAATCTTGCTTCATAAATCCCAATATTCAAACCCAAGATCCCTAAAGCTATTCTAAGGATATCTCAACACAAAAATCCCGGAAAAACTACATTTTTACGTTAGTCGCAATATGAAAACCTAAGGAGTTTTTCATAGTTGGAGTTGGAACTTGAAGTGGGGTTCTTCACAAACTTCTAAGGGTTGCAAATAGTGGATTGGAACGTGAAGGAAAGGAGCTAAAAGTACTAAGGATCGACTTTAGGTTTTGGATTGCATTTGGGCTTAAAGAGGTAATAATCTCCGTCTTACTATTGTAATTCAAGATTTCATGTTGTAGTAGTTGATAGATGAGCATGTGATATTTAGAATGAAGATTGATAAATGTTATGGAATTTGGAAGCTTAAGTCCGAGATTGGCATGTTAGCCATTAAAAATTGGAAATCAATTTGGTCGATAGTTATAATCGTCGCATGTTATATAAGAAAAGGATTATAGTTGTTATAATTGATTGCGACTATACAACATGTTAGAATAACAACTTGGATTAAAAAGGAATTAGAAAAGAATAGATGTGGTGTTATCCTTGTGATTGCCGAAAATGGCCAAGAACATTGGACAGTTTTACATTAATTGTGGGGCAGAATTTTACACGTCCTGTTAAGGCGTGTAACCCCCTTTGAATTGATGGTTTGTTGCGCCTTAAATATGACATGTTGGTTGTTGATTTAGGGCCTTGAAAAGGTGGAAAAGTACGTAGAAACAAAGGAAGTGCTGCCCAAATTTCCGTAGAATAAGAGACCTTACACTTAGTATGATTCTACTTTAAAAGGCTAGGAGTTGATAGACGTATTATGGTCCTTATAGGTTGAAGTACTACGAGTAGCGTATTCTACTTGAAGGGTGGAATAGCTAACAAGGTTGAAGTACTTTGGAGCATATTGCTACGTATCGTTAGTCGTCGCGAGGTATGTGAACCTCTTCCTTCTTTTGGCATGATTCTACGTATGAAATATACATGTGGTGTTATTTCGTGATTCCTTCTACTCTTAGAAGTTAAGAGGTACGTATGATGATTTACTATATGTAGAAAGTATGTCTAAATTATCCTAAGTCCTTACCAAGTCTTATGAGAGATGTTGGTAAGAATGGTTAGGAAGTTATGAGGTTTTATTTAAAGCTATGAGCTTTGATTTATTTGAAGTAAGTAAGTTGATTTTATATTTGAAAATGACTTGAATTTATATGTGAAAAGGGACTTGATTTCATAAGTGGAGGTTATATGATTTTAAAGAGAATAAGTTACTTGGTTTTGGAAGTGTATGAAACTTTATTTTCAAGTTATGGGACGTGATTTCTAAAGAATAGATGACATGATTTTATATGTATAAGCGACATGATTTTAAAGAATGTATGTTATGAAGTTTTAAGACTAAGAACTTTGATTTCTTTAAAGGATTATGAGACGTTATTTTCAAGTTATGAGACTTGATTTCAAAAGAGTATGTAACTTGAGTTTTTTTTTAAAAAGTAGAATTTTATGGATTTTAAAAAGAAAGGAGTTTTATGATTCTTTTAAGTATGTATGTACGTAGTACTTTTGAGTTTAGTTTCCCTAATGTTGTAAGAAATGAAAGTGTCTTAAGTTCTCTAAAAATGAAAGGTTGTTATAATAACTTTATGGGAAGTTGTTATAACGACTTAAGAAGAAGTGAAAAGATGGTTTAAAATGTTATGTAAGGAGAATTACACCGTGTCCCATAAACAGGCCGGGTTACATTATGTAAGGAAAGTTACACCGAGCCTACAAATAGACCGGGTTATGTTATGTAATACACTGAGCCTACAAATAGGCCGAGTTATGTTATGAGATACACCGAGCCTACACATTGGCCGGGTTACGCCATATACACCGAGCCTACACATAGGCCGGGTTATGTCATTTTACACCGAGCTCCACAGGCGGGCCGGGTTATGCTACAGATTCCACAGTACACCGAGCCCCACAAGCGGGTCGGGTTATACTATAGATTCCACAGTACACCGAGCCCCATAGGCGGGCCGGGTTATGTTACAGATTCCACAGTACACCAAGCCCCACAGGCGGGCCGGGTTATGCTATAGATTCCACCGTACACCGAGCCCCACAGGCGGGCCGGGTTATGCTACAGATTCCACAGTACACCGAGCCCCATAGGCGGGCCGGGTTATGCTACAAATTCCATAGTACAAGGCCCACAGCGGGCGGGTTATCTTCTGATTCCACAAGACACCGAGCCCCACGGTGTTATACCGTATTTCCAGTATGTGCGAGGGGCGTGCGTAGGAAATTCGAACTTCAAGTAGGCTTGGCGATTTAATTTTGTGCACAACACCCGGTTAGAGTCGTTTTTCCGCGAAACCTTTTCACAGCTTTCGTAGGGGAAATTCACGCTATGTAATTTTTAATTTTTGAGGATTTTTACGAGATACGAAACATTTTGGACCAACAAGAGGCGACACTTGTCACCCTCTCATTGGAACACCTTGGGCGGTCAAGCTTGGACGAAAGTTGGCCATTTTTGTCATGGAGTAGGTAGGATATTTGTGTGTTAGTTGGTTAAGGGGCACTTGGCAAGATCTTGGCCCTACACTTGCCTTGCACTTGGCATGATCTTGGCCATTGGTTGGCCTTCACTTGACCTATAAATACCCACCCCTTTGGAAGACAAATTCATCCACAAATTGCCTAAGTCTTGAAAGCTCTCCTTCTCCCTTCCTTGTGTTGAGTTCGTGAGGGCCTTTCCCCTTGTGGCAGAGCACCCCTCTGGGTGCTAGCCGAGAGTGTACCTCCCTAGCCTAGTTGCTTTTCGTATAATACCCACTTTTGTGGTATAGAAATACTCCAAGTATTGTTATAATGCCCAAATACCTTAGCCGTATACCTTGTAGTATTCTAAGGTTATACCTATACGAAAAGCCCAGAAATACTATTATACTTCCCTTCCGTCACAAAACCGAAACCCTAAGGAAAATCTCCATGGTTAGTTGGAGTAATAAGTAGAAGTTGGTTAGAACTTCTAAGGGTTGTTTGGAGCGGGTCGGAAGCCTTGAGTAGGAGCTAAACCTTGCTCAGGATCGACATTTAAACTAGGATAATTATGGGCTTATCGAGGTAATTATCTTGCCCCCCTATTGTAATTGGAGATTACATGTTGTTGATTATATAGTTGAAGTATACTATATATAGTCGAACGTAGTTATCGTGATGTCTTTCGACTTAAGCCCGAATAATAAGAAACCTTTTGGAAGAAAAATCTTGAGAATTACATAGGCTGTATTACAGATGAGACTTGTGTGTGATGCACGTGGAGTAGAATTGTACCGTTAGGGTTAGATGTATAACCCCGCGGTTGGCTTGATAACCGCCTCGATAAAGGAGGAGATTTACGCTGTGTTGCGGGGAGGTCTGCCGAATTTTACAGAGAATATTCTCACGAAGAGACCTAACGTTAATAAGCGCCTTGTGGCCTTATAGGTGGAAGTACTACGTGTGGCGCGATCTACTTGACTTAAGGAGTAGCCGACGGTTGGAGTTTATTTGAGCGTTTTGCTATTAGTCGATACTCGTCGCGAGGTATGTGAACCTCTTCCTATCTCTTCTAGCATGATATGTGTGAACTATGTAGTACGGTAGACGTCTGAGTGCTAAATGTATTTGATTGGTTTAAAACATAAAGTGTTATAACGGCTTTATGGGAAGTTGGTTATAACGACTTTATGTTGGTAAGAAAATACTTGTGGTTTTGAAAAGGTAATCGATTTGAACTATAATCGGCTTGTTATGTGTTAATAAAGAACTTGAAGTATTTCAAAAGATTTTTGAATCATTTGAAGAAGAAGTAATACTTGGTTTTTGAAAACTTAAGAGTTATACTAGCTTTATGGGAAGTTGGGTAATAACGGCTTAAGAATGTTTTACTGATTTCGGAAATCAGAATGTGTATCGACAAACCACTGCAGCGTTAATAAAAGGAAATGTTTGTGATTAAGTATTATTAAAACGGTAGAAACTTCCATCCGCATGAAGCTAAGATGAGACAAAATGACATTTCTAGATCATGGTGCTTAATAAGATTGATTATAAACAAGAATAACCTACTCACTTATAAGACATAGGTTTCTCAAAACGTTTAAAGGAGAATTATGTTTTAAAGGATTTAAAACTATGAACTACGAAACCCTTTCTAAAATGAGAAACTTGAGCATTTGAAATTAGGCAAACTTGAACGTTTGGAAAATAAGGTTGTTACTTGATTTTACAAAGGAAAGCATTTTGGTTTACTTAACAATGTTAGTCACTCTAATTTTATACTACGTATCGAGTGACCTTTGTAAAAGAAATTTATCTTAAAATTAATTTAACGTCGTAGTACTTTAGGGTTAAAATCGGACTTTGACATAAAATAAAAGTACCTTGAGTTGTGTATAACTTGCCTATGCTTGTCGTTATGAAACTTGACCATGTTACGTGTGATAGCCTTGTTGTGCAAATATTGTGTTCTACTCGACTACCGTTCATCCGAATGTATTTCACTCGACTCTGGCTCATCCGAATGTATTTCACTTGATTACGGCTCATCCGAATGTATTTCACTTGATTACCGGTTCATCCGAATGTATTTCACTTGATTACCGGTTCATCCGAATGTATTTCACTCGACACGGTTCATCCGAATGTATTTCACTCGACACGGCTCATCCGAATGTATTTCACTCGACTCAGGCTCATCCGGAATGTATTTCACTTGACTACCGGTTCATCCGGAATGTATTTCACCGACTACGATTCATCCGGAATGTATTCCACACGTTTCTATATTGGGTCCATAAGATGGCCGAGACACATTATACGTATCACATGATTTGTACCTAGACCGGCGGTGAGGAAGAGCTCACGGGCGTGAGGATGACTTTGAGCGTGAGTCCACGACTTGACATATCGTTTATTTATTGTGAATCGTAGTTTGGTTATCATACATGTCTCTGCTTTATATAGACTACTATGATTTCATTTACGATTTATTTGATTTCACATGCTCTGCACTGTTATGTCGACCTCGCCCGGGGCTGCGTTCATGCCGCAGTAAAGTTACATCGATCGTGATCCTCGCCTTAGGGTCACGATTCAGCATTTGGGAAAGCTCGCTTCTCGGAGGCTTATCTTCGTATAGTCCCCGCTGATTGTAGGTGCTACATTCAGGTATGGCGACGGCCCCTGTCCGTCGTTGTTGTCATATTATTCGTAGAGTGCATGTAATGCTGTGGGCAGAATTTGTAAGAGGGTTATCGCTCAAATTGCTATTTATATATATCTGAAAGGTAGTTTTTAGTTGCTTTGTCTTCTTATTTCACCGTCATATTACATTGGTTTCATGTATTGTCTTTATGTTCCGTGATTACTCGATGTTGTGTCACTAGGGTGCCCGGTAAGGCACGATCGCGGGCCGGATTCGGTCGTGACAAAAGTGGTATCGAGCGATTAATCCTCTGAAAGTGTCTATGACCGTATCCGATGAAGTCTTGATTATCGGTGTGTTGTGCACCAATAATCGTGAGGCTATAGGATATTTAGGGTTGGTTTCTATTCTTCTCACTATGAGATCGTGCCTTAGAGGCGTGTTGTAAGTTGGACCTCTAACGTATTTCTTTCCTTACCGTTATGCCTCGCGTAGGCAACCCGCCCGTGAGGGCAAAGCGGCCGAGGAGGCTGAGTTGAGTTCGAGAGGGTTACGTGGGCACACGCCCAATCATCACCGAGGTGGTGCTTCATTCGGGAGTTTTGCGGCGTCACTAGCCCCAAAGAGTTTAGCACGGCGGCGGCGATTCCTCTGCGGCCATGATATTTGAACGCCGGTTCCACGGCCAGGGAAGCAGAGAATATAGATTGCCAAGAGACAACCTCATTTACTAACTATGGATTTGACTACCGGAGAGTATACCGATGTACCGCGAGTCTTGATGACTATTTAAGAGAGGTTACTGCGAGTAATTCTTGATTAGGCGAGCATGGCACGTATGCGGGCTTATGCGCAGCAGTCGAGAAACGTAGAGATCGGCGGGTTAATGAAGGACAACGAAGAAGGGCGAGCGGCAAGGTCCTTTGGTAACTTTCGAGGCAAGTCGCCTCACGGCCAGATTAGATTATGCACATCCACCAAGTCAGAGAGGTCCTCCACGGGGTTCGGGGCGTTCGGGTTATGCGAGGTTGGTCGAGCTCGCATCTTAGGTTCACAGATGATGATGCACGCCATCCGGGAATGTCGTCTTTTAGTTAGTGCTGGTTGTACCTATGGCCGTCAGTCGATGTCGAGAGAGTGTCTGGTAGGAGGACTCGGCCGGAGATCGGTGGGTAGTTCGTCACCTTCCTTAGCTATGCGCCCTACGGGGCAGGTTAGATTAGGACGACTAAGGGGAGTGAAGCGGTAGATGCAGGCATACCTTTAACCCTCTAGAGTTTTGTTTACGTGATAAGGTGAGTATACCTTAAGTGCTATGTTCTGATAGCAGTGTGCTAGTTGTGATTAGAAATCATGGTGGGTTAACCGAGTAAGATTTGGGGGATAGAAGAAGTGTGAGCCTTAGAGCTTTATACGTAGAGACCTTAGAGGTAAGGCCATCTCGAGTAAAAGACGTATGTTTATGTTTGACCCTTATAGGAGTGCATAGTGCACGTGAGCTATGTTTGTGGGATAAGTCCCTGAGTAGTGTGGAATGAAAGAGGGTAGTTGAGCTAAGAAGACCGCTAGGTTTTCGTAACGTGATTAGTGAGAGTTTTCCTTCGGAGAGCTAGCGTTTAGCGCGTTACCGGGTCGGGTTGAGGCCACGTTGCGGGTCAACCCGCGGCATGTATGGTGGTGGGGTCAGTTTGTGGTGGTCCCGCCTTGTGGTAGGGTCACGAGGGTGTTAGGCCCAAGTTTAGTTGACCAGCGTACGAGTTCGTGGATGCGTTCGACCAGTGGTCGGGCCGATGAAGCGCAGCCATCGTGTTCTTGATCGGGGACCGTTCACTCGGCGATGTTGTTGTATCAAAAGGTTGTAAGGCTGCACGGGGGGCCTACCTTCACCTGATGGCAGACCGTCGACCCCAGGGTACGGCTGTTTTTGTTTCTGGAAGTTTTACCAAGCAGGGTTAAGAACTCAGGTGAGTCTCAATCGCGTTCGCCGCCAGGCTGGTGTGTGGATTTCAGGGGTAGTTGTGGGGATTGTTGTCTCCTGTGGAGGGAGTGTTTAAGCTACCATTTCAGTGTTCGGATGTCGCCTTATGAAGCCTTGTAGGGGCGGATGTGTAAGTCGCCGGTCGATTGGTTCGATGTTGACAAGATTCAGATAGTTGGTTGAGCTTGTTCCGGTGATGTGGATAGGGTAGAGCTTGTCTAGAAGAGGTTACCGCGGCTCGGAGAAATCGTGCGGATAATCGGCGGCGCTTAGAGTTCGAGTTGTGGTCGGTCTTCTTGAAAGTACCACCGGATAGGGTGTGACGAGTTTTGGAAAACAGAGGGAACTTAGCCCGAGTTACTTTGGGCCTTTTGAGTTCATGTGAAGAATAGGCCAGGTTGCTTATATGTTAGCTTTTGCCGTCCGACTTAGGAGACAGTATGTCCGGTCTTTCGTATTGTTATGTTCGGGAAAGTATCGAAGATCCATCCAGAGTATTCCCAGTTAATGATGACCACGTTAGAGATGGTAACCCCGAGTTTTTGGAAACTGAAGCAGTATCAGAGATGTGGTAAGAGTTCGAGTGTACGACAGCCTCAGGGATCGCATGCAGCCCGGTACCATTTGTTGGGTCGTCGGAGCAAGGCTCGCAACAAAGTGACAAAAGTGGTATCATTTTGGTGATGTTAGAGGTGTTTTCTCGTGGACTTGGATGTAAGCATTTTACGCAAATTGTTTCTGTGGCCAGGTGTGGCAGGATTGATTCTCGTAAGTATAGTAGTGAAGACTATACTGGCGCACGTTTGTTTTGGGACTTGAAGGAACATTCGGGACGAATGTTTCTAAGGAGGGGAGAATGTTATACCCCGTATTTCCAGAGTATGTACGCAGGGACGTACGTAGGAAATTTCGAACTTCAAGTAGGCTTGGCCGATTTAATTTTGTGCACAACACCCGATTAGAGTCGTTTTTCGACGAAACGTTTTCCACGCTTTTCGTAGGGAATTTCCGGCTATGTCGTTTTTAATTTTTGCGGATTTTTCCGAGAGACGAAACATTTTGGACCAACAAGAGGGCGACACTTGTCACCCTCTCATTGGAACACCTTGGGCAGTCAAGCTTGGCCGAAATTTGGCCATTTTTGTCATGGAGTAGGTAGGATATTTGTGTGTTAGTTGGTTAAGGGGCACTTGGCAAGATCTTGGCCCTACACTTGCCTTGCACTTGGCATGATCTTGGCCATTGGTTGGCCTTCACTTGACCTATAAATACCCACCCCTTTGGAAGACAAATTCATCCACAAATTGCCTAAGTCTTGAAAGCTCTCCTTCTCCCTTCCCTTGTGTTGAGTTCGGCCGAGGGCCTTCCCCCCCTTGTGGCCGAGAGCACCCTCTAGGGTGCTAGCGAGAGTGCACCCCACCAGCCTACTTGCTTTCGTATAATACCCCCCTTTTGTGGTATAGAAATACTCTCCAAGTATTGTTATAATGCCCAAATACCTTAGCCGTATACCTTGTAGTATTCTAAGGTTATACCTATACGAAAAGCCCAGAAATACTATTATACTTCCCTTCCGTCACAAAACCGAACCCCTACGGAAAATCTCCATCGTTAGTTGGAGTATTAAGTAGAAGTTGGTTAGAACTTCTAAGGGTTGTTTGGAGGCGGTCTGAGCGCACTGAGTAGGAGCTAAACCTTGCTCAGGATCGACATTTAAACTAGGATAATTATGGGCTTATCGAGGTAATTATCTTGCCCCCCTATTGTAATTGGAGATTACATGTTGTTGATTATATAGTTGAAGTATACTATATATAGTACTGAACGTAGTTATCGGCAATGTCTTTCGACTTAAGCCTGAATAATAAGAAACCTTTTCGGAAGAAAAATCGAATCAATTACATAGGGTTGTATTACATGAACTTGTGTAGCATGCAGTGGAGTAGAATTGTACGTTAGGGTTAGATGTATAACCCCGGTTGGCTTGATAACCGCCTCGATAAAGGAGAGATTTACGCTGTTGCGGGGAGGTCTTTGCCGAATTTTTACGTAGAATATTCTACGAAGAGACCTAACGTTAATAAGCGCCTTGTGGCCTTATAGGTGGAAGTACTACGTGTGGCGCGATCTACTTGACTTAAGGAGTAGCCGACGGTTGGAGGTACTTGGAGCGTTTTGCTATTAGTCGATACTCGTCGCGAGGTATGTGAACCTCTTCCTATCTCTTCTAGCATGATATGTGTGAACTATGTATGCGGTAGACGTCTGAGTGCTAAATGTATTTGATTGGTTTAAAACATAAAGTGTTATAACGGCTTTATGGGAAGTTGGTTATAACGACTTTATGTTGGTAAGAAAATACTTGTGGTTTTGAAAAGGTAATCGATTTGAACTATAAGCGGCTTGTTATGTGTTAATAAAGAACTTGAAGTATTTCAAAAGATTTTGAATCATTTCGAAAAGAAGTAATACTTGGTTTTGAAAACTTAAGAGTTATACTAGCTTTATGGGAAGTTGGGTAATAACGGCTTAAGAATGTTTCTTGATTTGAAATCGAATGTGTATCGACAAACCAACTGCGGCGTTAATAAAAGGAAATGTTTTGTGATTAAGTATTATTAAAACCAGTAGAAACTTCCATCTGCATAGAAGCTAAGATGAGACAAAATGACATTTCCTAGATCATGGCTGCTTAATAAGATTGATTATAAACAAGAATAACCTACTCACTTATAAGACATAGGTTTCTCAAAACGTTTAAAGGAGAATTATGTTTTAAAGGATTTAAAACTATGAACTACGAAACCCTTTCTAAAATGAGAAACTTGAGCATTTGAAATTAGGCAAACTTGAACGTTTGGAAAATAAGGTTGTTACTTGATTTTACAAAGGAAAGCATTTTGGTTTACTTAACAATGTTAGTCACTCTAATTTTATACTACGGGTATCGAGTGACCTTTGTAAAAGAAATGGATCTTAAAAGGAATTTAACGTACGTAGTACTTTAGGGTTAAAATCCGGACTTTGACATAAAATGAAAGTACCTTGAGTTGTGTATAACTTGCCTATGCTTGTCGTTATGAAACTTGACCATGTTACGTGTGATAGCCTTGTTGTGCAAATATTGTGTTCTACTCGACTACGGTTCATCCGAATGTATTTCACTCGACTACCGGCTCATCGGAATGTATTTCACTCGATTACGGTTCATCCGAATGTATTTCACTTGATTACCGGCTCATCCGAATGTATTTCACTTGATTACCGGTTCATCCGAATGTATTTCACTCGACACGGCTCATCCGAATGTATTTCACTCGACACGGTTCATCCGAATGTATTTCACTCGACTAGGCTCATCCGAATGTATTTCACTTGACTACCGGTTCATCCGGAATGTATTTCACCGACTACCGTTCATCCGGAATGTATTCCACACGTTTCTATATTGGGTCCATAAGATGGGCGAGACACATTATCGTATCACATGATTTGTACCTAGGCTGGCGGTGAGGAAGGAGCTCCACGGGCGTGAGGATGACTTTGAGGCGTGAGTCACGACTTGACATGATCGTTTATTTATTGTGATCGTAGTTTGGTTATCATACATGTCTCGCTTTATATAGACTACTATGATTTCATTTCTGATGATTTATTTGATTTCACATGCTCGGTACTGTTATCGACCTCCTTCGGGGGGCTGCGTTCATGCCGCAGGTAAAGTTACATCAGTCGTGATCCTCGCTCTTAGGGTCACAGTTCAGCATTTGGGAAAGCTCCGTTTCTCCGGAGGCTTATCTTGGTATAGTCCCCTGTTGATTGTAGGTGCTTACATTCAGGGGTATGACGGGGCCCTGTCCCGTCGTTGTTGTCATATTATTCGTAGAGTGCAGTAAATCGCTGTGGCAGAATTTGTAAGAGGGTTATGCTCGCTCAAATTGCTATTTATATATATCGAAGGTAACCGCTTTGGTTAGCTTTGTCTTCTTATTTCCGCCATATTACATTGGTTTCATGTATTGTCTTTATGTTCCGCTGATTACTCTGATGTTGTGTCACTAGGGTGCCCGGGGTAAGGCACCAGTCGCGGGCCCGGATTCGGGTCGTGACAACAGGTGGGCCGGGTTATGTCACATGATTCATCAGTACACCGTGTCCCGCAAATGGGCCGGGTTACGTTATCACGTATGGATAATCAAAGCAAGCAAAAAAAATAAGAAGTCCCTCCATAAAGGGTTGGATTATGTTATGTAAGATATGTAAGTTATGTGGAAAATAACTTGATCAAAATCTTAAGTATGTATGTAAGAATATGATGTTAATTCTTATTGAAAGAAGGAAAAGAACGACTAATGTACGATTGATTTCATGAGTTAAAATGACACGTTAGGATCTGGTACTAAATTTTTATATACTCGCCCCTGTCATTTTTTTATACAATTATGATTTGGTTACTGTACCTTATTTTCGTTCCATACTAAATTTGTTATGTCGACCCCTTCGGGGGGCTGCGTTCATGCCCGCAGGTATTAGGTACCCAGGTTGGTGATCCTCGTTCTTAGAATATCTGTTCAGTTTTTGGGAAGAAGCTCTATTCACTCCGGAGGCTTATCTTTTGGTACGGATCCCTGTTGATGTAGATTATGTATATTCAGGGATATGGCGGGGCCCTGTCCCGTCACAGTGGTTAAAAGCCTAATATGAAGTTCGTTGAGTCTAGTTTCCAACGCAACAAACCGCTCATCGATAGGACATCAGAGCAGAGAATTATGGAAGTTAGAAGTTCAGCTGGCAGAAGAGAAGGAAAAATGTTTCAGTCAGGCGCCACAGCGCCACGGCGCCGGCTGCAGGGCAGCAGCGCCGTAAGTCCTGAAACTTTCTGAAGTTGCAGCGCCACGGCGCCGGCTGCAGGGCCGCAGCGCCGAGGCGGGATTTTTGTTGAAAATGGGTAAAAATCAGAAGATATTTATGTAAAGGACCTATGGGAGGGCGACAAGTGTCCCTCCCAACTTGTAGAGCAAGCAAGATCTTATATTATGACCAAGTCTTGCAAGACTTGGCCATTTGCAAGACTTCTTCCTAAAAAGATTTCTCTTCTCTCCTCTTCTCTCTCAAAAATTTATAAAACCCTAAGCCTAATGAAATTATTGGAAAGGCGACAAGAAGGCAATATGTCGGCAAGCTTGTAGAGGGTTCGTGTGAGTGATTTTAATGTGAAGAAGGATTGCGGAAAGAGGGCTAAAGTGGGCGAGATTGTTGGACTATTTTGGGCGAAATACCAAGGTAATTCATTCTCCTTCTTGAAGTAAAATATGTCACGTGTTGTAGAAATTGGAGAAGGGTATTTGTGATAGGGAAAATGGATATTGGAACCACTATCCGAAACTAGCATGATTTAGCCTTTAAGTTTGTAATTCAATTTAGTTACTAGTATAGTCGTCGCATGTTATCTAAACAGAAGATTGTAGTTGTTATAATCGATTGCGGCTATATAACATGGTAGACTAAACAACTTGGATTAAAAAGGAATTGGAAAAGACTTTACATTGTGGTTTCATTGTAGCCGATAATGGAATTGAAATGTTGGACTATTTGGATATCCATTATGGGGTAGAATTTTACACGTCCTGTGAGGCGTGTAATACCCTTTGACTGGTTGATGTGTTGAGCCTAAAATGTGGCATATTGGTTATTGATTTAGGGCCTTTAAAAAGGTGGAAAAATACGTAGAAACAAAGGAAGTGTTGTCCAATTTTTCGTAGAATAAGTGACTTTACACTTAGAATATTCTACGTTGAAGCTAGAAGTTAATAAACGTATTATGGTCATTATAGGTTGACATACTACGTACGGCATATTGCACTTAGCAAGTGGATTGAACCGAAGAGGTATGTGAAACTTTTCTTATCTCTTGAGCATGAGTAGTTATAAATGTATAGTACGGTAGACGTACGAGCTTTAAATGAATTCAGTTTCATTTGGTATCCTTGACTTGTTTTAAGAATGTCCAAGTTGGTAGAGTTAGAGAATTAACTCACTTGGTTTAAAGGATAAAAGTGCCTTAGTTTCTAAAGCATAAAGTTAGTATATCGGCTTTATGGGAAGTTGGTTATAATAACTTTATGGAAAGTTTAAAGAATGGTTTACTCTAGTGATGTAAACAAAGATAAATGACTTGAAATGAAGAAAGACAAATTGATTTAAAGGCATCAATTGATTAAAGTTTTAAAGTAAAAAGTCACTTGATTTAGAAGCCTAAATGTATTTCAAAAAGGTGTAGTGACTTGTTTTGAAAAGTAGACAAGCCTTGATACTACGGGTGTTAGTATCTTGGGGATTTTATACGAGAAAGAGTCATTGTTGAAAGGATAAGGTACATGGTACCTTGGGTTAAATTCCCGGATTTTTAATGACATGTTAGTGCCTTAAGTAAACTAAAATGAGAGTGCATAATAATTAAGACCAATAAGAAGTTAGAGGATTTCTTAACTTGCTTATGATAGTTATGATAAGCCGGTGGTGCTTATGGTATGTATGATAGCCGGTTGTGCTAGTGTTATGTTATTCTTGCGGGGTAAACCCCCGGGTTACTACTTATTCCATGGATTTGCTACCCATGATGCGAATGCGGCGTTTGTACTCATTGCGGGTCCACCGGGCCTATGCGGGTGAAATAGTCCTATGCATGTGAAATAGTCCCATGCGAGGCGGATGACCTCATTGCGGGTCCACAGGACCTATGCGGGTGAAATAGTCCCAAGAGTAGGATTGCTTAATGATACTACGGGCGGGTGGCCCTACTTTGATCATGAGCCTCCTATTTTTATGCAGTAAAGTATACTCTTGTTTACTCTCATTGTTAGTAAGGCACAGTGTACTGTTATTTGAGTTATCATACATGTCTCCAGCTTTATTTTAGACTATATGATTTCATTTCAGTACTTTCAGTTTTACATACTTGGTACCTGTTGTACTGACCTCCTTTGGGGGGCTGCGTTCATGCCGCAGGTAGAGTTATACAGGTTGCTGATCCTCACTCTTAGGATCACTGTTCAGCTGTTGAGAAGCTCCATTACTTCGGAGGCTTATCTTTGATTCAGATCCCTGGTATTGTCTGTTGTTGTACATTCAGGGGTATGGCGGGGCCCTGTCCCGTCACAATGGTTTTGTCAAAATTCTTATAGGTCTGTAGTCATGTATGTGGGTCGGTTTGTAAAGAAAAAGGATGTGACTTCTTTTGACTAGTTATGTATGTATATCCAGGAAAGCGGCACTTGCTCGGCTGGATTGTTTACTTCTTCGATTTAAGTTGTGTGTTTTATGTATGTTCGTGGCTTTCTCGATTGTTACTGTAAGGGTGCCTGTAGGGCACGATCGCGGGCCTGGGTCGTCGTGACAAAAGTGGTATCGAGCGATTAGTCCTCTGAAAGTGTCTGAGGCACAGTGTCTAGTAGAGTCTTGGTTATCGGTGTGTTGTGCACCACATCTATAACCAGGAGGCTGCAGGACATTTAGGATTGATTTCCATTCTTTTCACTCTGAGATCGTGCGATAGAGCTGTGTTGTTAGGGTCATCTCTCCATAACGAGTTATGTTGATTGCAGCTACGAGAAAGGCAACAGTGACCCAGGAGGGATTATGTGGATTACGTATCCAGGTTGGTAATAATTGTAGTATAGTTGGTATTATGACATACAACTATACGAAGTTATGTATGAGGGTCAGACGCGTGTTGCCTACAATGATTTTAGATTACCAAGGTTTGGTAATGACTAAATAGATACCGGAAAGGTATGGAACAATTTAATAAATTCTCATCAAGGTTTTACGTACTTGTGGTCTGCCTAAATATCCACCTAATCTCCACATAACTAATGCCTCCAAATCTTTAAGGCATGAATAACGGCTGCCAACTCTAAATCGTGGCTAGGGTAACTCCGTTCATGCTCCCGTAGCTGCCGGGAAGCATAGGCTATAACCTTACCGTGCTGCATCAGCACACAATCTAGCCCAACACTCAAAGTGTTTCAATAATAACCTAACCCCCTAGTCCCTCAGGAGGGGTTAGAACTGTAGTCGTAGTCAACTTATCTTCCAATAACTGCAAGCCTTTCTCACACTTCCGAAATATTCGGACACAATACAATCTTAATCATGATTCTTGTTTCCCTTTCTCTGTTGCAACCAAACTTGGTCACTATACCTAGATTCGATTCCTTTGCTTGTCTCATGGCTAAGACTTCCTGCCAATCACAATTTAGTGGGAGACTTCCTTGATCTCGTCAAGTAGTAATCATATTATTCTCTTTCAGCTCATAGAGCTTATAGTCAGGTGTTCAACCTCAATTCATGGTATTACATAATCCAATGGCTTGCCAAGATTTCTTATCTTGATCCTCGGTCATACATTTCCATTCATGCTTATTACCAGCATCTATATTCTTACGACACATCCTTAATTACCCCAACACAATACTTTTCTCATGGTTATCTAAAACTGTAACCTATAGCATGACGACACTGAAGACCTTACCAGTCTCATATCCATCGCCTAATAACATGGGTACACATAACCCCATAATACGTAAAACTATCCTTTTACGTGGGGGAGAGAGCTTATCTCCCTTTCAAAATCTTAATCATCAAGCGCCACCTTATAATCGTATAGATTTTTAAAACCTACTAATGATGTCTTCTGTTTTCCGCAGGCAGCACGCGTACTTATCTTAATCTATCTTTGCGCGTTTTCCTGAAATTATCCGGAAGGTCGTGGCCCTGACCGACACACCAAACCAATTCCAAGTATTACTTACTTTCTACTTCAATTTATCTCAAATGAACAAGTCACACGGACTTATTAAAATCAATGATGTCAAAGAATGAAGGATAATTCACTTGTTACAATCACTTCCCTTCCTTTCTACTCGATAACTGCCAGGACAACCGAATCAAACGATCTCTCTGCGATCAACGTTGGCATAACAAAGCCAACTAGTGCACTCCATAATGACCTCAAAGTCCGCATATCGCTTCTACTAGGTCTGCTGGGTGCGATCAGATCGTCACCGGGCAATTAATATATACCCGCTCAGCTACCACCCATCACTCACGGGTGTAGTCACCCCGAAAAGTTCTCATGGATCCAGGCTCTATTCATTTACACTTGGTTGCTCTCTTTCTTACTGGTCGTACTCTTTCCGTACTTCCCGACTTATTCTAGCATATGTACATAACTTTCATACTGAGTCTGGCCTCCAATCTTTGGAGTTACTAAATCGAACAATATAAGGCCATTTCCGTCTCTCACGGCCTGGTTCCAGTGGAACGCGTCCAGGAACCCGTAAACCAATTAAATAGACTTGAGTCTTGCACCCTCGTGACCCTGTCACGTAGCGGGACTACTACCAACTGATCCCACTCCATTTCTGGCTACGGGGCGACCCGTAATAGGTCCTCAACCCGGCCCACCGTCGCACTTAACTCTTACCCTTAGTCTGAATTAAATCTTATTGTCGAGAAGGCCTTATATACCTAAGTTCTCGACGGTTATCAATATTCTTAGGCTCGCATTTTCCATGCTCCAAGCATACCTTATCAGTCTCCCCGTAAACGGGTAAAATAACTTTTCATAACCCATAATCGTGTTGTCTTAATCATAACAACCATAATTACTTCCATACGGATCTCATCCGTACAATTCTCTTAAGCATACCAAGCAGCTTAATCTACTAACATAGACTTCCATTAAGTCCTTTAATCGTGACTTCTTAAGGGTTCATTACCCTTTTAGACGGCTCATCATCTCCTAACTAATTCAAACTAGTACTAATTAAAGAACTATTAGTAGTTGTTCTTCTTTCCACTCAACTCTTCCTTAGCCTCTTAGACTGCCTTGCCTGACCTTGAGCTCTTCGCTTCGTGCCTTACTTCTGCTCTAACGAGAACTCTAAGATGAGGGAGTTAGAAGTCGGATTTGAAGCTGGACTTTCCCTATATGACATTTCTTTAAAGTCCGCTCAAGCTTCCAGTTTACTTGTTTTATATTATGGTTATAGAGAATAACTCGGTCCCTTGCTTCCATTAGTCAGCGCAGGATCTCATCTCTTTAGCTAGAATTATTCCTTTTGCATATATAGTCGATAAAAAGAAATGATTTGACTTTCCGTAGCTTTCTTCAAAACTCTTTCTTTTGCTTTCTTCTCACCTCATAGTTTTGAAATGAATGTCTTTTTCCTTCTTGCTTCGCCTTCAGAAGAACGAAAGGAGAAATCAATGCTCTCTAGCCGGGATATCTCACGTGTCCGATAACGATAACTTAGCTATGGCCAGACAGACTATCCGATCTCTGGATATGCCCTTCGTAAAGGGATCTGCTATGTTCTCCTTTGATTTTATGTAATCAATGCAAATAACACCTGTGGTATATAGAACTCCGTACCCTTCCTAGAGCCGACTGACTGTCGCAGTGGATCATTACAGAAGGTACAGATTTATCCCAACATGGGATATCCTCTAAGAAGTCATGAAGCCACTCAACTTCTTTTTCTGCTTTATCTAAAGCGATAAACTCTGACTCCATCGTGGATCGGGCGATGCAAGTTTGCTTAGAGGATTTCCAAGACACAGCCCCACCACCAATTGTAAATATATACCCACTGGTGGACTTGGTGTTCTCTATATCACATATCTTGTTTGCATCACTGTACCCCTCTAAAACAGTTGGATATCTCAAATAATGCAACTCGTAAGCTAGCGTGTATTTCAGGTATCGTAGTACCCGATTGCACTTTTCAGTGATCATCACTCGGATTACGGGTGAACCTAGACAACTTGTTGACTGCATAAGTAATATCAGGTCGAGTGCAGTTTGTGATATACATCAAACTACCAATCACCTGCGCATACCGCTCCTGGCGTACGGGCGCACCATGATGTTTATCAATCTTTTGACTTATATCCAATGGTGTCATTATCGACGAACTGTCGAACATCTCAAACTTCTTCAACACATCCTCGATGTAGTGAGATTGAGATAAGACCAGTCCGTCAGATGTCTTAGATATCTTGATCCCTAAGATGACATTTGCAATACCCATATCCTTCATGTCAAAGTATTGTTTCAACATGTTCTTAGTCTTTAGGATCAACCTAGGACTGCTTCTTGTGATCAACATATCATCTACGTAAAGGCATATCATGACGAACGAATCGACATTTCCTTTCGTATAAACACATTTGTCACACTCATTAATGGCGAACCGTTTTGATAGTAAAGTACTATCAAATTTCTCGTGTCATTGCTTTGGGGCTGTTTGTCCGTATAAAGATTTGACAAAGCGATGGACTTTCTTCTCTTGTCCTGGAATCACATACCCTTCGGATTGGTCCACATAGATTTCTTCTTCCAAATCACCATTTAGGAAGGCTGTATTGACATCCATTTGATGTATTTTAAGATCCCAGAAACCGGTGATAGCTATGAACATACGTATGGATGTCATCCTAGACACCGGTGAATAGGTGTCGAAGTAATCAAGACCCTCCTTTTGTCGATATCCCTTGACTACCAACCTGGCCTTGTACGTGTCTATAGATCCATCGGCTTTAACTTCCATTTGAGTATCCATTTACACCCCAACGGTTTGTTTCCCGAAGGAAGATCAACTAACTCCCAGGTATAGTTGTGCAGGATGGACTCTATCTCACTCTCTATAGTTTTTTTCTAGAGCGGAGCTTCTGGAGTTGACAATGCTTCAGCAATTGTCCGTGGTTCGTCATGAACCATATAAGCTACAAATTCCGGACCGTCGGACATATCTATCCTAGCCCTTTTGCATCTTCTTGGTTCCATCTCTGGACCCTCTAAGTCTTGAGAATCTGGAATCCTTGATTCCGGACAGTCAGCCACTACGGAGTTCACTATGTCTGAACCATTCAGATCAGGCGATTAATGTCACGACCCGAACTGCGGCGGTGCCTACAGGCACCCTTACAGGTAACCATCAGAGAAAATCAGTGGACATACATAACTTAAATCAATATGAAGTAAACAATATGCTAGACGATAAGGCTGCCCTCATGGATATATATATAGATAACCAAAAGCAGTTACATCTTTTTTTTCTTTACAAGCCGACCCACAAGATATGACTACAGACCTCTAAGAGTTTTGACATAATAATTTTGGCGGGACAGGGCCCCGCCATACCCCTGAATGTACAACAACCGACAATACCAGGGATCTGAACCAAAGATAAGCCTCCGGAGTAATGGAGCTTCTCAACAGCTGAACAGTGATCCTAAGAGTGAGGATTAGCAACCTGTTTAACTCTACCTGCGGCATGAACGCAGGCCAGAAGGGTCGATGTACAAAATATGTACCAAGTATGTGGCCAAAGAAATCTTGAAATGAAATCATATAGTCTAAAATAAAGTGGAGACATGTATGATAACCAAAATAACGACATGCGTGCCTTACTAATAATGAGAGTAAACAAGAGTACACTTTACTGCTTAAAAATAGGAAGCTTATGATCAAATTAGGGCCACCCGCCCGTATCATTAGGCAATCCTACTCCTGGGACTATTTCACCCGCATAGGTCTTGTGGACCCGTAATGGAGCAATTTGCTCCGCATGAGACTATTTCACCCGCATGGGCTCGGTGGACCCGCAATGAGTACATACGCCGCACTCGCATCGTGGGGAGCAAATCTACGGAATAAGTAGTAACCCGGGGGTTTACCCCGCAAGATTAACATAACACCAACACCTAAGGCTACCACAAATATCATAACATAAGCACAACCGGCTATCGTAAACATCATAAGCAAGTTAAGAAATTCCTTAACTTCTCATTAGACTTAATTAGCATGCACTCTCATTTTATTTAACTTAAGGCACTAACATGTCATGAAAAATCCGGGAATTTAACCCAAAGTACTACGTACCTTTATCCTTTTTAAAATGACTCTTTCTCGTATAAAACTCTCAAGATACTAACACTCGTAGTATCAAGGCTTATCTACTTTTCAAAACAAGTCACTACACCTTTAAAAATATATTTTTAGGCTTCTAAACCAAGTGACTTTTACTTTAAAACTTTAAGCAATTGATGCCTTTAAATCAAATTGCCCTTCTTCATTTCAAGTCATTTATCTTTGTTTACATTACTAGAGTAAACCATTCTTTTAACTTTCCATAAAGTTGTTATAACCAACTTCCCATAAAGTCGTTATAATAACTTTATGTTTTAGAAACTAAGACATTTTTATCCTTTAAAACAAGTGAGTTAATTCTCTAACTCAACTAACTTGGACATTCTTAAAACAAGTCAAGGATATCAAAATAAAATTGAATTCATTTAAACCTCGTACGTCTACCGTACTATACATTTATAACTACTCATGCTCAAGAGATAAGAAAAGTTCCACATACCTCTTCGGTTCAATCCACTTGCTAAGTCCAATATGCCGCACGTAGGATGTCAACCTATAATGACCATAATACGTCTATCAACTTCTAGCTTTCTAACGTAGAATATTCTAAGTGTAAAGTCACCTATTCTACGGAAAATTGGGCAACACTTCCTTTATTTCTACGTACTTTTCCACCTTTTTCAAGGCCCGAAATCAATAATCAACATGCCACATTTAAGGCTCAATAATTCAGCTAACCAAAGTGGATTACACGCCTAACAGGACGTGTAAAATTCTGCCCCACAATTAATATAAAATTGTCCAATAATTAAGGAAATTCTCGGCTATAATCAATGCCAACAACAACGTCAATTTCCGTCCAATTCTTTTTCAATCCAAGTTGTTATTCCAACATGTTATATACATAATAACAATTATAACAACTATAAATATTTTCTTCTTTAACAAGCGACGATTGTAACTATCGACCAAACTGATTTACAATTTTAACGGCTAACATGCCATTTTCGGTTTTGAGCTTCTAAATTCTATAGCATTAATATATTTTCATTCTATATATCACATGATCATTTCTAACTTATCATAACATGGAATCTTCAATTACAATAGTAAGACGAAGATTTTTACCTCAATAAGCTCAAATCTAATCCAAGATTTCAAGTCGACCCTTAGCAACTTTAGCTCCTCTTCTTTACGTTCCAATCCACTCCAAGCAACCCTTAGAAGCTTATGAAGAACTCTTCTTCAAGTTCCAACTCCAACTATGAAAACCCCCTTAGATTTTCATGTTGCGACTAACGTAATAACGTAGTTTTTCCGGAATTTTTGTGTTGAGATATCCTTAGAATACCTTTAGGGATCTTGGGTTTGAATATTGGATTTATGAAGCAAGATTGCAAAATTTTCTTGTTCTTGAGGGCTCATGGTCGAGAGCCTCCCTTGAGCATAACAAGATTGCACATTTTTTTTCTAAGTGTTGAAATGATCTAGTCTTGCACTAGTATATACTTATATAACATAACCAAGGTCTATGATCAAACCAAGTGTGTGGCTAGGATATTAGTCAATATTAGTCAATAATGTCAAGCTCTCCACTTGGTCTTTCTTGACCAAGACTTTTTGACCAAGCCATGTGGAGGGTGACACGTGTCGTCCTCCTATTGGTTTAAAATATTCCATTTCCCAAATTTTTTATAATTGGTCGAAATATCAAAAACCCCGTGGGCCCCACAAAATGTAAAATTTTCCGAGTGGGCCCCACGTGACCAAATCCGAAAATAATTTTCCATAATTCTAATAATTTTCTTAAGTCTCAAATAACAAATTTGAGAATCCAATTCTCATTAACAACTATTTTTCCTTCCCGAGGTTCGGAAGAATTTTCCTTAAGAATAACAAATCTTTCCTTCGTTCAAATTTTCAAGTCTTGTTTCCTTACGCCCGTTCTTATATACTCGTCCTGGAATTACGGGGTGTAACACAATGACTCCTGGATCCTGAGAGTGTTGTTCATTGTCACGACCCGAACCCGGGCGTGGTAGTGCCTTACCCGGCACCTGGTGATACAACATCGAGAGAAAATCGTGAAATAAAAACATGAACATGAATTTAGAGACAAAATAAATAAACAGGCCAACCAAAACAGTTGCCTCCATCATATATACATAAATACCCGAACAATTATCCTTTTACAAACCACCTTGCACAATTACTCTGCACCTCTAAGATTTTTACAACAACTATGACGGGACAGGGCCCCGCCATACCCCTGAATGTACAAGAACCTACAGACTCAAGGTAACATACCAAAGATAAGCCTCCGAAGGAACGGAGCTTCCAAATACGCTGAAAGGTGATCCTAAAAGCGGGGATCAACAGCCGATGTACTTCTATCTGCGGCATGAACGCAGCCCCGGGGAGGTCGGATCAACAGTACCAAGTATGTGAAATCGAAAAATCAGAATCAAATCATAATAGTCTATAAGCGAGAGCGGTATGATAACCAAACTACGATGCATACACATAACGATTATATCAATTCGTGGTCTCACGCCCAACATCAATCCCGCGTGGAGTACCTTCCCGCCAGCTGCGGCGATCTATGATATGATAACAACAAGATAGCAATCCAAATGGGAGCATACGTGCGCTACGCATCGTGTCGGTATGTCCAAAGGAACAAATAAGACAACATTCCAAATGGAAGCATACCCGTGCGCTACGCGTCGTGTCGATGAGTCCAAAGGGAAACAATAAGACAAAGATTCCAAATGGAAGCATACGATGCGCTACGCGTCGTGTCGATATGTCCAAAGGAAACAATAAGACATTCCAAATGGAAGCATACGTGCGCTACGCGATCGTGTCGATATGTCCAAAGGGAAACAATAAGCAACAAGCGGTAATCAAAGTGGAAGCATACCCGCGCTACGCGTCGTGTCGAGATGTCCAAAGTGATTTAACAAAAGTAACACTATCAGCGAGAACGTGCGTGGAATTTCTACGTCGCTGCACGCGTCCAAGTAAGTTCTCAACAAGTCAACCGACCCTCCATCGAGAGACGCGGTAGTATAGAAACACAATCTTTGCACAACAAAGGCTATCACAGCAAGCATAGGCAAGTTATACACAACTCAAAGTACTTTCATTTTATGCCAAAGTCCGGGTTTTAACCCTAAAGTACTACGTACGTTAAATTCCTTTTTAAAGAGAGCTAATCCTTTTCTAAAAGTCACAAGATACCCGTAGTATAAAAATAGAGTGACTTATATCTTTTAAGTAAACCAAAACAACTTCCATACTTTCCTTTTTTTTAAAACCAAATTAAGGCAACACCATGCCTTCTTTTTTTGACCAAAACACTTTTCTTTTTAAAGTCAAGTTACCACATTAAAACCAATGATAAAACCTTTCTTTTGTTTTCATAAGGTCGTTATAACCAACTTCCCATAAAGTTGTTATACACCTTATGTTTTAAACCATTTTAAGACAACACAATGCCTTTCTTTTTCCTAAAGTTCCAGTTTGCCTAATTTCAAATACACAAGTCTCTTTTTTGAAAAGTTCATAGTTCAATGTCTTAATCTCTTTTAAAACAATTGAGTAACATATGCCTTAGGCGAGTAGGTTATTCTTGTTCATAATCAATCTTATTAGCAGCCATGATCTAGAAATGTAATATCATTTTGTCTCATCTTAGCTTCTATGCAGATGGAGGTTTTCTTGGTTTTAATAATACTTAATTATTCAATACATTTCCCTTTATTAACGCTGCGGTGGTTTGTCGATACACATTCGATTTCAAATCGGAAACATTATTCCTTCCAAAACCAAGTACTCATTACTCGAATGAGGTTTCACACAAACATCCATATTAAGTCAAGTCTCTTAACTTCTAAACCATTAAACCATTCTTTTATCTCTCTTAAGGCGTTACACCTAACTTTTCATAAAGTTATAACTTTTATGTTTTCAAACCAAGTATACACTTCTTCCAAAAAGGTTTCTTAATCTCTTAGAATACTTCAAGGTTCTTTTACATCAAGTCGGTTATAAGTCAAATCAGTTATCTTTTAAAAACCACAAAGCATTTCTCATTTACATAGAGTTGTTATAACCAACTTCCCATAAAGCCGTTATAACACTTTATGTTTAAAGGCAATCAAATACATTTAACACATGTACGTCTACCGTACTACATAGTTATACACATATCATGCTAGAACAGATAGGAAGAGGTTCACATACCTCGCGACGAGTATCGACTAATAGCAAAACGCTCCAAGTACCTCAAACCGTCTGCTACACTCTCAGTCAAGCAGATCACTCCACACGTAGTACTACAACCTATAGAGGCCACAAAGCGCCTATTAATATCTTTTAGATCCCGACGTAGAATATTCTACAGAAAATTCGGCAGACTCCCCCGCAACAGCGTAAATCTCCTCCTCTATCGAGGCCGGCTACCAAGCCAACCAGGGGGGGGGGGTTAACACGTCTAACCGGACGTGTACAATTCTACTACACAGTAATGCTACACAAGTCTACTGTAATACAGTCCTATGTAATTACAGTTCAGTTCTCTTCTTTAAATTCAGGCTTAAGTCGCAAGACATTGCCGTAAGTATTATTCAAGCTTAAGTCAAAAGACATTGCCGCACAATTATAATGTTCAGTTCTATATATAGTATACTTCAACTATATATTCCTACAACATGTAATTTCCAATTACAATAGAAGGTCAAGAGTGTTTACCTCGATAAGCCCAAAATTATCCGAGTTTAAATGTCGATCCTGAGCAAGGTTTAGCTCCTACTCCGTGCGCTCCGACCCGCTCCAACCAACCCTTAGAAGTTCTAACCAACTTCTACTTATAACTTCAACTACGGGTGAAGATTTACTTAGGGTTTCGTTTTTGTATCGAGGAAGTATAATAGTATTTTATGGGCTTTTGTACAAGTGTAACTTTGGGAATACTACAAGGTATTTGGGCCAAGGTATTTGGACATTATAACACTACTAGGAGAGTATTTCTATACCACAAAAGGGGGGTATTTATACGAGACAACACGGCTAGGGGGTACCCTCGGCAACAACCTGAGGGGAGGAGGCCTCGGCCAAGACTCTCAAAGGAGGGGGGGGAGAGTTGGACGAACTCAACACTAAAGGGGGGAGGGATTTTTAACACTTAGAAAAAGATTTTTGGATGAAGAAAGTTCATCACTTAGAGGGGTATTTATAGGTCAAGTGAAGGCCAACCAATGGCCAAGATGAAGACAAGTGCATAGCAAGTGTAAGGCCAAGATTTAGCCATGTACTACCTTATCCATCTACACAAAAATATCCTACCTAACCCTTGACCAAAATTTCACACCAAAAACGTGCAAGACTTAGCCCAATTGCCGTCCAACCTCTTCCAATGTGAGGGTGACACATGTCACCCTCCCGTTGGTCCAAAATGTTTCGTCTCTCGGAAAAATCCGCAAAAATTATTAATGACATAGCCGGAATTTTCCCTTCGAAAGCTGTGGAAACGTTTCGTCGAAAAACGACTCCTTTCGGGTGTTGTGTACAAATTTCGAAACTAGCCAACTTTAAGGCTCAAATTGTATACGTACGCCCTCACGTACATACTCTGAAAATACGGGGTATAATATTCATAACATCGTTTGCGAGATGTTATGTCTTTTTCCTTTCTAGGAAATGAGTCTTCAAAGAAACTAGCATTTCTTGATTCCATGATTGTATCCACATGAATGTTGGGTACATCTGACTTATGCACTAAGAAGCGATAAGCACTACTGTTATTTGCATATCCGATGAATATGTAATCTACAATCGTAGGTCCAATCTTAACCTGCTTTGGCGTAGGTACTTTAACCTTTGCCAGACAACCCCATACCTTAAAGTATTTGTAGTTTGGTTTCTTTCCTTTCCATAACTCGTATGGATTCTTGTCCTTACCCTTATGTGGGACTCTGTTAAGAATCTTACAAGCGGTAAGGACAGCTTCTCCCCACATGGTTTGGGGAAGGCCTGAATTGATGAGCAATGCATTCATCATTTCTTTTAACGTACGGTTCTTGCGTTCAGCAACACTATTTCATTGGGGTGAGTAAGGAGTCGTTGTTTGATGAACAATGCCCGATTAGTCACAATATTCTTCAAAAGACGCTACATATTATCCCCTTCATTGCTACGAATTGATTTAATCCGTCCGCTTAGTTGGTTCTTACCTTCTGCTTTGTAGCGTTTGAATGCTTTAAAGGCTTCATCTTTACTTTTTAATAAGTAAAGGTAATAATACCTTGTGCTATCATCTATGAAAGTCACAAAGTACTTGTTCCCCCCCCCCCCTAGTTTGAGCGAACTTCAAATCACATATATCAGTGTGTATGAGTTCTAGAGGAGCGATTTCCATTTCGACGGATCTAAAGGGATTCTTTGAAAGTTTTGCCTCTACGCACACCTCACACTTACATTGAGGGTTTACGTCGATAGATGGCAACAACTCCAACTTTACCAACCTTTGGATAGATTGATAGTTTACATGTCCTAATCTATGATGTCATAAATTAGAAGACTCAAGAAAATAAGTAGAAGGCTCAATTTTATTAAAAATAGGAGCATCCATTACAGATGAAGCATTGACTTTAAAGAGGTCTTCACAAACGAAGCCCCTTCTACAAATGTTCCATTTTTAGTGATTACAAATTTATTGGCCTCAAATACAAGCCTAAAACCAGCATTCACCAACAAAGATCCAGAAATTAAATTTCTTCGAATTTCTGGGACATGCATCACCTCCTTCAGAGTAAGCTTCTTTCCAGAAGTCATCTTCAGGATTACTTTTCCTACCCCCAGCTGTCACACCCCATAGTTCCAGGACATGTGTAAGAAACGTACATGAGAAATTTTGATTTTCTTTTTTTGATTGAAACGATAGAAAGATTTTTTTTGTTCCTATGGAGAATTATTCCGAGCCTCGTGAAGGAAAAATGTTAGTAAAGGGAATTGAGTTCCCGAATTTGATATTTGAGACTTATAGAATTTATTGGAATTCCGGGAGATGAAATATTTTGGACCAACCGGAGGGCGACACGTGTCACCCTCCACATGCCCATGTTGGGCGAGAATGACCAAGACAAGTGGACAAGTTGACTCTTGATATTTAAGTCATCCAAATCCAAGCCACACAAGTGTTTTAATCTTAGCCCTTGATCTCTTTATATATCCATTACTATTGCAAGACTAATTGGACACTTAGAAAATTTTCAAGATCTTATTCTTGTTCTTGAGGCTCTCGGCAATAGCCCCTTATCCACACAAAAGATTTTCGTTTGTTGATCATAATTCCCAATACTTAAACCCAAGGTTCCTAGAGGTATTACAAGGATATCTCAATACAAAAATCCCGGAAAAACTATGTTTCTACGTTAGTCGCAAGATGAAAACCTAAGTTTTTTTCATAAGTTTTGATTGGAAATTGAAGGAAAGTTGTTTATGAACTTCTAAGGGCTTCAAATAGCGGATTGAAGCGTGAAGGAAATGAGCTAAGTTGCTAAGGAGCGACTTTAAATCTTGAAGTTATATTAGGGCTTATCAAGGTAACAATCTTGTCGTCTTAGTGATTAAAGATTTCATATTGTGTAGTTATATAGATAAACAAGCATGAGATATATGTAATGAAGAGTGATAAGTGTTTGGAACCACTAAATCCGAAACTAGCATGTTTAGCCTTTAAGATTGTAATTCAATTTAGTTATTAGTTTTAGTCGTCGCATGTTATATAAAGAAGGGATTATAGTTGTTAAAGTTGTTTGCGACTATATAACATGTTAGAACGACAATATGGATTGAAAGGAATTGGAAAGGATTATATGTGGTTGTACTTTGTAGCCGAGGATGATATTTAATATTAGACTGTTTTGTATAAATTGTGGGGCAGAATTGTACACGTCTTGTAAAGCGTGTAATCCCCTATGGATAGCTGAATTGTTGAGCCTTAAATGTGGCATGTTTGGTTGTTAAATCCGGGCCTTGAAAAAGGTGGAAAAGTGCATAGAAACAAAGGAAGTGATGTCCAATTTCCTGTAGAATAATTGACTTTACACTTAGAATATTCTACGTTAGAAAGCTAGAAGTTGATAGACGTATTATGGTCATTATAGGTTGACATACTATGTGCGGCATATTGGACTTAGCAAGTGAATCGAACCGAAGAGGTATGTGAAACTTTTCTTATCTCTTGAGCATGACTAGTTATAAATGTATAGTACGGTAGACGTACGAGATTTAAATGAATTCAGTTTCATTTTGATATCCTTGACTTGTTTTAAGAATGTCCAAGTTGGTTGAGTTAGAGAATTAACTCACTTGTTTTAAAGGATAAAAATGCCTTAGTTTCTAAAGCATAAAGTTAGTATAACGGCTTTATGGGAAGTTGGTTAGAACAACTTTATGAAAAGTTAAAAGAATGGTTTACTCTAAGTAATGTAAACAAAGGTAAATGACTTGAAATGAAGAAGGACAATTTGATTTAAAGGCATCCATTGCTTAAAGTTTTAAAGTAAAGGTCACTTGGTTTAGAAGCCTAAAAATGTATTTCTAAAGGTGTAGTGACTTGTTTTAAAAAGTAGACAAGCCTTGATACTACGGGTGTTAGTATCTTGGGGGTTTTATACGAGAATGAGTCATTTTTAAAATGATAAAGGTACGTAGTACTTTGGGTTAAATTTCCGGACTTTTCATGACATGTTAGTGTCTTAAGTTAAATAAAATGAGAGTGCATGCTAATTAAAGTCTAATGAGAAGATAAGGGATTTCTTAACTTGCTTATGATATTTATGATAGTCGGTTGTGCTTATGTTGTGATATTTATGGTAGCCTTAAGTGCTAGTATTATGTACATTTTTGCGGGGTAAACCCCCGGGTTACTACATATTTCGTGGATTTGCTCCCCACGATGCGAGTGCGTCGTTTGTACTCATTGCGGGTCCACCGTGCCCATGAGGGTGAAATAGTCCCATGCGGAGCAAATTGCTCCATTGCGGGTCCATAGGACCTATGCGGGTAAAATAGTCCCAGGAGTAGGATTGCTTAATGATACTACAGGCGGGTGGCCCTAATTTGATCATGAGCTTCCTATTTTTAAGCAGTAAAGTATACTCTTGTTTACTCTCATTATTAGTAAGGAACAATGTACTGTTATTTTGGTTATCATACATGTTTCCAGCTTTATTTTAGACTATATGATTTCATTTCAAGATTTCGCTTACATACTTGGTACATCTGTTATCGACCCTTCTCGGGCCGTTAAATACGCAGTAGGGTAGCAGTTGCAGATCCTCATTCTTAGGATCATCGATCGGTTGTCGAAATCTCCATTTCTGAGGCTTGTCTTTTGATACGGTTTCCCTGATGTTGTAGATTTATGTACATTCAGGGGTATAGCGGGACTCTGTCCCGTCACATATGTTATGTCAAAACTCTTAGAGGTCTGTAGTCATATCTTGCGGATTGGGTTGTAAAAAAAAAGATGTAACTGCTTTTTGGGTTATGTATATTTTCCGGAAGGTGGACTTATCGGCAAGCCTGTTGATATTTCATGACTTGTACTTTATGAGTTTTATGTATGTTCTGCTGCTATTCTCTGATGTATACCAGAAGGGTGCCTGTGTAGGCACCGCCGCGATCCGGTCGGTCGTGATAAAAGTTGTATCGAGCGCTTAGTCCTCTGAAAGTGTCTGCACCGTGTCTAGTAGAGTCTTGGTTATCGGTGTGTTGTGCACCACATCTATAACCAGGAGGCTGCAGGACATTTAGGATTGGTTTCCATTTTTCTCTCTCTGAGATCGTGCAGTAGAGCTGTCTTATTAGGTTGAATCCTCTCTGACCTATTCTTATGTATCAGTTATGCCTCCACAGAAGGCGACCAGGGCCCAGAAGGGCAAGGCAGCAGCAGGAGCTGCTAGTGGTACGCAGAGGGTTACTAGGACTCAGGCCCAGACTATGCCTAAGGTTGTGGGCCGGTCGGCGAGTTCAGCCACGCCGGCAGTATTAGAGGAGTCGAGAGCAGCCGCAGCTCCAGAGGTTCCGATACCTGAGCCTCCAGTCCCTCAGTCAGGGGCGGAGTTTAGATATTATGGAGAGCAGATTAGGTTATTGACTAGCATAGTGGCAGGGCAGCGCCGAAAGGAGCAGGTAGCTAACCCTAGAGCCGACAGTTTGAGGATTCGGAATTTTCTGGGTTGTAATCCACCCGAGTTCTATGGTTCGAGATCTGAGGATGATCCTCAGGAGTTCATTCGGCAGATACAGCGAACATGCAGGTACTTAGGGCCTCGGAGGCCGAGTCAGTTGTGCTAGTTTGTTACCGGTTACGCGATATTGCGTTGAACTGGTTTGAGTCATGGAACCGCTCAGAGGCGCGTGCTCCTCCAGCCGTTTAGGATGAGTTCACGGAGGTCTTCCTTGATCACTTTTTGCCTCCTGAGATGAAGAGAGACCGTGTTGATAGGTTCTTGATGTTGAGGCAGAATGAAAGGAACATCAGAGAGTATAACCTGGAGTTTGACTAATTGGCCAGGTAAGCGCTCACTATTGTGGCTGACATGGCTGATAGAGTTCATCGCTATGTGATGGGGCTAGACCGCTATATGGTTACTGCATGCCTGGGAGTGGCCCTTCAGTCAGGTATGGATATTTCCAAGATGCAGGCATACGCACAGGGTATTGAAGACAGAGAGAGAGAGGACCAGCCAGACGCAGGCCAGCCCAAGAGGGCCAGGACGACAGGGTTTCAGGGTAACTTTCGAGGCGGACAACCTCAACAGCAGGCTAGGTCTACAGTTCAGCCGGCACAGAGTGCTCCTTCCCGGTTTTCTGGCAGGAGGTTTGATCAGCCGGGTTATTCGGGAGCAGGTCAGGGCTCCAGGGCTTCAGGTTTCCAGGGGAACCGGGGTCCTAGTCAGATGAGGCTACCTTTACCTCGGTGTGGTCGATGTGGTAGGTCCCATCGTGGGGAGTGTTGTATTCCTTCAGGAGCTTGTTACTTTTGCGGCCAGTAGGGCCATTTGAAGAGGGATTGTCCGACAAGAGGCAGCATGGGTAGTATGATTCAGCCTACAGGTCGCTTGCCTGCCTCATCTTCTCGTGGTTATGCGCTCCAGGCGTGATCGCTCACGGCCAAAAGCCGCGACAGAGGTCGTGGTGGAGGTCTTAGTTCTAGTGGTCCACAGAACCGCATATAATCCTTAGCCAGCCGGCAGGACCAGGAGGCTTCGCCGGATGTCCTCGAGTAGTCGATGAGGACCTTACTTTCTCTCAGCGGAGGACTATGATCCTCATATGAGGGCGGATTCTCATGGACAGGGACTTGTTGGGTAGTTTGAAGCCAGATTCTAGGAATAATAAATTGACCGTGGAGCCATATCGGTCAAATTTTATAGCAAGGCAATTTGGCCTTACTCAGCACGTGTCATGGCCCCACCGCAGTATTGTCAGTTCAACCCAACACTGCCTTCTTGATGCTGAACAAGCAAAGAAGTTAGTCGATCAAAATCTTGACAGGCTTGACCTGTTTGACTGGCAGTCGTTTCCTCTGAGAGTGAGTACTACTGTCGCTTTTGATGATTTGTGAGATATAGCTAAGGAGAAGTTTTTTCAATCTCCTTTAAATGTCTATTGTGTTCGGCTGATCATGTCGAAAAAAAAGAAGAACCCGAAAACCCCTAAACTGTGGCCAAAAGAAGCCACTAGGAAGGCGGCTTCCTCTAAGTCGTCTAGGCCTGTTGCCTTAAGGTCTTCCGTCCGGTTTCAGCAAATGAAGTGAAAAGGTAAAGTGCATTCCACATATGTGTCGGCCAGATTATTCTTGTGAATTTTCGGCTAGCATCTCTTATTTATCTTTCAGCAATCCCAATTCCTATAGTATTTGTTGATCTGGAGACCATTTTTGACATCGAGTCCTCATCACCCTATAAACTAGTGCCCAAGCAACCTCGACAAAGTAGATGGGTTTTCATTTGAGATTATAGTGAGGAAGGTCCCCACAGACCCGAAGTTCATATTCCTGCTAAGGAAGATGGGGGAAATGAGGTATACTACTCGGTTGGCTAAAACACCTTCGCATCGACTATTAATATTCATGTTTTCTGTTTTTCCCTCCAGAGACCACTGTTGATAAGGCGCAGACACCATGCATTCACATGACCCCTCATTGGTTGCCCTTAAGGCCACAATTTCTCCTGCCAAGGCGGTCGATGATTCCTATGTTTGGGCAGCTGTAGAGGTATATCCATTCTCTTGTTCTTGGTCATTCACCGCCTCCGAGATCTTGCCTTTATACTGAACATGTCCTTTATGTATAGGAGACTGTTGGAGGTAATCCTTCGGTTGAAGCCTTCCCAACTAATTGCTCAGAGATACCAGCCGAAATCATCCCGAAAGATGTGCTTTTGTGCTACTTTAGGTCAGTCAATACTGCATCTCCACCAGCTTCGCCTATTGGCGTCCATCTAGAGTGAGTCGAGGAATCACTTGCCAGGGCAATTCCAACCACCAAATAGGAGTTACATGCTTTGAATGTCTCTTTGCTCCAATTGTAAAAAGAAATAAAGGATTCCCCGGATCTGGCAGCCACTTACAATGGCATGGATTTAGCTCTGAATGATTTGTTTGCTTTATATAGAATGGCCAAAGATAGCCATGATGATATTGTCACTGCTCTGCAACACTTGGGGTCTGTTCGGCAAGAGAAACCGCGTTCAGACTTCTTTCAATGAGGTGAATGTAGCAAGGCAACAAGATGCAAGCCGAAGAAATAATTTGCAGCAGCGGCTGTCCAAACTGTGAGTTGAGTTGGAGCGGATCCATGCGGAGATAGGGGATATTAAACCGTCCATGAACACCTTAGACTCAACTATTAGTACCCACGACTCCACCCGTTCATTTTTGTTTCGGTAGAGCCTTCAATTGGATAATAAAATCCAGGAACTCGGTAACCAGCAGGTTTTTGGGAGCTTGATCAGAAAGCAGGTAGAGAATGGCTAGCCAAATTGGAGGATGAATGGACTATGTGGAGAAGTCGTATAGTTCAAGCAATGTCACAATCACTGCTCCCTCGCCAGTTGATCCTGTTGTTGAGTTGTCAGTCGATACCCTTATGGACCTGCCATCTGAAGTCGTCGCTGCTTCTGTTGTTCAAGAAGTATTAGACGATCCTCGTACTTTTACCAAGACCTCATTGACTATAGTGCCTTTGCTGGATACTGAAAGGGAGGTCCAAGTAGGAGAGGGGGCGGTTGAGGTATCAACCATTGTTGAAGCTGAGAGAGAGGGGAAGATTGTAGGTACCCGAGATGCCCAAGTAGTCGTGGATTCGGCTAATCCTGAAACTTCTATTACTGGTGATATATTGCAACTTCTATCTGGTGGAACGCCGACTGACCCGACTTACTAGTTTTATCGACCCCAAATCGAAAGGTCTATTTCTATGACTAATCAGCCAGTTTGTGGTTGTTGATAACTTATGCCTGTCCAAAGGGTCATGTTTGTTCAAATATGTCTACCCTTTCATCTTTATTTTCCATGCATAGCTATCGCTTGATTGGTATTACCAGCAACCCGTGGGTTCGCTACGAAGTGTCCTTTCTAATTTGGTGACCATTGCCGAATTTATGATCTTTCATCCTAATCGGCAAAATGGTTTTCCAACCTAAGTCTCTTTCGGCAAACCTCTTAGGCTTGACATGATTGTTGTATACTTTAGTCATTTTACGTTTACCGACTTTGAATTTTTCTATGATTGTCAGTCAATTTTCATCCAACTGACTCAACTCCATTAGCATGGCCTGCTGATATTCTTCCAAACTTAGAAGTTTTGGTTTGGCCATCCTTAATTAACTCCCGAGGACAACACTGCATTTTAGCCATAGATTTAACGTGTAGTTTTTGGAGTTTTTTAATTTCCCACTTTATTTAATACACGTCTTTGTAAAATGAGTTTATTCAAACATTGCACAAAATATACATAACATGGGATATTAAATAACACCCGATTTTTGTACAAACGTTGAACAAAGACAAATAAAGCTAAGCGAAAAATTCCTATTGGCAGTTCAAAATGTTGTTGGCCGCCTAATCTGGTTTTCTGGTGTGGTTCTCCCTCTGCTACTTCTCGGCTATCCTTGCCACAGAACTTATATGGCGGTCCACCGATGCCACAGGTCATGTATGTTTTGAGTTTCCTTAATCATTTAAATCCTCCAAGATAAGTCGTGGTTTGGCTAATTATTTTATATCAAACCCTAGAGAGGTAAGATTACAGGATTTCTAAGACCCTTCTTCATACTTCTGCGTGATGGCTATGGGATTCACATAGGGTGAGTAGAGGATATACTTCATGCTTTAAACCCCTAATTGGAATGAGTTATCATTCGTAAGGATGATTTTTATCTTGTCTCCTTTCCAAAATATGAGCTTTTGATGCATGGTAGAAGGAAGGCATCGACTGGTGCAAATACAGTCCCTACCCAGCAGAATGGTATAGGAAGGCTTTCCATCTATCAATAAGAAGGCAGACCTGGCCGTCTTAGGGCCCACAGTTATTTCTGCCACTAGGATCCCCAATGCTTCATAGGTTTCTCCCATAAAGCTAGCCATTTTCATGTTAGTTGGGATGAGGTCGTCTTTTGTTTTGTTAAGATCCTTAAAGGTGAGCAGCGACATCACATGCAGCACATCCCTATTATCGATAACTACTCGGATAATCATATTGTCGTTAATGTAAGCATTGACATAAAGGGGTTTGAGGTGTTTAACCATATATTTTGTAGGTGTACCAAATACGGTGCTTAAAGTGTCCCTAACCGGGGTATCGACTATTGTTTCCCATTCTACATCTTACATGCGAACATCGTCTTCCAGACTATCCAGCAAGCAGCAACTGGCCCAGAATTCACATGGGATTAGGCTGACCATTTTAATGTCTGCCCGCGTCTCTTTGGCCAGGTTATGGCCAAATAAATTAAGGATGGATCCTTCTCCTTTATCCAATTTGGCTGGCCAGAAGCTCATATCTTCCATTTCCTTAAGACAAATGAGGATCGGCTGCGGATCCTCCGATTGAACCCCCTGCATGGTCTGTGGGATTGCCTTGGTTAGAGGTTCATCTGGGGCCACGTTCTCTTATCGGGATTCCTCCATTGGGTTGTCGGTAGGCTGTTCGTCCAGTTTTGGTTGACCTGGCGTTTCTCCTTCAGTTGTAATTATCCTTGAAGCAACTAAGCCAAATGCTCGCTCGATAGCCTCGACTACGGCAAACTCGGGAATCTCCTAATTTTCAGCTTCCTTAGTATTGGAGATTAGATGCAATGTATGTTGCATCTTATGCAAGGCCTTAGCATATTGCATCCTTCTGTTCTGAGTTCTGGATATGACTCTCGGTGGTGTCTCTTTCTTTTTGGGAGTCTAATTGATAAACTATTTCCCTTCTTCTGTTTTGGCGGTTGGTTTAATCATTCTATAGGGTATCGCCTGGTTCTCATTTCTCAATGTGATGTGAAAGGATGAAACACCCTCATTTACATTAAACTCGATCACCTTTTGTTTGGTTTAATGGAGTGGTTCTTCATATATTCGATGCATGCTCGGTAGCCAGTTGGTTGGCATCCCTACTTGCCCTCTAGGCCTACGCCTAGCATCAATAGAGACCCTTCTGAACCTCATGGTTTGTTCCTAAAGTCCTCGTTCGAAGTCTCTCAGGTATTTAGGGTGGCCATACAGTCATCACGAATGTCATATAGGCTACCTAATCGATTGAACACAAAGGTCTATGTGGCCTTCTCCCCTTCGGTAGGTTTCTTTGGAACTCATAACCGTCTCATCGGTTGTTTCCCTTTAGTGTCCCTTGACTCATCAAGCTTAGCAAAAGATACCAAAGATATTGGTACCTCGGGAAAGGGTTCGCTATCAATAGATATTTTAGCCATGCTTTTATAGGCTAGTTTGAAACTTCCCTCCCTAATGTCATTTTGGATCGCCTTTCTGAAGACTACACAGTTAGAAGTAGAGTAATTGTATGAATTATGCCACTTGAAATACTTCTTATCTTTGAGTTCCTCAACAGGCAGGATTATATGACCATCAAGCAGCCGAATCTGCTTATATTTGAGCAGATGATCAAAGATGATCTGCCTTCGTGATATCAAACAAGTAACCGACCATGTCATGAATTAACTCGTTTCCTTGCCTTTGACGGCTTTCAAGATTGGGCAAGAGTAAACCTTACCCTTAACAATCTTGGCCACTATTGCGTCTGCCGTGTTGTCGGCTGACTCTGAGTCATACTCATCTGCTTTAATGATGGATACCAAATGGGAGTCTCGATTTCAGTTGGCTCTTCTCCGCTCCTTCTCTTGGACGTACTGCTCTATTTAGCTAGCCTTTTCGGTTAACCGGCTCAGGTCAGAGCAGGATTGTCCCACCAACTTCTCCTTTAACTGAGGGTGCATGTTGTTGATTATCATATGGGCACACTCAGATTCGGGGAAGTGTATAGTGAATTTCTCAACCTTCTTCCTGAATCTCTCGATAAAATCGATAGTCGGTTCATTAACTTACTTCTTGAGATTCATTAGATTAGTTATGGTAACCTGAGGTTGGGAACAATAGAACCTATCATGGAAGCAACCCTCCATGTCAGCCTAGCTCTGCACAGAATCAGGAGCCAAAGAGGAGTACTATGAAAAAGTGGTTCCCGTTAGAGAGAGAGGGAATAGCTAAAACTTATGATACTCATTATGGTCAGCCTCGCCGCATTGGGTGGTGAATCTACTGATATGTTCGATAGTGGATTTGTCATTGTCGCCAGAGAATATGGCAAACTCCGGTACTTTGAAGCCTCTTGGCAAAGGCGCTATCTGAACTCCCAGTCAGGGTAAGGCTTCTTATAGACATGCCTATCCAAATGTTTCAGTTGGATGTCGAAGTACTTCCACATGATGTTAGTAATAATTTCTGGGTTTATCAGTTGCGATGTCCCCTGGCGATTCTCGACTAGATTCGGCTGGTAGGCGTTCTGCACTGGCGGCCTCTATTTTGTACTTTGTTGGATAGGGTTTTGAATGTTATAGGTGGTCTGCTGGACATTACTAATAGGTGGGGTGATGCCCCATTACTACTGTTGGGAGTGGCCACCAAATCCTGTAACCTGAGCTCCTGGAACGGCTAACGGAGCATAAGGATAAGGTGGAACAGTATTCCATGGCTGCTCTCCTCGGACGTCGGCCATTCTTAGAAAATGTATGCTTCTTGAAAGGTATGGATTGGGTACCGGCAATGAATGCAGTAATGGTAACCCATTGTAAACAGCGTTACCAGATAGTCGAGCTAAGTCATAGCAGGGGCCATTGGCTTCCAATTCGAATGGCCAACATTGTTCGCATGCATCATAGGGTCGTTCATAGGAACGTACGACAATCCAAAGTGTCTTGGAACCTGAACTGGTCTCCGAGCCATATTGATGTCACGACCCAACCCCGGGCCCGCGACTGGTGCCCTACCTGGGCACCCCTTTCAGGTATACATCAGAGAATAGCAGCGAAACATACACAACACATATACATACTTAGACAATAAACATCACAGGCTACCCGATAAGACCACCTTTCATAAAATATACATAAACCAAAAGTAAAACAGTACATCTCTGTTCTTAAAACCCAATCCACAAATGTGACTACAGACCTCTAAGAATAACAACTGTGGCGGGACAGGGCCCCGCCATACCCCTGAATGTACATAAATCTACAACATCAGGGAAAACCGTACCAAAAGTTTTCATATTCAAATTTGGGCACCTTGTACCCTACAGGTAATTTAACGTCAGGGTGCATACATAAGTTTTCATATTCTAAATCTTCCTCCCCTTTGTTCATTTGAATGCTTTTGAATGCCTCTTTCAAACTACGGATTTCTTTTGCCATATTTTCAGCAGCCCTAGTCTGCCGCCCCATTTCCTGGTATTGATCTGTCTCTTGAGAGGATGTATGCATAATAAATGGTTGACTTTCGATCGGATGTGCTAATCCCTCATATTGTTTGTGTGCCATCTGCTCGTATTGGGTGGCTTGGCAATTTGGGTTGAGTGGGGAGATATAAGTAGGTGGAGGTTGAGATGTGTATGTAGTGAACGGATCATTGTGGAGGTCGGTTTGCAAATTGACCGGGCAAGTGACGTTTTGGTGTGAGCTGGTATGTTGCGGCCTTTGCGGGGAGCTTTGGGGAAGTGGAGGCTCAAGGGTTTGTGACACGATTGCACTTGTTCTTTGCTCTGGGAGTGGTGCATTCAAGCTAATAGACAGGTTTGTGATATTTCGGAGCCTTTCTATTTCGGCTTGCATGACTTCCATTTGCTGCAATAGCTTGGCGAGGTGTTGATCATTGGTGTTTCTCCTTTCTAACGCCTCTGCATCCTCTACAGGAACGGGGACGAGTCCTAAGTTGTTTCGTTCTGGTGCCTCTGGATTAGTCATTTATTGGATGATTGTGCTACTACCAGTCAACGCGAATCAACCTTTTGGGGATAAGCTAGGCAAAAATAACCCTTTAACAATGAAGCAAACCAAGTTAGTATAATATGCAAAAAGTTGCAGGCAATATATACTAATAAGCAAATTGCAAATCAAGTGCGTGTTCGAACATGTTTGGGACCTCTTTATGCCAGAGGTAGGCCTAAACGTCAATTATGCGAGGTTATGATGGATTTGTCTAATTTGTCCAAGCCGCCCAACTGTAATGCTTGTGTTGAAAATGACGACCAAATGACGGTGCACTTTTTCCAATTTCAACATGTTATGATTAGTCTTGGATTTTTCTATCATTGTCACGCTACACATAATATGCTGGTTGGTCGTTGGGTTGAGAAACCCGTCGACAAGTTTGGTGTCTTCCTAATTGTGGTGTTGATGCCAAGGACCGACCCACCTAAGGTAAATGCATGCATGCCCTAAAATAAAGGGTGGTATAGCTCTATCTTAAGTTTCTAAGATTTGGCTTTTCTAGACGCAAGGTTCCCGAGCGGACAACTCGAGTGAGAAGGCTACGCGGCCACCGGTTAGACCGGACACTCCACGTATATTACCAACTCTCCTAAATTTGGGTTTTGAAGAAAGAATTTTGCTGATGCACCAAGCGCACCTCGCATGTAGTGTGTGATTGTGTGAATTTTCCAGAGTGGAAGAAATATGAGCGGAATGTCAGTTTAAGGAAAGCAGTAAAGCAGGTAGCAATTAAAATAAATAAAACAAAATACAGCACACAAAATTTAAATGCAAAAAGTAATGCTAAATAATAACCCTAGGTCTGTTGTGGTTAAGAACCTTATTCCCCAGTGGAGTCGCCATTCTGTCGCGCCCGATTTCGACCGCGACATTTTCCTAAAAGCGAACCCTGCTTAAATAAAATGTTAGGGAATAAATAATAAAATGTTAAATGTTTAAAAGAATGCTAAAATGTAAAAATGTTAAAAAGAGTGCTTAAATATTAAAAGGTGTTAAATGCTAGAAATGCTAAAGGGTTCGCGGAGTCGCCACCTAATTAATTTGGGTGAATTAGGACACCTAAATGTTAACTAGTTTAAAGTAAACATTAACTCCATTTAATGGTCTGCTAAACTTTAATGAGATTCTGGTGCGGTTCTTTATTATCCTAAAGGGAAGGGGTCAGGCACCCTAAAGGATCCGCTAACTTGCGGTTGTCCGTTCAAACCTAGGGTTAATTATTTCTGCTAAGAATGCATGTTTGAAAAGTTTAAGTGAAGAGGTGCCTGCAAATTAAAAAATAAAAATAATGCATTCTTTTATAACCTGAAAAAAAAGATTTATAAGATTTGTTTATAAAGTTAGTTTTCGAAAGAGATCATATAAAGTATTATACATAAGAAGTTAAAAATATAACTGTGCAGAGTTGACTTAGTGATTAAAAGTAGGCTTTTGTTTGCAAAGTCGGTGGATAATAAGTATTAATGAAAGAGTTATTAATTCTTTTAAGATGCATTAGTCTCGTGATTAGATGTTCAAAAAATAAGTTAAGCAAGCTAAAATAATTAACTTAATGAGAAGCAAATTTCTAGTATCGAATTAATTTCTAACGGTGACCCAAAGTTTAATTATTCTAGGCAACTTACTGCTAATGTATGAGTGTTAGACAGTTAATTACACAAATAAACGGGGCGGGATAGGAAATAAAGGACTCGACAGAGTGGCGATGCTATTTGCCGGCGGGTTGGAATTCCCCAATGTGGATAGAGGAATGCATATAGATGCGGGTCTTCATTTGTTGTAGCTTTGTGATGAGTCTCGCCATGAGACTCTTCATTTTCGCTCCGATGCGTGCCATGTAAAAAGAATAAGAATAGATAAGGATTAGTATATGCTCGTTTTACTAACAGCGCGCATAAAGAAAAAGAAAAAAAATGTATATTCCCATTTAACTGCAGCAGTAAACCGACAGCCCAAAACAATAAGTCCAACAAATAAATAAAAATTTGGCCTTGGTAGCAAACAGTACATAACGTTACAAAGCAGGACATAATACGATTTATTTAGATTCACAAATACTCAACACCCACAAAGATAAGGATCATGTACCATTACTGGGGTAAGCAGAGCAAACACAGTAAGCAAATTTAGACACCAAAGAGGGATTACAAACTCCTTAATATGTAGTGGCAAACTAAAGACACACATTAAATACGTCCATTCTCCGATACTGAACAGGAATAAACGAATGGAACCTACTAACACGTTAAAGAACAGAAGTGAAGTTGTATAGCATACCTTATGGTCTTATGATTTAGGTTAATGTATCGGCAAGACATAGAGTTCAAATTCATACGGAAGGGATAATGCATAATGGTACATGATGACTGAACTAACCCATATGAACACGCACACAGATAACACACAACTTTGAGTAACATACTTCATGACCTCAACTCATACCAGCAACTAGTTTAATTGTATATGTGCAGCTAAAAGAGGCAGAAACATTTTGTCTTCAGAGTGAGGTCTATTCAAGTTATTTTCTAGGTTCTTTCATGCTTATTTAGACAGTTTCCATGTTGGATTGTTCCCTATATATATCCCACTACATTGATGCATCATTATCTCATAAGTATGAGATGCGACAGAGACTCACATGGCGCAAAAAAATAGCTCGAGAGATGTGGCCAGATAAAAACGCATTGAATTACTAGTTTGTGAGTATATAGAGACATTGACTCAGCACACAAAAATACCAAATGATCACTCAAATATGCAGAGGTACGTCATATTGTTCATCCAATATAGTGACGATCAATACTTTGACAAATAACACAGCAGGGCCAGAAATCATCAACCGTATATATAAATACATTACTGATGCCATATATTATCCGAATCGCATTAACGATTGCAGTTGCGAACACCAATAGCGATTGATTTTAACCAACAGATTCAAGTAGTCGACTCAGTACACATAAACATCCATTAATGTCATTTCGTACACGTTTAATCAGCCATACCAAACATGTATCATACACACAAATAGCAAGTGAAATCTAAGACAGAAAGGATGATGGATTTACCTTCTCCGGACAGCGAACCGAGGCAGCATATCAAGTCGTCGGTTCACCCGGGATCCATTGCGATGCGTTTAAAAGAGTGATGCGAGACTTACTTGATAATTCTTGCTTGATTCTTTTCTACAATTTTTCGATTGCTTGCTGATTGAGTCTTTCTCTGGAGACTGATTTTTCGATGCTTTCCTACTGGTTTTTATTATTGAAAGGTTCACTCATTTCCCGATTGATGCCTATTGCCCCCTTTGACCGCTAACTTTCTGATTTTAAAGGGGTTATTTTGGGGTAGAACTCTTGATTTGAAAGGGATTCCTCTGTGTAAACTCCGGGATCTTTCCCGTCCAGTTCTGTGTTCAGTCCCCCTTTGCATGTGCGAAATGGGTTCGTTTTATATCGCCCCCTTTTGGGTTCTAATGTTGGTAAGCATTTAAGGCTGATTTTGGACGAGATTTGTGCTGATTTTCGTGTTGATTTAGTAAGGGATTTGTTGCCATTTTCGGGGAAGATTTGTTACCTTTCTTGTGTATGCATGGGTAAGGGAAACTGTTTTCTTGGAAAGATTTGGTTTTGATTTTTGCTCTAAAAATGATAGAAAATTTCTGAGATGATACGATTAGTGTAAGGGGTGATTTCGTGCTTGATTTTGTGTGATACTTTAGTAGCTTTAGGAAGGTTCTGGGTGATGGATATGGTAAGGAACTGGTTTTGGAAAGATTTGGTTTAGGGTTCGCCGGATTCTCCTCAACCCCGCCCACAACAGTAGCATGCACTTAAGATTTGGATGTCAACCCGCCCGCACGCGCGTATGCCCGAATCTCGCATCGGTACACGCCCATGTTATTAACGCCGTTGCGTCCTCGCGATACACACATTCCGATTTCCAAATGAAACGAACCCCACCATGACGATGGTCATTGCTATCCCGGTAGTACCCATTCTCGGTGATCTGCGTCCAAATCATCGCCGTGCACTCATAGCGCCATTGAACAGAACTTCGGGCCACGCCTACCATATCATTCGGCGCCAACCTCGCCACAATCGCTATCTCTCTCGATCGCGACCCGCTCCGCGGACCTCATCGAGCATCCATCATGTTCGCATCGCGGCGCATGCCCGAGAATCATCGATCAGAGATGTACGTATCATGAACCACATTAATGGGCGCTGCATTGCCCGCACGCCTCATATGCCCTAATGTGGGTGGTCCATGATGCAGCAACACACAACAAAGTCGCGAGCGTGGTTACTTCTCGAATATCGTGACGGCAGTAGGGAGTAACTCCGGCGAGAATACCGGCTGGCGATGGGGGACGAGGGTGCGGCGGTTGCATGACATTAGGGTTTTGGTTTTTTTTTTTCTGAGGTTAGGGGTAACGAAGGGTTATAACGTTTTGGGTAACTGGGCCTGCGGGTCGCGGGTCGTGGGTCGCAGGTTTGGGTCAGACGAAAAGGGCACTTGGACTGAGTTTAAACTTTAAAGGGTGGGCTGTGGGTAAAGCAAATGGTATTGGGCTGGTAATTAATTAATTAGGTATTTTAGGTGTGTTATTAGTTAATTAGTGGTAAATTAAATTAACAAATTGTGCTTAAATTATTTTAGGTGCTTTGTTAGTCTAATTTTGAGTTTAAAATCATTACAATATAAATGCGGGTGTGCTAATTAATTAGTGCTTAATGTTTATAATGCGACGCCGTTATTAAAACTTTATAAAAATTGAGTTATTTTAAAAGCTCCCTGCAGATTGGACTTCTTAATTCTTTTATGAATGTTATTATTAAAACGCGTGTGTATTTATTATTTATTATTAAGAATTATGACAGGGCTTAAAATTAATAAATATGGGCGCGAGACTCTAAGTGCGTAAGACGCGGTGCCATTATTAAATTATTTATTTATGCTTGTATTAATGTATTATTGTTGCATTTTATTATTAGTGCTACTGTCTGGACGGGAGGGTCAAAATTGGGTGTCAACAATATTATTCGCTATTTTTTGAATATGTCCCGCAACATGACTCCACCAGCTGGCCCACTGCCCGCTGGTCCCACTGCCTCACTGTTACCATCTCTGCCTGCTCTCGGAACTAGTGTTGGAAAAATCTCGACAACGGGGCCAATTGCCCAACCTAGTACCTAGACTGGTCCTGATCCGAGGTCTCCCAGTCCAGTTCGTGTTGGGCCAGCAGGCAGTGTCCATCACGTCTACCGAAAATTCTCAAAAATCACCCAATCCAGTCCCGAGTTAGGTCTAGTCACACGCGGTCAATGGGGTATTATGAACCAAAACGACATTTTATTTAAACTCTAATATTTTTAAATCACCCTTACCCCGTAATCCTGTGTTTGCCTTTAATAACCCAAATTGAAAGATTGTCATGACCGATGGATATAATGATCTCATTGATAATAAGATGTGGGAGTTAGTACCCCGTCTATCTGGTGTTAATATTATTCGGTCTATGTGGATTTTTGCTCATAAGGATAATTTTGACGGTTTGTTTGTGAGGCATAAGACTCGTCTTGTAGGTGATGGTAAGACTCAGCAGGTTGGTGTTGATTGTGGCGAGACATTTAGCCCGGTAGTAAAGTCGGCTACCATTCGCATTGTGCTCAGCTTGGCTCTTTCGAAAGCATGACCCATTCATCAGCTAGACGTGAAGAATGCTTTCCTCCATGGTGGTCTCAAGGAGACAGTTTATATGCATCAGCCCTTGGGGTTTAGGGATACTCGATATCCTCATCATTTCTGTTTGTTGAAGAAGTCCTTGTATGAGCTTAAACAGTCTCCACGATCTTGGTATAAGAGGTTTGCTGACTATGTGTCTACTATTGGGTTCTCTCACAGCAGGTCTGATAATTCATTGTTCATATATCGTCGGGGTTCTTCAATGGCTTATATACTATTATATGTGGATGATATTTTCTTGACTGCCTCTTCTGATGCATTACGCTAGTTTATTATGACAATGATCAGTTCTGACTTTGCCATGAAAGACTTGGGGCCATTGAGTTATGTTTTGGAGATTGCTGTCACTCGTCATGCAAGTGGACTGTTCTTGTCACAGAGGAAGTGTGCCACAGAGATAATTGAGAGGGTTGGGATGTCATCCTGTAAGTCCACTTCTACTCCAGTTGATACTAAACTCAAGTTGGGTGCTGCAGCTGGCTCTCCCTATGAGAATCCAACCCGCTATTGTAGTCTTGTCGGCGCCCTTCAGTGTCTTACGTTCACGCGACCTGATATTACATATGTCGAACAGCAGGTGTGTTTGATTATGCATGATCCCAGTATTTAACATATGAATGCGCTCAAACACATTCTTAGGTACATTTAGGGAATACTTTATTATGGCTTGCATTTGTATCATTTGTCGACGTCTACACTTGTATCATATACATATGCTGATTGGGTGGTTGTCCGGACACCAGGCAGTCTATGTCTGGCTGTTGTATGTTTCTTGGAGACAACTTGGTCTCATGTTCTGCTAAACGTCAATCCACACTTTCACGTTTGAGTGTAGATGTCGAGTATCGAGGGGTAGCCAATGTGGTATCTGAATCATGTTGGTTACGTAATCTTCTTCTAGAGCTCCATTGTCCTATTCAAAAAGCTACCTTGGTATAATGTGATAATATTAGTGTCATCTACCTTTCTGGTAACTCAGTTCAGCACCAGCGCACTAAACATATAGAGATGGACATTCACTTTGATCGAGAAAAGGTAGCTAGAGGACAAGTACGCGTTTGTCATGTCCCTTCCAGATATCAAATTGCAGACATCTTTACAAAGGGTCTTTCCTCGGTCCTTTTTTAAGATTTAGAGATACCTCAACAGAAAGACCGCTTCGCATGATCAGGTTGTTAAATATACATACACTATACACATGATATACATGTATATTGTATGTATATTAAGGTATATATTTGGAGTGTCCAGCCGAGAGAACATGGGCCAATACTTGGGCCAGTCAGTCCGTGTAAATCAGCATAGGTATAGGTTTCATTTATGGTAAATTTGTATATTACACTTGTATAGTAATTAGTCTTGTAGTCTTACCATAATTGTATTATTAGTCTCCAAATAGAATATGATTTTAGATGTAGAATAGGAAAAGAATTTTCCTATTATAACTTGTATATATAGACCTTCAATCAATAAGAATAATCAAGGGATTAATTCTTTCAATGAGATACCTCTTCAACGGATTATGTACCCCTTTATATAAGGGTGAGCTAGGTTTTAGGGTAAAGTAGGCTCCAAGAAATCATAACGAACCTCAGGGTTTGAATAAAATGGATCAGCCTCGTCTTGTAAAAGTCCATTTTAATCTAAAATTTCGATGTCTACGAGACCATTTTGTGCCAAATTTTAGTCCGCTGGATGGCCATGAGGTGCCATTTTTCCTTTCTTTTTATGGAAAATTGCATAAATAACACCCACATAAATAGTAGCCAACGAATATTATTTTTATAAATTAATATATAATATACATAAAATTTATACTTTTTATACATAATAATATATATATATACATATATATATATATTTGACTAACAAATGTAATTATTTTTTATAGACCGACTAAATGTAAAACTTGCTCAACTTTTATGAGAAAATAATACAAATACAAGATTTAAAATAGTAATTTTATAAAGTTACAATTACTTTCAAAATATTACAAAAATATAATTTATTCTAATTTTATAACTTTAAGTTATATTATTTATAACTTTTAATATCCCTAAATTATCTCTCCTAACTAAATACACAATATAATCTAATTCTCTCACCTAAAATTACTTATCTTATCAATAAAAAAAAGCTCTAATCTTTAATTTTATGCCCTCTTTCCTTTCATATTCATCTTCTCAAACTCCTAGAAATACAATTTCTCAAACTTCGCATTAGAAATAGCAGGAATCAATATATTTATGTTTGTATATTATATACGGTATATAAAATAATAATACTATGTATATATTATATTTATAGGATTAGAAATGAAGATATTCGAGACAAGGTGGGGGTGATCTTGGTGGAGGACAAGAGGCGAGAAGCGAGGCTGAGATAGTTCGATCATGTGAGTAGGATAAGTGTGGATGCCCGGTGCGGATGTGTGAGAGGTTGGCTATGGATAGCTTCATGAGAGGTAGAGGTAGACCGAAGAAGTATTGGAAGAAGTGATTAGAAAGAGCATGGCCCAGTTATAGCTTACCGAGGACATGACCTTAGATAGGGAGGTTGAGGACAGGAATTAGGGTACAGGTTAATAGGTAGTAAAACATTGTCTCGCATTTTTTTTCATACTAGTAGTCGTAGTATTTATCTTGTGATTTCTTATCCTTTGCTTTCTCGTACTATCTATCATCTTTTGGTATGTGCTTAGCGTACTATTTTGTTGTAGTTACTATTTTCTTTTCCTTTCTAACTTGTTTTGTTTTGCTTTATCTTGAGCCGAGGGTCTATCAACAACAGTCTCTCTACCTTCTAAGGCAGATGTAAGGTCTGCGTACACTCTACCATCCTCAGACCCCACTTGTGAAATTATACTGGGTATTATTGTTGTTTTTGTTTTTGTTATTGTTGTTTTTCTTGTTATTATATTTCAAATTCGTAAGTATAATCGAAAGATAGTATTAAAATATATGTGGATATAACAGTAGAAATCAGTATATTTAAGTTTGTTTATTATATATTATACATAATATATAATATAATAATACCATGTATATAGTATATTCAAATTGATAAGTGTAATTGAAAATATGATAATAAAATATTTTTGGATATAATAGTAGGAATTAGTATATTTAAATTTGTATATTGTATACGGTATATAATATAATAATACCTTTTGTATAATATATGTAGTACACAATATTACAATATACCTAATATATAAATATATTATTGTATGTGTCAATTTATTGTACTCTGTAATAACATATAATATATAGATAGAATTAGGGATGTCAGTGGGGCAGGTAAATGCGGGTACCGCCCCGCACCCGCTCCAATTGGGACGGGTATGGAGGATGGTTTGGTGGGTGGTGGGGCGGGTATGGGTATCAAAAGTGCTACCCGCCATGGGTAGTGGGGCGGAGGTGGATTTCATATAAGACCCGCACCGCATTCGCCGCCCCGCTACTCCGCACTGCACTGCACCGCCTGCACGCCTTTCTTCCCTTTTAATACCATACGTGCATTTCACTCTCAAGTTTAGCATCCTTTCTCCTTCTCCAGTAAGTAAAACTCACTATATTTGCCTTACAAAAATCTCCTCTATACCACTTATTTACAAAGTACCAAACAAGTAGAGATATAAAGTATAACAAGACGTGTTGCATAAAAATGAGAATGCATTGAGCGCCATCGATAATAGCGGTGGGATTATTCATATTATTGTCACCGAGGCTGCTATTCCAGTTGCCTTCAAGAACAAGATTCTGCGAGTTCGGGAATATGTACACGAGTGATTTCAGTACTTGCTCATGCCATCTTATACTTTTGTATATTTACCCTTTGTATTATCGCCTTTAATCTCCACATGGTCCGATTTTTCCTTCCCTCCAATCAAGATTTAGTAATAATCGTAACCTTTTTTTGTGTTTCTTCCCGTATAGTTATACTATTTCACAGGTATTTCTAAAAGTTTTTTTCATGGTGTTATCATGATCGATTCATGCAAATGAAATCAACATTTTTGGATCACTTTTGATCATGAGATACTCTCTAGATCTTCAAGATACTACATAGTATCTTTAAACTAGCTACTTAGGTTCATAGATGTTAGAGATTCACTACTAAAAAAAACATAATTCTGCTATGCAGTTTCATTCAACTGATTTAGGTGGGTACCACGGATAAGTGGTACCCGCCGATAGGTGGCAAGGGCGTGGAGGAATTACTATCCGTGATGGGTGGTGGGGCGGGGATGGGGGTGGATTTTAGATGGCGGGTACGGATATGGGATACCCTTCCCCGCCCCCGCCCCGCCCCATTTACATCCCTAGATAGAATAATATATATTTGTTCAAAAAATTATATATATGTTCATGAATTAACTTGCTAGTAGATTGTGGTGGAACTTCTTTTTTAGTAAACAGTTATTGTGCTTTGATATGCATTTAATTGTGTTATACTAATATAAGAATCTCCTTATTTTTAGCCTTTTATTTATTGTAATAATCTCCTCCTTTTAAGCTTTAAGTTGTATAGTTTGTAATATCTAAATTAGTTGTAGTTTATATAATTAACTTTTATATATCTTGTACTCGTGTAACTTCCCCGACTTTTATCTATTATTATTATTATTATTATTATTATTATTATTATTATTATTATTATTATTATTATTATTATTATTATTATTATTATTATATAGATAAATAGATATTGTTTTGGTAAAAAATGAGGCCCTAAAAAATTAGGAGCGTAAAGCTTGTGCTTCATTGGATTTACCCAAAATCTGGCACCGAATATACAAACAATATTTCTTTTAAGGACATGAATTTGCTCACACCTCAAAGTTTTTTTCCTCAATTATCTAAAATATTGTCGTTGTAATTAGTATCATATATTACTATTAGCAACACCGTAACATTGTAAAAAAGACATCGTCAAATATTAATTCTTAGCGATTCATTATTCGATTGATGACACTCGTTAATGGTGTGAGTTGTAATTGCGATTACAAGAAAATGAAAAAAAACAACAAGAACAAGAGTTACAATCTGGAAATGGAAACAATAAACAACTATTACAAAGATTTGTTGAGTCGGGTGTTAGCACTCTGTCCTTAAGATAATATTGCCACGTATGAATCACTTAACTTCTATTCTCAACTTGTCTCCCAAGATAAAACAACAACAAACAATTGAGCAAAGGATGACTCAAGTGTTTACTAAAAAGAATAACATTTTGAGTGTATGAAAGATAGCAAGAGAGGAAGAAGTTTCACATTTTAAGTGTGTTCTTCCAATTGAGCCTAAGCCTCAATTTATAGTGTGTATAAGATGTCTTCTCAACTAGCCAAGTAATGGCCATCAATAGCCATGTAATGACACTTATTGAGGGGGTGTAATTCAGTCAAATAATGATTGAATCCAAGTGTCAAATCGTGGAGAAGTAATGCTCCAAGACCAGCCTAAAAGTTAGAAATTCTTGGTCTTCCGTCGAACTTACTTCCTGTCAGGCACCGCGGCGCCAAAATTCCAGTAACCTCCAGCAGCTCACTGTCCAAATGGCGCCGCGGTGCTCCAACGGTGTTGCGCCGCGACCTTTCACGGCTCCGCGGTGATTTCCAACTTGTTTCATCTTTTACACATCGTACACTTCTTCCTTCATTTACCTACGTGAAACATTGTCATTTAATCATTTACCGTCTATCATTTCATGTATCAAACATTTTGTATACGTATCAATATCTCTTTCACTAAGAAAATTTACGATCATTGGTACTATGTGTGCACGTGTGTGGAAATGACATTTCTGACGTGCGGGGGCCCAATTGTTCGAGTCATAAATAATAGGATTAACATTACTTCACGTTAATAAATTTCCAATAATCCCCTCTTGAAAGAGATTTTGGCACACACACATGGTGCCTTTCTAGCAATCTTTCGACGGATCGATGTTGCATCTGGATAGGTAGTGATCGGTGTATTTTATATACACCTTTTGAGTCAGTTTTAGTTAGTCTTTTGTCCCATTTTGCACATATAAGTGTCGTATTAGGATAGTTTTTCTTTCTTTTGAGTCAAAGTGGTTAAAATGGCCAAATGACGGAAAAAGAGCAAAAAGAGGGCAAAAGAGGAGATGCCAGAGCTGGAAACAGAGAAAGTGGCGAACGAGGGAAAAATCAAGACACCGGCCGCGCGCCTCGCAGCAAAAGTAGGCCGCGCGCCCACTATCCGTAGAGGTCAAGACTCGCCACGCGACGCCTCGACAAAGAAAGCAGGGCCGCGACGCCTAAACATCCGAGGAGCTACAGAAGATCCAGCACCGCGGCGCCCTCAGACAGCAGATATCAGGGCCGCGGCGCCAAAACACCCGACGGATTGCAGACAGGGCCGCGGCGCCGACGCGGAAAAATTAGGTCTTTTGACGAAAACATGGGCCAGGCCTGAAGGAAAAGAGGGAGGCGGTTTGCAGCCTATAAAAGGAGAACTCTAGGCAGTTTTTAAGGGTTCCTCTTCTTGCACAACTCAAGACTTTTGCTTGGAGATTGGATACCATTAGTTTAGTAATTTATTTTCCTTTTCTTTACTTTATTTTAGTTTTTATGATGAACTTTGAATTAGTTCTTGTCATATTTATGGCTAGGAACTAATTCTCTTATAGGGTTTTCCATGTTGAATTGCTAGAAACTTATGTTATAAATTAATGCATGCTTATGGTTATTTTTCTTATTGTGAGATCTATCCAATAATTGAGTTGAATTCTTGGTAATTAATTGACAACTAATTATCACTATATGATTTCTAATCAGACTCTGAGAAGGGGGGATTGTGAATATGCTGTAAGTTGGGTAGACATTCTTGGATTGGGGATGAAAATACCTCAATTATTTATGTAGCGTTGATGAGAGGCTTAACAACCCTAATTTTGCGCATTGTGCGTGACGGTCAACTAGGTTTTTGTTCTTAATCCTCCTATAAAGTTATCCTTATCACCGAGAGGTAGGTAAGGTGCGATACTGGGGTTGAGTGTTTATATAACCCTAGCGGGAGTATAAAACGATTTCAGAACCTGCTTTCTCCTAAAGAAGAATACCATAAGTTAATGCATTGGTAAGTAGCATAAGCGGATAATAAGGATACATGGAAGCCCTATTCTCATCATCAATGAAGTAAATCTTTATATTAAAATAGCTTGCATAATTCGTAGTTATAAACAACAAATCAATCATAAATTCACCAAATAGATACTAGAAAATAGATAGTTGGTACTTGAACCCTAATCCTAGAGGACGATATTCGGTCTTATCAAGACTATACTACTTGTCACGATAACGTGCACTTGCGTTTAAAGTGTGTGCATCTTACCGCGCATCAAGTTTTTGGCGCCGTTGCCGGGGATTAGGCATAGTTCAATATCAAATTTATCTATTTTTAATTTCTAATTTGGTTTTTATTCTTTGTTAATTTTTGTATTTTTTCTATTTAGTTTATTTTATTTATTCTTTTTTGTTTTATGTATTTATTGTGTGAAAACAAGGGTGCCGTGATCCGTTGTTGGTTTTGATGCATCTCAGGGATCCTCAAGACATGGATTTCTACTGTCAATATGATCGAGCTCCAACCATAGAGGAAGAGAGAGAGGAATTGCGAGAAGTCATACTCAGTCTCACTAAGTATCAAGCGCAGTTCATGGACGAAATGAGATTGGCCATAAAGAAGCTGGAACTGCAAATAGGAGAACTCACAATCATTTTTAACAGCGAACAGCAATTTGAGAAGCCTGAACCAAACCCAACTATTGAGGATTCTGGTGAGAGAGTTGGTGTAGAAAAGGAAAAGATTGCAGAGTTCCAATTATTTACCTTCTTGGACTCTGTAGAAATCCTTTTTCTTGCATCTATTACAGAAGAACCACCACTAGCTATCACGGCTGATCCTCAATTAGGAAGCCCATACCAGCAAGGGTACCCCCTAGAGTTGAGAGATGTAGAGAATTTCACGGATTCCTACGTGATAAAAAGTATAAAAGACAAGTCTGTCTTGTGTACTTGGGGGATAATTGTATGTTTAAGGTTCTTGGTTGAGCAAATAGTTATAGGGAAATTGAGACCTATAGCAATAAATCTGCGAAATGCAAGTAGTTCGCAGGCGGTCCAATGAGCACTCGTGCTAATCAAGCGTCCGCTAAAAGACGTTAAAGACAACGCTTGTTGGGAGGCAACCCAATGTTTTCAATTATGTTATTTTAATTTCTGTCTTTAGTTTATTTTTATTTTGTCTAGAACAATCTCACGGTCTTGGGTTCTTGTGTCTGTGCTGTGATTGATAGGTGCAGGGAAATAAATTGAAGGACGAAAGTCAACGAAAGCCGTGATTTCAGAAAAGCGGGTAGCGCCAGCGCCAGAGCATGGCGCTAAAAGAATCGAACAGCGAAGAAGCGCGCCGCGCACCAGGAGCAGCGCGGCGCCAAATCCCAGAAAATTTGCCAAGTTTAGCCATACGCTCAGAATGTGGCAACAGTAAAATCCCGGCGGGCGCAGCGCAGCCATGGCGCCGAAGCGGAAATCCAGAAACTTAAAAACGCCCAAAAATCAGATTTTCCCCAATTCCAAATTCAAAAACCTAACCTTCCCTCTTCAAAAACATACGAAATTCCAGAAATTTGCCCACAAATCCTCCACAAATCCAACACAACCACAACCTAAACTCTTAAATTCCTAAAAACCCCCAACTATCTCAAACAACGAAGCTCCATTCCATACCCTCAACCCACCAATTGAAACAAGAACAGCGTGAAGCTCTCATAAAAAGGTAATCCCTTTCTTTGTTCTTGAATCCTTTTACTGAAGTCATATGAGGTAGTAGTTTGGAGGAGTATTGTAGTTGGAGTAGTTTGGGTGCTGAAAAGTGATTGTGAAGTTTGGAGAAAAGAGTAGAAAAGGAGGTTGTGGGTATTGAGTAGAAAGGTTGAAGTTTGGGGGTGTTGTATTCGCTGCTAGTGTTGAGTGTGTAGGAGACAGTTGTGCCACTAAAGTATAAGCTGCAGATTTTGTTTTAAAAATGGCCACCAGAAAGAGAAGAGGCTCCACATCCACCCCAACCCCACAATACGACGAAAATAGGTTTGTGAGCTACGAAGCTTTCCAAAGATATAAAAAGCTTGATACCAGACCCATAATACCAGAAAGGGGAATGGACTACCAGAGGGATCCATATAGGGAGGAAGCCGTTTATGAGCCCATTCGGGCGATGATTGAGTTAAGGGATTGGAGGAAATTTGTGAATCCGGAGAAGATAGCACCAGTAAACACAACAATGGTGCGTGAATTTTATGCCAATTTTCCGGAGAAGGTGGAAAGAGGATGCTTTGTGGTGGACGCCAGGCTCGCGGATGCAGAAGATATCAATATACAATTGAAAACAGTTGATGTTGAAGGAGGAATTGGTGATCGGAGCCATTTTAGAACATGGTCTAGGAGCACCGACAACATAAACTGGGATATCGTCGCAAACACCGTGAGCTACCAGGGAGCTGTTTTTGATATTGGAAGAAATGAGTCAAGAGCACTGAACAGGTGCCAATTCAACAAAGTAGCCAAAGGTTGGCTATATTTCGTCAGCGCCCGCATGATTCCATCCACGCACTTCACCAGAGTGCCAGAGGATAGGATCAAACTGATATATGGAATTATGAGGGAGTTGACGATTGATGTGGGGAAAGAAATAGTGCAGAGCATTGAAGAAATCAGCAGGTTGGTAACAACAGGCGGATTGGGACATGGCTCAGTTATCACCAAGCTATGTCACATGAGTGCGGTTCCAAACCTACCCACTGACACTCATGAAAGAAACCAACTGCCCGTGTCCTATGGGATAGTGCACTCTTTCCTGCACTCCAAGCCCCCAAATTATGACGGAGAGTACAACCAGCAGCAGCAGCAGAGGACGCCATGGACGAAGATGAGCCTGAAATAGGGGCTCAATATGAGACAGGAGCTAGCCACCGGCCAACCACAGGAGCAGAACCTCCAACGTCCACAATGGAGCAATTGTATCAAAATCAGATGAGGATGATGCAGACCTTGGAAACAGTAGTACAAGTACAGCAAGAAACAAGGCAACAAATCAACGAGTTGAGTTCCTTGTTCAACCAATGGTCGATGCATTATCCACCGCCACCACCACCATTTTAGCCAAAGTTTGTAAGTGTTTTTTTTTTACTGTCTTTGAGTCTACACACATTGGGGACAATGTGTGATTTAAGTTTGGGGGTGTTTTATTTGTGTGTCATGTTATGTTTTAGTTAAGTCTTTTTGATTGTTTTATGTTTATTTTGAGTCACCAATTTTTTTTTCCTTTTTTGAGTCATAATTGTCTGTCAAAGATCATGTATGATGTAGTTACTAGAAACACTTAGTGAAGTAAGGTGGAATAATGTAAAGGAATTGAAGCAACTATCTAAACACCTAAGTTAGATATGCCAAAAACTCACAGAATCTGTCTATTTGGAGTTTCTTGCTTGAGTTATGCATGCTAAATGATAAATACTTATGTGTTATGATTGCTTGCTATTTGAGGCGAAATAGTTAGGATATGCATGATAGGGAGATGACTCAGACATTTCTTTGATAGTCAATTCTTACCATTCTTTTCTATCTCGTACTTTAAAAGTATCCCTAGTCAGCCCCATTGAGCCTAAAAATTGAAACTTCTTCTTTGACACCATATATTCCCACAGATTGTGCCATAAGTAAAAATGTGAAGTAGTGGAATCAATTGTGTTAAAAAAGAGACAAAAAGAGTGAATAAGTCTGTTGCACCCCAATACAAAAGTAATAAGAAATAGGCAAAAGCCTAAGTTTGGGGGTGCTTGTCATTATTAGATACTTCACTCTCCCAAAACAAAAGAGGGGAAAGATAGAATCGAAATGAAGAAAAGAACAAAAAGAAAAAGGGAAATATTGAAAAGCTAAGAAGCTTATGGTACACGAAATGAGCCTAAAATGCCTATTTTTACCTACCCCTACCTAAGCCCACATTACAACCCTTAAAGTCCTGAAGATCTCTTTTATGCATATCCAGAATTAGTGGAGAATAGCAAGTAAGCATGCCATAGGAATTCTTGAATTTACATGCATGATTTAGTATATTGACTTCCATTAAGCATGATAATATGAGTTTGCGAAATATCTAGCTTCATGTGCTTAGTGTGCTGAAATTTCATGCTATATGTTCCTGCATATTATTTTGCTAACCTTCATGTTTTTCTAGTTAACACTAATGCAGCAAAAGTGATCAATGGCAGTGAGTCTTTTTTTTTTTTGTTCTTTATTTCTTTCTATCTTTGCTCGAGGGCGAGCAAAGGTTAAGTTTGGGGGTATTTGATCGGTGTATTTTATATACACCTTTTGAGTCAGTTTTAGTTAGTCTTTTGTCCCATTTTGCACATATAAGTGTCGTATTAGGATAATTTTTCTTTCTTTTGAGTCAAAGTGGTTAAAATGGTCAAATGGCGGAAAAAGAGCAAAAAGAGGGCAAAAGAGGAGATGCCAGAGCTGGAAACAGAGAAAGTGGCGAACGAGGGAAAAATCAAGACCAGCGCCGCGACGCCTCGCACAGCTGGAGCCGCGCGCCACTATCAGAGGTCGAAGACTGGCGGCGCTCGCATGCAAAACAGGGCCGCGGCGCCTAAACATCCGAGGAGCTACAGAAGATCCAGCGCCGCGGCGCCCTCAGACAGCAGATATCAGGGCCGCGGCGCCAAAACACCCGACGGATTGCAGAACTTCCGGTGCCGCGGCGCCTGTCTGCAGGGCCGCGGCGCCGACGCGGAAAAATTAGGTCTTTTGACGAAAACATGGGCCAGGCCTGAAGGAAAAGAGGGAGGCGGTTTGCAGCCTATAAAAGGAGAACCCTAGGCAGTTTTTAAGGGTTCCCCTTCTTGCACAACTCAAGACTTTTGCTTGGAGATTGGATACCATTAGTTTAGTAATTTCTTTTCCTTTTCTTTACTTTATTTTAGTTTTTATGATGAACTTTGAATTAGTTCTTGTCATATTTATGGCTAGGAACTAATTATCTTATAGGGCTTTCCATGTTGAATTGCTAGAAACTTATGTTATAAATTAATGCATGCTTATGGTTATTTTTCTTATTGTGAGATCTATCCAATAATTGAGTTGAATTCTTGGTAATTAATTGACAACTAATTATCACTATATGATTTCTAATCAGACTCTGAGAAGGGGGGATTGTGAATATGCTGTAAGTTGGGTAGACATTCTTGGATTGGGGATGAAAATACCTCAATTATTTATGTAGCGTTGATGAGAGGCTTAACAACCCTAATTTTGCGCATTGTGCGTGACGGTCAACTAGGTTTTTGTTCTTAATCCTCCTATAAAGTTATCCTTATCACCGAGAGGTAGGTAAGGTGCGATACTGGGGTTGAGTGTTTATATAACCCTAGCGGGAGTATAAAACGATTTCGTAAACCTGCTTTCTCCTAAAGAAGAATACCATAAGTTAATGCATTGGTAAGTAGCATAAGCGGATAATAAGGATACATGGAAGCCCTATTCTCATCATCACTGAAGTAAATCTTTATATTAGAATAGCTTGCATAATTCGTAGTTATTGTTATACCCCGTATTTCCAGAGTATATACGTGAGGGCGTACGTATACAATTTGAGCCTTAAAGTAGGCATAGGTTCGAATTTGTGCATAGCTACCAAAAGGAGTCGTTTTTCGACGAAACGTTTCCACAGCTTTCGAAGGGAAAATTCCGGCTATGTCATTTATAATTTTTGCGGATTTTTCCGAGAGACGAAACATTTTGGACCAACGGGAGGGTGACATGTGTCACCCTCACATTGGAAGAGGTTGGACGGCAATTGGGCTAAGTATTGCACGTTTTTGGTGTGAAATTTTGGTCAAGGGTTAGGTAGGATATTTTTGTGTAGATGGATAAGGTAGCACATGGCTAAATCTTGGCCTTACACTTGCTATGCACTTGTCTTCATCTTGGCCATTGGTTGGCCTTCACTTGACCTATAAATACCCTAAGTGATGAACTTTCTTCATCCAAAATCTTTTCTAAGTGTTAAAAATCCTCCCCTTTAGTGTTGAGTTCGTCCAACTCTCCCCTCCTGAGAGTCTTGCCGAGGCCTCCTCCCCTCCTTTGTGGTGCTCCTAGCCAGGGTACCCCTAGCCTTGTTGTCTCGTATAAATACCCCTTTGTGGTATAGAAATACTCTCCTAGTAGTGTTATAATGTCCAAATACCTCGCCCAAATACCTTGTAGTATTCCCAAAGTTACACTTGTACAAAAGCCCGTAAAATACTATTATACTTCCTCACTACAAAAACGAAACCCTAAGTAAATCTTCACCCGTAGTTGAAGTTATAAGTAGAAGTTGGTTAGAACTTCTAAGGGTTGGTTGGAGCGGGTTAGCGCACGAGTAGAGCTAAACCTTGCTCAGATCGACATATAAACTCTGATAATTTTGGGCTTATCGAGGTAAACACTCTTGACCTTCTATTGTAATTGGAAGTTACATGTTGTAGGAATATATAGTTGATGTATACTATATATAGTACGTAACATTAATTGTGCGGCAATGTCTTTTGACTTAAGCTCGAATAATACTTACGCAATGTCTTGCGACTTAAGCTGAATTTTAAGAAGTGAATCGAATCAGAATTACATAGATCAGACACAAGCTGTGTAGTATTCTTGTGAGTAGAATTGCACGCGTCCGGTTAGACGTGTTAACCCCGGTTGGCTTGGTAGCGGCCTCGATAGAGAGGTGATTTACGCCATTGCGGGTGGGGGAGTCTTTGCCAATTTTACGTAGAATATTCTACATTGAGATCTAAAGATATTAATAGGCGCTTTGTGGCATCTATAGGTTGTAGTACTACGTGTGGAGTGATCCGCTTGACCGAGAGTGTAGCGGTTTGAGGTACTTGGAGCGTTTTGCTATTAGTCGATACTGCCGCGAGGTATGTGAACCTCTTCCTATCTGCTCTAGCATGATATGTGTATAACTATGTAGTACGGTAGACGACGTGTGTTAAATGTATTTGATTGTCTTTAAACATAAAGTGTTATAACGGCTTTATGGGAAGTCGTTATAACATTTATGTAAATGAGAAATGCTTTGTGGTTTTAAAAGATAACTGATTTGACTTATAACCGAATGGATGTAAAAGAACCTTGGAGTATTCTAAAAGATTAAGAAACCTTTTTGAAAGAAGTGTGTACTTGGTTTGAAAACATAAGAGTTATACCAGCTTTATGAGAAGTTAGGTGTAACGCAAGAGAGATAAAAGAATGGTTTAATGGGTTAAAAGTTAAGAGACTTATTCTTAAAGGATAAGAGACTTGACTTAATATGGATGTTTGTGTGAAACCTCATTCGTGAGTAATGAGTACTTGGTTTTTGGAAGGAATAATGTTTTACTGATTTCGGAAATCAGAATGTGTATCGACAAACCACTGCAGCGTTAATAAAGGAAAATGTATTGAATAATTAAGTATTATTAAAACCAGTAGAAACCTCTATCTGCATAGAAGCTAAGATGAGACAAAATGATATTACATTTCTAGATCATGGCTGCTAATAAGATTGATTATGAACAAGAATAACCTACTCGCCTAAGGCATATGTTACTCAATTGTTTTAAAAGAGATTAAGACATTGAACTATGAACTTTTCAAAAAAAGAGACTTTGTGTATTTGAAATTAGGCAAACTGGAACCTTAGGGAAAAGAAAGGCATTGTGTTGTCTTAAAATGGTTTAAAGCATAAGGTGTTATAACAGCTTTATGGGAAGTTGGTTATAACGACCTTATGAAAACAAAAGAAAGGTTTTATCATTGGTTTTAACGTGGTAACTTGACTTTAAAAAAAAAAAGAAAGTATGGAAGTTGTTTTGGTTTACTTAAAAGATATAAGTCACTCTATTTTTATACTACGGGTATGCTTCCACTTTGATTACCGCCTTGTTGTCTTATTGTTTCCCTTTGGACATACTGACACGATGCGTAGCGCACGGGTATGCTTCCATTTGGAATGCTGTCTTATTGTTTCCCTTTGGACATGCTGACACGATGCGTAGCGCACGGGTATGCTTCCATTTGGAATGTTGTCTTATTTGTTCCCTTTGGACATACTGACACGATGCGTAGCGCACGGGTATGCTCCCATTTGGATTGCTGTCTTGTTGTTATCATATCATAGACTGCCGGTAGTGAGGAAGGTACTCCACGGGCAGGATTGATGTTGTGGGCATGAGACCCTGAATTGATATAACTGTTATGTGTGTGTACTGTAGTTTGGTTATCATACCTGTCTCCTGCTTTTATAGACTATTATGATTTCATTTACGATTTTACGCTTCACATACTTGGTACTGTCAGATCGACCTCCTTCGGGCTGCTCATGCCGCAGTAGGAGTATATCTACCGCCGATCCTCGCTTAGGATCTCATTTCAGCTTTTGGGAAGCTCCGTTCCTTCTGAGGGTTATCTGGTATGTTACCCACGAGTCCTGCAGGTTCTTGTACATTGTGGTATGGCGGGCCCTGTCCGCCATAGTTGTCAGATAAACTCTTAGAGGTCTGTAGACCTTGGCGGTGGTTTTGTAAAAGGATTAAACTGCTCGCTTTAAAAAAGAGTTGTTTATATATATTTTTATTGAAGGTAACCGCTTGGTTGGCTCGTTTCATTATCTTGTCTCATGTTTATGTTTAAGTTTTTATTTCCACGTTTTCTCTGATGTTGTATCACTAGGGTGCCCGGTAAGGCACCACCACGCCCGGATCGGTCGTGACAAAGTGGTATCGTGAGCGCTAGTCCTCTGAAAGTGTCTACGCACCGTGTCTAGTAAGTCTTGATTATCGGTGTTGTGCACCACATCTATAATCGTGAGGCTATAGACATTTAGGATTGGTTTCCATTCTTCTCATTCCGAGATCGTGCCTTAGAGCCGTGTGATGAGTCAACCCTCCGACGTATTCCTTTCCTTTACCGCTATGCCTCCGCGGGCAACCCGCCCGTGGCGGCAAGGCAGCAGAGAAGATACGAGCAGAGCGGCAGCCTCTACAGAGACCACAAGACTGAGCCTCGATCCTACAGTCCGCGTATGACGGGTTACGCCGAGATGGCCCGCCACGGCCGTGGTTGTGGCTGACTTGAGATAAGCCGACGCAGAAGCCTCCCCAATGCACCCGTAGTTCACCCCGAGCGCATTTGAGATTACGGATTTTCCGAGGTGTAACCCGCCGAGTTTTATGGGTCGAGGCCGAGGATGATCCGCAGGAGTTCATCCGGCAGTGCAGCCGATCGTGAGAGTGATCAAGGCATCGAAACCGAGTCGGTGGTCCTAGGTTCGCATCGGCCGCGTGATACCGCAATGATCCGGTTTGATTCGCGGAACCGCCCCTGGAGAGCATGCACTTCCACTTTGGCGGACGAGTTCTCGCAGGCCTTTCTTGCACATTTCTTGCCTCCACGTATATGAGGGCTCGCCGACAGATTTTTGGGGTTACGGCGGGACGCGCATTTGCCGGGAGTACAATGCGAGTTCGACTCATCGTCTGGCAGACGTCCCGCATTAGTAGCTAGTATGGAGGATCGAGTGCACCGATATGTTACGAGGCTCGATGATTACCTAGCAGAGTTGTTCGGGTGTAGCTTTTCACCGGCATGGACATCGCCCGCATGCAGCTTATGCACTTGGAGGCGAGGAGCGAGAAATCGACTGAATGACCAAAGTCGCGAAAAGGCGCCGAACCGCAGTGGTCCTTTGGTGATTTTCGAGGCGCACCGCCTCAAAGACCAGACTAGTTATGTGCCTCCGCCAAGATGAGTGGTCCTCACAATCTTCGTGAGCGTCCAGAGTTTTCGTGAGCGGTCGGCTCCAAGGGTTCAGATTTTCGAGAGCAGGGGTGTTAACCAAAGCCACCCATACTCGTTGTGACTGTGGTAGACTCCACATGGGAATGTCGTGCTAGTCCGGGAGTTTGTTTTACATGCGCCACAGCAGGCGATTTGGGAGAAATTGTCCGACTGTGGGTAGCCGGTAGGATAGCAGACTCACGGATCGGTTGCGGGTTCTTCACCTTCCATAGTCAGCAGATGTTCATACACGCGGCCACAGAGGTCGCGGAAGTTCCCGCTTTAGCGGCCCCTCTGAATCGCCTATTTTTCAGGTATATCCTTAACCCTCTAGAGTTTTGTATGTATTGATGATGTGATGATGTTTTTAGTGTTATGTTCGGATAGCGTTGTGCTAAAACGTGATGTAGAACCTGGTTGTGAGAAGGGTAAGCTTGAGGTGAGAAAATGATTAACCTTAGAATATTACAGTTGAGACCTTAGATGTGCGCCGTCTTGAGTACCAGATTTTGCAAGTGATCCTTGTGAGTGCATTTTATGCCTAGAACGCTTTGTGATAAAGTCCCCGGTAGTGTGTAATGGAAGTGGTAGCTTTCATGACCTGTAAAGGTAAGATTGTTCCGGATCGGGGAACAAGAGCTAGATGCCTAAGTGGGACGTGTTGGGGCCATGTTGAGGGACAACACGCGGCCGGTGTCAAAGTGGGGTCAGCTGGGTGGTCCCGCCAGTGGTAGGGTCACGAGGGCGCTAGGCCCATGATTAGATAACCATCGTATGAGTTCGTGGATACGCTCGACCGCAGGCGGATCGTGAAGGCGGGAATGGCCTTAGCGAGATCGCTAGTAAGATAACCAAGTTTGGAGGTGGTGACTCAAAGTTTTGGGAAAGCAATGACCGGTGTGGCACGATGCTGAGGAGTTCAAGGGTCCGAGACGGGCACGACGAGTAAGGAAGGACGAGAACGTGTGATATTTCGTGGCCAGGTGTGGGGTTGGCAACTTGTTAGAAGAACTTCGTTATCTGTTTCGAGAAGGAACATTCGGGACGAATGTTTCTAAGGAGGGGAGAATGTTATACCGTATTTCCGCAGTATATACGTGGGGCGACGATACAATTTGAGCCTTAAAGTAGGCATAGGTTCGAATTTGTGCATAGCTACCAAAAGGAGTCGTTTTTAGACGAAAAGTTTCAACAGCTTTCTAAGGGAAAATTACGGCTATGTAATTTATAATTTTTGCAGATTTTTCTCGAGAGACGAAACATTTTGGACCAACGGAGGGTGACATGTGTCAACCTCACATTGGAAGATGTTGGACTGCAAGTGGGCTAAGTCTTGCACGTTTTTGGTGTGAAATTTTGGTCAAGGGTTAGGTAGGATATTTTTGTGTAGATGGATAAGGTAGCACATGGCTAAATCTTCGCCTTACACTTGCTATGCACTTGTCTTCATCTTGGCCATTGGTTGGCCTTCACTTGACCTATAAATACCCTCTAAGTGATGAACTTTCTTCATCCAAAAATCTTTTCTAAGTGTTAAAAATCCTCCCCTTTAGTGTTGAGTTCGTCCAACTCTCCCCTCCTTTGAGAGTCTTGCCGAGGCCTCCCTCCCCTTTGTGGTGCCCTAGCCAGGGTACCCCCTAGCCTTGTTGTCTCGTATAAATACCCCTTTGTGGTATAGAAATACTCTCCTAGTAGTGTTATAATGTCCAAATACCTTGCCCAAATACCTTGTAGTATTCCCAAAGTTACACTTGTACAAAAGCCCGTAAAATACTATTATACTTCCTCACCACAAAACGAAACCCTAAGTAAATCTTCACCGTAGTTGAAGTTATAAGTAGAAGTTGGTTAGAACTTCTAAGGGTTGGTTGAGCTGTTAGAGCGCACGGGTAGGAGCTAAACCTTGCTCAGATCGACATATAAACTCGGATAATTTTGGGCTTATCGAGGTAAACACTCTTGGCCTTCTATTGTAATTGGAAGTTACATGTTGTAGGAATATATAGTTGATGTATACTATATATAGTACAGAACATTAATTGTGCGGAAATGTCTTTTGACTTAAGCCTCAATAATACTTACGGCAATGTCTTGCGACTTAAGCCTGAATTTTAAGAAGTGAATCGAATCAGAATTACATGAGTATTCAGACATGAGCTGTAGTATTGTTGTGAGTAGAATTGTACGTCCGGTTAGGCGTGTTAACCCCTGGTTGGCTTGGTAGCTACCGATAGAGAGGTGATTTACGCCATGTGTGGGGAGGTTGCCGAATTTTCAGAATATTCTACATTGAGATCTAAAGATATTAATAGGCGCTTTGTGGCCTCTATAGGTTGTAGTACTACGTGTGGAGTGATCTGCTGACCGAGTGTAGCGCATTTGGTTTGAGGTACTGAGCGTTTTGCTATTAGTCGATACTCGTCGCGAGGTATGTGAACCTCTTCCTATCTGTTCTAGCATGATATGTGTATAACTATGTAGTACGGTAGACGTACGTGTGTTAAATGTATTTGATTGTCTTTAAACATAAAGTGTTATAACGGCTTTACGGGAAGTTGGTTATAACAGCTCTATGTAAATGAGAAATGCTTTGTGGTTTTTAAAAGATAACTGATTTGACTTATAACCGACTGGATGTAAAAGAACCTTGGAGTATTCTAAAAGATTAAGAAACCTTTTTGAAAGAAGTGTGTACTTGGTTTGAAAACATAAGAGTTATACCAGCTTTATGAGAAGTTAGGTGTAACGCCAAGAGAGATAAAAAGAATGGTTTAATGGGTTAAAAGTTAAGAGACTTATTCTTAAAGGATAAGAGACTTGACTTAATATGGATGTTTGTGTGAAACCTCATTCGTGAGTAATGAGTACTTGGTTTTTGGAAGGAATAATGTTTTACTGATTTCGAAATCGAACGTGTATCGACAAACCATCAGCGTTAATAAAGGAAAATGTATCAATAATTAAGTATTATTAAAACCAGAGAAACCTCCATCCGCATGAAGCTAAGATGAGACAAAATGATATTACATTTCTAGATCATGGCTGCTAATAAGATTGATTATGAACAAGAATAACCTACTCGCCTAAGGCATATGTTACTCAATTGTTTTAAAAGAGATTAAGACATTGAACTATGAACTTTTCAAAAAAGAGACTTGTGTATTTGAAATTAGGCAACCGGAACCTTAGGAAAAGAAAGGCATTGTGTTGTCTTAAAATGGTTTAAAGCATAAGGTGTTATAACAACTTTATGGGAAGTTGGTTATAATGACCTTATGAAAACAAAAGAAAGGTTTTATCATTGGTTTTAACGTGGTAACTTGACTTTAAAAAAAAAAAGAAAGTATGGAAGTTGTTTTGGTTTACTTAAAAGATATAAGTCACTCTATTTTTATACTACGGGTATGCTTCCACTTTGATTACCGCTTGTTGTCTTATTGTTTCCCTTTGGACATATCGACACGCGTAGCGCACGTATGCTTCCATTTGGAATGTCGTCTTATTGTTTCCTTGGACATCGCCGACACGATCGTGGCGCACGTATGCTTCCATTTGGAATGTTGTCTTATTTGTTCCTTTGGACATACCGACACGATGCGTAGCGCATCGTATGCTCCCATTTGGATTGCTGTCTTGTTGTTATCATATCATGCATCGCCAGTAGGAAGGTACTCCACGCGTGATTGATGTTGTGGGCATGAGACCCGAATTGATATAATCGTATGTGTGCATCGTAGTTTGGTTATCATACCGCATCTCGCTTATAGACTATTATGATTTCATTTACTGATTTTCTGATTTCACATACTTGGTACTGCATCGACCTCCTTCGGGGGCCGCGTTCATGCCGCAGTAGAGTACATCTACCGCCGATCCCCGCTAGATCTCATTTCAGCGTTTTGGAAGCTCCGTTCCTGAGGCTTATCTGTTGCATGTTACCCCGAGTCTGAGGTTCTGTACATCTGTGGTATGTGGCCCCGTCCGTCATAGTTGTATAAACTCTTAGAGGTCCAGAGTACTATGCAAGGTGGTTTTGTAAAAGGATTAAACTGCTCGCTTTAAAAAGAGTTGTTTATATATATTTTTATTGGAAGGTAACCGTTTGGTTGGCTCGTTTCATTATCTTGTCTCATGTTTATGTTTAAGTTTTTATTTCGCTGGTTTTCTCTCGATGTTGTATCACTAGGGTGCGGTAGGCACGATCACGCCCGGATCGTCGTGATGCTTATAAACAACAAATCAATCATAAATTCACCAAATAGATACTAGAAAATAGATAGTTGGTACTTGAACCCTAATCCTAGAGGACGATATTCGGTCTTATCAAGACTTTACTACTTGTCACGATAACGTGCACTTGCGTTTAAAGTGTGTGCATCTTACCGCGCATCAGGTAGCCATGACTTTGAACCTTCCATAGTAGAATATCATCGGACTTACTTACTGCGCGGTGAACATGATGTCTTGAACCGTCAGTATATAGTGTAATCTAAGACAATGATATCAACACAACACATTTCCTTACTTTATTCTTCTTTAAGGTTTTATATGTTGTGGCCATGTACACGTCTTGGATTCTTAAGTGCGTTCAATTTGAGGCGGCCAGTCCTCGAACTTAAATAGGTGATCTCCTATAAGGTATCCTGAAATACCCCACTCAACAAGTGTTAGTAACCATTAAAAGTTTCCCCAAACCTACCCTCAAACGTTGAGGTTCTTGAAAGGTCTTTGGAAACTTAACTTTTACCCACACTGCAGGTAGCACTTAATGTCTATCATGGGAATGGCCTTAGATTCATATTTCAAATGTATAAATTATTATCTGAAGTGATTTTTCTTCCACCGAAGCGCTCAACTGAACCTTTACAATTTAATTTTCCCATTGAACCTAATTCCCGTGATCTCCAGTCTGTTAGGTTGGGTATTTACCGTATCAGTTCTTATTTTTTGGGTTTTAGGCTCATTCCCCTAGACAGACAGACTATCCGATCTCTGGATATGCCCTTCGTAAAGGGATCTGCTATGTTCTCCTTTGATTTTATGTAATCAATGCAAATAACACTTGTGGTATATAGAACTCAGTGCCCTTCCTAGAGACGACTGACTGTCGCAGTGGATCATTATAGAAGGTACGGGTTTGTCCCAACATGGGATATCCTCTAAGAAGTCATGAAGCCACTCAACTTCCTCTCCTGTTTTGTCTAAAGCGATAAACTTTGATTCCATCGTGGATCAGGCGATGCAAGTTTGCTTAGAGGATTTTCAAGACACAACCCCATCACCAATTGTAAATATATACCCACTGGTGGACTTGGTGTTCTCTATATCACATATCTTGTTTGAATCACTGTACCCCTCTAAAACAGTTGGATATCTCAAATAATGCAACTCGTAAGCTAGCGTGTATTTCAGGTATCGTAGTACCCGATTGCACTTTTCAGTGATCATCACTCGGATTACGGGTGAACCTAGACAACTTGTTGACTGCATAAGTAATATCAGGTCGAGTGCAGTTTGTGATATACATCAAACTACCAATCACCTGCGCATACCGCTCCTGGCGTACGGGCGCACCATGATGTTTATCAATCTTTTGACTTATATCCAATGGTGTCATTATCGACGAACTGTCGAACATCTCAAACTTCTTCAACACATCCTCGATGTAGTGAGATTGAGATAAAACCAGTCCGTCAGATGTCTTAGATATCTTGATCCCTAAGATGACATTTGCAATACACATATCCTTCATGTCAAAGCATTGTTTCAACATGTTCTTAGTCTTTAGGATCAACCTAGGACTGCTTCTTGTGATCAACATATCGTCTACGTAAAGGCATATCATGACGAACGAATCGACATTTCCTTTCGTATAAACACATTTGTCACACTCATTAATGGCGAACCGTTTTGATAGTAAAGTACTATCAAATTTCTCGTGTCATTGCTTTGGGGCCTGTTTCAGTCCGTATAAAGATTTGACAAGCCGACAGACTTTCTTCTCTTGTCCTGGAATCACATACCCTTCGGATTGGTCCACATAGATTTCTTCTTCCAAATCACCATTTAGGAAGGCTGTATTGACATCCATTTGATGTATTCTAAGATCCCACAAACCGGTGATAGCTATGAACATACGTATGGATGTCATCCTAGACACCGGTGAATAGGTGTCGAAGTAATCAAGACCCTCCTTTTGTCGATATCCCTTGACTACCAACCTGGCCTTGTACGTGTCTATAGATCCATCGGCTTTAACTTCCATTTGAGTATCCATTTACACCCCAACGGTTTGTTTCCCGAAGGAAGATCAACCAACTCCCAGGTATAGTTGTGCAGGATGGACTCTATCTCACTCTCTATAGTTTTTTTCTAGAGCGGAGCTTCTGGAGTTGACAATGCTTCAGCAATTGTCCGTGGTTCATCATGAACCATATAAGCTACAAATTCCGGACCGTCGGACTTATCTATCCTAGCCCTTTTGCATCTTCTTGGTTCCATCTCTGGACCCTCTAAGTGTTGAGAATCTGGAATCCTTGATTCCGGACAGTCAGCCACTACGGAGTTCACTATGTCTGAACCATTCAGATCTGGGCAGTTAATGTGTCATGACCCGACCCCGGGCCTGCGACTGGTGCCCTACCTGGGCACCCTTACAGGTAACCATCAGAGAAAATCAGTGGACATACATAACTTAAATCAATATGAAGTAAACAATATGCTAGACGATAAGGCTGCCCTCATGGATATATATATATATATAGATAACCAAAAGCAGTTACATCTTTTTTTTTCTTTACAAGCCGACCCACAAGATATGACTACAGACCTCTAAGAGTTTTGACATAATAATTTTGGCGGGACAGGGCCCCGCCATACCCCTGAATGTACAACAACCGACAATACCAGGGATCTGAACCAAAGATAAGCCTCCGGAGTAATGGAGCTTCTCAACAGCTGAACAGTGATCCTAAGAGTGAGGATTAGCAACCTGTTTAACTCTACCTGCGGCATGAACGCAGCCCCCGAGGAAGGGGGTCAGTACAAAATATGTACCAAGTATGTGAAACTGAAAGTACTGAAATGAAATCATATAGTCTAAAAATAAAGCTGGAGACATGTATGATGACCAAAATAACGATAATGTGCCTTACTAATAATGAGAGTAAACAAGAGTACACTTTACTGCTTAAAAATAGGAAGCTTATGATCAAATTAGGGCCACCCGCCCGTATCATTAGGCAATCCTACTCCTGGGACTATTTCACCCGCATAGGTCTTGTGGACCCGTAATGGAGCAATTTGCTCCGCATGAGACTATTTCACCCGCATGGGCCCGGTGGACCCGCAATGAGTACATACGCCGCACTCGCATCGTGGGGAGCAAATCTACGGAATAAGTAGTAACCCGGGGGTTTACCCCGCAAGATTAACATAACACCAACACCTAAGGCTACCACAAATATCATAACATAAGCACAACCGGCTATCGTAAACATCATAAGCAAGTTAAGAAATTCCTTAACTTCTCATTAGACTTAATTAGCATGCACTCTCATTTTATTTAACTTAAGGCACTAACATGTCATGAAAAATCCGGGAATTTAACCCAAAGTACTACGTACCTTTATCCTTTTTAAAATGACTCTTTCTCGTATAAAACTCCCAAGATACTAACACTCGTAGTATCAAGGCTTATCTACTTTTCAAAACAAGTCACTACACCTTTAAAAATATATTTTTAGGCTTCTAAACCAAGTGACTTTTACTTTAAAACTTTAAGCAATTGATGCCTTTAAATCAAATTGCCCTTCTTCATTTCAAGTCATTTATCTTTGTTTACATTACTAGAGTAAACCATTCTTTTAACTTTCCATAAAGTTGTTATAACCAACTTCCCATAAAGTCGTTATAATAACTTTATGTTTTAGAAACTAAGACATTTTTATCCTTTAAAACAAGTGAGTTAATTCTCTAACTCAACTAACTTGGACATTCTTAAAACAAGTCAAGGATATCAAAATAAAATTGAATTCATTTAAACCTCGTGACGCTCACCGTACTATACATTTATAACTACTCATGCTCAAGAGATAAGAAAAGTTCCACATACCTCTTCGGTTCAATCCACTTGCTAAGTCCAATATGCCGCACGTAGGATGTCAACCTATAATGACCATAATACGTCTATCAACTTCTAGCTTTCTAACGTAGAATATTCTAAGTGTAAAGTCACCTATTCTACGGAAGATTGGGCAACACTTCCTTTATTTCTACGTATTTTTCCACCTTTTTCAAGGCCCGAAATCAATAATCAACATGCCACATTTAAGGCTCAATAATTCAGCTAACCAAAGTGGATTACACGCCTAACAGGACGTGTAAAATTCTGCCCCACAATTAATATAAAATTGTCCAATAATTAAGGAAATTCTCGGCTATAATCAATGCCAACAACAACGTCAATTTCCGTCCAATTCCTTTTCAATCCAAGTTGTTATTCCAACATGTTATATACATAATAACAATTATAACAACTATAAATATTTTCTTCTTTAACAAGCGACGATTGTAACTATCGACCAAACTGATTTACAATTTTAACGGCTAACATGCCATTTTCGGTTTTGAGCTTCTAAATTCTACAGCATTAATATATTTTCATTCTATATATCACATGATCATTTCTAACTTATCATAACATGGAATCTTCAATTACAATAGTAAGACGAAGATTTTTACCTCAAGAAGCCCAAATCTAATCCAAGATTTCAAGTCGACCCTTAGTGTTATACCCCGTAGTTGCAGGGTATGTATGTGAGGACGTACGTACGAGAGTACGGCAGAAATTTTGAAAAGAAAGAAAGATGTGAGTTTTCAACGGAAAAGTTTCCGGTAATTTGTGAAGAAAAAGGTTCGTTAATGAGAATTGGTTTCCCAGATTTGGTATATGGGCTTCTTAAATTATATTAGAATTTTGAGATTTTATTTTCGGAAATGGTCACGTGGGGCCCACGGGAGAAATTTACGGTTTTGTGGGGCCCGCTTTGTTTTTGAGATTTCCGGTATTTTGGATATTTTTCGGAAGACGAAATATTCTGGGCGAATCGGGGGGCGACACGTGTCACCCCACTGGCACCTTGGCGAATTTACCTTTGCACAACACCTTAGAGTCGTTTTTCGACGAAACGCTTACGTAACTTGCGAAGGAAAATTCGGCTATGTCGCTTTGTATTTTTGCGGATTTTTCCGGCGGCGAACATTTTGGACCAACGGAGGGTGGCGTGTCACCCTCACATTGGAAGCAAGTGGGCTGTAACGACGTTTAGGGTGTCAAGTGGGAAGATATTTTGGTAGATATTTGTGAGGTTTTAAGGAGTAGGGACTAGGGGCACTTGGGCATATCTTGGCCTTACACTTGCCTTGCACATGGCTTGATCTTGGCCATTGGTCGCCTTTGGTTTTCCTATAAATACCCCTAAGCTCAAGACTTCTTCATCCAAAAATCTTCCAAGTCTTGAGTCCTCTCCTCCCTGTGTGTGTTCTCGCCCTAAGCCTTCCCTCCCCTTGAGTGGCCTTGTGGCCGAGAGCCTCCTCCCCCTTTGTGGTGCTAGCATAGGTACCCCTAGCCTAGTTGTTTTCGTATAACACCCCTCCCTTGTGGTATTGAAATACTTCTCCAAGTATTGTTATAATACCCAAAATACCTTAGCCTTTACCTTGTTGTATTCCAAAAGTTACCTCTATACGTAGAGCCCGGAAATACTACCTTTTGTCCTTTTAGTCTCAAACCAAACCCTAAGGAAATCTTCATAGTTGGTTGAAGTATTTGAGTAGAAGTTGGTTAAGAACTTCTGGGGTTGTTTGGAGCGGATTGGAGCGCACGAGTAGGAGCTAAACCTTGCTCGGGATCGACATTATAACTTGGATAATTTGGGCTTATCGAGGTAAATATTCTTGTCCACTTATTGTAATTGGAGATTACATGTTGTAGGAATATATAGTTGAAGTATACTATATGTAGAATCAACTTTGTATTTGGCAATGTCTTTTGACTTAAGCTGAAGAGTAAAGAAAAGAATCGAATCAGATTTACATAGGCTGTATTGCGATAGACTTGTGTAGTATTCTTGAGTAGAATTGTACACGCCCGGTTAGGCGTGTAAACCCCGGTTGGCTTGGTAGCGGCCTCGATAGAGAGAGAGGAGATTTACTGTCATGTGCGGGGAGGTGTCCGAATTTTCTCGTAGAGAAATGGAACCTTGTGTTTTGAAGTTAATAGACGTTTGTGACCTTTCTAGGTGAAAGTACTAAGAGTAGCGTATTCTACTTGAGGAGTGGAAAGGGCTAGTGCGTTGTAGTACTTGGAGCATTTTGCTTATTGTCGATACTGTCGCGAGGTATGTGAACCTCTTCCTATCTGTTTCTAGCATGATATGTGTGTAGCTATGTAGTACGGTGGACGACAGTGCTAAGTGTATTTGTTTGTTTAAACATAAAGTGTTATAACGGCTTTATGGGAAGTTGGTTATAATGACTTTATGTAGGTAAGAAAATGGTTTCTTGATGTTAGAAGTTAATAGACTTGATCTTATAAGATACGAGACTTAACTTATTTGTTAATGTGGATGTTGTGTGAAACCTCATTCGTGAGTAATGAGTACTTGGTTTTAAAGGGATAATGTTTCTTGATTTGAAATCGGAATGTGTATCGACAGACCATTGCGGCGTTAATAAAGGAAAATGTATTGAATAATGATGTGTTGTATTAAAACCAAGAGAAACCTCCATGCATAGAAGCTAAGATGAGACAAAATGATATTACATTTTCTAGATCATGGTCTGTAATAAGATCGTTATAAACAAGAATAAACTACTCACATATATGACATATGTTACTCAATTGTTTTAAAAGAGATTAAGACTATGAGTTATGAAACCTTTCTAAAATAAGTGACTTGAGCATTTGAAATTAGGCAAATTTGAGCGTTTGGAAAATAATGTTGTTACTTGATTTTACAAAAGGGAAGTGTCTTGTTTACTTAAAAAGATAGTCACGATTTTTATACTACGTATTGTGTGGCTTATGTGAAAGTACTTTGAGTTGTGTGAAACTTGCCTATGCTTGTGATGATAGCCTTTGTTGTACAAGTGTTGTATTTACGTGTTACCGCGTCTCGATAGAGTCGGTTGACTTGTTGAGAACTTACTTGGACATGCCGCGGTGATGGAGAAATTCCACCGCACGCCTCGCTGATTGTGTTACTTTTGCTAATCGCTTTGGACATACCGACCACGCGTGGCGCGGGTATGCTTCCATGTTGATATCGCTTTATTGTTTCCCTTTGGGCATACCGACACGACGCGTAGCGCACGTATGTTTCCATTTGGAATCTTTGTCTTATTGTTTCCTTTTGGACATCACACGATGCGTAGCGCACGGGTATGCTTCCATTTTGATTGTTGTCTTGTGGTTCCCTTTTGGACATACTGACACGATGCGTAGCGCACGGGTATGCTTCCATTTGAATTGTTAATACATCTTTGGCATCAGGTAGGACTTGGTTTGCTGGTGTACTTCTTCGTGTTATCATATCATAGGCCGCCAGCGAGGAAGGCATTCCACGCATGATTGATGTGAGGGCGTGAGACCACGACTTGATATAAGCGATATATGTGTATCGTAGTTTGGTTATCATTCATGTCTCTGCTTTATATAGATCGCTATGATTTCATTTACTGATTTTCTGATTTCACATACTTGGTACTGTTGTCTCGACCTCCTTCGGGCTGCGTTCATGCCGCAGGTAGGTACATCGGTCGTGGATCCTCGCCTTAGGATCTCGCCGGCAGATTGGAAGCTCCGTTTCTCCGGAGGCTTATCTTTGGGAATGTGATCCCTGAGTTGTAGGTTCTAGAACATTCAGTGGTATGGCGGGGCCCTGTCCGTCATAGTTGTTGTAAATCTTAGAGTGCAGTAATCTTGTATGTGGCGGTTTGTGAAAAGGATTAAACTGCTCGTTTTGAAAGAGTTGTATTTATATATGTTATTGGAAGGTAAATTGGGTTGGCCTGCTTTATGATCATATATCTTATTTCTTGTTTAAAGTTTTATTTTCCACTGTTTTCTCTCGATGTTGTGTCACTAGGGTGCCCGGTAAGGCACAAGAACGCCCCGAACAGTCGTTACAAAAGTGGTATCGAGCGATTAATCCTCGGAAAGTGTCTACTGACCGTGTCTAGTAGAGTCTTGATTATCGGTGTGTTGGCACCACATCTATAATCGTGAGGCTATAGGACATTTAGGATTAGTTTCCATTCGTCTCATTCTGAGATCGTGCCTTAGCACTGTGTTGTAAGTTGGACCCCTCTGACGTATCTCGGTTTTACCAGTTATGCCTCCGCGCAAGGCAACCTGTGCCCAGAAGGGCAAGGCACCGAGGAGTCGCTAGTGAGATACAGAGAGTACGAGGCGCAGCCCGGTCAGACTGAGATTGTGCTTGACGGCGAGTTTTGCGCGCCGCCCAAAGAAGTTTAGAGCAGCGATGGCTGCTGAGACCACGATACTGAGCCTCCGCCTCACGGCAAGCGAGATGAGATGGGGTACAAGGAGATGGCCTGATTGCTGGCCGTGGTCGTGGCGAGCAGGATAGGCCGACGCAGTTCAGCCCGATAGCACCGTGGTTCACCCCGAGCGTATAGTTTGAGGCTACGGGACTTTCTCGAGTGTAGCCCGCCGAGTTTTATGGGTCGAGGCACGAGGATGATCCGCAGGAGTTCATCCGGCGATTCTGGTCGCGAGAGTGATCAAGGCTTCGAGACCGAGTCGGTGGTCTTAGGTTCGCATCGGCCGCGTGATACCGCAATGATCGGGTTTGATTCGTGGGAGTTGTCGGGAGAGCATGCGCTCAGCAGATGGGACTAGTTCTCGAGGCATTCCTCACTCACTTCTTGCCTCCGCAGATGAGGAGGGCACGCCGACGATTTATGATCTTTGGCGGCGCGCAGGCGTCACGGGAGTACAACGTGGAGTTTGACTCGTTGGCTCGGTATGTCCCCGCTTTAGTGGCAACCATGGAGGATAGAGTGCACCGCCACGCCACCGCTAGATGATTACTTGACAGAGGCTTGTTCGGGTGTAGCTCTTCAGCCGGGCATGGACATTGCCCGCATGCATGCTCATGCACTGGGATGTGAGGCACGGAGAGATCGACGGAATGACCGTGGTCGCAAAAAGAGGCGAGCAGCAGGTCCTTTGGTGACTTTCGAGGCGCACGCCTCGCCAGCAGACTAGTTATGCGCCTCCTCCAGTACAGATTTGTACTACACAATCTTCAATGCATCCAGAGTATTAAGGAGCAGGTCAGGGCTACATGGGTTCAGATTTTATGGAGAGCAGGGGTGTTAGCCAGCTGAAGCCACCACTACCTCGTTGTGACAGCTTTGTTTGACTCCACAGTGGGTAGTGTCGTGCTAGTCCGGAGTTTGTTTTACATGCACGGCAGGCCATTTTGGGAGAAACTGTCACCAGGGTAACATCGGTAGGATAGCACAAAGCTCGAGATCGGGCCATGGTTCTTCACCTTCCACCTAGGCAGATGTTCATACACCGTGCCACGGTAGAGGTCGCGGTGGAAGTTCCCGATCTTAGCGGTCCTTTGAACCGCCTATTTTCGTGTATATCTTTAACCTCTAGAGACTTGTATGTATTGATGTTAAGATAATGTGTTAAGTGTTATGTTCGGATAGCTTTGTGCTAATATGTGATTGAGAAACCCGCAGTGTGTAGGGTAAGCACAGGGGCATGGAAGTGTGAACCTTAGACTATTTCACGATTGAGACCTTAGAGGTAGGGTCGCCATGAGTAAAAGATTTATTTTATGTTTGACCTTTATCGAGTGCGTAGTATACGTGGGATTTATTTGTGTGATAAGTCCATGGGTAGTGCGAGATGGAAGTGTTAGCTTTCATGACGCGTGTGTTAGTTAGATTGTTCCGTATCGGGAACAAGAATGTGGCGGTTGTGGGGTTGGGTTGAGGACCATTTGAGGGTCAACCCGCGCCCGGTTGTGGTGGGTCAGTTCGAGGTGGTTCCGCGGTGGTAGGTCACGAGGATGCTAGGCCCCGGTTTAGGTGACCATCGTATGAGTTCGTGGATACGTTCTACCGAATCGGTTCGTGAAGGCCGGAATGGCCTTAAGGAGATCGGTTAGTAAGATGACCAAGTTTGAGGTAGTAACTCCAAAGGTTGGAAATGAAGCATTGACGGAAGTGTGGTACGGATACTAGAAAGAGTTCGAGTGTTCGAGAAAGTACAACGAGTTAGGGAGAAGAGAACGTGTGTTAGTTCGTGGTTGCGTGCGCGCAGAACTTGTTAGAGGAACTTTATCGTTATCCGACTGAGAAGGAACATTCGGACGAATGTTTCTAAGAGGAGAATGTTATACCCCGTAGTTGCGTGGTATGTATGTGAGGACGTCACGCAGAGTACGCAGAAATTTTGAAAAGAAAGAAAGATGTGAGTTTTCAACGGAAAAGTTTCCGTAATTTGTGAAGAAAAGGTTCGTTAATGAGAATTGGTTTCCCAGATTTGGTATATGGGCTTCTTAAATTATATTAGAATTTTGAGAATTTATTTACTGAAATGGTCACGTGTGGCCCACGTGAGAAATTTACGGTTTGTGGCCCGCTTTGTTTTGAGATTTCGGTATTTTGGATATTTTTCTAAGACTAAATATTCGGACCGGGGCGACACGTGTCACCCCATGTGGCACCCTTGGCGAATTTACCTTTGTGCACAACACCGGTTAGAGTCGTTTTTGACGAAACGCTGCGTAACTTGCGAAGGAAAATTCCGGCTATGTCGCTTTGTATTTTTGCGGATTTTTCCGAGCTGAACATTTTGGACAACGGAGGGTGACATGTGTCACCTCACATTGGAAGCAAGTGGGGGCGGTAACTTGGACGTTTAGGGTGTCAAGTGGGAAGATATTTTGGTAGATATTTGTGAGGGTTTTAAGGAGTAGGGACTAGGGGGCACTTGGGCATATCTTGGCCTTACACTTGCCTTGCACATGGCTTGATCTTGGCCATTGGTGGCCTTTGGTTTTCCTATAAATACCCACTAAGCTCAAGACTTCTTCATCCAAAATCTTCCAAGTCTTGAGTCCCTCTCCCTCCCTTTGTGTGTTCTCGCCCTAAGCCTTCCCTCCCCTCGAGTGGCCTTGTTGCCGAGAGCCTCCTCCCCTCATGCTAATGCTGGTACCCCCAGCCTAGTTGTTTTCGTATAATACCCTCCTCGTGGTATTGAAATACTTCTCCAAGTATTGTTATAATGCCCAAAATACCTTAGCCTTTACCTTGTTGTATTCCAAAAGTTACCTCTATACGTAGAGCCCGGAAATACTACCTTTTGTCCTTTTAGTCTCAAACCGAAACCCTAAGGAAATCTTCATAGTTGGTTGAAGTATTTGAGTAGAAGTTGGTTAAGAACTTCTAAGGGTTGTTTGGAGCGGATTGGAGCGCACGGAGTAGGAGCTAAACCTTGCTCAGGATCGACATTATAACTTGGATAATTTTGGGCTTATCGAGGTAAATATTCTTGTCCCCTTATTGTAATTGGAGATTACATGTTGTAGGAATATATAGTTGAAGTATACTATATGTAGAACTGAACTTTGTATTTGGCAATGTCTTTTGACTTATTCCCACCAATGTGATCCCTATTACTGATGGACAAATCTGTTTGGAAACAGAGCCTCTATCATTAGCTCGGGTAGTCCCCGTTTCTGGTGTTTTAGTCACCTTTCAATGGTAAGCCTGAAGAGTAAAGAAAAGAATCGAGTATTTACATAGGGTATCAGATGAGACTTGTGTAGTATTCTTGAGTAGAATTGTACACGCCCAGGTTAGGCGTAAACCCCTGGTTGGCTTGGTAGCCGGCCTCGATAGAGGAGGAGATTTACGCTGTTGCGGGGGGGGAGGTGCTGCCGAATTTTCTGTAGAGAAATGGAACCTTGTGTTTTGAAGTTAATAGACGTTTGTGACCTTTCTAGGTGAAAGTACTAAGAGTAGCGTATTCTACTCGAGGAGTGGAAAGGGCTAGTGCGTTGTAGTACTTGGAGCATTTTGCTTATTGTCGATACTCGTCGCGAGGTATGTGAACCTCTTCCTATCTGTTCTAGCATGATATGTGTGTAGCTATGTAGTACGGTGGACGTACAGGTGCTAAGTGTATTTGTTTGGTTTAAACATAAAGTGTTATAACGGCTTTATGGGAAGTTGGTTATAACAGCTTTATGTAGGTAAGAAAATGGTTTACTGATGTTAGAAGTTAAGAGACTTGATCTTATAAGATAAGAGACTTAACTTATTTGTTAATGTGGATGTTGTGTGAAACCTCATTCGTGAGTAATGAGTACTTGGTTTTTAAAAGGGATAATGTTTTACTGATTTCGGAAATCAGAATGTGTATCGACAGACCATTGCAGCGTTAATAAAGGAAAATGTATTGAATAATGATGTGTTGTATTAAAACCGAGAAACCTCCATCCGCATAAGCTAAGATGAGACAAAATGATATTACATTTTCTAGATCATGGGCACGTAATAAGATCGTTATAAACAAGAATAAACTACTCACATATATGACATATGTTACTCAATTGTTTTAAAAGAGATTAAGACTATGAGTTATGAAACCTTTCTAAAATAAGTGACTTGAGCATTTGAAATTAGGCAAATTTGAACGTTTGGAAAATAATGTTGTTACTTGATTTTACAAAAGGGGAAGTGTCTTGTTTACTTAAAAAGATAGTCACGATTTTTATACTACGGGTATTGTGTGGCTTATGTGAAAGTACTTTGAGTTGTGTGAAACTTGCCTATGCTTGTGATGATAGCCTTTGTTGTACAAGTCTTTGTATTTACGTTACCGCGTCTCGATAGAGGTCGGTTGACTTGTTGAGAACTTACTGGACATGCGGCGGTGATGGAGAAATTCCACCGCACGCCTCGCTGATTGTGTTACTTTTGCTAATCGCTTTGGACATACCGACACGATCGTAGCGCACGTATGCTTCCATGTTGATCTTGCTTTATTGTTTCCTTGGGCATATCGACACGATGCGTAGCGCACGGGTATGTTTCCATTTGGAATGCTGTCTTATTGTTTCCTTTTGGACATACTGACACGATGCGTAGCGCACGGGTATGCTTCCATTTTGATTGCTGTCTTGTGGTTCCCTTTTGGACATACTGACACGATGCGTAGCGCACGGGTATGCTTCCATTTGAATTGTTAATACAGCTTTGGCATCAGGTAGGACTTGGTGTGCTGGTGTACTTCTTGGTGTTATCATATCATAGACTGCCGGCAGTGAGGAAGGCATTCCACGGGCATGATTGATGTGGAGGGCGTGAGACCCTGACTTGATATAACTGATATATGTGTGTACTGTAGTTTGGTTATCATTCATGTCTCCTGCTTTATATAGACTGCTATGATTTCATTTACAGTATTTTACAGTTTCACATACTTGGTACCTGTTGTACTGACCTCCTTCGGGGGGCTGCGTTCATGCCGCAGGTAGAGGTACATCGGTCGTGGATCCTCGCTCTTAGGATCTCAGTTCAGCGTATTGGGAAGCTCCGTTTCTCCGGAGGCTTATCTTTTGGTATGTGTTCCCTGAGTTGTAGGTTCTTGTACATTCAGGGGTATGGCGGGGCCCTGTCCCGTCATAGTTGTTGTAAATCTTAGAGGTCTGTAGTACTGTTGTGGGCAGGGTTTGTGAAAAGGATTAAACTGTTCGTTTTGAAAGAGTTGTATTTATATATGTTATTGGAAGGTAACCGTTGGGTTGGCCTGTTTTATGATCATATATCTTGTTTCTTGTTTAAAGTTTTATTTTCCGCTGGTTTTCTCTGATGTTGTGTCACTAGGGTGCCCGGGGTAAGGCACCAGTAACGGGCCCCGGAACGGGTCGTTACACTTAGCAACTTTAGCTCCTCTTCTTTACATTCCAATCCACTCCAAGCAACCCTTAGAAGCTTATGAAGAACTCCTCTTCAAGTTCCAACTCCAACTATGAAAACCCCCTTAGGTTTTCATGTTGCGACTAACGTAATAACGTAGTTTTTCCGGGATTTTTGTGTTGAGATATCCTTAGAATACCTTTAGGGATCTTGGGTTTGAATATTGGATTTATGAAGCAAGATTGCAAAATTTTCTTGTTCTTGAGGGCTCATGGTCGAGAGCCTCCCTTGAGCATAACAAGATTGCACATTTTTTTTCTAAGTGTTGAAATGATCTAGTCTTGCACTAGTATATACTTATATAACATAACCAAGGTCTATGATCAAACCAAGTGTGTGGCTAGGATCTTAGTCAATATTAGTCAATAATGTCAAGCTCTCCACTTGGTCTTTCTTGACCAAGACTTTTTGACCAAGCCATGTGGAGGGTGACACGTGTCGTCCTCCTATTGGTTTAAAATATTCCATTTCCCAAAATTTTTATAATTGGTCGAAATATCAAAAACCCCGTGGGCCCCACAAAATGTAAAATTTTCCGAGTGGGCCCCACGTGACCAAATCCGAAAATAATTTTCCATAATTCTAATAATTTTCTTAAGTCTCAAATAACAAATTTGAGAATCCAATTCTCATTAACAACTATTTTTCCTTCCCGAGGTTCGGAAGAATTTTCCTTAAGAATAACAAATCTTTCCTTCGTTCAAATTTTCAAGTCTTGTTTCCTTACGCCCGTGCTTATATACTCGTCCTGAAATTACGGGGTGTAACACAATGACTCCTGGATCCTGAGAGTGTTGTTCATAACATCGTTTGCGAGATGTTATGTCTTTTTCCTTTCTAGGAAATGAGTCTTCAAAGAAACTAGCATTTCTTGATTCCATGATTGTATCCACATGAATGTTGGGTACATCTGACTTATGCACTAAGAAGCGATAAGCACTACTGTTATTTGCATATCCGATGAATATGTAATCTACAATCGTAGGTCCAATCTTAACCTGCTTTGGCGTAGGTACTTTAACCTTTGCCAGACAACCCCATACCTTAAAGTATTTGTAGTTTGGTTTCTTTCCTTTCCATAACTCGTATGGATTCTTGTCCTTACCCTTATGTGGGACTCTGTTAAGAATCTTACAAGCGGTAAGGACAACTTCTCCCCACATGGTTTGGGGAAGGCCTGAATTGATGAGCAATGCATTCATCATTTCTTTTAACGTACGGTTCTTGCGTTCAGCAACACTATTTGATTGGGGTGAGTAAGGAGTCGTTGTTTGATGAACAATGCCCGATTAGTCACAATATTCTTCAAAAGGCGCTACATATTATCCCCTTCATTGCTACGAATTGATTTAATCCGTCCGCTTAGTTGGTTCTTACCTTCTGCTTTGTAGCGTTTTAATGCTTTAAAGGCTTCATCTTTACTTTTTAATAAGTAAAGGTAATAATACCTTGTGCTATCATCTATGAAAGTCACAAAGTACTTGTTCCCCCCCCCCTAGTTTGAGCGAACTTCAAATCACATATATCAGTGTGTATGAGTTCTAGAGGAGCGATTTCCATTTCGACGGATCTAAAGGGATTCTTTGAAAGTTTTGCCTCTACGCACACCTCACACTTACATTGAGGGTTTACGTCGATAGATGGCAACAACTCCAACTTTACCAACCTTTGGATAGATTGATAGTTTACATGTCCTAATCTATGATGTCATAAATTAGAAGACTCAAGAAAATAAGTAGAAGGCTCAATTTTATTAAAAATAGGAGCATCCATTCTGATTGAAGCATTGACTTTAAAGAGGTCTTCACAAACGAAGCCCCTTCTACAAATGTTCCATTTTTAGTGATTACAAATTTATTGGCCTCAAATACAAGCCTAAAACCAGCATTCACCAACAAAGATCCAGAAATTAAATTTCTTCGAATTTCTGGGACATGCATCACCTCCTTCAGAGTAAGCTCATTTCCAGAAGTCATCTTCAGGATTACTTTTCCTACCCCCAGCTGTCACACCCCATAGTTCCAGGACATGTGTAAGAAACGTACATGAGAAATTTTGATTTTCTTTTTTTGATTGAAACGATAGAAAGATTTTTTTTGTTCCTATGGAAAATTATTCCGAGCCTCGTGAAGGAAAAATGTTAGTAAAGGGAATTGAGTTCCCGAATTTGATATTTGAGACTTATAGAATTTATTGGAATTCCGGGAGATGAAATATTTTGGACCAACCGGAGGGCAACACGTGTCACCCTCCACATGCCCATGTTGGGCGAGAATGACCAAGACAAGTGGACAAGTTGACTCTTGATATTTAAGTCATCCAAATCCAAGCCACACAAGTGTTTTAATCTTAGCCCTTGATCTCTTTATATATCCATTACTAGTGCAAGACTAATTGGACACTTAGAAAATTTTCAAGATCTTATTCTTGTTCTTGAGGCTCTCGGCAATAGCCCCTTATCCACACAAAAGATTTTCGTTTGTTGATCATAATTCCCAATACTTAAACCCAAGGTTCCTAGAGGTATTACAAGGATATCTCAATACAAAAATCCCGGAAAAACTATGTTTCTACGTTAGTCGCAAGATGAAAACCTAAGTTTTTTTCATAAGTTTTGATTGGAAATTGAAGGAAAGTTGTTTATGAACTTCTAAGGGCTTCAAATAGCGGATTGAAGCGTGAAGGAAAGGAGCTAAGTTGCTAAGGAGCGACTTTAAATCTTGAAGTTATATTAGGGCTTATCAAGGTAACAATCTTGTCGTCTTAGTGATTAAAGATTTCATATTGTGTAGTTATATAGATAAACAAGCATGAGATATATGTAATGGAGAGTGATAAGTGTTTGGAACCACTAAATCCGAAACTAGCATGTTTAGCCTTTAAGATTGTAATTCAATTTAGTTATTAGTTTTAGTCGTCGCATGTTATATAAAGAAGGGATTATAGTTGTTAAAGTTGTTTGCGACTATATAACATGTTAGAACGACAATATGGATTGAAAGGAATTGGAAAGGATTATATGTGGTTGTACTTTGTAGCCGAGGATGATATTTAATATTAGACTGTTTTGTATAAATTGTGGGGCAGAATTGTACACGTCTTGTAAAGCGTGTAATCCCCTATGGATAGCTGAATTGTTGAGCCTTAAATGTGGCATGTTTGGTTGTTAAATACGGGCCTTGAAAAAGGTGGAAAAGTGCATAGAAACAAAGGAAGTGATGTCCAATTTCCTGTAGAATAAGTGACTTTACACTTAGAATATTCTACGTTAGAAAGCTAGAAGTTGATAGACGTATTATGGTCATTATAGGTTGACATACTATGTGCGGCATATTGGACTTAGCAAGTGAATCGAACCAAAGATGTATGTGGAACTTTTCTTATCTCTTGAGCATGACTAGTTATAAATGTATAGTACGGTAGACGTACGAGATTTAAATGAATTCAGTTTCATTTTGATATCCTTGACTTGTTTTAAGAATGTCCAAGTTGGTTGAGTTAGAGAATTAACTCACTTGTTTTAAAGGATAAAAATGCCTTAGTTTCTAAAGCATAAAGTTAGTATAACGGCTTTATGGGAAGTTGGTTAGAACAACTTTATGAAAAGTTAAAAGAATGGTTTACTCTAAGTAATGTAAACAAAGGTAAATGACTTGAAATGAAGAAGGACAATTTGATTTAAAGGCATCAATTGCTTAAAGTTTTAAAGTAAAGGTCACTTGGTTTAGAAGCCTAAAAATGTATTTCTAAAGGTGTAGTGACTTGTTTTGAAAAGTAGACAAGCCTTGATACTACGGGTGTTAGTATCTTGGGGGTTTTATACGAGAATGAGTCATTTTTAAAATGATAAAGGTACGTAGTACTTTGGGTTAAATTTCCGGACTTTTCATGACATGTTAGTGTCTTAAGTTAAATAAAATGAGAGTGCATGCTAATTAAAGTCTAATGAGAAGATAAGGGATTTCTTAACTTGCTTATGATATTTATGATAGTCGGTTGTGCTTATGTTGTGATATTTATGGTAGCCTTAAGTGCTAGTATTATGTACATTTTTGCGGGGTAAACCCCCGGGTTACTACATATTTCGTGGATTTGCTCCCCACGATGCGAGTGCGTCGTTTGTACTCATTGCGGGTCCACCGTGCCCATGAGGGTGAAATAGTCCCATGCGGAGCAAATTGCTCCATTGCGGGTCCATAGGACCTATGCGGATAAAATAGTCCCAGGAGTAGGATTGCTTAATGATACTACAGGCGGGTGGCCCTAATTTGATCATGAGCTTCCTATTTTTAAGCAGTAAAGTATACTCTTGTTTACTCTCATTATTAGTAAGGAACAATGTACTGTTATTTTGGTTATCATACATGTTTCCAGCTTTATTTTAGACTATATGATTTCATTTCAGTACTTTCAGTTTTACATACTTGGTACATCTCATTTATTGACCCTTCTCGGGGCTGCGTTAAATCTGCAGTAGGGTAGCGAGTTGCGGATCCTCATTCTTAGGATCACTGATCAGTTGTCAGAAATCTCCATTTCTCGGAGGCTTGTCTTTTGATACGGTTTCCCTGATGTTGTAGATTTATGTACATTCAGGGGTATAGCGGGACTCTGTCCCGTCACAGATGTTATGTCAAAACTCTTAGAGGTCTGTAGTCATATCTTGTGGATTGGGTTGTAAAAAAAAAAGATGTAACTGCTTTTTGGGTTATGTATATTTTCCGGAAGGTGGCCTTATCGGCAAGCCTGTTGATATTTCATGACTTGTACTTTATGAGTTTTATGTATGTTCTGCTGCTATTCTCTGATGTATACAGAAGGGTGCCCGTAGGGCACGATCGCGATCCGGTGGGTCGTGATAAAAGTTGTATCAGAGCAGTTAGTCCTCGGAAAGTGTCTACAGACCGTGTCTAGTAGAGTCTTGGTTATCGGTGTGTTGTGCACCACATCTATAACCAGGAGGCTGCAGGACATTTAGGATTGGTTTCCATTTTTCTCTACGAGATCGTGCGGTAGAGTGTCTTATTAGGTTGAATCCTCTCGACCTATTCTTATGTATCGATTATGCCTCGCGAGCGACCGGGCCAGAGGCAAGGCAAAGCGGCGGGAGGCGCTAGTGTACGCAGAGGGTTACTAGGACTCGAGCCCGGACTATGCCTGGGTTGTGGGCGGTCGGCGAGTTCACCACGCCGGCGGATAGAGAGTCGAGAGCACCAGCGACTCCAGAGGTTCCGATACGAGCCTCCATCCTCGATCGAGGCGGAGTTTAGATATTATGGAGAGCGATTAGGTTATTGACTAGCATAGTGGCGAGCGCGAAAGGAGCGGTAGCTAACCCTGGCAGCCGATTTGAGGATTCGGAATTTTCTGGGTTGTAATCCACCCGAGTTCTATGGTTCGAGATCTGAGGATGATCCTCAGGAGTTCATTCGGCAGATACAGCGAACATGCAGGTACTTAGGGCCTCGGAGGCCGAGTCAGTTGTGCTAGTTTGTTACCGGTTACGCGATATTGCGTTGAACTGGTTTGAGTCATGGGAACTGTCTAGAGGTGTGGGTGCTCCTCCAGCCGTTTAGGATGAGTTCACGGAGGTCTTCCTTGATCACTTTTTGCCTCCTGAGATGAAGAGAGACCGTGTTGATAGGTTCTTGATGTTGAGGCAGAATGAAAGGAACATCAGAGAGTATAACCTGGAGTTTGACTAATTGGCCAGGTAAGCGCTCACTATTGTGGCTGACATGGCTGATAGAGTTCATCGCTATGTGATGGGGCTAGACCGCTATATGGTTACTGCATGCACAGGAGTGGCCCTTGATCAGTATGGATATTTCAAGATGCGAGCATCTGCGAGGTATTGAAACGAGAGAGAGGACCGGCGGGCGAGCCGGCCCGAAGGGCGGGGCAGCGAGTTTGAGGTAACCGAGGCGGGCGGCCTCAGCAGCGAGCTAGGTCTGATTCGGCCGGCCTGAGTGCTCCTTCCGGTTTTACGGCGGGAGGTTTGATCGATCGGGTTATTCGGGGGCGGTCGGGGCTCCGGGGCTTGAGTTTCGAGGCGGGGTCTAGTCAGATGAGGCTACCTTTACCTCGGTGTGGTCGATGTGGTAGGTCCCATCGTGGGGAGTGTTGTATTCCTTCAGGAGCTTGTTACTCTTGCGGCCAGTAGGGCCATTTGAAGAGGGATTGTCAAACGAAGCGGCATGGGTAGTATGATTCAGCTACGAGTCGGTTGTGGTCTTCATCTTACGTGGTTATGCGCTCGGAGGCGGTATTCACGGGCGGCGGCGCGGCAGTCGTGGTGGAGGTCTTAGTTCTAGTGGTCCACAGAACCGCATATAATCCTTAGCCAGCCGGCAGGACCAGGAGGCTTCGCCGGATGTCCTCGAGTAGTCGATGAGGACCTTACTTTCTCTCAGCGGAGGACTATGATCCTCATATGAGGGCGGATTCTCATGGACAGAGACTTGTTGGGTAGTTTGAAGCGATTCTAGGAATAATAAATTGGCCGTGGAGCCATATCGGTCAAATTTTATAACAAGGCAATTTGGCCTTACTCGGCGATGTCGTGGCCCACCGCGATATTGTCGATTCAACCCAACCTTTGCGCTTCGATCTTTGAACAAGCAAAGAAGTTAGTCGATCAAAATCTTGACAGGCTTGACCTGTTTGACTGGCACTCGTTTCCTCTGAGAGTGAGTACTACTGTCGCTTTTGATGATTTGTGAGATATAGCTAAGGAGAAGTTTTTTCAATCTCCTTTAAATGTCTATTGTGTTCGGCTGATCATGTCGAAAAAAAAGAAGAACCCGGAAACCCCTAAACTGTGGCCAAAAGAAGCCACTAGGAAGGCGGCTTCCTCTAAGTCGTCTAGGCCTGTTGCCTTAAGGTCTTCCGTCCGGTTTCAGCAAATGAAGTGAAAAGGTAAAGTGCATTCCACATATGTGTCGGCCAGATTATTCTTGTGAATTTTCGGCTAGCATCTCTTATTTATCTTTCAGCAATCCCATCTCTTATAGTATTTGTTGATCTGGAGACCATTTTTGACATCGAGTCCTCATCACCCTATAAACTAGTGCCCAAGTAACCTCGACAAAGTAGATGGGTTTTCATTTGAGATTATAGTGAGGAAGGTCCCCACAGACCCGAAGTTCATATTCCTGCTAAGGAAGATGGGGGAAATGAGGTATACTACTCGGTTGGCTAAAACACCTTCGCATCGACTATTAATATTCATGTTTTCTGTTTTTCCCTCCAGAGACCACTGTTGATAAGGCGCAGACACCATGCATTCACAGGACCCCTCATTGGTTGCCCTTAAGGCCACAATTTCTCCTGCCAAGGCGGCCGATGATTCCTATGTTTGGGCAGCTGTAGAGGTATATCCATTCTCTTGTTCTTGGTCATTCACCGCCTCCGAGATCTTGCCTTTATACTGAACATGTCCTTTATGTATAGGAGACTGTTGGAGGTAATCCTTCGGTTGAAGCCTTCCCAACTAATTGCTCAGAGATACCAGCCGAAATCATCCCAAAAGATGTGCTTTTGTGCTACTTAAGGTCAGTCAATACTGCATCTCCACCAGCTTCGCCTATTGGCGTCCATCTAGAGTGAGTCGAGGAATCACTTGCCAGGGCAATTCCAACCACCAAATAGGAGTTACATGCTTTGAATGTCTCTTTGCTCCAATTGTAAAAAGAAATAAAGGATTCCCCGGCTCTGGCAGCCACTTACAATGGCATGGATTTAGCTCTGAATGATTTGTTTGCTTTATATAGAATGGCCAAAGATAGCCATGATGAGATTGTCACTGCTCTGCAACACTTGGGGTCTGTTCGGCAAGAGAAACCGCGTTCAGACTTCTTTCAATGAGGTGAATGTAGCAAGGCAACAAGATGCAAGCCGAAGAAATGATTTGCAGCAGCGGCTGTCCAAACTGTGAGTTGAGTTGGAGCGGATCCTTGCGGAGATAGGGGATATTAAACCGGCCATGAACACCTTAGACTCAACTATTAGTACCCACGACTCCACCCGTTCATTTTTGTTTCGGTAGAGCCTTCAATTGGATAATAAAATCCAGGAACTCGGTAATCAGCAGGTTTTTGGGAGCTTGATCAGAAAGCAGGTAGAGAATGGCTAGCCAAATTGGAGGATGAATGGACTATGTGGAGAAGTCGTATAGTTCAAGCAATGTCACAATCACTGCTCCCTCGCCAGTTGATCCTGTTGTTGAGTTGTCAGTCGATACCCTTATGGACCTGCCATCTGAAGTCATCGCTGCTTCTGTTGTTCAAGAAGTATTAGACGATCCTCATACTTTTACCAAGACCTCATTGACTATAGTGCCTTTGCTGGATACTGAAAGGGAGGTCCAAGTAGGAGAGGGGGCGGTTGAGGTAGCAACCATTGTTGAAGGCGAGAGGGGAAGATTGTAGGTACCCGAGATGCCCAAGTAGTCGTGGATTCGGCTAATCCTGAAACTTCTATTACTGGTGATATATTGCAACTTCTATCTGGTGAAACGCCGACTGACCCGACTTACTAGTTTTATCGACCCCAAATCGAAGGGTCTATTTCTATGACTAATCAGCCAGTTTGTGGTTGTTGATAACTTATGCCTGTCCAAAGGGTCATGTTTGTTCAAATATGTCTACCCTTTCATCTTTATTTTCCATGCATAGCTATCGCTTGATTGGTATTACCAGCAACCCGTGGGTTATTCTGAAGTGTCCTTTCTAATTTGGTGACCATTGCCGAATTTATGATCTTTCATCCTAATCGGCAAAATGGTTTTCCAACCTAAGTCTCTTTCGGCAAACCTCTTAGGCTTGACATGATTGTTGTATACTTTAGTCATTTTACGTTTACCGACTTTGAATTTTTCTATGATTGTCAGTCAATTTTCATCCAACTGACTCAACTCCATTAGCATGGCCTGCTGATATTCTTCCAAACTTAGAAGTTTTGGTTTGGCCATCCTTAATTAACTCCCGAGGACAACACTGCATTTTAGCCATAGATTTAACGTGTAGTTTTTGGAGTTTTTTAATTGCCCACTTTATTTAATACATGTCTTTGTAAAATGAGTTTATTCAAACATTGCACAAAATATACATAACATGGGATATTAAATAACACCCGATTTTTGTACAAACGTTGAACAAAGACAAATAAAGCTAAGCGAAAAATTCTATTAGCGATTCAAAATGTTGTTGGCGCTAATCTGGTTTTTGGTGTGGTTCTCCTCTGCTACTTCTCATATCCTTGCCACAGAACTTATATGGCGGTCCACCGATGCCACAGGTCATGTATGTTTTGAGTTTCCTTAATCATTTAAATCCTCCAAGATAAGTCGTGGTTTGGCTAATTATTTTATATCAAACCCTAGAGAGGTAAGATTACAGGATTTCTAAGACCCTTCTTCATACTTCTGCGTGATGGCTATGGGATTCACATAGGGTGAGTAGAGGATAGACTTCATGCTTTAAACCCCTAATTGGAATGAGTTATCATTCGTAAGGATGATTTTTATCTTGTCTCCTTTCCAAAATATGAGCTTTTGATGCATGGTAGAAGGAAGGCATCGACTGGTGCAAATCTGATCCTACCAGTGAGAATGGTATAGGAAGGCTTTCCATCTATCAATAAGAAGGCAGACCTGGCCGTCTTAGGGCCCACAGTTATTTCTGCCACTAGGATCCCCAATGCTTCAGAGGTTTCTCTCATAAAGCTAGCCATTTTCATGTTAGTTGGGATGAGGTCGTCTTTTGTTTTGTTAAGATCCTTAAAGGTGAGCAGCGACATCACATGCAGCACAACCCTATTATCGATAACTACTCGGATAATCATATTGTCGTTAATGTAAGAATTGACATAAAGGGGTTTGAGGTGTTTAACCATATATTTTGTAGGTGTACCAAATACGGTGCTTAAAGTGTCCTAGCAGGTATCGACTATTGTTTCCCATTCTACATCTTACATGCGAACATCGTCTTCCGGACTATCCAGGTAATGCGGCCCAGAATTCACATGGGATTAGGCTGACCATTTTAATGTCTGCCCGCGTCTCTTTGGCCAGGTTATGGCCAAATAAATTAAGGATGGATCCTTCTCCTTTATCCAATTTGGCTGGCCAGAAGCTCATATCTTCCATTTCCTTAAGACAAATGAGGATCGGCTGCGGATCCTCCGATTGAACCCCTGCGTAGTGCGTAGGATTGCCTTGGTTAGAGGTTAAATGCGGGGCCACGTTCTCTTATCGGGATTCCTCCATTGGGTTGTCGGTGAACATTCGTCGATTTTGGTTGACCTGGCGTTTCTCCTTCAGTTGTAATTATCCTTGAAGCAACTAAGCCAAATGCTTGCTCGATAGCCTCGACTACGGCAAACTCGGGAATCTCACAATTTTGACTTCCTTAGTATTGGAGATTAGATGCAATGTATGTTGCATCTTATGCAAAACAAGCATATTGCATCCTTACGTTACGAGTTACGGATATGACTCTCGGTGGTGTCTCTTTCTTTTTGGGAGTCTAATTGATAAACCATTTCCCTTCTTCTGTTTTGGCGGTTGGTTTAATCATTCTATAGGGTATCGCCTGGTTCTCATTTCTCAATGTGATGTGAAAGGATGAAACACCCTCATTTACATTAAACTCGATCACCTTTTGTTTGGTTTAATGGAGTGGTTCTTCATATATTTTGTTACACCCCGTAATTGCAGGACATGTTTTAAGAACGTACGTAAGAACTCGCAAGTGTTAAATTTGAGACTTGTAAAAAATTTAACGGAATTATGGAAATTGTCGGAAAACGTATTATTGTGACGAATGGGAGGGCGACACGTGTCACCCCCTCCTTATGGATGCCTTGGACGAAATTGGCATGGCCAATATGGTCATTGACCATAGTCCTAGATGGCAAGTCTTGCAAGTTGATTAGCTTGAGAAGTTTGACTAAGTCAAGGTCCCACAAGTCTTGATATTTGTTAAGAGATCATCCAAACCACCCAATTGTTCCTATCTTAACCCTCCATTATGTTATATATGTATACTAGTAGTGAAACTAGTCCCACACTTAGCCAAAAATTTCAAGAGAATTGGATGAACAACAAAAGGAGCTCTCGGGTTCTAGCTCTCAAAGAAGGAATTTTTTTTGTTTCTTGTCCATTTAGCCCCACATTTTAAACCAAGGTTCATGAGTGTTATGTAAGTGTATCTCAATAGAAATCTTGGAAAAAATAGTTTCTGGGTTAGTCGCAAAAACGAAAACCTAAGGGTCTTTCTAGGTTTTGGATTGGAAGTTGAAGGAACGTTGTTGGTATGGTGGGAAGGGTATCACCGAGCGGATTGAAGTGTCATGGAGAGGTTCTAAACTACTAGGAGCGACTTCGGATTGGAATCGGATTAAGATTCGTTGAGGTATAATTTTGTCCTTTAATGTGTTACAAGATTATATATTTATATTGTTGTTGTTAGCTTTACGTGTTGCTAGCATGAAGTTGATATGTAGAAGTTTATAAGGATTGTGGATTGATTGTAGCATTGGAAATCCGGAATGTAATGTAAGCCATGTTAAGTTGGATTTCAATTTAGTCGTTATTAGAATCGTCGCATGTTATTGATTTGAAGATTGTGGTAGTTTTAACCAAATGCGACTTGATATCATGTTATGATTAACAAATTGGATTGAAATGGAAATTTGATAAGTATTGGTATGGTTGAACTCTAGGTGGTCGAATTTGGACTACTTTCTAAATTGTGAGCCAATTGGGGCTGTTTAGTTATTCATTTGTATTGGACTACCTTCTTTATTGTTGTGAGCCAATTGGGGCTGTTTGGTTATTGTATTTCGGCCTTGAAAAAGGTGGCAAAGTGAGTAGAAACAAAGGAGGTGCTGTCCGATTTTTCGTAGAATTTAGCGACTTAGCACTTAGAATATTCTACGTTTGAATTAAGAGGTTAATGGACGTATTGTGGCCATTATAGGTTGAAGTACTTTGGAGCCTTTTTGCAACTTGTCGCTAGTCGTCGCGAGGTATGTGAACCTCTTCTTTCTTTGGCATGATCCTACGTATGAAATCTCCATGTGATAGTATTTCAAGATTCCTTCTACTCTTAGAAGTTAAGAAGTATTTACATTGTTGAATCTAAGTTAAGAGTATGTTTAAATTGTCCTAAGTCCTTACTAGGTCTTATGGGAGACGTTGGTAAGAACGGTTAGGAAGTTATGAGATTTGATTTAAAGGCTATGTGTCTTGATTTGTTTAAAGTAAGTAAGTGTATTTTATGTTCGAAAATGACTTGAATTTATATGTGAAAAGGGGATTGATTTTAAAAGTTGAAGTTATATGATTTTAAGGGAATGAATTACTTGGTTTTGGGAAGGTATGGAACTTTATATGTTTTTGTATAAGTAATTGGGCTTTAAAGGAAGTATGTTATGAAGTTTGAAGACTAAGAACTTTGATTGTCTTTTAAGGATTATGAAGTTTTAAGCGATACGATTCTTTTTAAGTATGTATGTACGTAGTATCTTTGGATCCCGTTTTCCTAAATGTTGTAAGAATAAAAGTGACATAAGTTCTCTAAATGAATGGTTGTTATAATAGCTTTATGGGAAGTTGTTATGACGACTTAAGAAGAAGTGAAAAGATGGTTTAAAAATGTTATGTAAGGAAAATCACACCGAGCCTACGAATAGGCCGGATTACGTTATGAAATACAGGAGCCTACAAATAGGCGGATTACGTTATGAAATACAGGAGCCTACGAATAGGCGGATTACGTTATGAAATACACCGAGCCTACACATAGGCGGATTACGCCATATTACCCCGAGCCTTCACATAGGCGGGTTACGTCATCTTACAGGCCCGGCGGGCGGATTATGCTACATGATTCCACAAGACACCGAGGCCCAGGCGGGCGGATTATGCTACATGATTCCACGATGCAAGGCCCCAGCGGGCGGATTATGCCACATGATTTATGAGTACACCGTGTCCGCAAATGGGCGGATACGTTATCACGCGTATGGATAATCAAAGTAAGCTCCCAAATAAGAAGTCCTCCATAATGGGTCGGATTATGTTATGTAAGATATGTAAGTTATGTGAAAAAGTGAATTAAACTCTTAAGTATATATGTATGAATATGTCGTTAATTTTATTGAAAGAAGGAAAGGAGCGGTTAATATATGATTGATTTCGGAGTTAAAGGACATTCTTTTTATCTGAATACGATTTGGTTATTGCATTTTATTTACTGTTCCATACTAAATTTTTGTTATGCGACCCCTTGAAGTGCGTTAAATGCCGAGTTATAGGTACCAGGTTGGTGATCCTTGCTCTTAGGATCTCTGTTGATTTTGGAAAGAAGCTCCTTTCACTCGGAGGCTTATCTTTTGGTACGGTTTCACGATATGGTAGACTTATGTACATTCGGGGTATGGCGAACTCTGTCCGCTTGTGATTGTAATTCTTAAGTGCAGTAGTCACATTTTGTGGGTCGATTTGTAAAGGAAAGGCAAGCTAGCCGTTTATGTATGCGTTCGGGAAGGTAGCCCTATCGGCTAACCTGTTGTTTTATTACTGTTGTTTTATTTTATAAGTTTCATGTATGTTCCGCTGATTTTCTCTGATGTATACCTGTAAGGGTGCCCAGGTAGGGCACCAGTCGCGGGCTCGGGGTCGGGTCGTGACATATTCGATGCATGCTCGGTAGCCAGTTGGTTGGCATCCCTACTTGCCCTCTAGGCCTACGCCTAGCATCAATAGAGACCCTTCTGAACCTCATGGTTTGTTCCTAAAGTCCTCGTTCGAAGTCTCTCAGGTATTTAGGGTGGCCATACAGTCATCACGAATGTCATATAGGCTACCTAATCGATTGAACACAAAGGTCTATGTGGCCTTCTCCCCTTCGGTAGGTTTCTTTGGAACTCATAACCGTCTCATCGGTTGTTTCCCTTTAGTGTCCCTTGACTCATCAAGCTTAGCAAAAGATATTGGTACCTCGGGAAAGGGTTCGCTATCAATAGATATTTTAGCCATGCTTTTATAGGCTAGTTTGAAACTTCCCTCCCTAATGTCATTTTGGATCGCCTTTCTGAAGACTACACAGTTAGAAGTAGAGTAATTGTATGAATTATGCCACTTGAAATACTTCTTATCTTTGAGTTCCTCAACAGGCAGGATTATATGACCATCAAGCAGCCGAATCTGCTTATATTTGAGCAGATGATCAAAGATGATCTGCCTTCGTGATATCAAACAAATGCAACCATGTCATGAATTAACTCGTTTCCTTGCCTTTGACGGCTTTCAAGATTGGGCAAGAGTAAACCTTACCCTTAACAATCTTGGCCACTATTGCGTCTGCCGTGTTGTCGGCTGACTCTGAGTCGTACTCATCTGCTTTAATGATGGATACCAAATGGGAGTCTCGATTTCAGTTGGCTCTTCTCCGCTCCTTCTCTTGGACGTACTGCTCTATTTAGCTAGCCTTTTCGGTTAACCGGCTCAGGTCAGAGCAGGATTGTCCCACCAACTTCTCCTTTAACTGAGGGTGCATGTTGTTGATTATCATATGGGCACACTCAGATTCGGGGAAGTGTATAGTGAATTTCTCAACCTTCTTCCTGAATCTCTCGATAAAATCGATAGTCGGTTCATTAACTTACTTCTTGAGATTCATTAGATTAGTTATGGTAACCTGAGGTTGGGAACAATAGAACCTATCATGGAAGCAACCCTCCATGTCAGCCTAGCTCTGCACAGAATCAGGAGCCAAAGAGGAGTACTATGAAAAAGTGGTTCAGTTAGAGAGAGGAATAGCTAAAACTTATGATACTCATTATGGTCAGCCTCGCGCGTTGGGTGGTGAATCTACTGATATGTTCGATAGTGGATTTGTCATTGTCGCCAGAGAATATGGCAAACTCCGGTACTTTGAAGCCTCTTGGCAAAGACGCTATCTGAACTCCCAGTCAGGGTAAGGCTTCTTATAGACATGCCTATCCAAATGTTTCAGTTGGATGTCGAAGTACTTCCACATGATGTTAGTAATAATTTAGGTTTATCGGTTCACGGCGTCCTGGCGATTCTCGACTAGATTCGGCTGGTAGGCGTTCTGCACTGGCGGCCTCTATTTTGTACTTTGTTTGATAGGGTTTTGAATGTTATAGGTGGTCTGCTGGACATTACTAATAGGTGGGGTGATGCCCCATTACTACTGTTGGGAGTGGCCACCAAATCCTGTAACCTGAGCTCCTGGAACGGCTAACGGAGCATAAGGATAAGGTGGAACAATATTCCATGGCTGCTCTCCTCGGACGTCGGCCATTCTTAGAAAATGTATGCTTCTTGAAAGGTATGGATTGGATGCAGCAATGAATGCGATAATGGTAACCCATTATGTGACGTTACCAGATAGTCGAGCTAAGTCATAGCAGGGGCCATTGGCTTCCAATTCGAATGGCCAACATTGTTCGCATGCATCATAGGGTCGTTCATAGGAACGTACGACAATCCAAAGTGTCTTGGAACCTGAACTGGTCTCCGAGCCATATTGATGTCACGACCCAACCGGGCCGCGGTGCCCTACACAGGCACCCTTTCAGTATACATCAGAGAATAGCAGCTAAACATACACAACACATATACATACTTAGACAATAAACATCACAGGCTAGCCGATAAGACCACCTTCCATAAAATATACATAAACCAAAAGTAAAGCAAGACATCTGTTCTTAAACCCAATCCACAAATGTGACTACAGACCTCTAAGAATAACAACTGTGGCGGGACAGGGCCCCACCATACCCCTGAATGTACATAAATCTACAACATCAGGGAAAACCGTACCAAAAGACAAGCCTCCGGAGAAATGGAGCTTCTGACACCTGATCAGTAATCCTAAGAATGAGGATCCACCACCTGCTTACCACCTACTGCGGCGTACGCAGCCCCCGAGAAAGGGGTCGATTACACAATATGTACCAAGTATGTAAAGCGGAAAATCGCAATTTACATCATAAGTTTAAAATAAAGTGGAGACATGTATGATAATCAAATTACTGATTAATTGTGTCTTACTAACAATGAGAGTAAACAAGTGTATACTTTACTGCATAAAAATAGGAGGCTTATGATCAAAGTAGGGTCACCCGCCCATAGTATCATTAAGCGATCCTACTCCTGGGACTATTTCACCCGCATAGGTCGTATAGACCCGCATGAGGTAACTTCCTCGCATAGACTGTATCCGCCCGCATAGGTCGTGTGGACCCTAAATTCTTATTAGCTTTGTTCATAAACACTCTCATTTTAGTTTACTTAAGGCACTAGCATGTCTTTATAAAAATCCGGGAATTTAACCCAAAGTACTACGTACTTCAACTCTTTTAAAATGACTCTTTTTCGTATAAAACTTCCAAGATACTAATAACCGTAGTATCAAGTCATATCTACTTTTTTAGACAAGTCACACTACTTCTTTTTGAAATACATTTATAGACCTCTAAATCAAGTGACTTCCTTATTTTAAAACCTAAAGCAATTGATGCCTTCAAATCAATTTGCCTTTCGTTATTTCAAGTCATTTATCATTGCTTACATTACTTAGAGTAAACCACTCTTTTAACTTTCCATAAAGCTATTATAACTGACTCCCCATAAAGCCGTTATACTAGCTTTATACCTTAGATACTTACATTCTTCTTTATAACCAACAGACTTAAACCTTCCAAACAAAACAAGTATCGCATACTTTCAAAATACTTTAAGTCTCTTAACCTTTAGAACTAAGATATCCTTAGTATCTTTAAACCAGTGAGTTAATTCCCTAACTCAACCAACTTGGACATTCTTAATATAAGCCAAGGATATCAAATGGACTAGATTCGTCAAAATCTCGTACGTCTACCGTACTATATATTTACAACTATTCATGCTCAAGAGATAGGAAAGTTCCACTTACCTCTTTGGTTCAATCCACTTGCTAAGTCCGATATGCCGTACATAGTATGTCAACCTATCATGACCATAATACGTCTATTAGTTGCTAGTTTCAAACGTAGAATATTCCAAGTGCAAAATCACTAAATTCTAAGGAAAATCGGACAACACTTCCTTTGTTTCTATATACTTTTCCACCTTTTTCAAGGCCCGAATTCAATAACCAAACATGCCACATTTAAGGCTCAACAATGTAGTTAACAATAGGGGATTACACGCCTAACAAGACGTGTAAAATTCCGCCCCACAATTCATATAAAACAGTCCAATATTCCATGTCATTTCGACTACAAAGTACAATCATAATAAATCTTTTCCAATTCCTTTTCAATCCATAATGTCGTTCTCGCACGTTATATAGTCGCAACCAATTTTAACAACTATAATCTCTCCTTTAGGCAACATGCGATAATTATAACTATCGATTCATTTGTATCGCAATTTCAATGGCTAATAAGCCCGTGTTCGTATTTAGGTTCCCAATACTCTATAAAACTTATCAACTTCAATGTATAATTCACATGGTCAACATCGACTATTACATATATCATAGTTTACTTCCAAGAGGAGAGAGAATTTTACCTTTAGGATTTGTGCCCACTATAGCCTTTTTTCCGCAACTCCTTTTCTCATCAAACTCATCCACGCGAGCTTTCTACAAGTTTACCAACACTCTATCTTCTTGCCGCCTTTCCAAAATTTTACTAGGCCTTAATTTTTCCTTGAATTTTTAGAGAGAAAGGAGAGGAATTTTTAAGGGTGGTTCTTTGAAAAATGACCAAGTCTTCAACTTGGTCAATAAATAAGACATCCTCTTGGTCAAAAAGATGGGAGGGACACTTGTCACCCTCCCATAGGCCTTTACAAAAATATCTTCTGATTTTTCCCCCTTTTTCGCGAAAAATCCCGCCTCGGCCATGTACTGAAACTTGAAAACTTCAGGCTTTGCGCGCGCTATCGGCGCCGTGACGCTGTGGCGCCTGACTGAAGCTGTCTTTCTCCTTCGTCAACCGAACTTCTAACGTCCATAACTTTCTACCCCGATGTCCTATCGACGAGCGGTTTGTTGCGTTGGAAACTAAACTCAACGAACTTCATACTAGGCTTTTGAAACACCTATAAACTCCTAAATAACTAGGATATATACCGCTCCAAAGTTGACTGAAAATCTGCCTACAACATTTGCCAACTTATCTTTCCAAATTTCAAACCTTATCTCCTTTTGGATGTTCTTACCTTATCCTCTTGAATTTACGGGGTGTAACAATTGATATGCCCATACTGCAGACTCACTTGGTTAGGCGGCATATTTTTCCCCCAAGGTTCGACGACGACCATGCAGTGTGTTGGTTGCCAGGTGATTGGGCATGTTGTTGTGGTATTTCTAGATGCTTACGCAAGTATACGTATCATTCAAGTAATAAATATCTGTAAGACCGAGTTATCATCCACAGAGACTGGTTTATTAAGTACCGAATATCTAATCTATGGTATCTATTTGGCTAACGTTCTTTTGTTTGGTTTATGAACAAATAATTAAGATTAAACAAAGTGCATAAAATAAACTAAAGGTGATAATATTTTGGGTTTAAAACGGTTATGATGGAAATAGGGCTTTCAATCTCCTCTATTATCTACTCTTTCACGTGTTAATGCAATGCTAATGATTCTTCTTCTTATTAAGATAGCAGGTTAACTAATATGTCTTATATTCCGGTTAGGACATATAAAAACTCAACCTTATGCAAAAACCTTCTATATTTCTATGATAGATTTTACCACACAGGAGGATTAAGAACAACAACCTTAAATACTACACAAATATCGGGCTACTTTCGTCCACGATTTTAACCTTTATCTAGACAACTACAGCATATTCAAATCTCGCCTCTCAGATCTCTATTTGAAATCATATAAGTTATGACAATTAATGGTCAGTTAATTATCAAGCAATCATAACAATATTGAATAGATCTTAATATGTTGAAGAAGAAATCAATAATTATGTATTAACTGTATGAAAGAGCTTCAAGAAGATTCGATGGAAAACCCTACTAAAGAGATTAGCTCCTAGACATTGTCATGCTAAGAACTAATACAAAACCAAACATAAACTAAAATAAAACGAAGGAAAGAAAAAGAACTTGAACAGAAATTGTATCCAATTTTGTGTTGTATCCTCCTTTCTTGCCTTCACAAAGTATGATATGAAATAAGACAGGGTTTAGGGTATTTATATCTGAGAAAAACCTTGCTTCGGACCCTTTTAACCCTGTCAAAATTCGGCTCAAAATATGGAACTTTTCGCGTCGGCTGCGTCGATGCCAGCACCGACCACTAATTGGCTGAAATCATTGAAATTTGCTCACAGAATGGCCGCACCATGTCCCTCTTTCCATAGCACCGCAGTTCCTTATGCTTTTTGCTCGGTTTTGCCAGATTTCTTCTATTCTTCTTGGGGATGTGCTTATGCAAATTTTCATCTTGATTAAGCTCATTTCATCCTCAAAAGTGGTATTTCTCCTTTATGACCGTTGTGACTAAAAAGATAGAAAAACAAACCTAATAATATACTAAACACAAACGAAAAAGGGGAAATACTTAACTAAAAAGAACTCAAAAGAGTGTATAAAATACACTCAACAAACACCCCCAAACTTACACTTTACTCGCCCTCGAGTAAAGCACTAAACAAAATCAAATAAAAGACTCAATGAAATAGATCAAGTAGCTATAGCAATGCTTTCTCAAAATCATGGACGAAAACTGGAATAATATGTTAGAACCTATATAACATGAATAATTAGCAATCTAGAATTTCAAATTAGATATTTCGCAAATTCAATGATGTCATAATCACTGGAAATACAAACACCTAACCTATGCATGTCAATTTCATTCCATCTTTCCCAAAATTTCTATAGACATGTTTAGTTGGTATTCTCCACTAATCATAGACATACACATTAGAGATCATCAGGACTTTCAAGGGTTGTAATATAGGCTTAGGCAAGGGTAGATAAAAGTGGACACTTAGGCTCAAATTACGTACCATAAGCATTTTTCATTCAACTCCTTTTTCCTTCTTTCTGATTTTCTTTTTAATCTCATACCTATTTTCCCTTTTTTTTTAGAGAATGAGATACATTATAAATAGCAAGCACCCCCAAACTTAGGCTTTTACATATTTTTCCTTGGGGTGCATCAACTTTTTCATCTCTTTTTATTTCTTTTTCAACACTTCTCATTCCAATACTTTCCATTATTAATTATGGCACAACAGAGGAATCATAGGGTGTCAAAAAAAAAATTATTTAGGCTCAAAGGGGCTGACTAGTGATATAATTTTGTCAGGGTAGGTAATGAATGGTAAGAAGGACTATCAAAGAATGTCTGAATCATTTCCCTAAACATGTATATCTTAACTATTTCGCCTCAAATAACAAGCAAACAGATTTTCTGGATATTTTTCAACCTCTCTTTCCATAATTGACAAGACACAGGTTAAGCACAAATATCCCAAATAATTAGATGTCATGAATTTTTGGCATATCTAGCTTAAGCACATAGATTTCTGCTTTTAATTCTATTACATTATCTCAATTAATTCACTCAATATCTTCAGCAACTACAACATATAGGATCCATAAAAAAAAATTAGACTCACAAAAACACATAAAATAAACAAAAAAACTCAACAAAAACAATAGAACAATATAAGATCCCCCCCAAACTTAATCGACACATTGTCCCCAATGTGAGAAGACTAAAAATAAAGGGGCAACTTACAAACACAACACAGCGGTCATAACGGAGGTCTGTGAGGGAGGACGAATTATTGTGCACACTGCCTGTGAGGGACCGCGGTCCTTAAACCGTGCACCGCGGCGCTAATCTCTGAAATATTCCAGTGTCCTCCAATTTTCTGCATTGCTAACCCTTCACCCTTTGGAGTGAGTCCCTGCCTTTATTTGTCATTCAAAACACTAAACATACCAGATCGTGAGACTGTTCAAGACAAAATAAAACAACTAAAATAGAAATAATATAATTAAAAATATTGGGTTGCCTCCCAAGTAGCGTTGTCTTTAACGTTTTTTAGCCGAACGTTGTTTTCTTACTCAATCAAGGGGTAGAGTATCCCCTCCGCATATCCATTTCAGTATCATTCTCTTCATCCTCCTCCTCTTCTTCTTCGCAGGGCTGAGTTCAGAAGTCTTACCATCAAGTTCTTCATGCTGCTTTAATGGTACCCCACGTGCATCAGTACTTGTGAGGCTTTCCTCAGAGACACCCTTGTCAACTATCCCAATGGCACAACATCTATCATTGACTTGTGGCTCACGGGGTGGTCTGCAAACTTTGAATACTATTTCCTCACCTTGGACTCTGAGCTTTAACTCCCCCTTTTCAACATCAATGAGGGCTCTCCCTGTAGCTAGGATGGTCTCCTAAGGATCATTGGTATATTCTCATCTTCCTCCACATCAAGAATGAAGAAATCAGCAGGTAAAATAAATTTGCCCACTTTCACCAATACGTCTTCAATTATTCCATGGGGATGTACGATAGAGCGGTCAGCTAGCTGCAAGTTGACTGTGGTTGGATTAGCTTCCCCCAAGCCAAGTCTTTTAGACATAAAGAGGGGCATGAGATTGATACTTGCCCCCAAATCACACAACGCTCGCTTACATGTCACATTCCCTATAGTGCAAGGTAAGGTGAAACTCTCTAGGTCTCTCAACTTGGGGGGAAGTTTCTTCTGTAAGATCGCATTGCACTCATCTGTCAGCACTACTGTCTCATAGTCTGTCAGCTTTCTCTTTTTAAAAAGAATGTCTTTCATAAACTTAACATATGCAGGCATTTTTTCCAAGGCTTCAATGAAAGAAAGATTGATATGCAGCTTTTCGAAGACCTCCAAAAAATTTGAAAATTACTTATCTAGGGACTTCTTCTGCAGTCTTTGAGGGTAAGGGATTTTTTCTGTATATTCTCTCATAACTGCGGGTGAAGCCTTCTCTAAAATAGGGCGGTCATCAGTCGCCCCCTCTTTTTCTGCATCAACTGTCTTCTCCACCTCGTTCTCCTTTTCAACCACAGGTTGGAGTGAAACCTGCTCTAACTGCTTCCCACTACTCAAACTTATTGCTTGGCATTGTTCTCTTGGGTTCACCATAGTATTGCTGGGAAGATTCCCTTGCTCTCTATTATTCAACGTGTTTGCCAACTGTCCCACCTGTGTTTCCAAATTCCTGATGGATGACCTAGTCTCAGTCATGAATTGTTTGGTCTCTGTCATAAATTGTGTCTGTGTATTGGACAAGAATGAAAGTGTTGACATGGTTTCCGCCATGAATTGAGTCTAGAAATTGGCCAAGGTCAACAGTGTTGTTTTTATTTCATCTGGCTTCTCTTGTGGGGTTGGTGAGCTGAACTGCTGAGAGGATGTGCCTTGATTGCCCTGTTGTTGCTGAAACTCCCCCTGAAATTGAGGTTGCTGCCCTTGGTCATTCTTCCACGAAAAAATCGGGTGATTTCTTCACCCCTAATTATATGTGTTAGAGAATACATTGTTATAGGGCCTCTGAAAACTCCCAACTGTCTGAACCTGCTCCATTGGCACATTGTTTGGGTCCACTACTGTGCATCTATCAAAAGTATGGGGACCCCCACAAATCTCACAGCTCACTGGTGTCTGAATAGCTTTAACGGACATGGTGCTCTGCTGCAACTGCTTTGTCAAAGTAGCAACATACGCAGTCAATGTAGTGATAGCATCCAACTCATGAACCCCAACCATTTTCCTGCTGCTTGTTGCTCTATCATCGGCCCTCTGATGGTTGTTTGTGGCCATGTATTCTAGCAAATCATGTGCCTCATTGGCAATCTTTCTCATGAATGTCCCACCTGCTGCAGCATCGATAATGGTACGAGTAGTACCACAAATCCCATTGTAGAATATGTGCACTAAAATCCACTTCTCAATCCCATGATGCGGGTACTTTCTCTGCAAGTCTTTGAATCGCTCTCATGCATCATAGAGTGGCTCTCCATCCATCTGGTAGTAATTATTAAGCTCTCATCTTAGCCTCGCTGCTTTGGATGGAGGAAAGAATTTGGCAAGGAACTTCTGGGCTAAGTCTTGCTATGTAGTGATGGAGTTCACCTGCAATGAGTTCAACCAGCTCTTTGCTCTATCCCTGAGTGAGAATGGGAAGAGTCTCAATTGAATGGCATCGTCAGTAACCCCATTGTATTTAAAGGTTGCACACAGCTCCAGGAAATTTGTTAGATGCATATGGGGATCTTCAGACGGTAATCCCCCAAATTGAACTGAGCCTTGAACCATGTGCAGAATGGCTGGTTTGATTTCAAAATTATTGGCTTCAACAGCTAGAAGCCTGATGCAAGTCTGCACCCCTGTAATTGTAGGCAACACATAGTCCCCCAAGCTCCTTTCTGTAGGGACTTGTCTTAAGACATGCGATAACTCATCATTCACCAAATTATTGTTCTGCTGATTTTCCATTGCTAATGAATCAGCAATTTTCTTTTCTTTCTTGTTCTGTCTGCACAATCTCTCAATTTCAGGGTTCAACGGGATAAGAGTGTTTGCCCCTCTCCTACTTCGCATAAACTAAGTTCCTGAAATTGATCAAAAACAACAAACAGATCACGGCAAAATGTTCTAAAATAAAAATAATCAAAAGACAGAAAATAAAATTAGAAATAAAACTAGATAATTTGATATTGATAGTACGTCAGTCCCCGGCAACGGTGCCAAAAACTTGTTGCGGTATTTATAGATGCTTACGCAAGTGTACATATCATTCAAGTAATAATATTTGTAAGACCGAGTTATCGTCCACAGAGACTTGTTTATCAAGTACTGAATATCTAATCTATGGTATCTATTTGGCTAACGTTCTTTTGTTTGGTTTATGAACTAAGAATTAAGATTAAACAAAGTGCAGAAAATATACTAAAGGTGATAATACTTTGGGTTTAAAACAGTTATGATGGAAATAGGGCTTACAATCTCCTCTACTATCCATTCTTTCACGTGTTAATGCAATGCTAATGATTCTTATTCTTATTAAGATATCATGTTAACTAATATGTCTTATATTCCGGTTAGGACATATAAAAACTCAACCTTATGCAGAAACCTTCTATATTTCTATGATAGATTTTACCAGACATGAGGATTAAGAACAACAAACTTAAATACTACACAAGTATCGGGGTATTTTCGTCCACGATTTTAACCTTTGTCTAGACAACTACAGCATATTCAAATCTCCCCTCTCAGATCTCGATTCGAAATCATATAAGCTATGACAATTAATGGCCAGTTAATTATCAAGCAATCATAACAATATTGAATAGATCTTAATATGCTGAAGAAGAAATCAATAATTATGCATTAATTGTATGAAAGAGCTTCAATAAGATTCGACGGAAAACCCTACTAAAGATATTAGCTCATAGACATTGTCATGCTAAGAACTAATACAAAACCCAATATAAACTAAAATAAAATAAAGGAAAGAAAAAGAACTTGAACATAAGCTGTCTCAAATCTTGTGTTGTAGCCTCCTTTCTTGCTTTCACAAAGTATGATATGAAATAAGACAGGGTTTAGGATATTTATATCTGAGAAAAACCTTGCTTCAGACCCTTTTAACCCTGTCAAAATGCGGCCCAAAATATGGAACTTTTCACGTCGGCACCGCGGTGCTAATGCCAGGCACCGCGGCCCTAATTGGCTGAAATCGTTGGGCTTCTCACTGGAATGGCTACACCGCAGTGCTGCTGCCAGGCACTGCGGTACCTTCGACGGTTATTTTTCGTCCTTAGCTACTGGAATTTTTATGCCTCGGCTCAAAACTTTTCGGTCGCGGTTCATCAGCACCGCGGTCCCTCTTTCCATAGCACTGCGGTTCCTTATGCTTTTCGCCCGGTTTTCACCAGATTTCTTCTATTCTTCTTGGGACTGTGCTTGTGCAAATTTTCATTTTGATTAAGCTCATTTCATCCTCAAAAGTGGTATTTCTCCTTTATGACCGCTGTGATTCAAAAGAAAGAAACACAAACCTAATACTATATTAAACACAAACGAAAAAGGGAAAATACTTAACTAAAAATGACTCAAAAGAGTTTATAAAATACACTCAACACATGTGTTGCTAGGTGTGCTATCGGCTGCACTTGAGTAGGCACTGACTGATGCAACATGCGGCTGAGGAACAATACGGGGAGTCACGATCTCATGTTGAAAAACACCACTCGTCATAGGGATGGTAGAACTAGCCGAGCATTCTCCTAGGTGAATTCGGTTGGTTTCCATCCCCCTCGCTTGCTGAACCTCATTATGTACCATAGGCTTCACAATGTCAGCCAATTGTTTAGAAATTTGGTACATAATGCCGTGGATGCCCAAGTCGATCTGTTGTTTAATAAAAGATGTGGTCATTATGGTTAGACCTTAAGAATGGCTGGAGTCTTCCATAGCTTGGGTTGATAGAGGAAGTGGAGGGGTATCAACCGATGTAGGCATACCCAAGGAGGATGATGGTTTGTTGTTTCTTCTATGAGGATTTTGTTTAGAATGTGGACTGGAGTCAAGGTTCATTTTCTTACCGGACCTTAGGCGCATACGCAAAGAATGATCCTGACCTAGAGAATCAAATTTTGTGATTAATTCACCTATGGTCCCACTGGGCGTGCCAAATTTGTTCTCGACTCGAATTATGTCTTCTGCCGTTGTATCGACTGATTGAATCTGGAGACAAATTGATTCCTTAACTCAAGTGATTCGGGCTGGAAACGGAACTCTAATTTTCAGCAATGGGTTCCCCAACTACTCCAAAAAGTGCTAGGACAATGGTATTAGTAAACTAAGAGGTAAGAAACATGAATGCAGATGAGTAGAGTAAGGATAAAGATAAAGTAAGGATAAAAGATAAAAATAGATAAAATTTGAGTTGTTTGATTGATTGTGTGTCATATATACAAAAGAATGTTTATATTTATAATACAAAAATGAAGAAAAACTTATACAAACATGTCTCATCCCCCTCCCATGTCAGTCATCAAGTAACCCACTAAGTTCAATGGCCGACCATGAGGGAGGTGGTACCGATTTTCTCTCCCTTTACTCCTCTTACTCGGGTAATAGCCCTTGTTTTCAGTTGTTGTTGGTCGTTTAGGGGTCTAGACACCCTTTTGACTTGGTCGTTGAGGCGTCTGCATCTGAGTGGGTCTCAGTCGTACCTCTAACCAACAACTTTGGCTAAGATGTCTTAGTTGCCAATGAAGTTCTTGTAGTCGAGGGCTAGGAGTAAATTCGGCTCCAGAATATTTCGGTTATCACTGAATTTCGGCTAAACACTTAAAAAAAATATGGAAAGGTAAATGTGTATTAATAATCATTAAAATGTTACAGGATTTGTGGGCGTACCCACGGGCATAATGCCGATTTAAATCTAGTGCGTCCCTGCTAGGCAGATCAACATAAGATTTTAAACTCGTCAATAACAAAAAGCTCAAGCTAGCCCACAAGTCGGGTAGTCGTAAGTGCCCAAGCTAAGCAATAGAGAAATGCATCCACAAAAAGTCTTAAACTATGACGATTCCCTTATGTAAAGCATAAGGTTTTAGTCGTGGGCCTCCTTAAACCCTTTCCATGGTAAACCCAAGTGGGACAAACCCACTGTCAAGGGAAGAGTACCTATTCGGACATGGGTAAAGACCCACCCTCATCACGTTATACTGCTGAGAGTAATCGCCATAGTACATATCATCCAGGTAACCTACTATTTCATGCTTGCCCACAGGTCGGGAAGTCATGAAGTACAAGGCATAAAAGACTCCCGCCAGTCCCACATTCTGGGTGGTCGGGAGACTCCAGTTGATCCCACAAGTTGGGTAGTCTAGAGATTTACAAATGGAGAGTCGTGAAGCCTCAGGTCCGTACAAACCATCCATAGTCCTAGTTTGTGGAAAGAGAAATGAATTTGTCCTGGAAAAGGGGGTATAAAGCGAACAGAGTCTTGTAGACGCTGGTCTTGATCCTAAAGAGAATAGCTTCTCTATCAAGTCTCGACCCGTCAAAGATAATCATGTGGTAGACGGTGGTGGCAAGCCCAACCCTCTTAGCTTTAGCTTGCCAACATGTACCATGTCCCTCTTTCTTAATATATTTCAAAGCTCTATCTATGGTGGTCATAGCCCTCCTGATGCCAAGTCATGACTTGACCCTGGACCAAAGATGACTACTGACCGTGCAGCTAAAGAATAGGTGTGTTATTGACTCATCAGAATGGCCGCAAAGGGAGCATCTTTATCAATGTCCATATAAGTGACTTTATCCTTCGTTTGTAATCTCCTCCTCGCACAAAGCCAAAGAATGAAAGACTGCTTAGGAGTGATACAAGGACTCCAAACATCCTTCGCCCAAATCACCGGCTAGCCATGTGTCCTGAAATAATCATAGGCATTGTGATCGCTATTATACCATGTCGCAATAGTAGTAGCCGCCCGCGCATGGGATCCTTCGCGGATAAGAATGATGTCTCGAATAATGAGAAGCCTCTTGATCAAGGGTGATTCGTCATTTTTTGCAACCCACGGCCAAATATTGTTGTTGTTGCTAAGATACTTGTGATTGATCCATTTAATCCAGAGCGTGTCCTTCTTCTGATGGATATTCCAAAGGCATGTAGCAAGCAAAGCAAGGTTCCAAGCCTTGATATCCCTGATTCCGAGGCCACCCTTAGATTTCGGTCTGGTACACTCCTTTCAGGCAACAAGGGAGTGGTTGGAACGCTAAAGGAAGGTCCTACAAAGCCCGTAAACTTTCTTACAAACCGATACAGGCACTGACAACATAGATAACCAGAAGCATTCCACACCTTGGAGGACAGACATTATGTTACACCCCGTAAATTCAAGAGGATAAGTTAAGAGCGTACGAAAGGAGAGAAGATTTGAATTTGGAAACTTAGGTTGGCAAAAAGGTTGTGGGCAGACTTTCAGGCAACTTTGGAGCGGTATATCACCTAGTTCCTTAGGAGTTTTGAGGAGTTTTGAGGAGTTTTAAAAAACTAGTATGAAGGTTGTTGAGTCTAGTTTCCAACGCAACAAACCACTCGTCGATTGGACATCGGGGTAGGAAGTTACGGGTGTTAGAAGATCTGTGGGCTGATGCAGAGGGCAGATTTCCCAGCAGGCGTCGCAGCGCCGCTGCCGCCAGCGGCGCGGCGATAATTCGATCCTCGAGGTTGAAGCGCCATGGCGCAGCAGCGGCGCCAAGCGGGATTTTCTGCGAAAGGGGCGAAAAACAGGGGATATTTCGATAGAAGGCCTATGGGAGGGTGACAAGTGTCCCTCCCATCCTTTTGACCAAAGGAGGGTCTTATTTTAGGGCCAAGTCTTCAAGACTTGGCCATTTTGCAAGAGTTTCCCTAAGAAAAATCCCTCTCCTCTCTCTCAAATTGATGAACCCCGGTGAGATTTTTGGAAGGGCTTCAAGAAGGAAAAGTGTTGGCAAGCTTGTAGAGGGTTCGTGTGGGTAATTTTAAAGTGAAGAAGATTTCGGAAAGAGGGCTTCTCGAGGTAAAATCTTCACCTTCTTGTGTATATGAAGATTTCAAGTTATAGTAGTTAATAAATGAGCTTGTGGTTTCTATATTAAAGTTTGAAAAGATTTGGGTCTTGTCGTCTTGTTGAAAACCGAAAATGGGCATGTTAGCCACTCATGTTGTAATCAATTCGGTTGTTAGCTAAATTGTTGCATGTTATAAATAGGAGGGTATATAATTGGTTATGATTTATATAACATGTTGGAATAACGAGTTGGATTAAGAGGAAATTGAAAGGAAATTGATAATTGTTGTGATATTGTAGCCGAATGTGGCTTGGAATTGTTGGATTGTTTTGTATTATTGTGGGGCAGAATTTTACGCGTCCTGTAAAGGCGTGTAATCCCCTTTTGGTTAGCTGAATTGTTGTGCCTTAAATGCGGCGTTTGGTTATTGAATTCGGACCTTGAAGAAGGTGGAAAAGTACGTAGAAACAAAGGAAGTGTTGTCTAATTTTTCCCGTAGAACAAGGGACTTTACATTAGAATATTCTATGTTGAAGCTAGAAGCTAATAGACGTATTATGGTCATTATAGGTTGACAACTACGGACGGCAAATTGGACTTGGCAAGGGGATTAAACAGAAGAGGTATGTGGAAACTTTCTTATCTCTTGAGCATGAGTAGTTATAATTGTATGGTACGGTAGACGTACGTAATTTAAATGAAGTGGAGTCATTTGATATATTTGACTTGTTTTAAGGATGTCTAGTTGGTTGAGTTAGAGAATTAACTCACGTGTCCTTAAGAAAGAGTTATAAGAATGGTTTATCCTAATAAGGTAGACAAGGATTTCTTGACATGAATAAGTATAGAATACTGGATTTGGGAAGTATTGAGTCTTGAACTATTCCAAAGATAAGAGACCTGATTCCTAAGTTAAGAAACTTGTTTTCTAAAGTTAAGATATTTGAAGTATTTTGAAAGTAGTGTAACTTGAATTGAAGTACAAACCTCTTGGTTATAGAGAGAACAAAGTTGTCTAAGACATAAAGAGTTATAACGGCTTTATGGGAAGTTAGTCATGTGGCTTTATGAGAGGATAAGGATGTCTTAGTTTAATGCATAAAGTTAGTATAACGGCTTTATGGGAAGTTGGTTATAATAACTTTATGGAAGGTTAAAGGAACGGTTTTTCTCGAGTAGATAAACAAAGATTAAAGAATGGATGCTAAGAAAGGCAATTTGATTTAAAGGCATCAATTGCTTAAAGTTTTAAATGAGGGTCACTTGATTTAGAAGCCCGAAGCTTATTTCTAATAGTATAGTGACTTGTTTGAAATGTAGATAAGCCTTGATACTACGGGTGTTAGTATCTTGGGGTCTTACGTGGAAAAGAGATCTTGGAAAGAATAGAAATACATAGTACTTTGGGTTGAAATTCCCCGGACTTGTTAAGCGATATGGAAAGTGCCTTAAGGTCATAAAATGAGATCCATTTTGTATGTTAATGAAAGTCCAAAGAAGTTATGAGTCTACCGGGACGTACCGACAGTGATGTGGGATTCCACGGGTATGCTTCCATGGTCTTAGTATGAGTTTACTGGGACATACCGTCAGTGATGTGGGATTCCATGGGTATGCCTGATGGACATGCTTACGATGAGGGATTCTGAGGCATGTAGTTTGAGGGGTAACAGTATATCTGAGGGGTACACCCCCAAGATAGTTATACCACCTTCTCCAGGGTAAGAGTATATCTGAGGGGTAAATCCCCAAGATAGTTATACCACCTGCTTCAGGGTAAAAGTATAATTGAGGGGTAAAACCCCAAGATAGTTATACCACTTGTTTCCGTGGATTTGCTACCCACGATGCGAGGGATACCTCATGAAGTCATGTACCCGAGATGAGGAATTCCACGGGCATGAGATATATATATGTAGGTATTGTGTATGTGTACGCCGACAGTGAGGTAGAATGCCACGGGCGCGTCACATGGTTGTATTTTACTCTTACGACTGTCGGCAGTGACGGGGGATTCCACGGGCAGAGGATATAGGTATATACGTGTTGTATGTGTGTACGCCGACAGTGAGGTAGGATGCCACGAGCGCGACACATGGTTATATTTTACACCTAGCGGTCGACAGTGATGGGGAATCCCACGGGCGTGCTTTGGTATTTGAGGGCTGGTGTTCATAGCCCTGGTGTGACTATCGTTCATATGCTGAAACAGGTAGTACAAGGTAAAAATTGACTTTCATTATTTCCACTTCAGTAAGGCACAGTGTACTGTTAATTGGGTTATCATATATGTCTTCAGCTGCATTTGTGATTATTATGATTTAAATTACAGTACTTTCAGTTTTGCATACTTGGTACATATCTTGTACTGACCTCCCTCGGGGGGCTGCGTTCATGCCGCAGGTTGAGGTACATAGTTTTTTGATCCGCACTCCTAGGATCACGGTTCAGTTCTCAGAAAGCTCCATTTTCTCCGGAGGCTTTGTCTTTGGTAGGGTTCCCTGAAGTGGTTGACTTTTGTACATTCAGGGGTATGGCGGGGCCCTGTCCCGTCGCAGTTGTTATGTAAACTCTTAGAGGTCTGTAGTCATATTTTGTGGGTCACTTTAATAGATTTTGTTTTTGAGGTAACTCCTTTTGGATTTGTTTATATCCATGGAAGTAACCTTATCGGCTGACCTAATATTTGTTTCATTATTAAGTTTATGTATGTTCCGCTGATTATCTCTGATGTATACCTGTAAGGGTGCCCAGGTAGGGCACCAGTCGCGGGCCCGGGTTCGGGTCATGACAAAAGTGGTATCAGAGCAGTTAGTCCTCGGAAAGTGTCTACAGACCGTGTCTAGTAGAGTCTTGATTATTGATGTGTTGTGCACCACATCTATAATCAGGAGGCTGCAGGACATTTAGGATTTGTTTCCATTCTTCTCTCTCTGAGATCGTGCAGTAGAGCTGTCCTACTAGGTTGGATCCTCTCTAACCTATTCTTATGTATCGATGTGCCTCGGAGCGGCCGGGGCCCGAAGGGCAAAGCGGCGAGAAGAGTTGTTAGTGGTACACAGAGGATTTCTAGGAATCAGGCCCAGACTATGCCTGAGGTTATGGGGGGATCGGCGAGTTCAGCCACGCCGGCAGTATTAGAGGGGCCGAGAGCGGCAGTAACACCAGAGGTTCCGGTACCTGAGCCTCCAGTTCCACAGCCAGGGGCTGAGTATAGAGATTACGGAGAGCAGATCCGATTATTGACTAGCATTGTGGCAAGGCAGCGCCGACAGGAGCCGGTAGCTAACCCTAGAGCCGATAGTTTGAGGATACGGGACTTTCTGAGTTGTAATCCACCCGAGTTCTATGGTTCGAAGTTTGAGGAGGACCCTCGGGAGTTCATTCGGCATGTGCAGCGGACTATGCAGGTGTTTAGGGCCTCGGAGATGGAGTCCGTTGTGTTAGCTTCTTACCGGTTACGCGATATTGCGTTGAACTGGTTTGAGTCGTGGGTGTTGTCTAGAGGTGTGGGTGCTCCTCCAGCTGTTTGGGATGAGTTCACGGAAGCCTTCCTCGACCACTTTTTGCCTCATGAGACGAGGAGAGCCCGCCTGGATAGGTTCTTGGCATTGAGACAGAATGGGAGGACCATCAGAGAGTACAACCTGGAATTTGACTCTTTGGACAGGTATGCACCCACTATTGTGGCGGATATGGCGGACAGAGTTCACCGCTATGTGATGGGACTAGACCGATATATGGTTATCGCATGTCTGGGAGTGGCTCTTCAGCCAGGTATGGATATTGCCAGGATGCAGGCTTATGCACAGGGGATTGAGGATAGGGAGAGAGAGAGCCAGCCAGATTCAGTCCAGCCCAAGAGGGCGGGGCGCGAGTTTCAAGATAGTTTTCAGGCGGGACGGCCTCGAATGTGCTAGGTCTACATTTCAACCGACGCAGTGCTCCTTCGGCCTTCGGCGGGTGGTTTGACCGCCGAGGATATTCGAGGCGGAGTCGTGGCTCGGCTGGTTCACAAATGTCTGGGGATAGTAGCCAGGGGAGGCCACCTTTGCCTCGGTGTGGTTACTGTGGTAGAGCTCATTTTGGGGAATGTCGGACTAGGTCGACAACTTGTTATGCTTGCGGCCAACAGGGCCATTTGGCAAGGGACTGTCCGACCAGGGGTGGCACTGGTAGGGTAACACAGTCTATTGGGTCAGTTGCAGGTTCTTCGCCTTCAACGGCTAGGCAGGATGTTCATGCACCGACAGGCCGCGGCAGAGGTCGGGGTAGCAGTTCCCAGTTTTAGCGGTCCTTTTACCCGCCTATGCGATTTCAGGTGTATTTTGATCCTTTAGAGACTTGTATGCATGATAGAGTTGTGATGTGTTTAAGTGTCATGAACGGATTATATTGAGACTATGTATGTATGCTAGAAGTAGGTGGAAAGTACGATAAGAGAAGCATTTTAGGCCTTGAATGGGAGTAAATAGCGTTGGTGCGATATCTTAGGGTCATAAGTGGCATAATAAAGTTCCATTAATTGTGAAGTACGAGGAGTATTAGATTGACTCCAAAAGAACATTCGGGGACGAATGTTTCTAAGGGGGGAAGAATGTTACACCCCGTAAATTTAAGAGGATAAGTTAAGAGCGTACGAAAGGAGAGAAGATTTGAATTTGGAAACTTAGGTTGGCAAAAGGTTGTGGGCGCACTTTCGTGCAACTGAGCGGTATATCTCCTAGTTCCTTAGGAGTTTTGAGGAGTTTTAAAAGACTAGTATGAAGGTTGTTGAGTCTAGTTTCCAACGCAACAAACCACTCGTCGATTGGACATCGGGGTAGGAAGTTACGGGTGTTAGAAGTTACGTGAGGTGACGCAGAGGCGATTTCCAGCGGCGTCGCGGCCTTGGCCGTCAGCGAGGGCAGCGCGCCGATAATTCTGATAGTCCTCTAAGGTTGAAGCGCCGCGGCGCTGGCGGCAGGGCCGCGGCGCCAAGGCGGGATTTTTACGCAGAAAGGGGCGAAAATAGGGGATATTTCGATAGAAGGCCTATGGGAGGGTGACAAGTGTCCCTCCCATCCTTTTGACCAAAGGAGGGTCTTATTTTAGGGCCAAGTCTTCAAGACTTGGCCATTTTGCAAGGGTTTCCCTAAGAAAAATCCCTCTCATCTCTCTCAAATTGATGAACCCCGGTGAGATTTTTGGAAGGGCTTCAAGAAGGAAAAGTGTTGTCAAGCTTGTAGAGGGTTCGTGTGGGTAATTTTAAAGTGAAGAAGATTTCGGAAAGAGGGCTTCTCGAGGTAAAATCTTCACCTTCTTGTGTAAATGAAGATTTCAAGTTATAGTAGTTAAGAAATGAGCTTGTGGTTGCTATATTAAAGTTTGAAAAGATTTGGGTCTTGTCGTCTTGTTGAAAACCGAAAATGGGCATGTTAGCCACTCATGTTGTAATCAATTCGGTTGTTAGCTAAATTGTTGCATGTTATAAATAGGAGGGTATATAATTGGTTATGATTTATATAACATGTTGGAATAACGAGTTGGATTAAGAGGAAATTGAAAGGAAATTGATAATTGTTGTGATATTGTAGACGAATGTGGCTTGGAATTGTTGGATTGATTTGTATTATTGTGGGGCAGAATTTTACGCGTCCTGTAAAGGCGTGTAATCCCCTTTTGGTTAGCTGAATTGTTGTGCCTTAAATGCGGCGTTTGGTTATTGAATTCGGACCTTGAAGAAGGTGGAAAAGTACGTAGAAACAAAGGAAGTGCTGTCCAATTTTTCCCGTAGAACAAGGGACTTTACATTAGAATATTCTACGTTGAAGCTAGAAGCTAATAGACATATTATGGTCATTATAGGTTGACAACTACGGACGGCAAATTGGACTTGGCAAGGGGATTAAACAGAAGAGGTATGTGGAAATTTTCTTATCTCTTGAGCATGAGTAGTTATAACTGTATGGTACGGTAGACGTACGTAATTTAAATGAAGTGGAGTCATTTGATATATTTGACTTGTTTTAAGGATGTCTAGTTGGTTGAGTTAGAGAATTAACTCACGTGTCCTTAAGAAAGAGTTATAAGAATGGTTTATCCTAATAAGGTAGACAAGGATTTCTTGACATGAATAAGTATAGAATACTGGATTTGGGAAGTATTGAGTCTTGAACTATTCCAAAGATAAGAGACCTGATTCCTAAGTTAAGAAACTTGTTTTCTAAAGTTAAGATATTTGAAGTATTTTGAAAGTAGTGTAACTTGAATTGAAGTACAAACCTCTTGGTTATAGAGAGAACAAAGTTGTCTAAGACATAAAGAGTTATAACGGCTTTACGGGAAGTTAGTCATGACGGCTTTATGAGAGGATAAGGATGTCTTAGTTTCTAATGCATAAAGTTAGTATAACGGCTTTATGGGAAGTTGGTTATAATAACTTTATGGAAGGTTAAAGGAACGGTTTTTCTCGAGTAGATAAACAAAGATTAAAGAATGGATGCTAAGAAAGGCAATTTGATTTAAAGGCATCAATTGCTTAAAGTTTTAAATGAGGGTCACTTGATTTAGAAGCCCGAAGCTTATTTCTAATAGTATAGTGACTTGTTTGAAATGTAGATAAGCCTTGATACTACGGGTGTTAGTATCTTGGGGTCTTACGTGGAAAAGAGATCTTGGAAAGAATAGAAATACATAGTACTTTGGGTTGAAATTCCCCGGACTTGTTAAGCGATATGGAAAGTGCCTTAAGGTCATAAAATGAGATCCATTTTGTATGTTAATGAAAGTCCAAAGAAGTTATGAGTCTACCGGGACGTACCGACAGTGATGTGGGATTCCACGGGTATGCTTCCATGGTCTTAGTATGAGTTTACTGGGACATACCGTCAGTGATGTGGGATTCCATGGGTATGCACAGTGGACATGCTTACGATGAGGGATTCTGAGGCATGTAGTTTGAGGGGTAACAGTATATCTGAGGGGTACACCCCCAAGATAGTTATACCACCTTCTCCAGGGTAAGAGTATATCTGAGGGGTAAATCCCCAAGATAGTTATACCACCTGCTTCAGGGTAAAAGTATAATTGAGGGGTAAAACCCCAAGATAGTTATACCACTTGTTTCCGTGGATTTGCTACCCACGATGCGAGGGATACCTCATGAAGTCATGTACCCGAGATGAGGAATTCCACGGGCATGAGATATATATATGTAGGTATTGTGTATGTGTACGCCGACAGTGAGGTAGAATGCCACGGGCGCGTCACATGGTTGTATTTTACTCTTACATCGGCGGTGGCGGGATTCCACGGGCAGAGGATATAGGTATATACGTGTTGTATGTGTGTACGCCGACAGTGAGGTAGGATGCCACGAGCGCGACACATGGTTAGATTTTACACCTAGCGGTCGACGGTGATGGGAATCCGGGCGTGCTTTGGTATTTGGTGGTGTTCATAGCCACAGTGTGACTATCGCTCATATCTTTGAAACAGTAGTACAAGGTAAAAATTGACTTTCATTATTTCCACTTCGATGGCACGATTATCGTTAATTGGGTTATCATATATGTCTTCAGCTGCATTTGTGATTATTATGATTTAACTTACAGTACTTTCAGTTTTGCATACTTGGTACATATCTTGTACTGACCTCCCTCGGGGGGCTGCGTTCATGCCGCAGGTTGAGGTACATAGTTTTTTGATCCGCACTAGGATCACGGTTCGATTCTCGAAAGCTCCATTTTCTCCGGAGGCTTTGTCTTTGGTAGGGTTCCCTGAAGTGGTTGACTTTTGTACATTCAGGGGTATGGCGGGGCCCTGTCCCGTCGCAGTTGTTATGTAAACTCTTAGAGGTCTGTAGTCATATTTTGTGGGTCACTTTAATAGATTTTGTTTTTGAGGTAACTCCTTTTGGATTTGTTTATATCCATGGAAGTAACCTTATCGGCTGACCTAATATTTGTTTCATTATTAAGTTTATGTATGTTCCGCTGATTATCTCTGATGTATACCTGTAAGGGTGCCCAGGTAGGGCACGATCGCGAGCAGGTTGGTCATGACAAAAGTGGTATCAGAGCAGTTAGTCCTCGGAAAGTGTCTACAGACCGTGTCTAGTAGAGTCTTGATTATTGATGTGTTGTGCACCACATCTATAATTAGGAGGCTGTAGGACATTTAGGATTTGTTTCCATTCTTCTCTCTCTAAGATCGTGCAGTAGAGCTGTCCTACTAGGTTGGATCCTCTCTAACCTATTCTTATGTATCAGTAATGCCTCGCGGAAGCGACTGGGCCCGAAGGGCAAGCGTGGCAAGAGTTGTTAGTGGTACACAGAGGATTTCTAGGAATCGAGCCCGGACTATGCCCGAGGTTATGGGGATCGCGAGTTCACCACGCCGGTATTAGAGGTCGAGCGCGATAACACCAGAGGTTCGGTACCGAGCCTCGGTTCCACACCTGGGTGAGTATAGAGATTACGGAGAGCAGATCCGATTATTGACTAGCATTGTGGCAAGCGGCAAACGAGGCCGTAGCTAACCCTAGAGCCGATAGTTTGAGGATACGGGACTTTCTGAGTTGTAATCCACCCGAGTTCTATGGTTCGAAGTTTGAGGAGGACCCTCGGGAGTTCATTCGGCATGTGCAGCGGACTATGCAGGTGTTTAGGGCCTCGGAGATGGAGTCCGTTGTGTTAGCTTCTTACCGGTTACGCGATATTGCGTTGAACTGGTTTGAGTCGTGGGTGTTGTCTAGAGGTGTGGGTGCTCCTCCAGCTGTTTGGGATGAGTTCACGGAAGCCTTCCTCGACCACTTTTTGCCTCATGAGACGAGGAGAGCCCGCCTGGATAGGTTCTTGGCATTGAGACAGAATGGGAGGACCATCAGAGAGTACAACCTGGAATTTGACTCTTTGGACAGGTATGCACCCACTATTGTGGCGGATATGGCGGACAGAGTTCACCGCTATGTGATGGGACTAGACCGATATATGGTTATCGCGTATGCAGGAGTAGCTCTTGACGGTATGGATATTGCCAGGATGCAGGCTTATGCACAGGGGATTGAGGATAGGGAGAGAGAGAGCCAGCCAGATTCAGTCCAGCCCAAGAGGGCCAGGACGGCAGAGTTTCAAGATAGTTTTCAAGGCGGACAGCCTCAGCAACAGGCTAGGTCTACATTTCAACCGACACAGAGTGCTCCTTCTCGGCCTTCTGGCGGGTGGTTTGACCGCGAGATATTCGGAGCGGTCGTGGCTCGGTCAGCTGGTTCACAAATGTCTGGGGATAGTAGCCAGGGGAGGCCACCTTTGCCTCGGTGTGGTTACTGTGGTAGAGCTCATTTTGGGGAATGTCGGACTAGGTCGACAACTTGTTATGCTTGCGGCCAACAGGGCCATTTGGCAAGGACCGTCCGACCGAGGTGGCACTGGTAAGTAACACGATCTATCGGGTCGATTGCAGTTCTTCGCCTTCAACGGCTAGGCGGGATGTTCATGCACCGAGCGCGGCGAGTCGGGTAGCGATTCCCGATTTTAGCGGTCCTTTTACCCGCCTATGCGATTTCAGGTGTATTTTGATCCTTTAGAGACTTGTATGCATGATAGAGTTGTGATGTGTTTAAGTGTCATGAACGGATTATATTGAGACTATGTATGTATGCTAGAAGTAGGTGGAAAGTACGATAAGAGAAGCATTTTAGGCCTTGAATGGGAGTAAATAGCGTTGGTGCGATATCTTAGGGTCATAAGTGGCATAATAAAGTTCCATTAATTGTGAAGTACGAGGAGTATTAGATTGACTCCAAAAGAACATTCGGGGACGAATGTTTCTAAGGGGGGAAGAATGTTACACCCCGTAAATTTAAGAGGATAAGTTAAGAGCGTACGAAAGGAGAGAAGATTTGAATTTGGAAACTTAGGTTGGCAAAAAGGTTGTGGGCAGACTTTCAGGCAACTTCGGAGCGGTATATCTCCTAGTTCCTTAGGAGTTTTGAGGAGTTTTAAAAGACTAGTATGAAGGTTGTTGAGTCTAGTTTCCAACGCAACAAACCACTCATCGATTGGACATCGGGGTAGGAAGTTACGGGTGTTAGAAGTTACGTGAGGTGACGCAGGCGATTTCAGCGGCGTCGCGGCCGTGGCCGTCAGCGGGCAGCGGCGCGATAATTCTGATAGTCCTCTAAGGTTGAGCGCCTTGCTGGCGCGAACGCGCGCCAGCGGGATTTTTGCGAAGGCGAAAATAGGGGATATTTCGATAGAAGGCCTATGGGAGGGTGACAAGTGTCCCTCCCATCCTTTTGACCAAAGGAGGGTCTTATTTTAGGGCCAAGTCTTCAAGACTTGGCCATTTTGCAAGGGTTTCCCTAAGAAAAATCCCTCTCCTCTCTCTCAAATTGATGAACCCCGGTGAGATTTTTGGAAGGGCTTCAAGAAGGAAAAGTGTTGTCAAGCTTGTAGAGGGTTCGTGTGGGTAATTTTAAAGTGAAGAAGATTTCGGAAAGAGGGCTTCTCGAGGTAAAATCTTCACCTTCTTGTGTAAATGAAGATTTCAAGTTATAGTAGTTAAGAAATGAGCTTGTGGTTGCTATATTAAAGTTTGAAAAGATTTGGGTCTTGTCGTCTTGTTGAAAACCGAAAATGGGCATGTTAGCCACTCATGTTGTAATCAATTCGGTTGTTAGCTAAATTGTTGCATGTTATAAATAGGAGGGTATATAATTGGTTATGATTTATATAACATGTTGGAATAACGAGTTGGATTAAGAGGAAATTGAAAGGAAATTGATAATTGTTGTGATATTGTAGACGAATGTGGCTTGGAATTGTTGGATTGATTTGTATTATTGTGGGGCAGAATTTCTGGCGTCTGTAAGGCGTGTAATCCCCTTTTAGTTAGCTGAATTGTTGTGCCTTAAATGCGGCGTTTGGTTATTGAATTCGGACCTTGAAGAAGGTGGAAAATGCGTAGAAACAAAGGAAGTCTTTGTCGATTTTCCGTAGAACAAGGGACTTTACATTAGAATATTCTACGTTGAAGCTAGAAGCTAATAGACATATTATGGTCATTATAGGTTGACAACTACGGACGGCAAATTGGACTTGGCAAGGGGATTAAACAGAAGAGGTATGTGGAAATTTTCTTATCTCTTGAGCATGAGTAGTTATAACTGTATGGTACGGTAGACGTACGTAATTTAAATGAAGTGGAGTCATTTGATATATTTGACTTGTTTTAAGGATGTCTAGTTGGTTGAGTTAGAATTAACTCACGTGTCCTTAAGAAAGAGTTATAAGAATGGTTTATCCTAATAAGGTAGACAAGGATTTCTTGACATGAATAAGTATAGAATACTGGATTTGGGAAGTATTGAGTCTTGAACTATTCCAAAGATAAGAGACCTGATTCCTAAGTTAAGAAACTTGTTTTCTAAAGTTAAGATATTTGAAGTATTTTGAAAGTAGTGTAACTTGAATTGAAGTACAAACCTCTTGGTTATAGAGAGAACAAAGTTGTCTAAGACATAAAGAGTTATAACGGCTTTATGGGAAGTTAGTCATGACGGCTTTATGAGAGGATAAGGATGTCTTAGTTTCTAATGCATAAAGTTAGTATAACGGCTTTATGGGAAGTTGGTTATAATAACTTTATGGAAGGTTAAAGGAACGGTTTTTCTCGAGTAGATAAACAAAGATTAAAGAATGGATGCTAAGAAAGGCAATTTGATTTAAAGGCATCAATTGCTTAAAGTTTTAAATGAGGGTCACTTGATTTAGAAGCCCGAAGCTTATTTCTAATAGTATAGTGACTTGTTTGAAATGTAGATAAGCCTTGATACTACGGGTGTTAGTATCTTGGGGTCTTACGTGGAAAAGAGATCTTGGAAAGAATAGAAATACATAGTACTTTGGGTTGAAATTCCCCGGACTTGTTAAGCGATATGGAAAGTGCCTTAAGGTCATAAAATGAGATCCATTTTGTATGTTAATGAAAGTCCAAAGAAGTTATGAGTTTCTGGGACGTCAAGCGGTGATGTGGGATTCCACGGGTATGCTTCCATGGTCTTAGTATGAGTTTACTGGGACATACCGTCAGTGATGTGGGATTCCACGGGTATGCACAGTGGACATGCTTACGATGAGGGATTCTGAGGCATGTAGTTTGAGGGTAGAGTATATCCGGGTACACCCCAAGATAGTTATACCACCTTCTCGAGTAAGAGTATATTTGAGGTAAATCCCAAGATAGTTATACCACCGCGTGTTTGGTAAAAGTATAATTGAGGTAAAACCCCAAGATAGTTATACCACTTGTTTCCGTGGATTTGCTACCCACGATGCGAGGGATACCTCATGAAGTCATGTACCCGAGATGAGGAATTCCACGGGCATGAGATATATCTATGTCGGTATTGTGTATGTGTACGCCGACAGTGAGGTAGAATGCCACGGGCGCGTCACATGGTTGTATTTACTCTTACAATCGGCGTGTGAGGATTCCACGGCGGAGGATATAGGTATATACGTGTTGTATGTGTGTATGCCCGACAGTGAGGTAGGATGCCATGAGCGCGACACATGGTTATATTTTACACCTAGCGGTCGACAGTGATGGGGAATCCCACGAGCGTGCTTTGGTATTTGAGGGCTGGTGTTCATAGCCCTGGTGTGACTATCGTTCATATCTTTGAAACAGGTTGTACAAGGTAAAATTGACTTTCATTATTTCCACTTGATGAAGGCCACGATGTCTTTATTAATTGGGTTATCATATATGTCTTCAGCTGCATTTGTGATTATTATGATTTAACTTACAGTACTTTCAGTTTTGCATACTTGGTACATATCTTGTCTTGACCTCCTCGAAGTGCGTTCATCTGCGAGTTGAGGTACATAGCTTGTTGATCCGCACTCCTAGGATCACGGTTCAGTTCTCAGAAAGCTCCATTTTCTCCGGAGGCTTTGTCTTTGGTAGGGTTCCCTGAAGTGGTTGACTTTTGTACATTCAGGGGTATGGCGGGGCCCTGTCCCGTCGCAGTTGTTATGTAAACTCTTAGAGGTCTGTAGTCATATTTTGTGGGTCACTTTAATAAAAAAAAAATTGAGGTAACTGCTTTTGGATTTGTTTATATCCAGGGAGGTAACCTTATCGGCTGACCTAATATTTGTTTCATTATTAAGTTTATGTATGTTCCGCTGATTATCTCTGATGTATACCTGTAAGGGTGCCTAGGTAGGGCACCAGTCGCGGGCCCGGGATCGGGTCGTGACACTTTATGAGCTCAAGTCTACCCGCATAAGATAAAGTAGAACTCATCTACGAGTCAGTGTACCCAGAAATCTTGTTCACAAAAGGGTCATAGTATACTACCCTCATCCTCTCCGCGGCTAGAGGAATGCCGAGATAGCGGAAAGGCATAACACCGGTTTCGAAGCTGGTAGTCTGCTTAATATCATCAAGTTCTTGTTCCGTAATACCAGCTGTGTACAAGCTGGACTTGAGGGCGTTATAACTCAGACCCGAGCACTTCTGAAAGTCACGAAGGCATTCCATGAGGATCCAGACTGAAGTAGTGTCCCCTCTTGACAGAAGAAGAAAATCATCGGCGAAAGCAAGGTGGGTGATCTTAAGGCTTTTGCACATAGGGTGGTAGTGGAATACAGGCGTCTGAGTCTTCTTGTTGATCATCCTTGAGAGATATTCCAGGCAGATAACAAACAAAGTGGGGGAGAGAGGGTCCCCCTGTCTGAGCCCCTTTCGGCCCTTAAAATGGCCGTGTAAACTCCCGTTGATAGAGACCGAAAATGAAGTCGTGGAGACGCACTCCATAATCCAAGTCACCAGCCTTTTCGAGAAATTTAAACCAATCAAAATAGCCGCGAGGAATTCCCAATTCACCGAGTTGAATGTCTTACGGAGATCAACTTTGAGCATACATCTACTTGAAACCCTCTTATGGTTGTAACCCCTCAAGAGCTCTTGAGCTAGGTGTATGTTATCAGACATACTTACATCTGAACAAAAGCGCTGTTTGGATCAATGAGAAAGTCCAAAACCGGCACCAACCGAGAAGCAATAATCTTGGTGATGACCTTGTACAAAATGTTGCAACATGAAATAGGTCTGTAGTCGCCCACCATTGAGCAGTGGGTAGATTTAGGAATAAGGGCGATGGTAGTGTGATTGATCGGTTTGAGAAGTTTTCCCGAACTGAAGAACTCCTTAACCGCCTCACAGAACTCCCTGCCGACAATATTCCAAGCATTCTTGAAGAAACCCGAAGAGTAGCCATCCGGACCAGGAGCTTTGTCATCCCCAATACCGAATAAATCTCCTTTAATCTCAGCATCTGTGACATCTCTAATGAGATTATCCCCTTGTTCCGCCGAAAGGCAATTTCCCCCGGAGATGACATCAATATTAATAAAATCACAATCGTCTGTAGTTCCAAGTAACCCTTTATAGTAATTGATGAATTCTGCATGTTACACCTCGTAATTACAGGACATGAATAAGAGAATAGACGCGAGAACACAAGACTTGAAAATTGGTACGAAAGAAAGAATTGTTTTCCGAAGGAAAATCTTCCAAACTTCGGAAAGGAAAAATATTCGTTGATGAGAATTAGATTCTCAAAATACATTATTTGAGGAGTATGGAATTTATTACCATTGTGGAAATTTATTTTACGGATTTGGTCACGTGGGGCCCACCCGAGAAATTTTACGTTTTTGTGGGGCCCACGAGGTTTCCGATATTTTGGCCAATTATGGAAATTTCGGGAAACGAAATATTTTAGAACAACGGGAGGGCGACATGTGTTACCCTCCACATGGGCTTGTTGGATGAATAATAATGGACCAAGTCAATGGGTTAACTTAGCTTGAGATAATTGACCACATCTTAGCCATCCAATTGTTTTGATCTAGACCCTTCATTGTAGTATATATCCTATACTAGTGCAATATGACTTCCATACTTAGAAAAAATTTCAAGAACTTGTCTTGATGAAAGGATAGCTCTCGGATTTGAGCTAAAAGAAACAAGAAAAAATTTCAATTGTTGTCCATAATTCACAATACTTTAACCCAAGGTTCCTAAGGGTATTACAAGGTTATCTCAATAGAAAGATCCCGGAAAAACGACGTTTTCACGTTAATCGCAAGGCGAAAACCTAAGGTGTTCTTCAACTTTGAAGATGGAACTTGAAGAGGAGTTCTTCATGAGCTTCTAAGGAGTGCTTGGAGCGAATTGGAACATAAGAAGAGGAGCTAAAAGTTGCTAAGGATCGACTTTTACGCTTGGACATTATTAGGGCTTATCGAGGTAAAATCTTCATCTTCTTAATGTAATTGAAGATTACATGTTACAGTAGTTAAGAAATGAGCATGTGGTATATAAAATGATGTTTGGAAATATTTGGATCATATCGACTTGTTGAAAACTGAAAATGGACAAGTTAGCCGCTAATGTTGTAATCAATTTGGTCGATAGTTAAAATCGTCGCATGTTAAGGAAGAAAGGATTTATAGTTGTTGTAATTGTTATTATGTATATAACATGTTGGAATAACAACTTGGATTAATAAGGAACTGAACGAAAATTGACATTATTATGGATAGTGTTATTGCCGAGAATGTGCCTTAAAGAATGGACAGTTTTATATTGATTGTGGGGAAGAATTTTACACGTCCTATTAGGCGTGTAATCCCTTTGTATTTGCTGAATTGTTGGGCCTTAAATGTGGCGTTTGGTTATTGATTTTCGGGCCTTGAAAAGGGTGGAAAAGTACGTAGAAACAAAGGAAGTGCTGCCCGATTTTCCTTAGAATTTGGTGACTTTACACTTAGAATATTCTACGTTTGAAGCTAGAAGTTAATAGACGTATTATGGCCATTATAGGTCGAAGTACTAAGTATAGTGTATCCTACTTGAAGGATGGAATAGCTATCAAGGTTGAAGTACTTTGGAGCATTTTGCTACTTGTCGATAATCGTCGCGAGGTATGTGAACCTCTTCCTCCTTTTGGCATGATTCTATGTATGAAATATACATGTGGTGTTATTTCATGATTCCTTTTACTCTTAGAAGTTAAGAGGTATGTATGTTGATTTACTCTATGTGAAAGTTACGTCTAAGTTATCCTAAGTTCTTACCAAGTCTTATGGGGGATGTTGGTAAGAGTCGTTAGGAAGTATTTGGAGTCGAGTTGACCTTTCTAAGTTACTGCACGAATGAGAATAAGTATCGAACAAGCCATTGCATCGTTAATAAAAGAAAATGTATCGACAATCAATTAAATTAAAATGAGTAGAATTCTCCATCTGCATAGAAACTAAGATAAGACAAAATTGTATTACATTTTCTATATCATGGATGCTTTAATAAGATCGTTATAAATGAATATAACCTATTCACAACACATAAAGTATATGTACTTAATTTAAAGAGTTTACGTTATGAAGTTTTAAGAATATGAACCTTGAATTCTTAAAAGGTTAAGAGACTTTATTTTTCAAGTTATGGGACTTGATTCCTAAAGGAAGAAATGACTTGATTTAAAAGTATATAATATTTGATTTGGGAAAAGCATTGATAACTTGATATTCTAAGTTAAGAAACTTGATTTCTTAAAGTTAAGAGACTTGAAGTATTTTGAAAGCTATGTAACTTGATTTGAAAGTATAAGTCTCTTGGTTATAAAAGAAAGAATGAATTAGTCTAAGGCATAAAGTTAGTATAACGACTTTATGGGAAGTTGGTTATAACAACTTTATGGAAGGTTAGAAGAATGGTTTTCTCTAGTAATGTAAACAAAGAAATGACTTGAAATAAGGAAGGGCAATTTGATTTAAAGGTATCTATTGCTAATGTTTTTTTTTTCCGGGTAAATGCAAATATTATTACTAAAAAGGGAAACCTGGGAGCTACAATCAGTCATTGAGGGTTCTCAATCCTCCACGTAAGCATAAACAAGAAATGAAAGAGGGGGGGGAGTGGGACGTTCACTCTTGGGTGACGTTACAATAGGGGATTAAGTCATAAAGAACTCTATAAGTTGTTGTTTTTACTTTTGCAACAACCACATCCGTCGTTAAACTAATGCCCTCGAATAGCAATACATTTCTTGTTCTCCAAATCTCATATACTATAGTGCAAAAAGCGAGTGAGATGGCTTTGGATCGGATGCCTGTCCCGCGATGCTCTTTTTTTATCCACTTGAGTGTGCTTTCAATAGTTGTCATTTCTCTTCTAATACCCAACCATTCCTTTGTGTGCTTCCAAATCATGCGGGTGTAGGGGCAAGAAAAGAAGAGGTGAGCTCTTGTCTTATTAGCCCGCTTGCAGAACCCGCAAGTCCTATCTTCCAAGTTTAGGTAGGAGAGAGTTTCTTTGGTAGCTAGACGTTTCCTACAAGTGAGCCAGACTGTGAAAGAGAATTTAGGAGGAATGAAGCCTTTCCAAATTTGAGACATCCAAAGCTTTTTCTCCCGCGGGGTGCGCAAGACCTCATACACAAGACTAGAATCAAATCTTCCATTGGTGCAACACTTTTCCAAGCCGGCAATTGCGTTTCTTTGACTACCAAAGATGGTAATGAATGTGTCGTGAATGCCACAAATATTTTTGAATAAGGGGGAGTCCCTAGCACATACCTCGTAATCCCAAAAGGATCGGCCTCTCAAGTAGTAGCTATTAATCCATTGGACCCATAAAGTATCCACCTTAGTGTGAGTTTTCCAGATGGTCCGGGAGAGTAAGGCATGATTCCATTCTTTGATGTTCATAAGACCTAAGCCCCCTTCGGATTGAGGCACACAAATGTCATCTCAAGCGACTCTTGGTGGCTTACCACCCCATAAGAAATGAATGCAAGCTGACCGTACCTTGTTGAGAACTGAAGAGGGAATAGGAAGTGCCCGAAACCAAAAGCTCTCAACACCCTGAATAACCGATCTGATTAGTTCTAGTTTTCCCGCATAAGAGAGTGAGTGATGTCCCCATTTCTGAATGTATTCCGAGATTGCACTAGTGAATGGGGCAAACTGATCTACCGAGACAGAAATTGGGGACAAGGGGATCCCCAAGTACCGCACTGGAAAGACACCAATGCCGAAACCCACTCTAGTCAAGATCAAGTCACGAATTTCACCTTGTACTCCTGCTATGTAGATGGAGGATTTAGACGGGTTAAGCGTTAGCCCAGAAGCAGCCTCCAATTCTTCAAGACACTCCATAAGAACATCAACCGAAGATACATCCCCTTTGGCAAACAGCATGAGGTCATCTGCAAAGGCAAGGTGAGTGATGCCCAGCCTCTTGCACTTAGGGTGATAGGAAAAAGCTTTTCCCGAAGTCTTTAGCTTTAGCGACCTTGAAAGGTATTCAATGCACAAGATAAAGAGCATAGGAGACATAGGATCACCTTGCCTTAAGCCGTGTTTACCCGCGAAATAACCATGTAGCTCACCATTTATTGAAAGAGAGAAAGAGGTTGAGCTAACACATTTCATGATCCATCTTACAAATCTGTCCGGAAATTTGAGTCCTCTTAGTATTGACTCAAGGAAGTTCCAAGAGACCGTATCAAATGTTTTCCGTAGATCCACCATAAGCATACACCTTGGTGAGACTCTAGTTCTGTTAAAACCTCTCATAAGTTCTTGGTCAATAAATACATTATCCATCATGTTTCTTTCTTTCACAAAAGCTCCTTGGGATTTATCAACAAGAGTAGAAAGAACCTTTGCCATCCGGTTAGCTAAAATCTTTGTTATGATCTTGTAGACCACATTTGTCAATCCAATAGGCCTAAAGTCATTTACCTTGGGGTCCCGATCAGTCTTGGGCAGGAGGGTAAGTATGGTATGATTCACTTGCTTCAAAAGAACTCCGGATGAGAAGAATTCTTATACACTTCTTACTACATCATGCCCCACATCCCTCCATCTTTTTTTGAAGAAGGCGGCTGAAAAACCATCTGGGCCAGGTTCCTTGTCATTTTCTATATCGGAAAGAGCCTCTCAAATCTCCTTTGGGGAGATAGTATGCAAAAGGTGTAGTCATTCTTCCTCTCATAGCTTCGGGCCGCAATCCAATACCGCGGGATCAATGTTGGTTGAGGACCGAGATGATCCTAGAAGATCTTTATAAAACTCTACAAGTATCTCACTTACTTCCCCGGGAGATGTTGTGATGGTTCCGTTGGCCTTAACAAGGTAGTTGATTGAATTCCTGACATTACTCCTCTTGATCAAGCTGTGAAAATATTTGGAGCCTCTATCACTCCCAATCAAGTGTTTTTGCCTCGATTTTTGTCTTATGAAGTGTCTCTCGGCTTCAAGCAAGAGGTTTGCTCTAGTTCTTAAGGACTTGACATTGGCTTTTAGTTCATCATCAAAGGGATCTTCCATATACGCATTGATAGCCTCCTTGAACTCCATGTTTGCCGCATTTGCTCTTTGTTCTATGCTTCCAAATTCACTCGTGTTCAATTCTCGCAATGGCTTTTTCAAAGACTTCAATTTTGTGGCTAATATGAATTGGGCAGATCCCAATATGCGCTGCCTCCAGCATGAAGTCAGTATGTTCTAAAATGCGGGATGTGAGAGCCACATATTCATGAACTTGAAAGGTCATTTCCCAATACTAGCGGATGCAGTTACTGAAGCTACCATGGGGCAATGATCCGAGACTGGTTCCATAGGCAAGTAGTTGGCCGTGCATTCTAGATTCAAATCACTCCAATGCTGATTCATCATCACTCTATCAAGCTTGGACCATATCGAACCATTCGTCCAAGTGTAGAAGGAACCGGAAGAAGGAGTGTCATCTAGTCCATGAGCATTTCTGAATTCTCCAAGATCCCTAAGTGCATAAGGTGTGAGAGGAGGACCACCCGACTTATCATGTGGGTAGAAATAGGTGTTAAAATCTCCAATGATCATCCGAGGCTTGACAATGCTGATGCCCAAGTGGGTAAGGTGATGCCAAAGTTTTCTTCTTTCCGGGATGCTATAAACCGGATACACAAATGTGGCAAGGAAGGACACTTGTGTTGTATTACATCTTGCTTGAACATGAATATGTTGAGAGTCCATTCCAAGCACTTCACAACTAACTCTGGAGGGATCCCAAAGTATTAACATTCTTCCGCCACCAATGAAATCTATGTTGGAGCAAAAATTCCAAGCAAGGAATCTTTTAGAAGTAAAAGAATCTATCCGTGTTCGAGAGAATTTAGTTTCAATTAGACAAACCATTGCAACATCATGTTGTTTTGTGAGCCTACAAACAAGAGTTTGCGTGGCTGCCCTATGCCTTTGTCCGCAAAGACCCCGGACATTCCAACAAAGTACTTTCATTAAGAAACAAAGGAGGTTTTGGTAGCACCTCCGCGTTTCGCTGTCTTTGCCATACTACTACCTTTTGACGTATTTTTCCTTGAAATTACTTCTTTCCATCCCTCGTCCTTGTTGTTGGAAGTCAAGGCAGGGGTCCCAGCCAGTCTATGTTCCCCGCGTTCAAAGTTTATGCACTGTGATGCATAATTAGAATTTTCCGAAGTACTCTTGTAGATTACCTCGTCTAGTGAAGTTTACGGGTCCATTAGAGTGCTAGAATCAGTATGTCTTGTCTCAGATCTCCTCTTATCATGATGCGCAAGACCAGCATAGGGGTGAAGGTTTGGGGACCCCTCTTGTGCAACCTGTAAACTCGATGAGCCAGGCTGACCCACAACCGGAGGAATTGTAAAATTCAGAGCTTCTCCCACACTTCCGGGTATTTGCGGTAATGTTTGCTCACTATTCTCTATATCCATCAAGTTTTCACTACCTACGGGATGTTGACTAGGTGGCGGATCAGGGCAAGGAGGGCCGGTTTTACCCGTAGTAGTGTCAGCACCCGAACATGTAGAAACTCCACCATTGCTAGGAGATACCAATGAATTGCGGTTTTTCTGAGCTTCTTGAGCGTTGATACCTTGAATCATTTTTCTACATTTAAAGTGGTTGTGTCCAAAAGACGCACAATGATAGCAAAAATCCGGGTAGTTCTCATTGTTCACCTTTTGAGTATACCTTCTATTGTCGGAAAGTTTGACTCCAAATTCCATAACCGGTTCTTTGCTGACATCTACTTCCACTAAGACTCTTGCATAATTCATTTTTGACCTCTCCTTAGTATATTGATCCGTGTATAGAGGCTTCCCCACACGCGAAGAAATCTTGCTAAGGCTTGTTGCACTCCAAATCGAGAGGGGAATGTCATGGAAAGTGACCTAGATTGGAATGTCCATGAATAAATCATCTGTTAATAAACTCCCTTATTAATAGGTTTTAGCATCATAGTTTTACCGAAGACCATATATGGGCCGCCATGGAGTACATTTGTGTGATCTTCTTCTGTCATGAATTTGAAGACTGTTCATCCTTTGCCATACGGGATGATACGACACTTCACTCCCCATCCCTTCAAAATAGAATTCAATACCTCTCTTCCCGGGAAAGGACCTGTGAAGCACCCTATTAGGAAATATCCTCATGTTTCAATGAAGGGGACTTCATCCGTAGCTTCAAGTTCCACATCTTCTCCTTGTTGTTCAATAAATTGTAACTTCATACCCTTTGCTTCAAGTTTTGTACCCGCAAAAACTCCTGCATAAGTCTTCTTAGGCGGAATGGAACCTTTGCGTTGATTCGGGGGTAAATCATTATTTGTTGCATCAACGGGTGGAGTCTCATGTTGGTCTCTAAATTCATTTGTGGGCAAATTATCAGTAGATTTCCCGTGAGGTGTAGGCTGAGGGAAATGGTTAGAAGGAATAGAGTTTGGCCCCGCTTTAGGAGATAGGATGCGTGTGCCATTTAGAAGAGTAGGGAAATTATCATGAATTTCGGGAGGTATTGATGGAAGGGAGGAAAGTGGGGGTGTGTCATCTTGTATTTCGGGGAGCATTGAAGGAGTAGAAGATGAGAGAGGAGGATTGTTAATAACGTTTCTCATGCCCAAGGAAGAAGTAAAGGTAAAAGAGTTATTGGGATTCTTGTGTTGGATACCGTTAAGCAAGCTGGCTAAAGTAGGAAAGTATTCATTAGTAACACTTAATGAATTCAAAGGATGTTGCCTCGTTAAGTGAGGTGCCTCTTTGGTTCTCGCGGTATTAAATTGTGGCTCTTTGGTTCCCGCAATATTAATGTTTGGAGAGTAACTAGGCTCCTTGGGGGTAGAAGGCCCTTTGGTTCTCCTAACATTCATTGAACCATGCATACCGGTAATATTATTAGACCCATGGACTCCCGTCTGACCCGTCATAGCCATTTGACCCGTACCCTGACCCGGTTTTGACCCGAGGATACCATCATGAATTGTTTTGTCGATTGCAATTCTTGGCCCTGATTCTCTAACTTTTCCGGCTTGCCTGAGTAAATTTCCAGGCTGTGAAGAGATTATTTTAGTGTCGTGATTGCCATGCTCTTCCGTTATGGTCCCGGAGCTTACCAATTGACCCGTGATAGAATCGCCCTTCCTAGGAGATAAAGGAGTGTCTTTAGCCATCAGAATTTCCCTACCATTGCCGGAAGATTCGGAAGAGTCTTTTCCCATAGGTTTGTGTACAGTGATACAGTCATCTATTGTAGTCACTTCTGGAGTAGCATTAGGAGAAATCATTTCCGGATTGATGGCTGACGGAACATGAAACTTTCTACCTTCGAACTCGCTTATATCCAAGCTCTCGATTTCTATACTTATTCCCCATTCATGTATCCTTTGCAACGTAAAATCGTCTACCACATGCTCAAGTGGAATGGGCAAATCAGGCGGAATATGTACTAACACCGTAGGATCCGAAATTGCCGGAATTAAGTTTTCCTCAACTATGGTTGGGCTTCCACCGTTCTTTTTCTTTTTCTTGGTTCTAGACTTCGTAGATCCTCCGGAACCTCCGGAATCATTGCTAGAGCGAGTATAACGCTTAGTCTTTTTCATGTCATGAACATCAAGCTTCGATCAGTGAAGAAGAAATGGTAAATTTTAGAGGGAGACGGACAAACCGAAAGAGCAACTAAGGGAAAAAACGTTGAGAGCGTTTTTCCTTAGTGAGAGAAACTTCTCTCTAACTCCTTATTGCTTAAAGTTTTAAAGAAAGGGTCACTTGATTTAGAAGCCTAGAAATGTATTTCTAAAAATGTAGTGACTTGTTTGAAATGTAGACATGCCTTGATACTACGGGTGTTAGTATCTTGGGGTTTTATATGAAAAGGAGTCTTTTGAAAAGAATGGAAGTACGTAGTACTTTGGGTTAAATTCCCGAATTTTTATGTGAAACGAAACGTGCCTTTAGTATATAAAATAAAAGTCTAAAGATTTTATGAACTTGCTTATGCTTGCTTGTGATAGCCTTGAGTGCAAGTATTATATGTTTCTGTTAGTGACTCTCGGTTGGAGGCGGTGTCTTGTTAATAATTTACTTGGAGCGTCTGAAGCGATGTGGAAGCTTCCACGGGTATGCTTCCATTGTGATTGATCCTTGGACATGCGACCAGGATGCGGGTTAGATTCCCGGATTGTTTTTATTACTCCTTGGACATGCTTATACGATGAGGATTCCGGGGCATGCGACCAGGAGGCGGGTTAGATTCCCGAATTTATTTTATTACTCCATGGCCTAGCTCCCCATGAAGACATTTACCCGAGATGAGGGATTCCACGGGAATGTTATATACGATTATTACCCCATGGCCATGCTTATAATATGAGGGATTCCGGGGCATGCAACCATGTTATGTACGATTATTACTCCATGGAATAGCTCCCCATGAAGACATGTACCCGAGATGAGGGATTCCACGGGCATGTTATATACGATTACTACCCCATGGATTAGCTCTCCATGAAGTCATGTACCCGAGATGAGGGATTACACGGGCATGAAATATATATATATATATTGCATATGTGTGTACGCCGACAGTGAGGTAGGATGCCACAGGCGCGTCACATGGTTATATTTTACACTTACGGCTGTCGGCAGTGATGGGGGATTCCACGGGCAGGGGATATATATATATATATGTATTGTATGTGTGTACGCCGACAGTGAGGTAGGATGCCACGGGCGCGTCACATGGTTATATTTTACACTTACAGCTGTCGGCAGTGATGGGGGATTCCACGGGCACGCTTTGATATTTGTGGGCTTGAGACCCTTACTGGATTGTGTGATGATATTTGAGGGCTTGTGTCCATAGCCCTGGTGTGACTATTGTTCATGTGTTGAAATAGTCCGTATAAGGTAAAACTGACTTTCATTACTTTCACTTGGTGAGTGCGATTATCTTGTTATTTTGGTTATCATATATGTCTCGACTTTATTATAGTATTATGATTTCATTCTGATATTTTGATTTCACATACTTGGTACATATTTAAATCTTGACCTCCTTGGGAGTTGCGTTCATCTGCGCGAGTTGAGTACATAACTGGCGATCCTCATTCTTAGGATCACTGTTCGGTGGTTGGAAAGCTCCATTATTTGGAGGCTTTGTATTTTTGATCTGATTCCACGAGGTTGTAGGTTTATGTACATTCAGGGGTATGACGGGGCCCTGTCCCGTCACAGTTGTTATGTCAAAATTCTTAGAGGTCTGTAGTCATATCTTGTGGATTGGGTTGTGTAAAAAAAAAAAGAGGTAACTACTTTTGGGTTACGTATATATTTTTGGAAGGTGGTCATATCGGCTAGCCTGTTATTTATTTCTTTTGAGATGTATGTATGTTCCGCTACTATTCTCTGATGTAAACCTGTAAGGGTGCCCAGGTAGGGCATCAGTCGCGGCCCCGGGGTCGGGTCATGACAAAAGTAGTATCAGAGCAGTTAGTCCTCGGAAAGTGTCTACAGACCGTATCTAGTAGAGTCTTGATTATCGGTGTGTTGTGCACCACACCTATAATCAGGAGGCTACAAGATATTTAGGATTGGTTTCCATTCTTCTCACTCTGAGATCGTGCGATAGAGCTGTGTTGTTAGGGTCGTCTCTCCCTAACGTATTATTGTGATTGCAGCTTTGAGAAAGGCAACAGTAACCCAGGAAGGGCTATGTGGATTGCGTATTCAGGTTGGTAATAATTGTAGTATAGTTGGTATCATGACATACAGCTATACGGAGTTATGTATGAGGGCCATTTATGGGTTGCCTAGAATGATTTTAGATTACCAAGAGTTGGTAATGACTAAATAGATATCGGGAAGGTATGAAACAGTTAATGAATCTCGTCAAGGTCTTATGTTTTATTTTGAGATTATTGGGTAATGACGAGCTGTCTGATAGGGTAGTGAACCCTTAAGAAGTCGTGTTAAGGAACCTAATGGAATGTCATGTTAATAGATTAAGCTACGTGGTAGGCTTAAGAGAATTGTACGGATGAGATCCGTATGGAGTAAGTAATGATTGTTGTGATCAAGACAACACAATTATGGTTATGAGAAGTTATTGTACCCGTTTACAGGGGGACTGGTAAGGTAGGCTTGGAGCATGGAAATTGCGAGCCTAAGAATATTGATAACCGCCGAGACCTTAGGTATATAAGGTCTTCTCGGGCAATAAGATTTTATTCAGACTAAGGGTAAGAGTTAAGTGTGACAGTGGGTCGGGTTAAGGACCTATTACGGGTCGCCTCATAGTTTGAAATGGAGTGGGATCAGTTGGTAGTAATTTCGCTAGGTGACAGGGTCACGAGGATGCAAGGCCCAAGTCTAGTTAATTGTTTTACGGGTTCGTGGACGCGTTCCACCGGAACCAGGTCGTGAGAGCCGGAAATGGCCTTATATTGTTTTATAGAGTTACTCCAAAGATTGGAGGCCAGAATCGGTATGGAGGTTATGTAAGTATGCTAGTGTAAGTTGGAGGTACGGAAAGAATACAACCAGTAAGAAAGTGTAGAATCGCCGATTGGCTGGTTCCACGTAGGCGAGGTTCAGATAATTGGCTCAGACTTGATTCAGCGGGCTGTGGATAAGGCGAAGCTTATCCAGGAAAGATTTTTAGTAAGCTCAGAGTCAGCAGAAACTTTATGCAGATTAATGACGTCGACATTTGGAGTTCAGGTTGACGTTCTAGTATAAGTATTGTTATGTGGCAATGGGTGGCATATGTTGTATGAAGGGTTTAGTAAAATGAGACTATGTCGCTATCTAATTAGATTGGAACCCGAAAGAATATTTGGGGACGAATGTTTCTAAGGGGGAAGAATGTTACACCCCGTAATTCCAGGACATGAATAAGAGAATAGACGCGAGAACACAAGACTTGAAAATTGGTACGAAAGAAAGAATTGTTTTCCGAAGGAAAATCTTCCGAACTTCGGAAAGGAAAAATGTTCGTTGATGAGAATTAGATTCTCAAAATACATTATTTGAGGAGTATGAAATTTATTACCATTGTGGAAATTTATTTTACGGATTTGGTCACGTGGGGCCCACCCGAGAAATTTTACGTTTTTGTGGGACCCACGAGGTTTCCGATATTTTGGCCAATTATGGAAATTTCGGGAAACGAAATATTTTAGACCAACGGGAGGGCGACACGTGTCAACCTCCACACGGGCTTGTTGGATGAATAATAATGGACCAAGTCAATGGGTCAACTTAGCTTGAGATAATTGACCACATCTTAGCCATCCAATTGTTTTGATCTAGACCCTTCATTGTAGTATATATCATATACTAGTGCAAGATGACTTCCATACTTAGAAAAAATTTCAAGAACTTTTCTTGATGAAAGGATAGCTCTCGGCTTTGAGCTAAAAGAAACAAGAATTTTTTTCAATTGTTGTCCATAATTCACAATACTTTAACCCAAGGTTCCTAAGGGTATTACAAGGTTATCTCAATAGAAAGATCCCGGAAAAACGACGTTTTCACGTTAATCGCAAGGCGAAAACCTAAGGTGTTCTTCAACTTTTAAGATGAAACTTGAAGAGGAGTTCTTCATGAGCTTCTAAGGAGTGCTTGGAGCGAATTGAAACATAAGAAGAGGAGCTAAAAGTTGTTAAGGATCGACTTTTACGCTTGGACATTATTAGGGCTTATCGAGGTAAAATATTCATCTTCTTAATGTAATTGAAGATTACATGTTATAGTAGTTAAGAAATGAGCATGTGGTATATAGAATGAAGTTTGGAAAGATTTGGATCATATCGACTTGTTGAAAACTGAAAATGGACAAGTTAGCCGCTAATGTTGTAATCAATTTGGTCGATAGTTACAATCGTCGCATGTTAAGGAAGAAAGGATTTATAGTTGTTGTAATTGTTATTATGTATATAACATGTTGGAATAACAACTTGGATTAATAAGGAATTGAACAGAAATTGACATTGTTATGGATAGTGTTATTGTCGAGAATGTGCCTTAAAGAATGGACAATTTTATATTGATTGTGGGGAAGAATTTTACACGTCCTATTAGGTGTGTAATCCCCTTTGTATTTGGTGAATTGTTGGGCCTTAAATGTGGCGTTTGGTTATTGATTTTCGGGCCTTGAAAATGGTGGAAAAGTACGTAGAAACAAAGGAAGTGTTGCCCGATTTTCCATAGAATTTGGTGACTTTACACTTAGATATTCTACGTTTGAAGCTAGAAGTTAATAGACGTATTATGGCCATTATAGGTCGAAATACTAAGGATAGTGTATCCTACTTGAAGGATGGAATAGCTATCAAGGTTGAAGTACTTTGGAGCATTTTGCTACTTGTCGATAATCGTCGCGAGGTATGTGAACCTCTTCCTCCTTTTGGCATGATTCTATGTATGAAATATACATGTGGTGTTATTTCATGATTCCTTCTACTCTTAGAAGTTAAGAGGTATGTATGTTGATTTACTCTATGTGAAAGTTACGTCTAAGTTATCCTAAGTTCTTACCAAGTCTTATAGGGGATGTTGGTAAGAGTCGTTAGGAAGTATTTGGAGTCGAGTTGACTTTTCTAAGTTACTGCACGAATGAGAATAAGTATCGAACAAGCCATTGCAGCGTTAATAAAAGAAAATGTATCGACAATCAATTAAATTAAAATGAGTAGAATTCTCCATCTGCATAGAAACTAAGATAAGACAAAATTGTATTACATTTTCTATATCATGGCTGTTTTAATAAGATCGTTATAAATGAGTATAACCTATTCACAATGCATAAAGTATATGTACTTAATTTAAAGAGTTTACGTTATGAAGTTTAAGACTATGAACCTTGAATTCTTAAAAGGTTAAGAGACTTTATTTTTTAAGTTATGGGAGTTGATTCTTAAAGAAAGAAATGACTTGATTTAAAAGTACAGAATACTTGATTTGGGAAAAGCATTGATAACTTGATATTCTAAGTTAAGAAACTTGATTTCTTAAAGTTAAGAGACTTGAAGTATTTTGAAAGCTATGTAACTTGATTTGAAAGTATAAGTCTCTTGGTTATAAAAGAAAGAATGAATTAGTCTAAAGCATAAAGTTAGTATAACGGCTTTATAAAAAGTTGGTTATAACAACTTTATGGAAGGTTAGAAGAATGGTTTTCTCTAGTAATGTAAACAATGAAATGACTTGAAATAAGGAAGGGCAATTTGATTTAAAGGTATCTATTGCTTAAAGTTTTAAAGAAAGGGTCACTTGATTTAGAAGCCTAGAAATGTATTTCTAAAAATGTAGTGACTTGTTTGAAATGTAGACATGCCTTGATACTATGGGTGTTAGTATCTTGGGGTTTTATATGAAAATGAGTCTTTATAAAAGAATGAAAGTACGTAGTACTTTGGGTTAAATTCCCGGATTTTTATGTGAAACGAAACGTGCCTTGAGTATATAAAATGAAAGTCTAAAGATTTTATGAACTTGTTTATGCTTGCTTGTGATAGCCTTGAGTGCAAGTATTATATGTTTCTGTGCCGTGACTCTCGGTTGGAGGGTCGGTATGCTTGTTAATGAATTTACTTAGACGTCTGAAGCGGTGTGGAGGCGTCCACGGGTATGCTTCCATTGTGATTGATCCTTGGACATGCGACCAGGATACGGGTTAGATTCCCGGATTGTTTTTATTACTCCTTGGACATGCTTATACGATGCGGGATTCCGGGGCATGCGACCAGGAGGCGGGTTAGATTCCCGAATTTATTTTATTACTCAATGGCCTAGCTCCCCATGAAGACATGTACCTGAGATGAGGGATTCCACGGGCATGTTATATACGATTATTACCCCATGGCCATGCTTATACGATGAGGGATTCCGGGGCATGCGACCATGTTATGTACGATTATTACTCCATGGACTAGCTCCCCATGAAGACATGTACCCGAGATGAGGGATTCCACGGGCATATTATATACGATTACTACCTCATGGATTAGCTCTCCATGAAGTCATGTACCCGAGATGAGGGATTCCACGGGCATGAGATATATATATATATATTGCATATGTGTGTACGCCGACAGTGAGGTAGGATGCCACGGGCGCGTCACATGGTTATATTTTACACTTACGGCTGTCGGCAGTGATGGGGGATTCCACGGGCAGGGGATATATATATGTATTGTATGTGTGTACGCCGACAGTGAGGTAGGATGACACGGGCGCGTCACATGGTTATATTTTACACTTACAGCTGTCGGCAGTGATGGGGGATTCCATGGGCACGCTTTGATATTTGTGGGCTTGAGACCCTTACTGGATTGTGTGATGATATTTGAGGGCTTGTGTCCATAGCCCTGGTGTGACTATTGTTCATGTGTTGAAATAGTCGTCTGAGTAAAGCCCGACTTTCATTACTTTCACTTGGTAGGCCACAATGTCTCGTTATTTTGGTTATCATACATGTCTCCGGCTTTATTATAGTATTATGATTTCATTACGATATTTTCGATTTCACATACTTGGTACATATTTCGTCTTGACCAACCCGAGTCTTTGCGTTCATGCCGCAGGTTGAGGTACATATCTTGTTGATCCTCATTCTTAGGATCACTGTTCAGCTGGTTGGAAAGCTCCATTATTTCGGAGGCTTTGTATTTTTGGTACAGTTCCCTGAGGTTGTAGTTTTATGTACATTCAGGGGTATGGCGGGGCCCTGTCCCGTCACATTTGTTATGTGAAAAATTCTTAGAGGTCTGTAGTCATATCTTGTGGATGGGGTTGTGTAAAAAAAAAAAAGAGGTAACTGCTTTTGGGTTACGTATATATTTTTGGAAGGTGGCCTTATCGGCTAGCCTGTTATTTATTTCTTTTGATATGTATGTATGTTCCGCTACTATTCTCTGATGTAAACCTGTAAGGGTGCCCAGGTAGGGCATCAGTCGCGGGCCCGGGCTCGGGTCGTGACCAAAGTGGTATCAGACTAGTTAGTCCTCGGAAAGTGTCTACAGACCGTATCTAGTAGAGTCTTCATTATCGGCGTGTTGTGAACCACACCTATAATCAGGAGGCTACAAGATATTTAGGATTGGTTTCTATTCTTCTCACTCTGAGATCGTGCGATAGATCTGTGTTGTTAGGGTCGTCTCTCCCTAACGTATTATTGTGATTGCAGCTTTGAGAAAGGCAGCAGTGACCCAGGAAGGGCTATGTGGATTGCGTATCCAGGTTGGTAATGATTGTAGTATAGTTGGTATTATGACATACAGCTATACGGAGTTATGTATGAGGGCCATTTATGGGTTGCCTAGAATGATTTTAGATTACCAAGAGTTGGTAATGACTAAATAGATATCGGGAAGGTATGAAACAGTTAATGAATCTCGCCAAGGTCTTATGTTTTATTTTGAGATTATTGGGTAATGACGAGCTGTCTGATAGGGTAGTGAACCCTTAAGAAGTCGTGTTAAGGAACCTAATGGAATGTCATGTTAATAGATTAAGCTACGTGGTAGGCTTAAGAGAATTGTACGGATGAGATCCGTATGGAGTAAGTAATGGTTGTTGTGATCAAGACAACACAATTATGGTTATGAGAAAGGAAAAATGTTCGTTGATGAGAATTAGATTCTTAAAATACATTATTTGAGGAGTATGGAATTTATTACCATTGTGGAAATTTATTTTACGGATTTGGTCACGTGGGGCCCACCCGAGAAATTTTACGTTTTTGTGTGGCCCACGAGGTTTCCGATATTTTGGCCAATTATGGAAATTTAGGGAAACGAAATATTTTAGACCAACGGGAGGGCGACACATGTCACCCTCCACATGGGCTTGTTGGATGAATAATAATGGACCAAGTCAATGGGTCAACTTAGCTTGAGATAATTGACCACATCTTAGCCATCCAATTGTTTTGATCTAGACCCTTCATTGTAGTATATATCCTATACTAGTGCAAGACGACTTCCATACTTAGAAAAAAATTCAAGAACTTGTCTTGATGAAAGGATAGCTCTCGGCTTTGAGCTAAAAGGAACAAGAAATATTTTCAATTGTTGTCCATAATTCACAATACTAAAACACAAGGTTCCTAAGGGTATTACAAGGTTATCTCAATAGAAAGATCCCGGAAAAAAATGACGTTTTCACGTTAATCGCAAGGCGAAAACCTAAGGTGTTCTTCAACTTTGAAGATGGAATGTCACGACCCGATCCCGGGCCCGTGACTGGTGCCTTACCCGGACATCCAAGTAGACATACATCAGAGTAATCAGCGGAATATAAAAACAAGACATGAAACAAGTGTAAAATGAGACACTGTTTATATGAGAAAAAGTCGCCTTTCGGCATATATATATATATAAACCAAGTCAGCGATTCATCCCAGTATGCAATAGGACTACTGCACCTCTGAGAAGTAAACAACTATGGCGGGACGGGGCCGCCATACCTGAATGTACAAAACTATCTCTGGCAGCAGGAGATCATACCCAAAAGTCGAGCCTCGGAGAAGATGGAGCTCACGACACCAAAGTAAAGATCCTAAGGATGCGGATCTAGCACACTTTCCACTTACTGCGGCGTGAGCGGCCCAGGAAGGTCGATAACAGGTACCAAGTATGTGAAACTGTAAAGTACTTAAATGAAATCATATCATTTTTAAAATAAATTTTACAAATGTGTACGAAACAGCCAATGTAACCGCACATAGTGCCACATCACAAACAAGAGCAATAATAGGTAAACTGTAACAGGTTTTTTCTAGGCTGCGAATGATCGAAGCAAGGCCAATCGCCCATAGTATCATTATGCATGCCTAATCCTGGACTCCGCCGATCGCGTAGGCCACTGGCGCGTGAGGTATTCCGCATCAAGGGTAGCTCTCGCCGGCATCGCACCGACTCGTAGTCCGCGTAGCCACATAGACCGCGTAAGGTAATCCCCGCACACTAACACGGAACTCTCGTAGCTCGCATAGGTCCCCTGGACGCGTGAGGTATTCTCGAATCATAGTCACCGCATCGCGTGAGGTGTACCTCGCGTCGAGCGGCTTAACCCCGGTATATCATGTCAAGAGGTGAGTGATATAATACTAACATAACGGCTTATCGTTAAACAACATAAGCACAATAAGAATAACCTTTTTACACAAATGTTACAAGATACTAACACACATAGCATCATAATATGTCTACTCAACAAACCATCTTACTATACTTTCCAGAAATCAATACAAGTCTTTTATAAACACATAAGTAAACCGTTCCTTTTATCTTTCTTAAATCGTTATACCTAACTTCCCATAAAGCTAGTATAACTCTTAAGCTTTTTGTTTAAAAACCAAGTATTACTCTTCTTTCAAAAATGATTCATAATTCTTTTGAAATACTTCAAGATTCTTATTATTTAAAACTCAAGTCAAAAGACATCAGAGTAAAACCAAGTTCAGTTAACACACGTACGTCTACCGTACTATATATATATTTAAAAATATCATGCTCAAGAGGATAGGAAGAATCACATACCTCCTCGGCGAAATCCACCTGCCAAGTCGAATATGTCGCGCGCAGAGTATCAACCTATAATAGTCAAATACGTCTATCAACGTCTAGACTATTCTATATAAAGTTCTAAGCAGAGGGTTCTCTATTCTACGGAAAATTGGGCAGCACTTCCCTACCCGTCAAGCTACTCAAGTCTCTAAATCTGATCTATGTAAATCTGATTCAATTCTCTTCTTTAATATCCTTCAGTGTAATTACAGTTCAATTCTCTTCTTTTATACCATCCTTCTAGTTATCTTATACTCAATTCTATGTTACTACAGTATGTAATCTCCAATTACAATAGAAGGACAAGATATTTACCTCGATAAGCCCAAAATTATCCAAGTTTAAAAGTCGATCCTGAGCAAGGTTTAGCTCCTAATCTGTACGCTCCAATCCGCTCCAAGAAACCCTTAGAAGTTTCTACACAACTTCTACTTACTACTTCAACCAACAATGAAGTTTCTCCTAGGGTTTCGTTTAGTGACTAATGGATATAAGGTAGTATTTCCGGGCTCTACGTATAGAGGTAACTTTGGAATACTACAATGGTATAAGGCTAAGGTATTTTGGAATAGTAACAATACTTGGAGAGTATTTTTTCTACCAAGGAGGGGGGGGGTGTTTCGGCTAGCTCACTCAAGAGGGGGGAGAGGGCTTTGGACGAGAAGCTCACAAGAGAGGGGAGAGATTTTGAGACTTGGAAAATGATTTGTGGATGAAGAATTCTTCAACTAAGGGGGGTATTTATAGGACCACCAAGGGCCAAGATTAAGGCAAGTGGAGGGCAAGTGGATGGTGGAGATTTGGGCAAGTGGAACCTTATCCATCTACTCCATAAATATCTAGCAAACATTGACCAAGTGTTTAAGGCATTTTCCATCAAAAAAAACGTGCCAACAATTGCCCATTGTTGCCGTCCACTTGAGGGTGACAAGTGTCGCCCTCTCGTTGGTCCAAAATATTTCGTCTCTCGGAAAAATCCGCAAAAATAATAAATGTCGCAACCGTAATTTTCCCTTCGCAAGGTTTGGAAAACTTTTCGTCGGAAAACAATTCTTTTCGGGGGTTGTGCACAATTTTCGTCCCTAGCCTAACTTAAGGCTTAAACTTTTGTACGTACGCCCTCACGTACATACTCTGGAAATACGGGGTATAACATTCTCCCCTCCTTAGAAACATTCGTCCCGAATGTTCCTTCCCAAGACATATAATGATAAAGTTCTTCATAACTTAAACAGTTTGCAAATGCCACACACGGCCACAAAACAACACTCAAGCATATATGGTAATTGAAATCAACAAGTAGTAAAGTAAGTTACCTGGAGGTGTGGGGAATAAGTGAGGATACCTCTGCCTCATGTCCTCCTCTGTTTCACACGTCATCTCCTCTCTGTTCTCGTTCCGCCATAAGACCTTGACGGAAGCCACATCCTTCGTCCGCAACCTCCTAACCTGACGATCGAGTATCGCTATGGGACTCTCCTCATACGATAACTCCTCGGTCACCTGGACATCGTCAATCGGGTGTACTCTAGATGGATCCCCGACACATCTCCTCAGCATAGAAACATGAAAAACCGGATGCACTGCCTCCAGATCGGACGGCAGATCCAACTCGTAGGCAACCTTGCCTACCCTGCGGACAATCTGATAAGGCCCAATGTACCTTGGGCTGAGCTTCTCTTTCCTTCCAAATCTCATCACACCCTTCATGGGTGACACCTTTAGGAAAACCCAATCATCAACCTCAAACTCCAGATGCCGACGACGATGATATGCATACGACTTTTGTCGACTCTGAGCTGTCAATAGCCGCTCTTGGATAAGCTTCACCTTATCCACTGCCTGCTGAACCAGGTCTGGTCCCACTAAATGCACCTCTCCCACATCAAACCAGCCTATCGGCGATCTGCACTTCCTCCCATACAAGGCCTCATAAGGCGCCATCTGAATACTGGAGTGGTAGCTATTATTATATGCAAACTCTACCAGAGGCAAATGATCCTCCGGCTACCACGAAGTCAATAACACGGGCTCGCGACATATCCTCGAGAGTGCGGATAGTGCGCTCTATCTGTCTGCATGCGAGGATGGAATGTAGTACTCGAGCTCACTGCGTCCCTAATCCCATACGGAAGGACCTCGAAGTTAGCGTGGCCCAGGCTCCTGCATGCGATATGATAGAAATAGGGACCCATGCGATCGACGATCTCTCGGATGTAAAGTCGGCATAATCCTCGGTAGAAAAAGTCGTCTGATGAGAATAAAGTGGGCTGATTTTGTCGACTGTCGGCGATAACCGGATAGAATCATGCTTCCTACGAGTGCGAGGTAATCCGTGATAAAGTCCATATTGATCACCTCCACTTCCGGACGGGATCTCTATCGTGCGCAATAATCCACGGGCCTGCGGTGCTCTACCTTCACTGCGACAACACGGGCCTTGAGCCACAAACTCTGCAACGTCCTCTTCAAGCCATCCTACCAATACGGATCGAGGTCATGGTACATCTTGGTCGACCACGGATGGATGAGTAACGCTTGTTGTGTGCTTCCACAGAACCTGCTGCCAAGTCTGCAATATCGGAACACACACTGCCCTCAAACCTCGGCACCCCATCAGTGCTACCTCAAAGGACCGCTTCCCCTCGCGGCGTCGTATCGCGATAAGCGCATCAAAACCGGATCCTCAACTATTGCCTCTTCACCTCGCCGGCGATGGAAGACTCGGCAACCTCTCGAACTCGAACCCATCTGCTATCGAATCAATCAATCGGACTCGAGGCTCGCTAAGCGATGTAAATCGCGAACCATGCCCCTCTGCTGCACATCCGATGGGCTACCCATCGACCTACGACTAAGGCATACGCCGCAACATTGGCCTTCCGGGTGAGTACGGGATATCGACATCGTAATCCTTGAGTAACTCTAACCACCGTCTCTGTGTAAGTTCGGCTCCTCTGGTGAAGATATCTGGAGACTCTTGTGGTGCGTATAAATATCCACATGAACCCCATACAAATAGTGCCTCCGGATCTTGGCGTGAATCACCGCGACTCCAAATCATGGGTGGGGTAGTTCCTCATGTTTCTTAAGGCTGTCGGGATCGTGCGCTATAACCTTGCCTGCTGCGTCAACACATCCCGGCCGATGCAGCGCGTCACAATACAGACATAGCCGTGCGGACCTGCGGAAGAGTAAGAAGCGAAGCGATCGTCGATCTCTCGCCGATGGCGGAAACCACGCTCCAAGCATCGGTCCATGAAACTTAGCGCTTCTAAGTCGGCCTAGTCAATGGGCGAGAGATAAAGCAAACTTCTCCACGAACGTCGATAATAACTGCGAGGCCCGAGCTGCGCACCTCTGCCGGTGTAGTAGGTCTAGGCCAAGTCTGTTGCCTCGATCTTGGCGTATCCACGAATACCATCACCCCTGATATGCCCGAAATGCCACGAAGCCAACCAAAACTCACATTTGGAAAACTTGGCGTATAAGCTGCTGTCTGGAGAACTCTCGGCCACGATCCAAATGCTCCGCATGCTCCTGCTCTGAGTGGGAATAGACCAAGATGTCATCAATGAACACTATCACAAACGTGTCCAAAAATGGCTTGAACACTCGGTTCATCAAATCCATAAATACCGCCGGAGCATTGGTCAAACCGAAAGACATAACCCTGAACTCATAGTGCGTCAAGGTCGGAATGCGATCCTAGGGATATCCGCCTCTCTCGCACTTTGATGATAGCCGATCGCGGATCAATCTTGGAGAAACATCTACTTTGCAATGGTCGAACAAATCATCAATCACAGGAAGGGTATCTGTTCTTAATGGTCACCTTGTTCACCGTTGTAATCAACACACGTGCGCGGCGTCCGTCCTTCTTCACGAACAATACGGCGCTCCCGGGGAGAAACACTAGGCTGATGAAGCCGCTTCTCCGGCAAATCTCTCGATTGGTCCTTCAACTCTCTCAACTCGGCGAGTGCCATTACGTATGGCGGAATGGAAATAGGCGAGTGTCCGGCGACATCGATACAAAACTCTATCTCCCTCTCGGGAGGATACGGGAGGTCGTGCGGAAACACGTCGGGAACTCTCGACTCTGGGCCGATGAAAATCTGGTACCGCGACCTTAGTATCAAACACCGAATGAGATGGTAGATATACCCTTTCGCACCATCTTCACGGCCTTGAGGTAGGAAATAAACCTACCCCTCGGCGACCACGGTGTTCCTCTCACTCGATAACCGGCTCCCGAAAGCTGGAACCGTACCACTCTCTCCCTGCGATGTCTACCGCCGTAGCAAGCTAACCAATCCATGCCCGTGATCACATCGAAATCAGTCATGTCCAACTCTACCAAGTCGGCTAGGTGGTCGGCATTGCATAAAGTCCTTTGGGCAAGCCACATATACCGTGAGCTACCACCGAATCACCCTGGCGTAGCTACCTCAAAAGGGTCTATGGACACGAGCTATCCTATCCTACTAGCAATAAGGGAGATATATAGGGGCCAGTAGAACCGGATCTATCAAGGCATACACATCACGAACCGATAAAGTACTGGCGACATCAGCGACGCCTCACAGTCTGCCGGTGGACAAGGCATAAATGCGATTACGAGGACCGCTAGAAGCTGAGACCGCGCCACGACCTGCATCGCGACTGCTGGCCCCGAAGTACCTGCCCTCGGGCGATAATCGTAGGAGATGAAGAAGACCGGCGAAAGACCACTGTGGTGACCCACCTGCCTGCTGCGCCGCGGTGGACGGGCTCGCAAAGTGACCTGCTGGCGCATCAAACAAACTCCGGGCGATACCACAATTCCGTAATGGGATCTACGCGTCGGCCACTGGCGAGGGTGGTCCGTCGGTTAGCACCTCTGCTACCACTGGGCGTCCAAGTCACGGGGCCCAGTGCGCCCGCCGAAGGCGGTGTAGGAGTGCTCTGGTGGTGTGGTGAAAATCTAGGCGATCTTTGGTCGTCCACCCCGAGAGCTACCAAAAGACCTTGCCGTCCTAGCCTTCTTCTGCTGATATCTGTCAACCCGTCGGCCTCGCTCGCCGCGTCAGTGCATGAGCACGAATGCGGGCAATGTCCATGCGGCTGCGAGCTACACCCAGCAAGACTCTGCAAATAATTGTCTAGCCCGGTGACGTAGCGGTGCACTCGGTCCTCCATATCCGCTACTAATGCCGGGACATACCGAGACAACGAATCGAACTCAACGTTGTACTCCCGAACTGTGCGCCCTCTGTCTCGGCGTCAAAACTTGTCGGCGTGCCTCCTCCGTCTGCGGAGGCGAAGTGGCGAGAAAAGCCTCGAGAACTCATCCCATCTTCTTTGGAAGTGCATGCTCTCCGGGATAGCTCCATGAATCAAACGATCATTGCGGTATCACGCGGTGATGCGGCGAAGATCACGGACTCGGTCTCGAAGCCTTGATCACTCGCGTGATCTCTGCAAGCCGACGGATGAACTCCTGCGGATCATCCTCGTGCCTCGACCGTAGAACTCTGGCGGGCTACAACTCGGAAAATCGCGACCTCAAACTATCCGATCTCGGGTGAACCACGCATGCTGCTGAACTAGAATCTGCTGCATCCGGCCTATCCTGCGTATCGCCACGATCACGGCGATGGCGCCATCTCTGCATCTCTCTCTCTCTGCTCCGGTGTGGGTGGAGGTGTAAATCTTGTGGTCTCATCCCATCGCTGCGGCTCTAAACCTGCTGGGGGCGGCGTCGTGGAACTCACCGTCGAGGTATCGCCTCGGGTATAGGCGGGCACGAGCCACCGTGACTCTCGGTGTCCTACTAGCGACTCCTCGGTGCCTTGCCTTACAGGCGGGTTGTCTTGCGTGGAGGCATAAGCGTTAAAGAAAAAATCGTTAGAGGGTCCAACTTATAACACACGGCTAAGGCACGATCTCGAGTGAGAAGAATGAAACCAATCCTAAATATCCTATAGCCTCACGATTATTGGTGTAGTGCGCAACACACCGATAATCAAGAACTCTACTAGATACGGTGCAGACACTTTCCGAGGATTAAGCGCTCGATACCACTTTTGTCACGACCGATCTCGGGCGTGTTGGTGCTACGGGCACCCAAGTAGACATACATCGCAGTAATCAGTGAATATAAAAACAAGACATGAAACAAGTGTAAAATGAGACACGATTTATCGAGAAAAAGTAAATCTTTTCGGCATATATATATATAAACCAAGTCGCGATTACATCCCAACTGTATAATAGGACTACAGACCTCTGGAAGTAAACAACTATGGCGGGACGGGGCCACGCCTGAATGTACAAAACTATCTCTGATAGCGGGGAGATCATACCCAAGTCGAGCCTTCGGAGAAGATGGAGCTCACGACACCAAAGTAAAGATCCTAAGGATGCGGATCTAGCACTGTTTTCCTTACTGCGGCATGAGCGGCCCCGAAAGTCGATAACAGTACCAAGTATGTGAAAGCGTAAAGTACTTAAATGAAATCATATCATTTTTAAAACCAATTTTACAAATGTATGCAAGCGACCAATGTAACCGCACATAGTGCCACATCACAAACAAGAGCAATAATAGGTAAACTGTAACAGGTCTTTTCTAGGCTACGAATGATCGAAGCAAGGCCAATCGCCCATAGTATCATTATGCATGCCTAATCCTGGACTCCGCGATCGCGCGTAGGCCTGGGCGCGTGAGGTATTCCCCGCATCGAGGATAGCTACTCCTCGGCATCGTCCTGGACTCTCGTAGTCCGCATGGCCACATAGACCGCATGAGGTAATCCCCCGCACACTAACCTGGAACTCTCGTAGCTACGCATAGGTCCCCTGGACCCGCATGAGGTATTCTCGAATCATAGTCACACAGACCGCGTGAGGTGTACCTCGCATCGGGGGGCAGCTTAACCCCCGGTATATCATGTCAAGAGGTGAGTGATATAATACTAACATAATGGCTTATCGTTAAACAACATAAGCACAATAAGAATAACCTATTTACACAAACGTTACAAGATACTAACACACATAGCATCATAATATGTCTACTCAACAAACCATCTTACTATACTTTCCAGAAATCAATACAAGTCTTTTAAAAACACATAAGTAAACTGTTCCTTTTATCTTTCTTAAGTCGTTATACCTAACTTTCCATAAAGCTAGTATAACTCTTAAGCTTTTTGTTTAAAAACCAAGTATTACTCTTCTTTCAAAAATGATTCATAATTCTTTTGAAATACTTCAAGATTCTTATTATTTAAAACTCAAGTCAAAAGACATCAGAGTAAAACCAAGTTCAGTTAATGCACGTACGTCTACCGTACTATATATATATTTAAAAATATCATGCTCAAGAGGATAGGAAGAATCACATACCTCCTCAGCGAAATCCACCTGCCAAGTCGAATATGTCGCGCGTAGAGTATCAACCTATAATAGTCAAATACGTCTATCAACGTCTAGACTATTCTGTATAAAGTTCTAAACAGAGGGTTCTCTATTCTACGGAAAATTGGGCGACTTCCCTGCGTCAAGCTACTCAAGTCTCTGTAAATACAAATCCTATGTAAATGCAGTTCAATTCTTCTTTAATATCCTTCGGTGTAATTCTGATTCAATTCTCTTCTTTTATACCATCCTTCTAGTTATCTTATACTCAATTCTATGTTACTACAGTATGTAATCTCCAATTACAATAAAAGGACAAGATATTTACCTCGATAAGCCCAAAATTATCCAAGTTTAAAAGTCGATCCTGAGCAAGGTTTAGCTCTGTCATGCGCTCCAATCCGCTCAAGAAACCCTTAGAAGTTTCTACACAACTTCTACTTACTACTTCAACCAACAATGAAGTTTCTCCTAGGGTTTCGTTTAGTGACTAATGGATATAAGGTAGTATTTCCGGGCTCTACGTATAGAGGTAACTTTGGAATACTACAATGGTATAAGGCTAAGGTATTTTGGAATAGTAACAATACTTGGAGTATTTTTCTACCGTGGGGTGTTTGGCTAGCTCACTAAAGAGGGGAGAGGGCTTTGGACGAAAAGCTGACAAGAGAGGGGATAGATTTTTATACTTGGAAAATGATTTGTGGATGAAGAATTCTTCAACTAAGGGGGGGGGGGGGTATTTATAGGACCACCAAGGGCCAAGATTAAGGCAAGTGGAACCTTATCCATCTACTCCATAAATATCTAGCAAACATTGACCAAGTGTTTAAGGCATTTTCCATCAAAAAAAACGTGCCAACAATTGCCCATTGTTGCCGTCCACTTGAGGGTGACAAGTGTCGCCCTCTCGTTGGTCCAAAATATTTCGTCTCTCGGAAAAATCCGCAAAAATAATAAATGTCGCAACCGTAATTTTCCCTTCGCAAGGTTTGGAAAACTTTTCGTCGGAAAACAATTCTTTTCGGGGGTTGTGCACAATTTTCGTCCCTAGCCAACTTAAGGCTTAAACTTTTGTACGTACGCCCTCACGTACATACTCTGGAAATACGGGGTATAACATGGAACTTGAAGAGGAGTTCTTCATGAGCTTCTAAGGAGTGCTTGGAGCGAATTGAAACATAAGAAGAGGAGCTAAAAGTTGTTAAGGATCGACTTTTACGCTTGGACATTATTAGGGCTTATCGAGGTAAAATCTTCATCTTCTTAATGTAATTGAAGATTACATGTTATAGTAGTTAAGAAATGAGCATGTGGTATATAGAATGAAGTTTGGAAAGATTTGGATCATATCGACTTGTTGAAAACTGAAAATGGACAAGTTAGCCGCTAATGTTGTAATCAATCTGGTCGATAGTTACAATCGTCGCTAATGTTGTAATCAATCTGGTCGATAGTTGAACAGAAATTGACATTGTTATGGATAGTGTTATTGTCGAGAATGTGCCTTAAAGAATGGACAATTTTATATTGATTGTGGGGAAGAATTTTACACGTCCTATTAGGTGTGTAACCCCCTTTGTATTTGGTGAATTGTTGGGCCTTAAATGTGGCGTTTGGTTATTGATTTTCGGGCCTTGAAAATGGTGGAAAAGTACGTAGAAACAAAGGAAGTGCTGCCCGATTTTCCATAGAATTTGGTGACTTTACACTTAGATATTCTACGTTTGAAGCTAGAAGTTAATAGACGTATTATGGCCATTATAGGTCGAAATACTAAGGATAGTGTATCCTACTTGAAGGATGGAATAGCTATCAAGGTTGAAGTACTTTGGAGCATTTTGCTACTTGTCGATAATCGTCGCGAGGTATGTGAACCTCTTCCTCTTTTTGGCATGATTCTATGTATGAAATATACATGTGGTGTTATTTCATGATTCCTTCTACTCTTAGAAGTTAAGAGGTATGTATGTTGATTTACTCTATGTGAAAGTTACGTCTAAGTTATCCTAAGTTCTTACCAAGTCTTATGGGGGATGTTGGTAAGAGTCGTTAGGAAGTATTTGGAGTCGAGTTGACTTTTCTAAGTTACTGCACGAATGAGAATAAGTATCGAACAAGTCATTGCAGCGTTAATAAAAGAAAATGTATCGACAATCAATTAAATTAAAATGAGTAGAATTCTCCATCTGCATAGAAACTAAGATAAGACAAAATTGTATTACATTTTCTATATCATGGCTGTTTTAATAAGATCGTTATAAATGAGTATAACCTATTCACAACGCATAAAGTATATGTACTTAATTTAAAGAGTTTACGTTATGAAGTTTAAGACTATGAACCTTGAATTCTTAAAAGGTTAAGAGACTTTATTTTTCAAGTTATGGGAGTTGATTCTTAAAGAAAGAAATGACTTGATTTAAAAGTACAGAATACTTGATTTGGGAAAAGCATTGATAACTTGATATTCTAAGTTAAGAAACTTGATTTCTTAAAGTTAAGAGACTTGAAGTATTTTGAAAGATATGTAACTTGATTTGAAAGTATAAGTCTCTTGGTTATAAAAGAAAGAATGAATTAGTCTAAAGCATAAAGTTAGTGTAACAGCTTTATAAAAAGTTGGTTATAACAACTTTATGGAAGGTTAGAAGAATGGTTTTCTCTAGTAATGTAAATAATGAAATGACTTGAAATAAGGAAGGGCAATTTGATTTAAAGGTATCTATTGCTTAAAGTTTTAAAGAAAGGGTCACTTGATTTAGAAGCCTAGAAATGTATTTCTAAAAATGTAGTGACTTGTTTGAAATGTAGACATGCCTTGATACTACGGGTGTTAGTATCTTGGGGTTTTATATGAAAATGAGTCTTTATAAAAGAATGAAAGTACGTAGTACTTTGGGTTAAATTCCCAGATTTTTATGTGAAACGAAACGTGCCTTGAGTATATAAAATGAAAGTCTAAAGATTTTATGAACTTGCCTATGCTTGCTTGTGATAGCCTTGAGTGCAAGTATTATATGTTTACGCTGCCGTGACTCTCAGTTGGAGGGCCGGATGTCTTGTTGTGAATTTACTTGGACGTACCGACAGTGACGGAGGCTTCCACGGGTATGCTTCCATTGTGATTGATCCTTGGACATGCGACCAGGATACGGGTTAGATTCCCGGATTGTTTTTATTACTCCTTGGACATGCTTATACGATGCGGGATTCCGGGGCATGCGACCAGGAGGCGGGTTAGATTCCCGAATTTATTTTATTACTCAATGGCCTAGCTCCCCATGAAGACATGTACCTGAGATGAGGGATTCCACGGGCATGTTATATACGATTATTACCCCATGGCCATGCTTATACGATGAGGGATTCCGGGGCATGCGACCATGTTATGTACGATTATTACTCCATGGACTAGCTCCCCATGAAGACATGTACCCGAGATGAGGGATTCCACGGGCATATTATATACGATTACTACCTCATGGATTAGCTCTCCATGAAGTCATGTACCCGAGATGAGGGATTCCAGGCATGAGATATATATATATATTGCATATGTGTATGCAAGCGGTGAGGTAGGATGCCACGGGCGCGTCACATAGTTATATTTTACACTTACGGTTGTCGGCAGTGATGGGGGATTCCACGGGCAGGGGATATATATATGTATTGTATGTGTGTACGCCGACAGTGAGGTAGGATGACACGGGCGCGTCACATGGTTATATTTTACACTTACGGTATCGGCGATGATGGGGATTCCATGGCACGCTTTGATATTTGTGGGCTTGAGACCACTTCGATTGTGTGATGATATTTGAGGGCTTATGTCCATAGCCCTGGTGTGACTATTGTTCATGTGTTGAAATAGTCCGTACAAGGTAAAACTGACTTTCATTACTTTCACTTCGGTAAGGCACAATGTACTGTTATTTTGGTTATCATACATGTCTCGGCTTTATTATAGATATTATGATTTCATTCTGATATTTTGATTTCACATACTTGGTACATATTTCGTCTTGACCTCCTTGGCCGCGTTATCTCATGCGCGAGTTGAGGTACATAGCTTGATCCTCATTCTTAGGATCAACTTTGTGGTTGGAAAGCTCCATTATTTGGAGGCTTTGTATTTTTGGAGTTCCTCGAGGTTGTAGTTTTATGTACATTCGGGGTATGGCGGGGCCCTCCGTCACGGTTGTTATATCAAAAATTCTTAGAGTGCGTAGTCATATCTTGTGGATTGGGTTGTGTAAAAAGAAGAAAGTGCTTCTTTTGGGTTACGTATATATTTTTGGAAGGTGGCCTTGCTCGGCTAGCCTGTTATTTATTTCTTTTAAGATGTATGTATGTTCGCTACTATTCTCGATGTAAACTGTAAAGGTGCCTGTATGGCATCGATCGCGTGCCGGTGCAGTCGTGACAAAAGTGGTATCAGAGCAGTTAATCCTCGGAAAATGTCTACAGACTATATCTAGTAGAGTTTTGATTATCGGCGTGTTGTGCACCACACCTATAATCAGGAGGCTACAAGATATTTATGATTGGTTTCCATTCTTCTCACTCTGAGATCGTGCGATAGAGCTGTGTTGTTAGGGTCGTCTCTCCCTAACGTATTATTGTGATTGCAGCTTTGAGAAAGGCAGCAGTGCCCCAGGAAGGGCTATGTGGATTGCGTATCCAGGTTGGTAATGATTGTAGTATAGTTGGTATTATGACATACAGCTATACGGAGTTATGTATGAGGGTCATTTATGGGTTGCCTAGAATGATTTTAGATTACCAAGAGTTGGTAATGACTAAATAGATACCGGAAAGGTATGAAACAGTTAATGAATCTCGCCAAGGTCTTATATTTTATTTTGAGATTATTGGGAAATGACGAGCTGTCTGATAGGGTAGTGAACCCTTAAGAAGTCGTGTTAAGGAACCTAATGGAATGCCATGTTAATAGATTAAGCTACGTGGTAGGCTTAAGAGAATTGTACGGATGAGATTCGTATGGAGTAAGTAAAGGTTGTTGTGATAAAGACAACACGATTATGGTTATGAGAAGTTATTGTACCCGTTTACGGGGGGACTGGTAAGGTAGGCTTGGAGCATGGAAATTGTGAGCCTAAGAATATTGATAACCGCCGAGACCTTAGGTATATAAGGTTTTCTCGGGAATTAAGATTTTATTCAGACTAAGGGTAAGAGTTAAGTGCGACAGTGGGTCTGGTTAAGGACCTATTACGGGTCGCCTCATAGTTTGAAATGGAGTGGGATCAGTTGGTAGTAATTCCGCTATGTGACAGGGTCACGAGGGTGCAAGGCCCAAGTCTAGTTAATTATTTTACGGGTTCATGGACGCGTTCCACCGGAAACAGGTCGTGAGAGCCGGAAATGGCCTTATATTGTTTTATAGAATGACTCCAAAGATTGGAGGCTAGAATCGGTATGGAGGTTATGTAAGTATGCTAGTGTAAGTTGGAGGTACGGAAAGAATACAACCAGTAAGAAAGTGTAGAATAACCGATTGGCTGGTTCCACGTAGGCGAGGTTCAGATAATTGGCGGACTTGATTCGTTGAGCTGTGGATAAGGCGAAGCTTATCCAGGAAAGATTTTTAGTAAGCTCAGAGTCAGCAGAAACTTTATGCAGATGAACGACGTCGACATTTGGAGTTCAGGTTGACGTTCTAGTATAAGTATTGTTATGTGGCCATGGGTGGCATATGTTGTATGAAGGGTGTAGTAAAAGGAGACTATGTCGCTATCTAATTAGATTGGAACCCGAAAGAACATTTGGGGACGAATGTTTCTAAGGGGGAAGAATGTTACACCCCGTAATTCCAGGACATGAATAAGAGAATAGACGCGAGAACACAAGACTTGAAAATTGGTACGAAAGAAAGAATTGTTTTCCGAAGGAAAATCTACCAAACTTCGGAAAGGAAAAATGTTCGTTGATGAGAATTAGATTCTCAAAATACATTATTTGAGGAGTATGGAATTTATTACCATTGTGGAAATTTATTTTACGAATTTGGTCACGTGGGGCCCACCCGAGAAATTTTACGTTTTTGTGGGGCCCACGAGGTTTCCGATATTTTGGTCAATTATGAAAATTTCGGGAAACGAAATATTTTAGACCTACGGGAGGGCGACACGTGTCACCCTCCACATGGGCTTGTTGGATGAATAATAATGGACCAAGTCAATGGGTCAACTTAGCTTGAGATAATTGACCACATCATAGCCATCCAATTGTTTTGATCTAGACCCTTCATTGTAGTATATATCCTATACTAGTGCAAGATGACTTCCATACTTAGAAAAAATTCAAGAACTTGTCTTGATGAAAGGATAGCTCTCGGCTTTGAGCTAAAAGAAACAAGAAAAAAATTCAATTGTTGTCCATAATTCACAATACTTTAACCCAAGGTTCCTAAGGGTATTACAAGGTTATCCCAATAGAAAGATCCCGGAAAAACGACGTTTTCACGTTAATCGCAAGGCGAAAACCTAAGGTGTTATTCAACTTTGAAGATGGAACTTGAAGAGGAGTTCTTCATGAGCTTCTAAGGAGTGCTTGGAGCGAATTGGAACTTAAGAAGAGGAGCTAAAAGTTGCTAAGGATCGACTTTTACGCTTGGACATTATTAGGGCTTATCGAGGTAAAATTTTCATCTTCTTAATGTAATTGAATATTACATGTTATAGTAGTTAATAAATGAGCATGTGGTATATAGAATGAAGTTTGGAACGATTTGGATCATATCGACTTGTTGAAAACTGAAAATGGACAAGTTAGTCGCTAATGTTGTAATCAATTTGGTCGATAGTTACAATCGTCGCATGTTAAGGAAGAAAGGATTTATAGTTGTTGTAATTGTTATTATGTATATAACATGTTGGAATAACAACTTGGATTAATAAGGAACTGAACGAAAATTGACATTGTTATGGATAGTGTTATTGCCGAGAATGTGCCTTAAAGAATGGACAGTTTTATATTGATTGTGGGGAAGAATTTTACACGTCCTATTAGGCGTGTAATACCCTTTGTATTTGCTGAATTGTTGGGCCTTAAATGTGGCGTTTGGTTATTGATTTTCGGGCCTTGAAAAAGGTGGAAAAGTACGTAGAAACAAAGGAAGTGTTGCCCGATTTTCCGTAGAATTTGGTGACTTTACACTTAGAATATTCTACTTTTGAAGCTAGAAGTTAATAGACGTATTATGGCCATTATAGGTCGAAGTACTAAGTATAGTGTATCCTACTTGAAGATGGAATAGCTATCAAGGTTGAAGTACTTTGGAGCATTTTGCTACTTGTCGATAATCGTCGCGAGGTATGTGAACCTCTTCCTCCTTTTGGCATGATTCTATGTATGAAATATACATGTGGTGTTATTTTATGATTCCTTCTACTCTTAGAAGTTAAGAGGTATGTATGTTGATTTACTCTATGTGAAAGTTACGTCTAAGTTATCCTAAGTTCTTACCAAGTCTTATGGGGGATGTTGGTAAGAGTCGTTAGGAAGTATTTGGAGTCGAGTTGACTTTTCTAAGTTACTGCACAAATGAGAATAAGTATCGAACAAGCCATTGCAGCGTTAATAAAAGAAAATGTATCGACAATCAATTAAATTAAAATGAGTAGAATTCTCCATCTGCATAGAAAATAAGATAAGACAAAATTGTATTACATTTTCTATATCATGGCTGCTTTAATAAGATCGTTATAAACGAGTATAACCTATTCACAACGCATAAAGTATATGTACTTAATTTAAAGAGTTTACGTTATGAAGTTTTAAGACTATGAACCTTGAATTCTTAAAAGGTTAAGAGACTTTATTTTTCAAGTTATGAGACTTGATTCTTAAAGGAAGAAATGACTTGATTTAAAAGTATAGAATACTTGATTTGGGAAAAGCATTGATAACTTGATATTCTAAGTTAAGAAACTTGATTTCTTAAAGTTAAGAGACTTGAAGTATTTTGAAAGCTATGTAACTTGATTTGAAAGTATAAGTCTCTTGGTTATAAAAGAAAGAATGAATTAGTCTAAGGCATAAAGTTAGTATAAAGGCTTTATAAAAAGTTGGTTATAACAACTTTATGGAAGGTTAGAAGAATGGTTTTCTCTAGTAATGTAAACAAAGAAATGACTTGAAATAAGGAAGGGCAATTTGATTTAAAGGTATCTATTGCTTAAAGTTTTAAAGAAAGGGTCACTTGATTTAGAAGCCTAGAAATGTATTTCTAAAAATGTAGTGACTTGTTTGAAATGTAGACATGCCTTGATACTACGGGTGTTAGTATCTTGGGGTTTTATATGAAAAGGAGTCTTTTGAAAAGAATGGAAGTGTTACACCCCGTAGTTCAGGTCATGCGTTTGAGAGCGTACGAAAGGGGGTAAGACTTAAAATTTTCGAAGGATAGGTTGACGGATTGTTCCGGACGAGTTTTAGTCAACTTTGAGGCGGGTTATGACCCGGTACATTGAGAGTTCTTAAGTTTTTCAAAGGCCTAGGGCGTATTTCGTTGAGTCTAGATTCCAACGCAACCAACCGTTCGTCGATAGGACATCAGAGTAGGAAGTTATGAGAGTTACAAGTTCGGTCTGTGATTGGCGAAACGTGTTTGGACAAAGCGGCAGAGCATGGCGCGAGAAATCGAGGGTCGCTGAAGTTGCAGCGCTGGCGCCAGGCAGCGAGGCGCGGGAAGTTGAAGGCTGCGGAGGTTTTAGCGCGCATGGCTGAAGCGAGATTCAGGCGGAAAAACTTAGGAAAAGTCAGATTTTTCTTTTAAAAGGCCTTGGGAGGGTGACAAGTGTCCCCCCCCATCTGATTTTGCATGCATTATATTGACCAAGTCTTCAAGACTTGGTCATACTTCATCTCTCTCTCTTGGACAAAAGCTCTTCCTTCTCTCTTAAAAGTTCAAGCTCCTCCTTCTCTCTAAAATCCCAAGAGACATTCTAGCCTTAGGAAAAATCTGAAAAAGTAAAAGCAAGAGGGAAGCTTGTGGCTAGCTTGTGAAGGTTGTTGTGGTGGTATTCTTGAAAAGGAAGCTAGCAAGTGGTTGGAAAGATTTGGCCAAAGCCTTAAGGTAACATTTCTTCCTTTAGAATTAGTTTCTAGTGTTGCATGTTAAGAAGGAAGAACTTGTGGTGGTAAATAATGCTCTTAGAGTCATTGCATGCAATAAATGTGGTTTGGATATAAAAGAATGGGTTAAGAAGATATTATGAGCATGTTGTAGCCTAAAAAACTACCTTAGAATTATTTAGTGAATTGTTGTACCTTATGGGGCAGAATTTTACACACCCAAGTTTAGGTGTGTAATCCCCTTTGAAATGTTGGATTGTTGAGCCTTAAATGTGGAGTTTGGATGATAAATTCGGCCTTGTGAAAGGTGGCAAAGTATGTAGAAACAAAGGAAATGCTGCCCAATTTTCCATAGAATTTAGTGGCTTTGAGTTTAGATTATTCTACATTGAAATTAGAGGTTAATAAACGTATCATGGTTATTTTAGGTTGACATATTACTTGCGATAGTTTGGACTTAGCAAGTGGATTGATCAAAAAGGTATGTGAAGCTTTCCTATCTCTTGAGCATGAATAGATGAAACTATGTAGTACGGTAGACGTACAAGATTTGGTATTCTTACTTGTTTTAAGTATATAATGACTTGTTTCGTTTTAAGAACGTATAAGTCCCTTAGTTAGGGGAAAAGTATGATTTTACAAAAGTATAGAGTACTTGGTGTGAGAGTATTGAGTATTGAATTATTCCAAAGATAAGAGGCTTGAAGTATTTTTGAAAGTTGTGTAGATTTATTTGAAGTATAAGTCTCTTGGTTAGTAAAAGAACAAAATGGTTTATAAGGAGTTATAACGGCTTTATGGGAAGTTAGTTATAACGGCCTTATGAAAAGATAAGAAGGTCTAAATTTCTAAAGTATAAAGATAGTATAACGGCTTTATGGGAAGTTAGTTATATTAGCTTTATGAAAGGTTAACAAGAAGAGATTTACTCTAAGTAAGATAAGCAAGGACAAATGATTTGATTTATGAAAGGCAAATTGATCTTTAGGCATCAATTGCCCAAAGGTTTTATGTATGAAAAAGAGTCATTTTTAAAAGAGTTGAAGTATGTGGTACTTGGGTTAAATTCCCGGTTTTCTTTTATTAAAGATATGATTAAGTGCCTTAAGTAAAGATTAATGAGAGGGTATATGGACAAAGCTAATAAGAAGTTATAAGTTTTCTTAACTTATTTATAATTATGATATGATGTGATTTGAGCTAGGGTAAGAGTATATCCGAGGCAAGCCCCAAGATCGTTATACCACTTCTCGGGGTAAGAGTATATCCGAGGCAAGCCCCAAGATCGTCATACCACCTTCTCCAGGTGTAAGAGTATATCCGGAGGCATGCCCAGATCGTTATACCATCCGCACGGTGTAGAGTATCTCTGAGGGGCAAGCCCCAAGATCGTTATACCATCTGCTCCAGTGTAAGAGTATATCTGAGGAGTACAGCCCCAAGATCGTTATACCATCTGCTCCAGTGTAAGAGTATATCCGAGGTAAGTCCCAGATCGTTATACCATCTGTTTGGGGTAGAGTATATCCGAGGGTAAGTCCCAAGATCGTTATACCACATTGCCCGTGGACTTGCTACCCACGATCGAGGAATACCTCATCATGCGAGTCCTTATGGGCTTATGCGGGTGAAATAGTCCCACGTGCGGTAGTCTGACTATGCGAGGAATACCTCATGCGGGTCCACGGGACCCGTGCGGGTGAAATAGTCGGAGTAGGATTGCTTATCGATACTACGGGCGAGGACCCTGTTTGATCACGAGCCCCTATTTTATGCGAGATTATATATATGTTTGTTACTCATTGTTAGTAAGGCACGATAAAAGGTAAGTTGATTTCATCCCCGACCCGAACTTATTCTCGGACTTATGATTTCATTACGTATTTTCGTTCCACATACTTGGTACTGTCTTGACCTCGCCAGAAGTGCGTTAAATCTGCAGTCGAGATCGTAGCTTGCTTGGTCGCGCTCTTAGGATCACCGCCCATTTCTGGAAAGCTCCATCCCTCGGGCTTTGTCTTTTGGTATGATTCCACGAGGTTATAGACTTTTGTACATTCAGGGTATGGCGGGGCCTGTCACACGATGGTTATTCTGAGGTGCGTAGTCACGTTTGTGGTTTGGGTTTGTAAGAACGGTTATCTTGTTTCACATTCGATTAAGTTATTTTATGAAAAGCGGCGCTTGGGCTTGCTAGTGATGTTTACCTTATCTGATTTTGTATTATGTATGTTCATTGCTATTCTCGACGTATACGGCGAGGTACCAGATAAGTACCGATCGCGCCCCGTGGTTGGGTCGTGACAGGAAGTACGTAGTACTTTGGGTTAAATTCCCGGATTTTTATGTGAAACGAAACGTGCCTTGAGTATATAAAATGAAAGTCTAAAGATTTTATGAACTTGCCTATGCTTGCTTGTGATAGCCTTGAGTGCAAGTATTATATGTTTCTGGCCGTGACTCTCGGTTGGAGGGTGGTGTCTTGTTAATGAATTTACTTGGGCGTCTGAAGCGATGTGAGGCTTCCACGGGTATGCTTCCATTGTGATTGATCCTTGGACATGCGACCAGGATGCGGGTTAGATTCCCGGATTGTTTTTATTATTCCTTGGACATGCTTATACGATGAGGGATTCCGGGGCATGCGACCAGGAGGCGGGTTAGATTCCCGAATTTGTTTTATTACTCCATGGCCTAGCTCCCCATGAAGACATGTAACCGAGATGAGGGATTCCACGGGCATGTTATATACGATTATTACCCCATTGCCATGCTTATTCAATGAGGGATTCCGGGGCATGCGACCATGTTATGTACGATTATTACTCCATGGACTAGCTCCCCATGAAGACATGTACCCCAGATGAGGGATTCCACGGGCATGTTATATACGATTACTACCCCATGGATTAGCTCTCCATGAAGTCATGTACCCGAGATGAGGGATTCCACGGGCATGAGATATATATATATATATTGCATATGTGTATGTGCAAGCGGTGGTAGGATTCCACGCGCGTCACATGGTTATATTTTACACTTACGGTATCGGCAGTGATGGGGATTCCACGGCGGGGATATATATATATATATGTATTGTATGTGTATGCAGCGATGAGCTAGGATGACACGAGCGCGTCACGTGGTTATATTTTACACTTACGATTGTCGCGGTGATGGGGATTCCACTGCACGCTTTGATATTTGTGGGCTTGAGACCCCATGGATTGTGTGATGATATTTGAGGGCTTGTGTCCATAGCCCCGTGTGAATATTGTTCATGTGTTGAAATAGTCCGTACAAGGTAAAACTGACTTTCATTACTTTCACTTCGGTAAGGCACAATGTACTGTTATTTTGGTTATCATACATATCTCCAACTTTATTATGATCGTTATGATTTCATTCTGATATTTTTAGTTTCACATAATTGGTACATATTTTCGTCTTGACCTCCTTGAAGCTGCGTTCATCTGCGCAGTTGAGGTACATAGTTTCGATCCTCATTCTTAGGATCAACTTCATTTGGTTGGAAAGCTCCATTATTTGGAGGCTTTGTATTTTTGGTGCAGTTCCTCGAGGTTGTAGTTTTATGTACATTCGGGGTATGGCGGGGCCACTGTCCGTCCACGATTGTTATATCAAAAATTCTTAGAGGTCTGTAGTCATATCTTGTGGATTGGGTTGTGTAAAAAAAGAAGAGGTAACTGCTTTTGGGTTACGTATATATTTTTGGAAGGTGGCCTTATCGGCTAGCCTGTTATTTATTTCTTTTGAGATGTATGTATGTTCCGCTACTATTCTCTGATGTAAACCTGTAAGGGTGCCCAGGTAGGGCATCAGTCGCGGGCCCGGGTCGGGTCGTGACACTGCCGCAACTTGGTCACCAGAGTTCGTAAGAGAACCATCATTCCTGGTAGTGGCCGCAATGAAATTTCTCTTGGAATTGTGCTTGACCATACCATGAAAGAACTTAGTGCACCTATCACCGTGCTTAAGGTGCTCGCATTTCGCCAGCTATTTAAGGAAACTCATCTCCGCTTCAATAAGAACCATGGACTTGTGCCTGAGCTCGGTAACCCGAGAGTGTAAGTGGTCAAGATGTGGGTAGCTTAAAGCATCCTGTTGAGCAATATCAAACTCCTCATTCGCCCTCTTGACCAGGGAAGAGATATGTGAGAAGTCTTTCTCATTGAGCTGCTTCAAGGGTCCTTTGAGGCTAAGTAACTTCTGGCATAACCGGAATTGTGCATTACCGTAGAAATTCTGATTCCAAGCATCCGTCACAATCCTTCCAAAGTGCTCATGTGTAGCCCACATGTTGAAGAACTTGAAGGGTCTATTATGCATTCTCGGACGATCCAAAATAGTGACAATGCACGGCGTATGGTCCGAGAAGGGCCCGGACTGACGGAAATGTGCATTGTCGTACCATCCCTCTTGTAACCAATGGACGTTAATGAGGGCCCTGTCAAGCTTGCTAAAAGTATTGCTACGGCTAAACGTGAACTCGCAACCCGTCGAAGACAAATTCGAGAGGCTCAAATCCCGATAACAGTCAATAATATCCTTCGTGTCGTAGCTGGAGATGGGTGTCATGTTGAAACGTTCATCCTCCTTCATAACCATGTTGAAATCACCAAGAACTAGTCATGGTTCAGTCATGGGGGTCTCATACTCCCGCAACTTCTCTCATAAGCCCCGTCTATCGACAACCGTGTGAAGCCCGTACACGAATGTGACATGGAGCCTCTTGGAGAAGATAGTACAAGTGACACCGCAATGAATGGCCTGCGGGTTGATGTCAAGAACCTGAATTAAGACTTTGGCCGGGTTGAATAAAATAAATATCCTCCCCGTCGGATGATGAGCAAAGTTATCCAACACCTCTCAGTTGTGAAAATAGAAAGACCGGAAGCGTTCAAGCGTCGTGTTGTTGAGATTTGATTCCAGGATACCAAAAATGGCAATCTTGTTCTCATGCACCACGGAGGAAATCTCTTTTTGCTTGGAGCAGCGGTGCAGGCCCATTATATTCCAAGAAGCTATGATCATTTCGATAACGGATGGGGAATAGTCCCCTTTGTGCTATCTTCATTAGTGGTAATAGAGTTGGTACCACCATAAGGACCTTTCTTTTTAGTGGGAAGGGTCGTCATTCTGCTCAGAGGTATGGGCAAGCTTTGCCCGCCATTTTTAACCTTAGCTTTCGCCCTCGTTCTCATGCCCACGTGTCCCTCCTCCTGTAGGGCACCTATAGAGTTCCCACCTTTCCCAACCTTAGCCGATGGGCTGGAAGTTTGAGTTTCCAAATCAATCTAACCCATGCCAACTTCGGTCTGTGTCCCCGCAAGCTGGCCATCAAAATCCGCAACTAATGGACTACCCGCTCTGTCTGCGGGTTATCCTACATCTGTAGTATCAATAGGCAGTCCTGTGCCAGCCACGGTTTGTATCCCCGCTGGTTGGCCCCCATCTCTGATCGAAATCCCTCTGGCATTCCCTTCCCCCCCCCCCCCCCTCTATCCTAGGTTTAGTCCGACCTTTTCCAGCCACGGTTTGGGGCCCCGAAGACTGGCCACCCTGAGACTGCGGATCAAGACTTTGGTCATTGCGGGTACAACTCCCAGCTGTACCCGCGTCCTTCACAGGAGAATTCATCTGTGACCCCGCGGACTGGCGTCCCTTGTGCTCTCCCGAAATAGTAGGCAAACCATGTTGTTGCGCAAGGACCTCTTCAATGGCATATTTGGCTTTACCATCAACGTTATTCTGCATCAAGATGTTGCCATGCATATCCACAAGTTTCCGGAAGATCTTGCTACTTTTAACCGTCGGACTCATAGTGCCCGCATCATTATCCTTTGTGAATTGTACCTTCACACCCTTACTAGCCCGGGTTTGTGCTCCCGAAGGCTGGCCAACCATGTTCTGGGCCACACTCACATTAACCTCCACACCGGAACCAATATCTGCAACCTTAGAACTAGCATCCGCATTCTCGGCATTCTTAGGTGATAAGTCTCGATCAACGCCAACCTCGGTTTGTGTCCCTGGCTGCTGGCTACCAATATCCGCATCCTTTGGACTACCTCCTCTGCCCGCGGGTAGTCCCATCTCATCAATAACAACAGGCTGTCCTGTGCCAGCCACGGTTTGTGCCCCCGCTGGTTGGCCCCCAAGTCTGATCGAAATCCCTCCTAAACACCCCCTCAAACTAGCAACCGTCCGACCATTGCCAACACCTATCTGTGTCCCAGTGTGCTATCCACCCTTGTTCTGACCTGGTCCATCCCAGTTCTGGGCTCTCATTTGCAGACATGTGCCAACCTCGGTTTGTGACCCCGCAGGCTGGCCCCCATTTCTGATCGAAATCCCTCCGGCAATCCCACCCTCTATCCTAGGCTTAGTCAGACCTTTGCCATCCTCAGTTTGGGACCCCGAAGACTGGCCACCATGAGTCTTAGTGTCAGAAGACTAGGCGGGCTGGTCATCACGTCCATCCGATACTGCGTATTTCCTGGGAGAGTCCAAGTAGGTATGCACCCCTTTCGCCTGGGCATTAATCTCAACGCCCTTCCCTTGAACCCGCCTGTTAGTATCAGCGAAGTGTTTCTCACATCCCGTATTAGTATGCCCAATCATTTGGAATTTCTCGCAGAAGTCCGGGAGCTTCTCATAAAAAATCCACTGGTCTATAATGGTGCCATCCCAAAGCTTGAGTTCAATGGCATCAAGAGTCTCCTTGGATAGGTCAATTTCAACTAACGCCCGGGCATAGGACAATTACTCTTTGTCACAGGTGAGCTTGTCGGTCCCGATTGGCTTGCCAACTCGTGACAAGATGCGGCTCAAGGCATTCTCATTCCAAAGTTCCAAAGGGAGCGATGGAAGTCTAACCCAAACCGGAATAGTGCATATCTCATGTTTGTCAAATGTAAAATAGTGCGGCATATCCTTAAGAAGTAAAGGCGTGCTATAAACAAAATGCGGCCCATTAGTCAAAACTTTTACTTTATCCTCCTCAGTATTGAACTTGAAGACAATCCAACCCGAAGCATGAACATTAAATTTGTATGCAACTCCCCATGAGCGACATAGCTTCCTCAATGCAAGACTTCCCGGATAAGTTCCCGCAAAATAACCAACCAATAAATGCCCCAAGGTTTCTGTAAGATCATCCAACTCACCCCTAGGCATCTCTAATGGACTCACATTACAGCAGTCAGTAACATAGTGTAACTGTTTCCCATTTGAAACATCACGGTTGCCTTTAACTATAGACGCATAGGCCTTCTTGGTGTTTTGGCCCTAGGGGTCTTTAGTCTGGTTACCCGCAATGTTCACAGCAATAGTAGGATCACGGTCATTACCATCCGAAACCGAATCAGTATCTTGCGAATCAAGAGTGCATGACAAAGGGAGAGAGCTTGAAGAACCCTCATGAATAGACAAAGCATCCGTGGAAGTGCCAGCCCCCGCTAAAGTGTCCCACACTTGAAAACTATTGCTTACGGATCCGGGAGTGGAAGGGTGCCCTGTTGAAGTGGAACCACAAGCAATCGGGGGGAACTCCACGTCGGAGGTAATCTCAATAGAAGCTTGGCCCATCCGAATGGGCAGTGGCGTGAAATTAGTTTGGTTCCGCTTCTTTTTCTTCTTAGCCATTCACAACGTTACAAGAAACGTTTACAAGCAAGAATTGAATACAAGTAATAAATGTGTGAAATTAAAGTCGGGCAGCCCCGGATTATGAATTACAACGCTCCTACTAAGTATACAAACACTCTTGCCTATTTCGAAATATAAACTAGGAAAAGTCGTAAAAGAAAGTAATCCGGACAGGCCCGGAGTTTAAAAACAGGGCTTCTAATTTATGGAAAGTTTATCTAAAGCAATAGTTAGCGTTCATTCATACATTCATTCATACATTCATTCATACAATCAATCGTAATCCTAGTATTTGCCTATCGATACCCTTAGGTTAGCCTAGCGAATATAGGTAGTAAATACTAAATTACAGAATGAAATGTAATCAAACAAGGTTTAGGAATACCTCGTTGTCGCGTGCCTCCATTGGTTCGAACGGGAAACCCCGTGAACTCTTCTATTAGGCCTGCGTTACCGCACCCTAAAGCTCAATGGATCGATTTCGAACCTTGATCAACTTCTCATATTTTAATAGCCCGCAACCAAATCAACTTTCCTTGTCCTTCTATAACTGCAAAACAGGCCTAGCCAAACCAAGGTGATCACGTGTATACAAAGGAACATAAACGTATGTGTAAATATAAATAACGCTTATAATATATTATATATATAAGTATGGAAATACAAATATATAAAATATAATATGGGTTAAGTATATATAACAATAGTACGAGTCACGGACAATAAAGTCAAATATATAAAATATAAAATACGAAAATATAAATACAAGTCGACGTATATATATGAAAGATATAATATATGATATATATATAAGTACGAAATACTAATATATAAAATATAATATACTATTATGAATAATATATAACGGTCGAAAATACTTAAAGCAAATAAGAGTCTATGAGCATGCAAAAGGGGCCGCAGCTTGAGACTATCACCAAATAGGCAACAAAGCACAACACTAAGTGCAATCCCGAAATGGCAATGCAAGGGTGCAGCAATGCGCGCAGGCAAGACTGGCCCAATTTCGGCAATGGTCTCAATCAAAGGTACTAGGTGCAGGTCTCGGGACAGGGTGTTAGCCCGTAAAGGCAATGCGCATGGGGTAGATGCCTAGAGGAAGCCACAGCTTGCACGAGAAAGGCAAAGTCAGCCTTGGGACAGCGTGATATCCCAATAAGGCAAAGCGCGAAGTGCGGCAAAGACAAGGCGATCCTTCTAGCACAATTGAGGCAAAGAGTAACTATCTATCGGTACAAGGTCCGAAAATTCAAATTTTGCAAAGGAAAACACAATGCAATAGGGGGGAAAGTTACCGAAAGATCGAAGTGCACAAATTCTAGCAATCAATAACAAGAACACGAAAACACGAAGAACATAAACGTGCAGTTATGAATGTCGAGGACAACAAGGACACTAAGAGTAAAGCAAGTAACAACCCCTAATCAAACAGAGAAATTACGAAAATGTTCAACCCCTAATCAAACAGAGAAATTACGAAGATATTAAGTACTAACAAGGGATTAGCCAAAAGATTAAAAGGACTCTAATCAACTAACCAACTCCCAGCTAGCAAGAACCCGTAAGAACCCCAAAACACGAAAACACAAGAACAACAAGAAGAAGAGGTCTAGCAAACCAAAAACAACTAAGTGGTGAAACTCAAAGCAAATATCAAAGATTTAGGAAGAGATACACCTTGAAGATACGAAGCTTGTTTTTGCCGAACCACGAAGCTTTTATTCCTGTCGTTCTTGAGATGAGAAGATGTGTGACCGGTGATGGATGTTTTGTAGCCAAGAACACCACAATCCTGTTTTTGTGCTCTGGAAAGTTGTTGGAGGTTCGGAAGTCTAGCACCTCCAATGGTGTTATACCAGCAGCTTCGTCGGAGGCTCTAGTACCTCCAATAGTGTTTTCATTGCTCTTACAGTACTTGGAAGGTTTCTAAACCCTCAAATATCCAAGTAAGTTACAACCACGAACTCAAAACCCAGCAAAATGGAACTTTGTAGCTTCAGCGTCGTCCGGAGAAGAGAACAACGCAAGCTAAAAGCTCCAATGGTCCCCGATAATGGAGTTCTCGACCCCTTAAATGGGTGAAAATCTTTGTCGCCGCCCTTGAAGAAAGCTATATCTTTGAAAGCAATGAAGTGAAATGAATAAGTATATATAAAATCTCTCCCTTCGTTGAGTGACACGTTCAGCAGCAGTAAGTGAACCCACTCTTAAATGATTTCCTCTTAAATGGAGTTGAAACCATGAATAGAGAGCATTTAATGAGTATAAGGAGTCCGTCCAATTCTTGAAAGAGCTTTAGACTATTCTGAATATAATAACATAGCCTTAAAATCGTTTCACTGTTTGTAATAAATGGAAAATGTAATTATCACCAAATAAGACAAGAACAGTAGAGGAAATGATTTCAAAAAGATATAACCAAGTGCTCAGTGAATCAAAACAATAAAATACTCTTTCCTCCGAGGGAGTGGATTCCAACAGTAAACAAAGCCCTTGGATATTAATTCAAGTCAAGTCCTTAAATTATTTTTGAATGTTAACAAATATAGTACAATACAATATGATATTGTACATATGAAACCATGGGTAACGAGCATCCAAACAACACATAAATGAACAATATAAAATAAAGAAAGGAGAAGGACCAATCACTTTTTTCCCTCTCTAAAATCCAAAGCAAAGCGTGTAGCCGATATCAGGAAAGTATTCATCAAATAAGCAGCGATGCAGTTACATCCTATTTATAATTTTAAAAAATTGAAAAAATAAGTTCGCATCTATTATATAGAATTAGTACATGTTTGGTCAAGCTTCTGGAAGTGTTTCTCAACTTGAGAAACATTTCTTAGGCCAAACAGGTACTTATTCAGAAGTAGAAACACTTTTTAAAAGAATAAAAAAGTGTTTCTAGATAGGAAGAGAAGCAGAAACACTAATTTGGTGCTTCTCGAGAAGTCTTTTTTTATCATTAAATGAATTTTTTTTGAACTCATTTATCCTTTTCTTTTCACAAAATTTATTTTAATCTCATATAATATTCTCATATAAAATAGAAATTTGAGAATGGGGTAGGGCGGGGGGAGGCGTAGGTGTGGTAGGGCGGGGGTAAGAAAAAAATCATATTTTTTAATAATTTTTTTATAAAAGTAACAAAAAATATGAAATAGAAATTTGAGGATGCGGTAGGGCAATGAGGGGTGGGGGGTAGGTGTGGGTAGGGCGGGGGGAGGGATAAGAAAAAAATCATATTTTTTATAAATTGTTTAAAAAGTAAAAAATATATAAAATAGAATTTTGAAAATGGGGTAGATGGACGGAGGTAGGGGGGGTAAGGAAAAAATTCATATTTTCAATCATTTTTTATAAAAATAACAAAAATATATAAAAATGGGGTAGGGCAATGGGGGTAAGAAAAAAATTATATTTTTTATAAATTGTTTATAAAAGTAAAAAAAATATATATATAAAATAGAAATTTGAGACTTGGGTGGTAGGTAAGAAAAAAATTCATATTTTCAATCATTTTTATAAAAGTAACCAAAAATATGAAATAGAAATTTGAGGATATGGTAGGGCAATAGGATGGGGTGGTGGGTAGGGCGGGGGGGAGTAAGAAAAAAATTCATATTTTTTATAAATTGTTTATAAAAGTAAAAAAATATTTTAGAAACATTTTTTTATTAAATGTTGCAATTAAATAATTTTAAAAAAATTATTAAATTGTAAAGATATACTAATTTTTAGAAACATAGGATAGAAAAGAATATTTTAAATAGTTTTAAATCTATTAAAAAGAATATTCTAGTAAATTTGCATAAATGTGGGTCAAACAAGAAACTGTAGTTGTTTCTCAGAAGTACTTCTATAATTATAGGTCAAACACCTTAACAGATTCTCTAAAAAAAGTTTTTACAGAACTACTTTTAAAAAACAGAAACACTTTTCCAGAAGTTTGGTCAAACATAGCCTTAGTAGCATTAGGCCATAGTCATTACCTTTATGCCTCAAATTAGATATAAATCCATAGTCAAAAGTATCATGAAATTAGTACTAAGTTACCAAGTTGTTTGAAATTTCTTTGGAATGTTAAAAGGAAGAAAACTTGCATGTGGATTAATTTGCTTTAGTGATCACCATTTGGTAGAGTACTTTTATCATCAATTGGTAAAATTAAGCGGATCTACACTGTTAATTGGGTGTGAAGTGGGAAAAAGTTTTTTTTTTTTTTAAATTACTACTCAAAATAAGTATTTACTTAAACTTTTTATTTTGATTCAAAATAAATATTCACTTACATAATTAAAAGAAATTAATTATTTTCTTCCAAATTGCAAGGTATCCTAATCCATCTCAGAACAGATGCATGGCCCCAAGAGAAGTCGTGAGGGATTTATGGCTGAGGCTTTTGGAGTTAGCACCAAATTATTTGCATACAATATCATATAAAAGGAATCCTCTTACAAGAAAATAGTATTTTCAGATCTCTTTTGAGGTCACGCAAACTACATATATAATTCTAAAACGACTCTTCTAATCAATTTTGGGTTTAAAAGTACAAATTCAGAAACCTATAAATTTAAAGAGGAAAATTTTGCCAACTTTTTAAGCAGTGCATTTTTCTGTTACTCAGCATATCTTCATATTCTATATCCGTTTGATCACGAGAATTTTTCACTTTTTTTTGAATTTTTATTTTATTTTATTTGAAAAGCAGTGTTTTGCGATGAAAATTTCAATGAAATTTGAAAAACGCCTAAAATGTTATTTTCATTTTTTTACTACATTCAAACAATCTTGCAAAAACTATAACCAAGCACAACTCCAACTTCAAAATTTCAAATAAAGTGAAAAATATTTGATTTTCATGATCAAACGCCTACTTTGTATTCTTAGAATTACCCAAACCATCTGCAAGTTTTTTGGTGAACTCAACAACAATTACTTTAAACAACTAGTAACTGTGCTCTCGATCACAAGATTATTATTAACTGTTTGAAAGCAAATTGTAGTCTCAAATGCATACAAAAGATTGGAGGTACATCTCTCAAGACAACATAGCAGAACCACGACTACTTGGAAATTCTCAAGAGGATGAAATTTAGGAAAGGTATAGGGCTTCAACATACTTTGCATAAAGAAGCACATAATAAGCATTTAACGAATACTTTCTTTGTCAAAACGTGTCTTGGATATCTGAGAATGGATAGCTAATAGCTAGTACCAACTTATGTACCTCTGATCGATAAACCTATTCATATTTAGAGTCATCCCCAAACCAAAATAAATAATAGGATTCTGCAGTTTATATACCACCAAAACAAAATAATTTTTCTCTCCGGTGGGTGTGAGGGTAGGGTGGATGGATATTGTGGTGGGTGATTGAGGTGCGTTGGTGTATTTTTATTATTTTGAAATAATAAATAAAAAATTTAAATAATTATTTATAAATAAAAATCTTTATCTAGAGTGGAGTTCTAATGGTTAAGATTGAGCATTTTCGTGAGTCAAATTTGAGTATCATCATAGGTTCATTTGGGCTGTTGATTTATGATGAGTCAATTTGAACTGTTGATTTATGATGAGTCAATTTAGACTAAGCCCAAACCAATTCATCATTAAAATCATTTTTGCCTAAACCCATCAAACCTTAAATGTGTTGGGCAATTCATTTCTGCTTCAGCTAATTTTGTCACCCCTACTGTGAGGTAGTAACATGATGAATCAGCTCATCGGCAGAGAGCATGTTCCACACCTTCTGTTATAACTTGTAATCTTTCTCCAAGAAGGCTTACAAGCTTATCTAATGAATTCTAACTTGGACTACTTCTCTTAGCTAGTTTTTTCATACTTTTCCACCAATTCTCTGTTTGTAACACTCTTCCAATGGACCAATGCTCATCATTCAGCATGTGAATGCAATGACATAACAGTGACATCTGTGTGATTTTGTACCGTGGAACGGCTTTAACTTTATGAAAAAAATAGTTCCTTCGATTATTTTCATTAATGAATGAGTATATATATACAATTTACAATTTTCATAATATGAAAATTTTTATTCCTATTCTAATCTACTCCCAAAACTTTATTCTACTTGTACAATAATTATACCATTATGGTAAGTGTATAATTCTAATTTAACTACAACAAAATATGTCCTAAAATATACCACCAATCCGTGATATACACGGCATGTATGTACCGTGTATATCACGGGTTTAATGGTCCATTTTCAGCAATCATCCCGTGATATATACGACATATATACCGTGTATATAATGGGTGTATTACACCCCCGCAGTCATAACGGGCGGTCTTCATACGCTGAGACTGTCCCTAAAATCTTCAAATAGAACTAAGGGAAGACCCTTAGTAAATATGTATGCAATTTGTTAACTAGAAAGGACATGTAAGACGCGCACTTGCCCACGAGCTACGTTTTCTCGAACGAAGTGGATATCCATCTCGATTTGTTTAGTGCGCTGATGTTGAACAGGATTACCAGAGGTAGACGACACTAATATTATCACACTGCACTGGAGCGTGATAATGTAGATTGACGTTTTGCAGACCAGGAGACCAAGTTATCACCAAGAAACATAGAGTGGAGTTCTAATGGTTAAGATTGAGCATTTTCGTGAGTCAAATTTGAGTGGAGCATTTTCGTGAAAGTAAAATACTGAAGAGCCTCTGCAAGACTACGATAGTGAGTTGGATCCTCGTAAGGTGAGTGAGCCGAAGCACCCAGCTTGGGTTTAGTATCAACTGGAGTGGAAGTAGAGTTGCACGAGGACATACCTGCTCGCTCAACGATCTCAACGGCATACTTCTTTTGAGATAAGATGTATGACGAGTGACAACAATCCCCAAGAAATAACTCAAGGGCCCCAAGTCCTTCATAGCAAACTCAGAACTGAGTAGTGTCATGATAGACTTGCGTAAATTATCAGAAAAAACTGTCAAAATAATATCATCCACATACAAGAGAATATATGCCAAGGAAGTACCACGACGATATATGAATAGAGAATTATCAGACCTGTTGTGAGAAAACCCAATAGTAGATACATAGTCTGCAAATCGTTTATACCAAGCTCTTGGGGCCTGCTTAAGCCCATACAAAGACTTTTTCAATAAACAGACATGATGCGGATATTTGGGGTCTCAAGGGCTGATGCATGTAAACTGTCATCTTAAGATCACCATGTAAGAAAACATTTTTCACATCTTGCTGATGAATGTGTCATGCTTTCGGAAGAGCTAAGCTGAAAACAGTGCAAATGGTAGCCAGTTTGACCACCGGACTAATTGTCTCACCACAATCAACACCAACCTACTAAGTTTTACCATCACTCACAAGACGAGTCGTATGTCGCGCAAAAGAACCATCAGAATTATCTTTATGAGTAAAAATCCACATAGACCGAATAATATTAACACTAGAAGGACGGGGCACCAACTCCCACGTCTTATTTTCAAGAAAAGCGTCATATTCATCGTTCATAACCAATTTCCAATTCGGGTCACTGGGTTACGGGATAGGGGTGATTTACGGACATTAGAATCTAGATTAAAATATAATTTTAGTTTTAAAATACCCCGTTGACTACGAGTGATCGGTCTGTGACTCAGGGGAGAATTAGGTAAATTGTGGGGGGAAATCGGAAGGGGGGCGCCAACAGCGGTGGGCTCGCCGCTTCACGGAAGCTGGACTCGTTATAGGAGCGATGCGAGGCGTGAGCAATAGAGTGGGTTGGGCTCTGGCCCGTGGTGAACTCGAAAAGCGGGCGATGATGCGTTGTGGGCGTGCGATGGGCTCTTTGGAGGGTTGTGGTCACGGGATCCGCCCATTAAATGGTGCATAACGTACAAGGAGGCGTTATCCAAAAAAGTATACAAACTAGGCACTAGACTACTCACTTTAGCAAACGGAAATTGGGTTTCATCGAAAATAATATGGTGACTAATTATGATATTTTAGACAATAAATCAAAACATCTGTAACCACGATGATTAGATGGATAACCCAAAAAAAACACAAGCGGTAGAACAGGCTTAAAGTTTGTTAATTATAGTTGACGAAAAAAGTGGATAGCATAAATATCCAAAAATCCTAAGATGTGAATACGAAAGAGTCTTATTATAGAGGATTTTAAGAGGAAACACATATACCAACCCTTTGGTAGGAAGTATGTTAAGAAGATAAGTAGTCATTTGTAGAGCATGATGTCAAAAGGAAGGGGGTACAGAAGCATGGACCAATAAAGTTTGGACAATATTATTAATGGTACGATTTTTTCGTTCGGCTTTCCCATTTTATGAGGACGTAGGATGACAAGAAAAATGAAAAACTATGTCATTTGTGTCACAAAATTTCCGAAACAACCCATTATCATATTTTTTGTCATTATCACATTGAATATTTTTAATGTCTCGTTCGAATTGGGTACAGATGAATGCTCGAAATTTTATGAATGTGAAAAAAACTTGAGATTTTTTCGCTAACGAAAATGTCCATAAAAAATTAGAATAATCATCCAAAAATATAACATAATAACGATGGCCCACAGAACTTAAAATGGGAGTGTCCATAAATCGCTATGAATAATATCAAATGGCATCAAAGTACGAGAAGTCGAGAGTACTGGAGGCGGGCGTGATTGGATAAAGATGACCCCTACTATTACATCTCATGAGAGGTATCCCCGTCTTGAAATCCTTCACAGAAAACCAAAAGGAACAAAATTAACAGAAATCCAATTGTGAATTTACGGACCGATGCCAAATTTTTAATTACGTTAGGGACATAAAGGGAATTTTTCAAAACAAGAGGTGGATGGGGGGACAAAGTTGTATGATCTTAACCGCGAATTGGAATTGTGTTTCCACTACCAATAATTATGCCACGATTTTTGCTCAAATTGGAATAAAACGATAAAGTACCTTGATCAGACGTCATGTGAGAAGTGGTGTCTGTGTTCATGTACCAATTTACGTATGGAGGATTCAATCTAAGTGTATGCATGGTGGCCTCAATATTTATAGACGTCGGGATCTGATTAGGGCTCGTAACATGGAAAGCCTGCGGGGGCAGAGGCCCAAGCAAACCACCTTGCTGTCTAGGCCCAGCACTGTTGCGGAACCCACTGGTCGGGTGTGATAAATTGGGCCTCAAAGGCTGTTGGGCGGCCCACTGTCCAGGGAATGTGGAGGCTGGAAAATAGGGATTGTTGGGCATCGGCCCAGACCCGACTTCACCGTCTAGGGGCCATGGTCGACCAGTTGGCTGCGCCCATCGCTATCGTCGGAGGCCATCTCATCGCTTTGGCCTCCCCCACCACCGCCGGTACCACCACGATTGCCACCGCAATTTTTGCCATTATTCTTACGATTATTCTTGCCTCCATCTTGAGTACGATTTTGGCCCGAATTGTCAACAAAATCGTGAGAATTATCGGATGAAGTCATCATCACTACGGGATGGGCGTCGGTAGCCTCCTTTTTTGCCAAGTCGGCTTCTTCTGACATGAGCATCAAACCAGCCTGATAAAAAGATGGAAGTGGATTACTTTGACGGAGGAGAGTCTCAGCGCCATTATAGGCCTCAGATAGGCCTACAACCATTTGTAGAACAAGACGATTATTGGTAACAGGCGCTCCAACATTATGGAGCTAGTCCGCCAATTCCTTGAGCCGTTACAATAAGCCGAAACATTCGGAAAATCTTCCATGGTGACTTGGGAAAATTCTTGCTCAAGGGTGACAACTCAGGAATGTTGGTTATCCTGGAATATATCACGCAATGATCGTCTGTAAAAAGATTGCTAGAAATAGTGGAATAAATTCATTGAAGGACAATACCATCAAAAGTAATCCATAACTGAGAATTCTCTACGGGAGTAGGGGTAGCGGGAGGAATTATGTGATAGAGGACTTGATGTGAGATTGCGTGAATTTTCAACAACTCTGCCTATGTCGCATACTGGACGTTTTCCATCTCAAGAATAATAGGGGTGTGATTCTTGATGTCGGAAACAATAAGGGCAGGATGAAACATGTGACATAGCTCGAAAGAACAAAAGGTGAAGTAGGGATTTGGACTAATTTGAGGGGGAAAGAGAGAAGAGGGGCACGAAACCTGAGAAAGTAGCTCGAAAACCGAGAGTTGCGGAAAAAAATGGGAGAGGTATGAAAAACCTATACATCTGATATCATGAAAGAAATAATCCCCTTGATTATTTTCATTAATGAATGAGTATATATACAATTTACAATTTTCATAATATGAAAAATCTTATTCTTATCCTACTCTCAATACCTTATACTTGTACAATAATTATACAATTATGGTAAGTGTGCAATTCTAATTTAACTACAACAAAATATGTCCTAAAATATACCACCAATTTGTGATATACACGGCATGTATGTACCGTGTATATCACGGGTTTAATGGTCCATTTTCGGCAATAAGCCCATGATATACACAGCATATATACCGTGTACATCACAGGTTTATTACTTTAAAATACATTTTTAGAAGAAAGGGCAGAATGACACAGAGCTCAACATTACACAAGTTATAGTTCGGTAGATGCACCATAAACGTTTTGATCAACCTCAAAAGGTAAGGCCTACTATAAACATCTTCATTGCAAATGTCTTAAAAAAACCTTTTTTCAACATAAAAGATGGTGCTGATAGTATAATAAACAATAAATGCTCGAATGAAATAGGAATCATTTCCTGCAAAATAAGAACTTATTTGCCAACCACTCATAGATGATAAAATGGAGCTTTATTGACCACTAAATAACTATTACCCAGTATTAATGACGAAAAAAGAGGGGGAAGGGTGTTCACATAGTGACAACGATTTGTGACATACGAATATCTAAAATGAAGTTGTGCTGCACATCTTCACTAGTTAACATGTTTGGGCATCAAAGAACCACTTGAGAATACACATAAGAGCACCACAAGAAGATATAACAGGAATTATATCAACAAAAGGATGACATGACAGCATAGTGCCGAAAAGATGAGACACTCCAAGCTAATAACCAAAATCCAATTATGCTACAATCATGCTTGCTAAAGGAACATAAATGTTATCATCTACCATTCCAGTAATAGGGAGAGACTCCACCATAGTTGCTACAAGTGACACCATAACTACTTTTTCTACCGTTGAAACCCAATCCAAGTGAAAATATCTCAAGGCTGAGAAGTAATAGGGCATCCTTTAACCATATGAAAAAGTCTACCATCAGCGTACTTTACAACAAAATCTCTAAACACAAACAGCAGAAGGACAAAAACCTACCCAATGGATACCAGGGAACGAAAACAAACATGGACAGGCTACCAGCCCAACTTTTCTGTTTATTGTAAGGGATTTTTGTAGACCCGAACCTTCTTCCAACAATATTAGCAATTCCTACATAAAACAAAGTAAAAAAGAGTAAAAATATTCTAAGTCATATACTAAGTGATACGAGGTTCAGCTCTTACCATCACCACCACACATTATTGCTACCGAAATAACTCCAACTGGTGACTCACGCCAAAAGAGAACTGCACTCAAAATTAACACTAGTACATAATATAGAGGCCCTCTAAGCAATTCTCTGTAAGGAAAAGGCTTTAATGTAAGAGAGGAATCAATGCCATGTATCTATTGAAAGAGGGAGAAAAGGGAGCTTACTCAGGCTTTCCTTCCCGAGTAACAGATGTTATAAGCCCTCATGATTGCAAAGAAAGGCCATGAATCACAAGTCTCAAGCGGTTTGTAAGCGGAACTACGAAGCAAAGTAGCGAGCCCATCGATGTGCTAATCTAAGATCTAAATCATCGGTGAGAATATTCAAAGATGACTTTGCAATCATCAATGAGAGACATAATTATACGAAAATCGGCCAGAAGCCATAAAAGCGATCCGCACAATATGTGGACCAGCTTTCTGCTGAAGTTCTGTTTCAATGAATGGGGAGAAAATAAATATCCGAGAAACAATTAAAATCAAGAGATTATACAACTATTATAGTGTGTTATAAGAACCTAAAATGTTGACGTCTCCCAAGACCACAATCCTTCTATCTTTTTTCTTTCTCCCTCCCCCCTCCTAAAAAAGGATCTTAAGTATTCAGTAATTCCCGTGAGCTTTTGCTTCATATACTACAATATCCTTACTGTGAGAAAGCAGAACAACGAAAACCCAAAATTGAACCCCATTTCTCTGTTAAATGCTCTTGAATCAGTTGCAGACATTCCAGAAAGGCATTTAACTTAGATATCATTCACCCAAATTCACACTGAAAATCATCAGGTTCTGCTATCTTTGGCAGTAAGCTATCACCACTAGAAATTGTGGGCGTACTAGGAATTTTTTAGAAGTTTTCAACATATTATTACAGACATGTTTGATCTTTTACTTTTAACTTAAGTTGCTGAAAGGTTCCTAGTAAATCATTAGAGAGAAACATTTTAATAAATGTTAAATAAAATTCTAATCAATACTAGATAAACCAATAGCATAGTGGAAAGCAAAGGGCCCAAAAGGAGTAGAACAGATATAGAGGACTTCTGACCCAACTCATTTGCGATTGAAGCAAAGTTGTCGTTATTGTTGTATTAAATAAAATAGACAATAAGAGGATTGCTAAAAATAAGAAAGTCGAGTGTAGTATAAATACCAGTATAGCTCTTCAACTGTACAAGAACATTGGCCGGTTCTGGTTTTAAATTTCTAAGAGAGACAAAGTTATTACAATTAAAATAAGCCCAATTTTGAAGAATTGAGTTCTAGAAAACTCAGCATTCATAGGATAAGGTGGGATAACCAGGATTAAGTTTGGGATAAAATTTATACTTTGTTTTGTTGAAGGTATAACTAATCCTAGGATAAATTTATACCTTCGATCAAACAAAGTATAAATTTGATCCCAAAATATCCCACCTTATTGCATAAATTTGATGTTATTTTATCCTACCTAGAAGGTGGAATCAATTAGGCCAAGGATTATGATCCCGGGATGACTTAATCCGCGAACCAAACGACCCATTGTTTGTGCCAAAATCCTAATTTTCTCTACATAAAAAATAGCAGCAATCACCACAAGTTTGAATGGGCTATTAAGGAATCCTATTCTAGGTAAGAAACAAATGCATAAGGGTTTCATGTGAAAGTATGTTATGTCCTAAAAACAATCATTCAGGGACAAATGTACTTGAACACACTCATATTATTAATGAGATTAATATAATTTGGCATTTACAATTATTGAATTATGATTTTGATTGCTTGTGATTATTCATTAATGTGCATCCCTTAAGCTTACATTGTAATTGATAAAGTGAGATATTAATGATAGAACGTAACTCTCAAAATAGTCTTGACTGATGATCATTGAGAATGGGATATCAATGATATATTATAAGTCAATATGTGGTCTGCATCACATTCTTAGAAAATGTAGTATGTCTCACTTACTACTAGTATGATTACTAGTGATTGACACATGGATACCCTTAGAGGGTATTGGTATACCCTGCTGATAAACTATTTTTATACATGTCTAGAGTATTATCAGCATGTGGGATATAGAGGTCATTTTGACTTGAGGTCAATACACACCTAATTTACAGAGTAATGTACTTTGACCCTGTCCTAAGCTTAAACTCCTTATAGGATAAGACATGGCTTGAGTTGGGTACATTGCGATGTAAACAAAGGTGGTAGTTGAGCCAAGAATAAGATTCATTCCTCGATTGGATATTCGAGAGAGAACACTCAGCTTCTCAGTAATATTAGGTCGACCAAGTCATTGGCCAATGCAAAAGATATATTTAGGATATGGTCTAGTTGTCGACTAATATAGATGAGATAAAGTGATCAAGTCATTTGGATAGACACGTGGAAAATCATATGCTTGATCGAGTGTGTCTCGAATGAAAGAAATTTATCATCTCACATAAATGTTGTGTTTACAGGAGTCATGTAAACGTACTTCACATATTGATTTTGTCATATGGCGCAATTTAGGAGTTTCGTATGAACCTTAATTTGATTAATGTCGATGTGTGAAGGCCTAGAGGGTCACACTAAGTCGATTATCTTTTCGGTCTAAGGGTATATTGAGATAATGTAAAATACTTGATTTAGAATCAAGATATTTAAACCAATAATAAATTATGGAATAATTTCTATTTGATAAAAAATATTTAATTAAGTCAAAATTGGATTTTGGATTTAATTAAATCAAAACGTACTGAAATATTAAAACAGGGCGGGAGCACCGCGGCGCATGTACGGCCAACTGGCCCACTGCATCTCGGATTTTGGGTCAGGTTTTAAGCCTAATCCTAATCTAATTTGTAACCTAACATCCCCTATATATTCACTACTTAACCCCATTATTTTGGTTACTGAAATTGATAACTCAATTATTACTTTCTGAACTCAGAGTTCAGAAAATAAAATCATCTCAAACCTCTGCCAAGATTTCCTAGCTTTCCTGACAGAGTAATATACCACAGCAAGGCTTGCGGTCGAAAGGATACTCGCGTGCGCTCCCTTTAGTAAAGACTCCAAGAATATCAACGGTAAGTTTATATCTCATGTCTTTACATGTTTCAATTGTAACGTAATTACGGAATTGTTGGGCTAAGTGAAACAAATTTTAAACTTTCGTTGTGCCTTACTTACGTGTTTTATACCCAACAAAACGCTACATCATGCAAAGAAGGTCTAGGGCAATATCTAAGCAAGTACTAATTTCCATGGAACACACGGTTTTCCTCACACATACTAACAGCTAATCTAAGGTTCTCTAAGACAGCCTACTAAGTAAAACGCAATCAGATTGTCCATTTTTGTTGCTTACAACTCCGGAGGTTTGGCGAGAAACCATGGAGTCTAAAGGGTTCAGGTTGAGTAGGACTAAAACGAAATATTTGGAGTACAAGTTCAGCGGTGCATCGCATGAGGCTGGCGTAGAAGTGAGGCTTGGTATGCAGGTCATTCAAAAGAAAGGAAGTTTCAAGTATCTTAGGTCTATTATTCAAGGGAATGATGAGATTATTATGATGTCACACACTGTATTGGGGTATGATGGATGAAATGGAGGCTAGCATCCGGAGTCTTGTGTGACAAAAAGGTGCCTTCAAAACTTAAAGGCAAGTTCTACAGAGCGGTGGTTAAACCAACTATGTTGTATGGTGCGGTGTGTTGGCCAGTCAAGAACTCTCACGTTCAGAAGATTAAAGTTGCGGAAATGAAGATGTTGCGATGAATGTGCGGGCATACTAGGAGAGATAGGATTAGAAATGAAGATATTCGGGACAAAGTGGGAGTGGTCTAGGTGGATGATAAGATGCGAAAAACGAGACTGAGATGATTTGGTCATGTGCAGAGGAGATGCACGGATGCCCCAGTGCGAAGGTGTGAAAGGTTAACTATGAACGGTTTTAGAAGAGGGAGGGGTAGGTCAAAGAAGTATTGGAGAGAGGTGATTAGACAAAATATGGCGAAGGTACAACTTACTGAAGACATGACCTTAGATTGAAGGCTATGAAGGTCACGATTTAGGATAGAAAGGCGGTAGGTAGATGTGTGTTGCACTACTTAGTAGGTCCATAGTAGTAGTTGTAGTATTACTTTCTTGTCCTTCGACTTCTGTTACATTCTATTATTTCTTATACTGCTATTAGTTCATTTGTATATCGACTGTAGTTACTGCCTTTTCATAATGTTGTATCCTACCTTTTACCTTATTTATCTGTAGTAGTTGTTTATTTTTTCATGCTTGCTTTATCAATTAATATTGCTTGGATCTATTTGTCAAGGTTTCTCTTGAGCCTAGAGTCTTTCGAAAATAGTCTATCTACTTTCTAAGGTAAGAGTTAAAGTTTGCGTACACTCTACACTCCTCAGACCCCACATTGTGGAATTTCACCGGGTATATTGTTGTTGTTGTTGTAATTCTATGTACGCCGATATTACAATTACACATATACATATATATAAGTGTGCTTGTGTGTGTGAGTGAGTATGGACCCATTTAGAAATCACTTTTTGACCATGAAAATTTCAAATCCAACTTAAAGTTACATTTCAAATTTGAAATCAACTTATAACTTATTTTCTAACTCACTTTTTACTTTTAAAGTTATATAGCATGAACATTATTTCAAATATTTTTTGAAATAAATATGACCAAACACAACTACATCTTCCAATTCTAACTCCACAAATTCCAAATAAAGTGAAAAACTATTTAGAATGTATGGCCAAATGTTGCCTACTAAGAGAGAGAGATAGAGGACCTGTTCAATGAGCTTCCTTTCGGATAAGAAATCGAAAGTGGAGACAAGAGCGTAAGAGCCAGCAATGACCAAAGCTGTAGCTCCAGCATCCTGCAACATTGAACCACCATCTCCAATAACATCAAAACCACCTAACCCGGCCGTTGCCTTTGCCGGACCGGAAACGGGTCGGAAATTGAAAGGCGAGAAGAATCGTCCGCGAAATGTACGAGTATGGGTTGTTGCAGTGAGAGATGAAGGTAGATTCGAGAGACGTAGGTGACGAGGAAGAACAAAGTGGGGGTGGTGGGTGACCGGAGCCACGACGGTGACGGTAGGCAAAACTCTGTTCATTGTAGCACAAGCATGCATTTTGGAAATCTACACTCTTTTCATTTGTCTTCACATATACTCTCCCTCTTACCATTTATAGCCAAATCCAATGGCCTACTTGTGGTTGTCACACCTCAAAACTACTCAACTAAACCACTCAACTAAATTCAATTAAATCTTATTCTATTTAGATATATGGAGTAGAGCTTGATTGTGTCACTTGGACATTTTTTGCGGAATTGGCCAAATATGACTTATGTGTAACACATTCCTCCATGACATATCAAAATGTTAAATTAAATTATAACATGTATTATTTGATTCCATAATAATATTAAACAAAAATTGAGTATTACTATTTCAAAAAAGGAAAAAAAACTTTATTTTCTAAACCGTATACATTATCAACACACAAAAAAAATTACTAACAAAATAAAAAAATTGAAATTATGTTCTTGGTTCTTCACCATTTTCATATGTGTTCTTATATCAACCACGATTTTAATTCAAAAATTTAAGGAAAATTCCTCCAAATTTATTATAAATTCACCTAAAAATTCCCACAAAGACTCGAAGACAACCTAACATTGATTCCTCAAATTTTTCATCAAATAAAGTAATTCATTTTAAAACTTCAAGCTTTCTAAAGAACCGTTTAATGATGTTTCGATGAGTTTCTTTGATTTCTTTTTACTAGGAGAGAGCAAAATATTGAGTTGAATTACAAACGTAATTGATTTTTACTTTCGATAGTGGTAACGGCGGCGGTGATATCGATGATGGTAGAAAGATAGTAGAAAAAATATGAAGAAGAAAAAGAAGAAAATAAAAAAATGAAGAAGAAGGAAATAAAAATATGATTTTTGTCATTTTCACACGTCTGTTTGGTGTGAAATCCACACAATTTGTCAAGTCAACAAAAAGTGTCTAATGATACAGCAGGGTCCACCTCGGGTGTCTAAATGGAACAAGGTTTAATTGAGGTGTCTAAATGAAATATCTTGATGACCACTAGGATTGTTATCAGTCCGAATACTCCCGGTAATTACGCGAGAACCGGACCGAAAGTTTATCGGTCCGGATACGAGTATCAAAAAATTACCCGGACCGATAAGGAGCCGGTACAGTAATAATATACCCGATAATTATCCGGCCCCCTAGCCAGCTCCCCCAGCCAGTCGCCTCAGTCATCCCTAATTTTTTTTAATTGTAATATTCCCTAATATTGGACTATTTTACATGTTTTAAGAATATATGTAATGTAGACTTTATGTTTTAATTTGAAGCATTGCCATAAAATATAGGTAGGGAGAGAAGAAAGTAAAGTAGTTATAAATTGGTGAAACTTTAAATGGTCATAACTCTGTGCTCGGACGTCCGTTTCACCTAATTGTTTTTTTTATTTCACGTATTTTTTCGAGACAAGATCGGACAAACCGCCTTGGGGCGGTTTGGTGCAGCCGATTTCTAAAAAAACGCCCGTTTTGTCAATCAATTTCACTTTTTCCCCAAATATTTTTCCTTTTCTTCACTAAATATCTCGCGATATACAATAGATTTCAACGTCCAAATTTCGTGGTAATGTGTCTGAGAATGTCAATTTCAGTATTGGAAATTCAATTTTTTAAAAATAATTCGGGCCCCGGACCCGACTCGGAAAAATCTTACCGGTCCGGTCCCGGATCTCGACTCAGGACCGAAACCTTATCGCCGTTCTCGTCCGACCAGAACCTTATCAGTTCAGTCCGGGTATGTCGATATCCGGACCGGACCGATAACAACCCTAACGACCACAAGGGGCCGCCGATGGATTTGGCCCAATTTATATTACACACTCTCTTTTTTACTCAATCCCAATAAGAATGACACGTTTCTTTATTTATCAACAATTTAACTTTAAATCTTATATTTTACGCTTAACAAGATGAACTATAACCACACAAAAAAAATTGGCTCTTTTTAGACCATAAAATTCAATTATCTTCTTTTATTTCTTAAACTATATACTCAGTCAAACTTAAAGGTGTTCACTGGTCGGATTCCAGAATCGACCTGGCCGACCAGAACGAACCCGGTCCGGACCGGTAAGCTTTAACGGATTGGGAGTTGGTTTGGCCCTCAACCCCAACCCGCACGGGTTAAGGTAAAATATGATAAGGTCCGAACAAGTTAGAACCGGTAACGAAAACCGATAATGTTATCGGTAGTCCGGACCGGACCGGTAAAGCAAAAAATAAAAATAAAAAAAATAAAAAGGTTGTTGGCAACGGTAACATTACCGTTGGGGGTAGGGGCTGGGGGGGGGAGGCAACGGTCAGTGGACCGTTTGGCCTTATTTTTATTTATGTTTTTATTAAAATTATGAAGAACTTGTTAAAAGGATGCATAATATATAAATAAAATTATTATGTACTCTTTTTAGCATTATGAATAATGAAAGTTCGAAAGTTTACATCTTATCATTAGTTTTTATTTTATTATTATTTAGTTGTTAACTTATGTCTTCTAATTTAATAAATCAATAAAAATATAACTACAATATAAAGTTATAAACTATAAAATATAAAGTTAACTTTCAATTTTAAAATATAAAATATAAAACTATATTATATTAAATATTTAATTTACATTTTCAGAATAAAAAATAAAAATAATTTTTTTTAAAATCTTGACCGGTCCGACCGGATTGACCCGGAACCGCACGGGCCTATCGGAAATCCAGTAAGGGACCGGTCCAGTAGGCCCGGGAATCCGGTCCGGACCGGATCAACCCTGTTGACACCTATAGTTAAACTACATCATATAAATTGAGACGGAGGGAGTAAGTACTTAACTGATATATTAGAGATTATTTATGTGGCTTATGGAGTATAAAACTTATATGTTGTACAATTTGTTACATAACTGCCAATTAAATAAAAGGAACTAACATATTTTTCGGTAATTAAGAAATTTAAGTAATAATAGTATTTTATAATTAAAATTCATACATCTCTTTTCTGTCCTTTTTTTTCTCTTAGTTTCCAAAACCTCATTACGCTTTATGGTATATTTCTGTTATTGTAGAGCTCAAATTTTAATGTGTTGATCTATCTTGCTATTTATATTATTGTTGGTGTTAAAATTTACTACAACAATTTAAAAAAATTGTAAAGAATTTTTCTATTTTTCATGTTATACTTATATTTTTAAAGCCTAATTATTTTATAAACTATTTTATTAGTAATTATTTTAAAATAAAAATTAATTGTCTCCAGTATTAATATAGTTAATAATTGATATATAAAAGTTTTGAAAATCACTTGAAAACGTTAATGCAAATAAGATTTTATTTCATATAAGATATGAATGAGACATTATTTTCTAAGCAGAATTTTAAGACTGATTAATAAAATTTACTCATTTATATATAATATTGCCGAATACGTTTCGATATTTTTCATTCTTGATTCAAAAAACTGTTTAATATTTCATCACAAGTAAACGTTATTTTTCACATTGTAACTTTTAATAAAAACAAAACTAATAGGTTACAAATATGTATTGATGACATTAAAATAGAATAATATTTATACAACATTGAACAGTTGAAATAATGAGACTTTTAAATCAAACAAAAATAATAGAGGAAAATGTTGAATTCTGAAACGGAGGAGAAAACGGGGAGGGAAGACAGTGAATGAAGAAGAGAAACGCAGGGAGAAGGAGAGAAAGTCGAGATATTGGGAGCAAAAGAAGTCGAGATATTTGGGAGCAAAAGAACTCTTTCTGTGATATTTTCTATTATTATTTTCTCAAAAATCTAATTGCAAAGTAGTCCTATTTATAAGTGACTAACTAATCCCTAATGACAAAATATCTAATCAAATCAAAATATCTCTAATCACAAATATCTAAATGAACTCATAACAAACTAATATTCAACTAACCACATATATATGCAATGTATATATGTGGTATATCTCAACACTCCTCAAGCTAGGCAATCGAAACCGAAATTTCCCTAGCTTGGAAACAACCAAAGATTTGTAGATGTATTATCATGAATGGCGTACTACAGCATACCAAAGAACCGTCCATATCTGCATTATTTCCACCAACCGTAGTCACATCAACATCGCACCATGAACAACAACGATCAGAAGATCATCTGCGCATTATCGCTTTTCACCAAAGAGCAAGAACATCACCGCAGTAGAAGTAATTCAACATGTTAGCAACTCTCTCCACCATTTCAGGAAGAAGAAGAGGGACAATAATTTACACTGAAGTAAATGCTAGCATGCTCACATCTTCATTTGTCAACTTCATATCAATCCGAATTATATTCTCTTGTGAATGGAACAACCGAGTTCTCTCCTGTTTTTCTTGAACTGGTTTTCTCTCACATTCTATTGTGTTAGATATTTCAGCAGTACCAATAAATATAGATGGTGTAGTAGTAGCATCTGGAGGTGCGATGTTGCGCGATCAAAGTGCAGCGACCGAAATAGCACTAGCAGTAGCATAACTTGTAGCAGTTTGCAGCTGGTATCCCCATACGTGTCCTTCCCAACCGAGCCCATGTAACTTGTTGCTCTTGGAAATGGTAGCATTCACTGAGCCACTCTGACTGAGTTTTATGTCGCACCTCCAACAATGTATTCAACAGTGGGCTTGACTGACATCTCATCATACACAGGAAAGTGCTTGTCCTCCGCAAGAATTGCATTGTTTGGCTTGATCTTCCAAAGAAAACAACTTGCCATCCAGATCAGAAACCATTCTCTGTAATTCATCCAAAACAGAACCAATTTCGGACAGATCACCACACACATTATTAGCATTGGCTGATATATGCTCAACAAAACATCCAAACCAGCAAAAACAAACAGCAGGCACAACTGTTACACCCCGAAGTTTCAGGACATATAAGTGAGAACGTAAGTAAGAAAATAAGATTGGAAGGTTGGAAGGAAAGTATATTTACATTTTCTTATATGGGAAAAATTTGAATACTACAAATGTGATGACGAAAATTTATTAACTAGTAGTTAAATTATTTCCAATGGATTTATGGACTTAGTATTGTATTATGAAGTCTTGACATTGCTAATATGGGGTCCACCAAAAATTTCACAATTTTGTGGGCCCATCGAAATATTAAGAATTTTGGCCTAAGTATGAAATCATTTTTGTAAAGAGAATTATGGGCGAATTAGAGGGTGACATGTGTCCCTCCCCATTTGTGTAGCAATACTTTATGTTCATAGATATTTTTGGAGAAAGACAAGTGGACAAGTGGGTCCACAAGGGCCCCCCTCCACTTGTCCTACAAGCACCCATATTATACAAGTCTTGCAAGACTTTAGCACACAAAATATCTTCATCCTTGAACTCTCTTCTCTCTCCCTTAACCTTCAAGTTTCTAAATCCCTTAAGCCAAGAAGACAAGATCAACTTATTTTCCAAGATTAAGCTCCTTAATCAAGTTCTAAGCTAAGTTAACTCTCCAAGTTTAGTGATCACGGTTTTGAACCAAAAACTATCTTGAAACCCTAAGCTTGTTATGAACTTCTTGGAATTAAAACATGGAAGCAAGATGGATACAAGTTTGTAGAGGATACGTGTGTGTGATTGGATTTGAAGAAGTGGTGCAAAAAGTGAGGTGTTGGCCGAGATTAAGTGGACTGTTTTGGGCTAAATTTAAGGTAAGATTTCTTCTTCCTCTTGAAGTAATTGGATATTACATGTTGTTATATTTAAGTGATGAACTTGTGTTAAGAGAAATGGAGAATAAGGAATGCATGTGATAGTTTGGCATGTTGGTCGAATAGGGACAATTTTGTTATCTTGGATTCGTTGGTTATTATTGTTGTTATCTTCACTTGTTGCATGTTATTAAATGAAGGAAATATTTTTGTTGATATGGTTTATATAAAGTGTTGAAACTTGAGTTGGATTATAAGGCATTATGAAAAGGGCTTTGGATTGTTGTTGTTGTTGTTGGCCGAGAAATATACCAAACTGTTGGATAATTGTGGTGTGGTTTTAGGGGCTGTTTTGTGGCGTATAATGCTGGAACATTCATCTATCAATATGCATGTTTAAATGTAGTAGTTGCTAATGAAAGTCCTAAGGGAATAAGGGTGTAGAAATGTGTTTAAAGACCTCACATTTTACTCTCGTTGTTGTTGGATTGTAGACTGTTTTATCGACTGTTTGCTGAGATTATGAGACTATTTTTACGTGAGAAATAGGTGTGTAAAACACCTTTGGTTGTTGTTTGGTTGTGCCCTGAATTGGTGTTTGATTGTTGATGAAATTGGTCTTCTTGAAAGGTGGAAAAGTACGTATAAAGAGGGGAAGTGCTGCCCAATTTTTTATAGGAAAGGGGAACCATTACTTGATATTAACCTACACTAGTATCATGAAGTTGATAGACGTGTTGTTGTCATTATAGGTTGAAGTACCTATTTGGGACGTATTCTACTTATCATGTTGGTTAGTCGTCAATAAGGTATGTGAACCTCTTCCTTCTTTCTTTTGGCATGTTCTACGTATGAACAATAACTGTGTTATTGTTTCAAAAGTTATTCTACTCTTAGAAGTTAAGGAGTATTCATGTTATTGATTCTATGCTAAAGGCATGTCTAAATTATTCTTAAGTCCTTACCAAGTCTTATGGGATATGTTGGTAAAAGTTTTTAGTAAGCATTGGAGTCGAGTTGATCTTGCTAAGTTACAACACTAATAAGTATTAAGCGTTGAGACTGATTTTGGTAAGCGTATTAAAATAAGTCAGTGCAGCGTTAAATGAAAAAGGTATCGAACAAGCCATTACAGCGTTAAATGGAAAAGATATCGACAATCAATTATATTGAAATGAGTAGAATTTCCATCTGCAGCTAAGATATAACCAGATCATTTTACATTTTCTAGGTTCACAGCTAATTAGGTAAGATCATTATTAAATATATAACCTACTAACGGCTCATAAAATGGATTAATTTGACAATTCGGATCGATTATCACCATGCAAATGTTTCCATAATGTTAGCTAGAGGAGTGAGACGAATTTAGATTATCGAGTTGATACAAACGACAAGCGGTATGTGACTTTTCCTTTCTTCTTTGAACATGAACTTTATAAAATGAGTGTACGGTGGACGTACGTGTTTTAAATGAATCTAGATTTCATGTAGTACATGAGGTGATAGTAACTTGATTTTAAAAGAGTAAGTGACTTGATGTTACAAGGCTAGTGCCTTGGGGTTTTGTAAAGGAAAGGATGTACGACGGACGTACATGGTGCTATTGGGTTCAAGTCCCTAATATTACATGACATGGTAATGCCATGAGTTTTTCTAAAATGAAAGTTGAGTTTATAAAGTGAGTGTACGGTGGACGTACATAGTTTTATTGATTCTTAACCCTTAATGGTACACGAGATGTTGGTATCTAGGTTTGTTTAAAAAAAAAGATTGTATATGTGTTTGGTACATGATATTTTGGTACCTTGACATAGCTAAAATAAAAGATTTTTTATGTGTTTGGTACATGATATTTTAGTACCTTAGCGTAGCTAAAATGAAAGATTTTATATGTGTTTGGTACATGATATTTTGGTACCTTGGCATAGCTAAAATAAAAGATTTTATATGTGTTTGGTACATGATATTTTGATACATTGGCATAGCTAAAATGAAAGATTTTATATGTGTTTGGTACATGATGTTTTGGTACCTTGGCATAGCTAAAATGAAAGATTCTATATGTGTTTGGTACATGATATGTTGGTACATTGGCATATCTAAAGTGAAAAGTTCATATATGTGATTGGTACATGAGATGTTGGTACCTTGGATTTTATTCCTTTGAGAGTCAAAAGATGAGTTAAATTGCACAAGGTTGCTTATGATATCTATTCGTGCAAGTGTTATTATTCCATTTGCCCGAGTCCCTCACTAAAGGGCCGGGATACATTATAGTGAGTTCGTCGAGTCCCTCACTAAAGGGCCGGGATACGTTATATGAAAACAGATGCGACGACTCTCATTTTTATAAGGTACAGTAGTACAGTGGTACAGTGATCCAGTGATACAATGGTACAGTGGTTCAGCGATACAAAGGTACAGTTGGCTATATTTTATATGGCACAGTAGGATCTGGTATTTGATTTTCATACTTTTCCCTGTCATTCTTCTGTACAGTTATGATCTTGTTTACTGTACTTCTTATTTTCATACTTGGTACATTGTTATACTGACCCCCTTCGGGGGGGCTGAATTCATGCCCGCAGGTATAGGTACTCAGTTGGGTGATCCGCGAGCTTAGGATCTTTTCTTAGCTTTTGGGATAGCTCCGTTGTTCCGGGGCTAGTCATTTTGGTACAGTTCTTCCATTATGGCTTATGTATATTCAGGAGTACGACGGGGCCTTATCCCGTCGTAGTTGTTGTGATACTCTTAGAGGTCTGTAGTCATGTGTGGGTTGGACATATGTACAGTTGTAGTTCGGTTGGATAAGTCTATGTACAGTGGCGACCTTGTCGGTTTGCCTGTTTTGTTATATAATTTTGAGTTGTTCTATAGCTTCCGCTGGTTATATGTGATGTGTGGGTTGGACATATGTACAGTTGTAGTTCGGTTGGATAAGTCTATGTACAGTGATGGCCTTGTCGGCTTACCTGTTTTGTTATATGATTTTGAGTTGTTCTATAGCTTCCGCTGGTTATATGTGATGTGTGGGTAGATTGGTGCCCATGTAGGGCACCAGTCACGGGCCCGGAGTTCGGGTCATGACAAATGTGGTATCAGAGCAGTTAGTCATCGGAATGTCTACAGACCGTGTGCAGTAGAGTCTTGGTTATCGGTGTGTTGTGCACCACACCCATAAACAGGAGGCTACAGTACATTTAGGATTGGTTTCTATTCTTCTTACTCTAAGATCGTGAGATAGAACTATGTTGTTAGGGTAGTATCTCCCTAACGTATTATTGTGATTGCAGCTATGTTCCAAAAGAGGCGACAGCGGCCCCGAAGGCGAATATATGGACTTTGTATACAGGTTGGTAAAATTGTTGCATAGTTGTTTATGATTCCTTGGTTTGAGTATAAACCACTTATGATTGTCGTTGATGATTGTTGAGCCGGTTGAAAATGGTATTATCGATTTTAAGGAACTGCAATAGGACCTTATGAATGTGACTTTGATTACAAAGAAAGTACAATGTGCTAAGGACTATCGGAGGTAGATTGAGACTATGTGTTATATTGTGGCCATGTGAGGCATCCTTGTGTTTACTGAGTATAGGTGGATAAGTATAGTTAAAGGAGACTATGCCGAAGTTTGTATAGCTTGAGACATTTGATGAACATTCGAGGACGAATGTTTCTAAGGGGGGAAGAATGTTACACCCCGAGTACCAGGGCATATAAGTAAGAACGTAAGTAAGGAAATAAGATTGGAAGGTTGGAAAGAAAGTATATTTATATTTTCGTATATGGAAAAAATTTGGATACTACAAATGTGACGACGAAAATTTATTAACTAGTAGTTAAATTCTTTCCAATGGATTTATGGACTTAGTATTGTATTATGAAGTCTTGGCATTACTAATATGGGTCCACCAAAAATTTCACAATTTTGTGGGCCCATCAAAATATTAAGAATTTTGGGCTAAGTATGGAATTATTTTTGTAAAGAGAATTATGGGCGAATTAGAGAGTGACATGTGTCCCTCCCCACTTGTGTAGCAAGACTTTATGTTCATAGATATTTTTGGAGAAAGACAAGTGGACAAGTGGGTCCACAAGGGCCCCCCTCCACTTGTCCTACAAGCACCCATATTATACAAGTCTTGCAACACTTTAGCACACAAAATATCTTCATCCTTGAACTCTCTTCTCTCTCCCTTAATCTTCAAGTTTTGAAATCCCTTAAGCCAAGAAGACAAGATCAACTTATTTTCCATGATAAAGCTCCATAATCAAGTTCTAAGCCAAGTTAACTCTCCAAGTTTAGTGATCACGGTTTTGGACCAAAACCTATCTTGAAACCCTAACTTGTTATGAACTTCTTAGAAGTAAAACATGGAAGCAAGATGAATACAAGCTTGTAGAGGATACGTGTGTGTGATTGGAACTTGAAGAAGTGGTGCAAAAAGTGAGGTGTTGGCCGAGATTAAGTGGACTGTTTTGGGCTAAGTTTAAGGTAAGATTTCTTCTTTCTCTTGAAGTAATTGGATATTACATGTTGTTATATTTAAGTGATGAACTTGTGTTAAGCGAAATGGAGAATAAGGAATGCATGTGATAGTTTGGCATGTTGGCCGAATAGGGACAGTTTTGTTATCTTGGATTCGTTGGTTATTATTGTTGTTATCTTCACTTGTTGCATGTTGTTAAATGAAGGAAATATTTTTGTTGATATGGTTTATATAAAGTGTTGAAACTTGAGTTGGATTATAAGGCATTATGAAAAGGGCTTTGGATTGTTGTTGTTGTTGTTGGCCGAGAAATGTACCAAACTGTTGGATAATTGTGGTGTGGTTTTAGGGGCTATTTTATGGCATATAATGCTAGAAAATTCAGCCACCAATATGCATGTTTAAATGTAGTAGTTGCTAATGAAAGTCCTAAGGGAATAAGGGTGTAGAAAGGTGTTGAAAGACCTCACATTTTACCCTCGTTGTTGTTGGATTGTGGACTGTTTTATGCACTGTTTGCCGAGATTATGAGACTATTTTTACGTGAGAAATAAGTGTGTAAAACCCCTTTGGTTGCTATTTTGTTGTGCCCTGAATTGGTGCTTGGTTGTTGATGAAATTGGCCTTCTTGAAAGGTGGAAAAGTAAGTATAAAGAAGGGAAGTGCTGCCAAATTTTTATAGAAAATGGGAACCATTACTTGATATTAACCTACACTAGTATCATGAAGTTGGTAGACGTGTTGTTGTCATTATAGGTTGAAGTACCTATTTGAGATGTATTCTACTTATCAGGTTGGTTAGTCGTCAATAAGGTATGTGAACCTCTTCCTTCTTTCTTTTGGCATGTTCTACGTATGAACCATAACTGTGTTATTGTTTCAAAAGTTATTATACTCTTAGAAGTTAAGGAGTATTCATGTTATTGATTCTATGCTAAAGGCATGTCTAAATTATTCCTAAGTCCTTACCAAGTCTTATGAGAGATGTTGGTAAGAGTTTTTAGTAAGCATTGGAGTCGAGTTGATCTTTCAAAGTTACAACACTAATAAGTATTAAGCGTTGAGACTGATTTTGGTAAGCGTATTAAAATAAGTCATTGCAGCGTTAAATGAAAAAGGTATCGAACAAGCCATTGCAGTGTTAAATAAAAAGATATCGATAATCAATTATATTGAAATAAGTAGAATTTCCATCTGCATAGAAGCTAAGATATAACCAGTTCGTTTTATATTTTCTAGGTTCACAGCTGATTAGATAAGATCAATATTAAATATATAACCTACTAACGGCTCATAAAATGGATTAATTTGGCAATTCGGATCGGTTATCACCATGCAAATGTTTCCATAATGTTAGCCAGAGGAGCGAGACGAATTTAGATTATCGAGTTGATACAAACGACAAACGGTATGTGACTCTTCCTTTCTTCTTTGAGCATGAACTTTATAAAATGAGTGTACGGTGGACGTACGTGTTTTAAATGAATCTAGATTTCATGTGGTAGATGTGATGATAGTAACTTGATTTTAAAAGAGTAAGTGACTTGATGTTACAAGGCTAGTGCCTTGGGGTTTTATAAAGGAAAGGATGTACGGTGGACGTACATGGTGCTATTGGGTTCAAGTCTCTAATATTACATGACATGGTAATGCCATGGGTTTTTCTAAAATGAAAGTTGAGTTTATAAAGTGAGCGTACGGCGGACGTACATAGTTTTATTGGATCTTAACCCTTAATAAGTTTGTTTAAAATGAAAGATTTTATATGTATTTGGTACATGATATTTTGGTACCTTCGCATAGCTAAAATGAAAGATTTTATATGTGTGTGGTACCTTGGCATAGCTAAAATGAAAGATTTTATATGTGTTTGGTACATGATATTTTGTTACCTTGGCATAGCTAAAATGAAAGATTTTATATGTATTTGGTACATGATATTTTGGTACCTTGGCATAGCTAAAATGAAAGATTTTATATGTGTTTGGTACACGATATTTTGGTACATTGGCATAGCTAAAATGAAAGATATTATGTGTTTGGTACATGATGTTTTGGTACCTTGGCATAGCTAAAATGAAAGATTCTATATGTGTTTGGTACATGATATGTTGGTACCTTGACATAGGTAAAGTGAAAAGTTCGTATATGTGATTGGTACATGAGATGTTGGTACCTTGGGTTTTATTCCTTTGAGAGTCAAAAGATGAGTTAAATTGCACAAGGTTACTTATGATAGCTATTCGTGCAAGTGTTATTATTCCATTTCCCCGAGTCCCTCACTAAAGGGCCGGGATACGTTATAGTGAGTTCGTCGAGTCCCTCACTAAAGGGTCGGGATACGTTATATTAAAACAGATGCGACGACTCTCAATTTTTATAAGGTACAGTAGTACTGTGGTACAGTGATACAGTGGTACAATGGTACCGTGGTATAGCGATACAAAGGTACAGTTGGCTCTATTTTATATGGCACGGTAGGATCTGGTATTGTATTTTCATATTTGTCCCTGTCATTCTTCTGTATAGTTATGATCTTGTTTAATGTACTTCTTGTTTTCATACTTGGTACCTTGTTATACTGACCCCCTTCGGGGGGCTGCGTTCATGCCCGCAGGTATTGGTACTCAGTTGGGTGATCTGCGAGCTTAGGATCTTTGCTCAGCTTTTGGGATAACTCCATTGTTCCGGGGCTAGTCATTTTGGTACAGATCTTCCATTATGGCTTATGTATATTCAGGGGTACGGCAGGACCTTGTCCCGTCATAGTTGTTGTGATACTCTTAGAGGTCTGTAGTCATGTGTGGGTTGGACATATGTACAATTGTAGTTCGGTTGGATAAGTCTATGTGCAGTGGCGACCTTGTCGGCTTGCCTATTTTGTTATATGATTTTGAGTTGTTTTTTAGCTTCCGCTGTTTTTATGTGACGTGTGGGTAAAAGGGTGTCCAGGTAGGGCACCAGTCGCGGGCCCGGAGTTCGGGTCGTGACAACAGCAACAATAGCAGTGTCTTGGAACCATATTTTCCCTGCATCCCCTGGAGTCTGGGTTGCAGCTAGAACCTGAGCCACCACAGAAGCAACAACAACATTTCTGCGGCATCCAATATCGGCTAACATCTACAAACCATCGCAGCATCAAATATCGAACACAATAACGATGAGCAAAGAACACGGTTGCGACGCGAATATCGACACAGAAATCAGTCCTCATAAGAACCCACTGATCTTAAGCAAGCAGCAACACAACTGCAGCAAGTAGGAGCTTCAACTTCCACAATAATAATGAAGAACCTCTCGTTCTCTAGTCTCACTCGGTTCGATTCTCCTTATGTAAAATGACGGCAAGAACCCCTCGTTCTCTAGTCTCATTCGGACTAGAGAATATCTCGATTCTCATCACGCAAGCTAGATGGAAAGAACCCCTCATTATCTAATCTCATTCGGACTAGAGAATCCCTCGATTCTCATCACGCAAGCTATTATAATAAGCTCGGATATGCAGCAGAGTCTCTATCAATTTCTAGTCTAATTCCGACTAAAAATTCTTTGATTCTCCTATCATGAGCTACACATATAACAAACATGCAATCTAACACTTGATTAACCTGTGAATAACTTTTTAAATTGAGCTTCAACTCAATCCATATTGTCTTTGATGAAGTATCTCTCAGTTCTTAGTCAATTTGTCGTTGAAAAACTCTTCGATCCTTCAATCAATCTATCATTTACTATCGCGCATCCAGTCAGACAAATGCTTCCATCCAGATGCTCATCTCCGAAAATATGTACTCCTTTTCAAATGAATAATTGCTAGTATTTCATCATTGCAGGAGCAGTGCTCAGGCACAAACCGGTAACTACAAAGCTGACAGAAACATCAAAACAAAAACTACAAAGCTGACAGAAACAACAAAACAAAAATTGGAGCACCAAGTTCATCAAATAGTTCTTCAACTATGAGAAACAACACCAACACTTATCACTACCACATCAATGCATCCAATTCACCAACACGAATTCAATTCTAACAATACAAAATTGATTCACCAACACAGAACCAATACGAAAATGAAGTTGAATTTCCATCAACTCGACTAACATAACTCAAACGTACATATATTATTGACGATCTTCGACGTCGCAATGAAAGTCAAAGGCGGAGTGTATCCGCAGAAAATGATAGCATCTCCATCGCGACTAGATCGACAAATGCGATAATAAAAAAACAGTTAACAAATAGGATGAATCGATCTTCGATTCTAGGAGATAAATAGATCTTCTATTTTAATTTTTCAGAAGAAATCACGATTCTGCTTTTCAGAACCTCGCGATTCTGATTGAATTTTCGAATTTCTCAATTTTGATTTCGATCCTTCTGATTTCCAAAAATATTGCAACGAATAACCCAATCGCTATGCCTTTCCTCTATTTTGTGTAATCAACACAGACTTAACGCAGAAACTTGATCGAATTTTAGTTCTCACAGCATACGAACATGAACCAGATTACAAATCAAATTTCGATATTGTAGATTTTGACTCCTAATTGATCTTCGATCTTATAAGTATTATATCCTCACAGATCGATCTTCAATTTTGTGAAATCGAACTCCTGATCGATCTTCCTCTCCTTCGATCTTACTGTCTGTGACTCCGATAAAATTACTCCAATATCGGATCGATACATCCGAGCTTTGATACCATGTTGAATTCTGAAACTGAGAAAACAGGGAGGGAAGGCAGTGAATGAAGAAGAGAAACACAGGGAGAAGGAGAGAAAGTCGAGATATTGGGAGCAAAAGAAGTCGAGATATTGGGAGCAAAAGAAGTCGAGATATTTGGGAGCAAAAGAACTCCTTCTGTGATATTTTCTATTATTATTTGCTCAAAAATATAATTACAAAGTAGTCCTATTTATAAGTGACTAACTAATCCCTAATGACAAAATATCTAATCAAATTAAAATATCTCTAATCACAAATATCTAAATGAACTCATAACAAACTAATATCCAACTAACCACATATATATACAATGTATATATATGGTATATCTCAACAGAAAAAAGAGCTATGAAATTTATTTTTTATACAATGATATTGCTTAAATTTTTTAATTATTTAAAACAGTGCATTTTAAAATTCATATCAATTGAGGGTCACTTTTGACATTTTAAAAATATATGCAACATTCGAACTCATTTATAGCCATTGATTTAAGATACGGGGTTTATTATCTCATTCAAAATGTGAAGGAGTATTATTTTCCAAATCCAAAAGATTAATGTGGTAAAGTGAACTTTACTCTTTTGGTAATTACTAATTAGTACTCTAAAGTTTCTTAAATTCGTTTTCTCTCTCTCATTTCTCGTTGTGTTTGTTCAGAAACAACTCTTTCATTTTTGTTCTTTAGGCCTAATTTCTATGTAATTTGATTGAAGTAGTATGTGTTCAATGTCTTTGGACTTCTAGCTATGGCATGTAGGGGTGTACATTTTCGGACCGCATCGGAAAACCGGATCGGTGGATTCCGGTCCCCGTTCCTTCATTATTGAAGATTTTTGATTTTTCGGTCCGGTTCGGGTAAACACCGGAATGATCTGGTCCGGACCGGAATGGACCGGTTCCATTTTTTATTTTTTTTGAAAAATTCTAGGTAATGTTAATTTTTATAACTCTTCTAATTAGATGTAGAAGAAAATTTGAAAGATTTGGAGGAAATTGAGAAATATAATGTTATTTTTATAACTCTTCTAATTATTTTTTAAAACTTATAATTTCTAATGTTTGACATTATTTATCTATCTTTTTTCTTTATGACTAGATGTGCAATATGATGAAGATATGGATGATGAGGTCGTTTTTGTGGACTCGTTGGTGTGATTTAATGGCAAGTGGAGCATGAAGATTATTAAGTTTTATTTGAGAATGTCAGGTCAACTTGATTACAAAATAATATAGAGTTTCGGTGCAACTCACACCCACCTATTGTATGATGTTGGATCTGAAAGATTGGTGTCGTGTACCTATTCAAATAAAATATATTGAAGGATAAGGAAAAAAACAAACATATTTAATGAGATTGATAAACGAACACATTATTAAAAATTTACAAATAAAAATATTTTTAAAAACAGATCCAGTCGGTCTAAAACCCGGACCGGACCAGATTAATTCAGGTCCGATCCTCGGTCCAGAGAAAATGACATTTTCGGTTCCGGTCCGGTTTTGGACCGGTGTACACCCCTAATGACATGTACTTAACTTGTGGGCTTTGATGTCACCACTCTTAACCTTTTGAACGCTCTGTTTGGGCTTGTAGCTCCTTCAGCCCAAAATTTTTATTTTTAAGAGAGGATATCTATAGATAAGATTCCTTAAATTTTGAAATCTTAAAAATAAAAATCTTACCTACTATAACTAGGGGTGTACAAAATAGATCGAAAAATCGGACCGGACCGTCCGAATCGAATCGATCAGCCGAATCGACCGAATGGAATGGACCGGACCGTCTGGCCGATGATTCCGGTCCGTCCTCGATAAAATCAAAATGGTGAATTTTCCGTCCGGTCGGTAAAATCGAATTTTCCGGTCCGAATGAATGGACGGATTTTTTTTTTTTTATAAATTGAATTTTCAATATTGAAATTGACATTCCCGGACACATTACCAGGAAATTGGAACGTTGAAATCTATTGTATATCGCGAGATATTTAGCTTTGAAAATAGAAAAAACGTAACAATTTGGGGGTTCCGGGGCCCAGTTTTTTTTTTAAATTGAATTTCCAATACTGAAATTGACATTCTCGGATGCGGTGCCACGCAATTTGTACGTTGAAATCAATTGTACATAGCGAGATATTTAGATTTGAAAAGGGGAAAAACGTAACGATTTGGGGGAAAAGTGAAATTGAGGGGCAAGATGGACGTTTTTGGAGAAATCGGCGGAATCAAATTGGCCGCCCCCGTATCGAAAAAATACGCGAAATCAAAAAACAGTTTAGGTAGAACGGACGTCCGAGCTCAAAGTTATGACCGTATAAAGTTTGATCAATTTACAACCTATATTTGATATGTCAATACGTCCGCGGGAGTGGCGGGGGATTGGGTCAAGTGGTGGGGCCGGGTGGGGGCACAGCGGTGGTGGTAGTGGTGGGACTGGGGGCAAATAATTCGGTCCATTCGGTCCGACTAATCTGTAATTTCGGTGTTCGGTCCGATCCGATTTTAACCTTTTGTGCACCCCTAGTTTCAGGAATGTCCAAATTCCAAATAGAAAATAGAAAATAGAAAATATAAATGTGGTGTGTAACTTTAATTAATGAGTAGTTCGTATACGAACCAAGTACATTTGGTGATTTTCTTTAAGTTAGTCATATTAATGAAATAAAGTTTATTGAAGGATAAGGAAAAAAACAAACATATTTAATGAGATTGATAAACGAACACATTCTTAAAAATTTATAATTTATAAATTGCATTTAACAAAAAAAAAAAAAAACCGATCCAACCGGTCCAAAACCGGGACTGAGGACCGGAAAATTTCTGGATTCCGGTTCCGGTCCATTCCGGTTCCGGTCCGGTCCGGTTCTGGACCGGTGAACACCCCTAACTACAACAGGTAAATATTTTTTATATTAGCATTGTATAATGTGCTCAACCTTTATTTCAAATAAAATATATAAACTTTATTATCAAAAGATATGCAATGTTGTCATATATTAAGTAAGACGTCTGCATCTGCCACTGCTTCCCCTACTCCTATTGTAACAGCACTAGTATCAGCTAAAACATCACCAGCAGGAGTGCTGCTTTTGAAAATAATGTTTCCGGTGAATCATACGGTTGAGTTGGAGGAGCTCATAGCTAGAGACCGAGCTAATCACACTCGAAATTGCAGAGTTTTATTTATTTAATGCACACGAGAATATATTCGTAAATTGAAAAGAAACCTTATATTCGTTTTTAGTTTGAGGACAATTGATCAAGAATAAGACTCAGAGGCTTCAAATTTTATATTGACATCTGTGATTGGTGCATACCTATATTATGCATTTATTATTTGTTAAGGTCTCTTTATGTATGACTTTGATGTTCCTTAGATTGGAAGGTATAAAAATGTAACTTTGCAGGATGATGTTCTTTCTTTTTTGTTAGTGCATGGTGGTGCTTCAATGTTGTGTCTTCTTCTGAAATCGAGTTTTTAGTTAAAATTGATGAACTGGTATTATGATCGTATCTATTATATGATCAAATTCAGCATTTTCCTTGTGTGGATATGTAGGGTTTTGTTAGGTCTAAAACACACAAGTAAGGCACATCGGAAGTTTAAAATTTTGTTAACTTACTTGTCCCAACAATTCCGTCTGGTATGTTTACGCTACAATTGAAATCTGCAAAGCAGAAGAAGACTTACAGTTAATGTTATCTTAAGTCTCTACTAACGGGAGCGCACACAATTGTCCTTACGACTGCAATCCTTCGCTACGGTATACTCCTCCGTCAGGAAATCCAGAAAATCTTGGCAGAGGTTTGAGAGTATTTAATTCCTGAACTCTGAGTTCAGAAAGTAAGAATTCAAGTGTAAATTATGTGTAGAATCAGTAACCTAAATTATGATGTTAAGTGCTGAATATATATGGGAGATTATGATACAAATCAGACTGAGATTAGGCTTAAAAACCTGACCCAAAACCGAGTTGCAGTGGGCCTAGTAGGATTAAAAACCTGACCCAAAACCAAGTTACAGTGGGTCAGTCGGACTGGGCCCACTGCCGTACCAGCGCCGCGGCGCTGCCCCTTTATTTTAAAGTTTCAGCACGTTTTAATTTTAATTAAATTCAAAATCTAATTTTGACTTAATTAATTAATTTTCATCAAATGAAATTTATCTCATAATTTATTATTGGTTAAAATATCTCGATTCTAAATCGAATATTTTATACTCTCTCAATATACCCTTTAGACCGAAAAGATAATCGACTTAGTGTGACCCTTTAGGCCTTCACACATCGACACTTAATCATAAGGTTCACATGGAACTCCTAAACTGCGCCACATAACGAACTCAGTATGTGAAGAACGTTTACAAGACTCTAGTAAACACAACCTTTATGTGGGATGATAAATTCCTTTCATTCGCAACACACTCGATCAAACTTAGGATTTGTCAAGTGTCTATCCAAATGGCTTGATCACTTTATCTCGTCTATATTAGTCAACAACTAGATCATATCTCAAATATGTCTCTTGCATTCGCCAATGACTTGATCGACTTAATATCACTGAGAAGTTGAGTGTTCTCTCAAATATCTAATCGAGGAATGAATCATATTCTTGGCTCAACTACCACCTTAGTCTGTATCGCAATGTACCCAATTCAAGTCATGTCTTATCCTATAAGGAATTTAAGCTTAGGACATGATCAAAGTACATTACTCTACAAATCAGGTGCGTATTGACCTCAAGTCAAAGGAAATCTATCTCCCACATACTGATAATACTCTAGACATGCATAACAAATAGTTTATCAGCAGGGCATGCCAATACACTCTAAGAGTATTCATGTGTCCATCACTAGCAATCATTACTAGTAGTAAGTGAGACATACTACATTCTCTAAGAATGTGATGCAGACCACATATCGACTTATATATATCATTGATATCTCATTCTCAATGATCATTAGTCGATGCTACTTTAAGAACTACACTCTATTATTAATATCTCACTCTATCAATGACAACATAAGCTCAAGGGATGCACATTAATGAATAACATAGACAATCAAATAATAATTCAGTAATTGCAAAAACCATAAATATATTAATCTCATTAATAATACGAATGTGTTCAAGTACATCTGTCCATAAAATGATTGTCTCTATGACATATATACTTTCAATCTCCCACTTGGCCTAGAGTTAATCTACAACGTATCTAATGCCCATGTTTTTGAAATGACCATTATGTTTAACTAAGCTTAATGGTTTAGTAAATGGGTCTGCTAGATTTTCATCTGTGGGAAGGTAGTCTAACTTTATTTCTTCAGTCTCCACCATCTCTCTAAGTATGTGGTATTTCACTGGTACATGTTTATTTCTGTTCGTTGATCTTGGTTCCTTAGCTTGCGCAATCGCGCCAGTATTGTCACAATAAATCGTTATTGGACAAGTGACACTTGGAACAACCCTTAGTTCCTTTAAGAACTCAGATATCGTGACAACTTCCTTACCAGCTTCCGATCCAGCAATGTACTCGGCTTCAGTAGTTGAATCAGCAGTTGTAGCTTGTTTGAAACTTTTCCAATTTACTATTCCACCATTTAAAATGAAGGCATAACCAGACTGAGACTTGAAGTCATCAAGATCTGTCTGGAAGCTAGCATCAGTGTACCCAGTAGCTACTAGCTTTTCTTATCCACCATAGACTAAAAAATATTCTTTAGTTCGTCTAAGATACTTAAGAATACTCTTGAATGCTTTCCAGTGTTCCTCCCCAGAATTCTGCTGGACTTTGCAAGTCATGCTAAGTGTATAGGCCACATCTGGCCTCGTACATGTCATGTCATACATGATTGATCCTATTGCTGAAGTATATGAGATCCTCTTCATGCGTTCAAGTTCTGCAACAGTAGAAGGATTATACTTCTTTGATAACTTGATGCCTTGACCTATAGGAAGATTTTCTTTCTTGGAATTCTCCCTAGAGAAACGTTTTAGCACTTTGTCTATGTATATGGATTGTGACAACCCCAACAATCTATTAGGTCTATCTCTGTAGATCCTAATTCCAAGAATGTAGCAGGTTTCACCTAAGTCCTTCATCATGAAGGTGCTGGATAATCATTCCTTGACTGATTGCATAAGAGTCTTATTATCTCACATTATCAATATGTCATCTACATATATGACAATGAAAACAATACTCCCATCTATTCGTTTACTATAAACGCATTGGTCTTCTTTGCTTCTAACAAAGTCAAACAATTTGAATGTTTTGTCAAAACAAATATTCCAACTCCTTGAGGCTTGCTTAAGTCCATAAATGGACTTTTGTAGTTTGCATACTGCTTTGGGTTGAGTCTTGGATGTAAAACCCTCTAAGTACCCAATCATCATCAAATACTCCCACTGAATCCTTGTCTAGGTCATTGGACAAGGGTTCATCCTCTATATTATTTTGCACTTCTTGAATTTCATCAAGTTCTATCTTGTTGTAACTCTGTTTCTTGTAGACATAGTCTTCTTCAAGGAAAGTTGCATTTCTGGAAACAATAACCTTATGTTCCCCGGGAAGATAGAAGTAGTATCCCATTATTTCCTTAGGATACCCCACAAAATAATACTTCTCATTTTTAGATTCTAATTTGTCAGTAAGCAACTTCTTTACATATGCAGGGCACCCCCAGGGTCGCATGTGTCTAAGTGCTGGCTTCTTGTCGTTCCATATCTCATATGGAGTTTTCTCTACTGACTTTAAAGGAACTCTGTTCAAAATATAGATTGAGCTTTGTAATGCATATCCCCATAGGTAGATTGGTAGAACTGATAAGCTCATCATGGATCTAACCATATCTAATAAGGTCTGATTTCTCCTCTCAGTAACACCATTCATTTGTGGCATTTCGGGAGGTGTCCATTGTGATTGAACTCCATGAAGCTTCAAGTAACCTAGAAATTCTTTACTTAAGTATTCACCTCCTCGATCTGATCGAAGAGTTCTAATACTTATTTCAAGTTGTTTCTCTACTTCTGACTTGTACTCTCATGAATTTCACAAAAGCATCAGACTTATGTTTCATAAGATACACATGCCCAAATCTTGAGAAATCGTCTGTAAAAGTGATGAAATAAAGAAAGTCTCTCTTAGCTTGAGTTGAAAACGGCCCACATACATCCGTATGGACTAATTCAAGCACATCTTTGGCACGTGCCCCTTTCCCAGAAAGTGATTTGGTTATCATCTTTCCTCTTAAGCAAGATTCACAATTACCATATGACTCTAAGTCAAATGGTTCTAGGTAATCTAATTTCTTTAATCTTGATATCCTTGATTCATTGATGTGACCAAGTCTACAGTGCCATAAGTATGTGGGATTTCTTGGATTACTTATTTTAGCTCATTTATTTTGAATATTGAAAATTTCATGGCTACAGTTTAAAATATATAATCCATCCACAATCGGTGCATTTCCACAAATAAAACCATTATAAGATAAAACATAACTTTCATTGATAATAAATGAGGAAAACCCCTCAATGTCTAACATATGGATAGAAATAATATTCCTGGTTAACGAGGGAATAAAATAACAATTATTGAGCTCTAAACAAAAACTCGAATGTAAATCTAGTATATAAGTCCCGACGCGTTCAGCATCAACTCTTGCTCCTTTTTCAACGCGTAGATCTACTTCCCATGGTCCAACCTTTATGTTGTCAATTAGCCCCTGCACATTGTTACAAATGTGTGAGCCACAAGCGGTATCTAATACCCAACAGTGAGAATTAGTTATAGACAAATTTATTTCAATAAAACAAACATACCTTGTCCAGCAGGGCCAGAAGCACATTGTGCTTTGTCTCCCCCTGGGGCTGTACAATCCTTCTTTCAATGCCCATTTCTCTTACAATTGAGGCAAACATCATCAGCTACTTTGGCCTTCTTTTGAACAAATCCTCGAGGTTTCATAGCTGTGGGTGTGGCAGCAACCGCCTTACCCCTTTTCTTCTTCTGCACATTCTTACCCTTAGGCTTGAACTTGCTAGATGAGCCCACCATGAGCACAACTGTTATACCCCGTATTTCCAGAGTATGTACGTAATAACGTACGTACAAAAGTTTTAGCCTTAAAGTTAGGCATAGGACGAAATTGGTGCACAACCCACTAAAAGAACCGTTTTCCGACGAAACGTCTTCCAAACTTTGCGTAGGGAAAATTACGGCTATGTCATTTATAATTTTTGCGGATTTTTCCGAGAGATGAAATATTTTGGACCAACGAGAGGGCGACACTTGTCACCCTCAAGGTGGACGGCAACAAGGGCTTGGCTTGGACGATTTTGAGGCCTAAAACAAGGGTCAATGTTTGGAGTGATTTGTGGAGTAGATGGCTAGGGTGCACTTGTGCAAATCCTCACCCTACACTTGCCTACCACTTGGCTTGATCTTGTCCATTGGTTTTCCTATAAATACCCCCTTAGTTGAAGACTTATTCTTCATCCTCACTTGATAAATTCCAAGGCAAAAATCCCTCCCTCCCTTCTAGTGTTTTCGTCCGCCACACCCTCCCCCTTTGTGAGGCCCTCGGCCGAAGTACACCCCTCCTCCCCTTGCCTTGTTGTTTTCGTGAAATACCCCTCCCTTGGTAGAAAAATACTTCTCCAAGTATTGTTGTATAAATCCCAAATACCTTGGCCCAAATACCTTGTAGTATTCCAAGGTTACCCCTATACAAAAAGCCCAGAAATACTACTATACTTCCCTTCAGTCACAAAATGAAACCCTAAGGAAATCTTCATAGTAGGTTGAAGTATTTGAGTAGAAGTTGGTTAGAACTTCTAAGGGTTGGTTGGAACGGGTTGGAGCGCACGGAGTAGGAGCTAAACCTTGCTCAGGATATACTTTAAACTTGGATAATTTTGGGCTTATCGAGGTAAATAATCTTGTCCCCCTACTGTAATTGAAAATTACATGTTGTAGTAATATATAGTTGTAGTATACTATATATAGATTGAATATTGAAAAGAATTGAACTGAAATCACATCAGAAGAATATTAAAGAAGAAGAGTGAACTGTACTTACATAGGACTGTATTTACAGTAGACTTGTGTAGTTTGGCGGGTAAGGAAGTGCTGCCCAATTTTCCGTAGAATTATTCTACAGTGTAGTCTAGACATTGATAGACTTGTATGACCATTATAGGTTGAAGTACTGCGAGTAGCGTATTCCACTCAGGGGTGGAAAAGACTAGCAGGACTACAGTACTTTGGAGCGTTTTGCTAATAGTCGATAATCGTCGCGAGGTGTGTGATTCTTCCTATCCTCTTGAGCATGATATTTTAAAAGAATATATATATAGTACGGTAGACGTACGTGTGTTAACTGAACGTAGTTTTACGGCAATGTCTTTTGACTTAAGCCTGAATAATAAGAATCTTGAAGTATTTCAAAAGAGTTAAGAAACCTTTTTGAAAGAAGAGTAACACTTGGTTTTAAAAGTTTTAAAAGCTTAAGAGTTATACTAGCTTTATGGGAAGTTAGGTATAACGACTTAAGAGAGATAAAAAGAATGGTTTATTGATTTTAGAAGTTAAGAGACTTGATCTTAAAAGATAAGAGACTTGACTTATTTTGAATTAACATGAATTTTGTTAAAAAGTGTGAAACCTCATTCGTGAGTAATGAGTACTTGGTTTTTAAAAGGAATCATGTTTCTTGATTTCGAAATCGAATAAGTATCGAACGAACCATGCGGCGTTAATAAAGGGAAATGTATTGACTAATTAAGTATTATTAAAACCAAGAGAAACCTCCATCTGCATGAGCTAAGATGAGACAAAATGATATTACATTTCTAGATCATGTCGCTTTAATAAGATTGATTATGAACAAGAATAACCTACTCACATATAAGGCATATGTTTCTCAAATTGTTTAAAAGAGAATTATATTCTTAAGTGATTAAGACTATGAACTACGAAACCTTTCTAAAATAAGAGACTTAAGTACTTGAAATTAGGCAAACTTGAACTTATGGAAAAGAATGTTGTTACTTGATGTTGAAAAGGAAAGTGTTTTGGTTTACCTAAAAATGTGAGTCACTCTATTTTAATACTACGGGTATCGGGTGACCTTTATAAAAGAAATAGATCTTTTTAAAAAGAATTTAACATACGTAATACTTTGGGGTCAGAACCTGGACTTTGGCATAAAATAACCTTGAGTTGTGTGTAACTTGCCTATGTTTGCGTTTGATAGCCTTGTTGTGCAAGTACTGTATTTCTATACCACCGCGTCTCTCGATGGAGGGCCGGCTGATTTGTTACGAACGATTCTTCACCGAGTCCCATGAGATGGGTCGGGACACGTATTCCATCTGATTCTTCACCGAGTCCCATGAGATGGGCCGGGACACGTATTTCATCTGATTCTTCACCGAGTCCCATGAGATGGGCCGGGACACGTATTTCATCTGATTATTTACCGAGTTCCATGAGATGGGTCGGGACACGTATTTCATCTGATTCTTTACCTAGTCCCATGGGATGGGCCGGGACATGTATTCCATACTTCACCGAGTCCCACGGGATGGGCCGGGACATGTACACCACACGATTCCACCTCTATCCCCATGGGATGAGCCGAGACATGTTGTACGTATAATACGGTTTATATCCAGACTGCCGGCATTGAGGAAGGAGTTCCACGGGCATGAGGGATGACTTGAGGGCGTGAGTCCCTGACTTGACGTGACTTCTTTTATGTTAGGAACTGTAGTTTGGTTATCATACATGTCTCCTGTTTTGTATGAATCGTTATAATTTCATTTACGATTTTTTTCGCCACATACTTGGTACTGTTATCGACCTCCTTCGGGGCTGCGTTCATGCCACGTGCAGAGGTACATCGGTTGTGGATCCTCGCTCATAGGATCACGATTCGTGTTAGGAAGCCCCGTTTCTCGGAGGCTTATCTTTTGGTATGTTACCACAGTGCAGAGGTTCTTATGCATTCGTGGTATGGCGGGCCTGTCCCGTCATAGTTGTTGTAAAACTCTTAGAAGTCCAGAGTAATCTTGTTGTGGCGAGTTGTAAAAAGGATAGCTGTTCGGGTTTTTATGTATATATACAGAAGGCAACTGTTTTGGTTGGCCTGTTTATTTATCATATCTCTTGTTTCATGTTTATGTTTTATTTCCGCTGATTTTCTCTGATGTTGTATCACTAAGGTGCCCGGGGTAAGGCACCAGTCACAGGCCCGGGTTCGGGTCGTGACAAAAGTGGTATCAGAGCAGTTAATCCTCGGAAAGTGTCTACAGACCGTATCTAGTAGAGTCTTGATTATAGGTGTGTGCACCACACCAATAATCGAGAGGCTATAAGATATTTAGGATTGGTTTCCATTCTTCTCATTCCGAGATCGTGCCTTAGCCGTGTGATAAGTTGGACCCTCTCGACGTATTCCTTTCTTTACGATTATGCCTCGCGTAAGGCGACCCGGGCCCAGAAGAGCAATGCAGCCGAGGGAGCTGCGAGTAGAGCACAGAGGGTTACCAGGGCAGAGGCCCAGTCGTTACCTGAGATAGTGCTTCAGACGGCGAGTTTTGCGACGCCACGGCAAAGATAGAGTTTAGAGTCGCGGCAGTGGTGGCGCTGAGACTACAAAGACTGAGCCTCGATCCACGGCTGGAGCGAGAGATGAGATAGGGTACAAGGAGATGGCCCGATTCGCCGTGGTCGTGGCAGATATGAGGATAAGTGGATCAGCATTCCAGCCCCAGATGCACCCGTAGTTCACCCCGAGCGACGATTTGAGACTACGGGACTTTACGAGTTGTAACCCGCGGTGTTCTATGGATCGAGCGAGGATGACCTCGGGAGTTTATCCGAAGCTACAGGATCATGAGAGTGATCGAGCCTCGAGGCGAGTCGGTGGTATTGGGTTCGTGATCACCGCGTGATACTGCGATCGTGGTTTGATTCGTGAGCTGTCCCGGGAGAGCATGCACTTCCACCGTATGGGACGAGTTCTCGGGCATTTCTTGCACATTTCTTGCCCCCACAAATGAGAGGGCTCGGTAGGCAGATTTTTGACGTTGAGCGTGATCGGGCGGTTAGAGAGTACAATGTGGAGTTCGACTCATTAGCTCGGTATGTCCCCCAGTAGTAGGCGATATGGAGGGCAGTACACCACTACGTCACCGGCTAGATGATTACTGGCGAGGCTTGTTCGGGTGTAGCTCTTCACCGGGCATGGACATTGCCCGCACGCAGCTCATGCACTAGGATGTGAGGCACGGAGAGGTCGACGGAATGGCCGATCGGCGAAGAGGCCGAGCAGCAGGTCCTTTGGTAACTTTCGAGGCGGGCGCCCGCAGCGACTAGTTATGTACCTCCGATGCAGTGGTCCTCCGCGCCTTCGGGGCGTCGGTATTCGGGAGCCGGTCGTGGCTCCAGGCTTCCGGTTCGGTATACATGGGTTCTCGCCAGCCGGATTCATGTTTCCCTCAGTGTGCACGATGTGGTAGACGTCATCCCGGGGAATGTCGTCTTTTTACTGGTGCTTGTTTTTCTGCGCCGCCGTGGCCATGTGACGAGAAACCGCCCTAATAGGAAGGATGCGGCAGAATGACTCACCACCGGTCGATGGCGTGTTCATCGCCTTATAGCTATGCACCTGCAGGCGTGATTATGGTTAGAGCGACGGCGGAAAATGGAGCAGTTGATACAGGTATATTCTTACCCCTCTAGAGACTAGTATGCGTTGATGATATGATGATGTGCTAAGTATTATGTTCAGATAACATTATGTTAAATTGTTATTTAAAGGCCTGGTTAGTAAAGGGTAAGGTTGGGTACCTAGAAATTGTGGGCCTTAGAATATTATACATGGAGACCTTAGATGCAAGGCCATCCTGAGTAAAAGATTTTGTTTACAATTGACCTTTGTCGGAGTGCATAGTATACGTGGGGTATACTTGTGTGATAAGTCCCTGAGCGGTGTGAAATGAAAGAGGGTAGTTGAGCTAAGAAGACCACTAGGTTTTCGTAACTTGATTAGTGAGATTGTTCCGGATCGGGGAACAAGAGTTTTTGCGTGATAGCGGGTCGGGTTGCGGACCGATCGCGGGTCAACCCGCGGCCTGTATTGTGGTGGGGTCAGTTCGAGGTGGTCCCGCCAGGTGGTAGGGTCACGAGAGTGTTAAGCCCAAGTTTAGTTAACCATCGTACGAGTTCGTGGATGCGTTCGACCAGTAGTCGGGCCGATGAGGTCAGCCCCTCTTGTCTTTCAGTCAGGACCGTGTACTCGGCAGAGGGTTATGCGAGATGTTATATCAGGAAGGTTGTAAGGTGGCACGAGGTGCCTACTTTCACCTTATGACAAGCAGTGGAGCCCAGGTTACGGCTATTTCTTTTTCTGGAAGTTTTACCAGGCAGGGTTAGGAACTCAGGTGAGTCTCAGTATCACATTCGCCCTCGGGCCAGTGTTTGGATTTCAGGGGTAGCTGTGAGGATTGTTGTCTCCTGTTGAGGAAATGTTTTATAGCTACCATTTCAGTATTCAGATGTCGCCTTATGAATGCCTTGTAGGGGCGGTAGTGTAGGTTGCCGGTCGAGTGGTTCGATGTTGGCAAGGTTCAGATAGTTGGTCCGTACTTGATCCAGCAGGATGTGGATAAGGTGAAGCTTATCCAGAAGAGGTTATTTGCAGCTCAGAAGCAACAGAAGTCGTGCGGATAATCGGCGTCGACACTTGGAGTTCAGGTTGACGGTGGGTCTTCTTGAAGTTATCACCCCGGAAGGGCGTGATGAGATTTTGGAAACTGAAGCAATAACAGAAATGTGGTAAGTTTATTAGGAAGAGTTCGAGTATACGAGGAGGGTACGACGAGCAAGGGAAGGAACAAACATGTGTTAAAAGAGAATAGAAGTGATCATTTCTTTGTGAAGTAAAAGTGCGAAGGGAGTATCTTTTAGACCTTGGGTGGAAGCTTGTGTGATGTTAGAGGTGATTCCTCGTGGATTTGGATTTAAGTTTTGCGCGTATGATATTTTTTTTTGTGGCCATGTGTGGCATTGGCAACTTGTTTAAGTTAAAGAGAACTTTATCGTTATCCGTCTTGAGAAGGAACATTCGGGACGAATGTTTCTAAGGAGGGGAGAATGTTATACCCCGTATTTCAGTATGTATGCGTGGGGCGACGTCTGAAAGTTTTAGCCTTAAAGTTAGGCATAGGACGAAATTGGTGCACAACCCACTAAAAGAACCGTTTTCCGACGAAACGTCTTCCAAACTTTGCGTAGGGAAAATTACGGCTATGTCATTAATAATTTTTGCGGATTTTCCGAGAGATGAAATATTTTGGACCAACGAGAGGGCGACACTTGTCACCCTCAAGGTGGACGGCAACAAGGGATTGGCTTGGACGATTTTGAGGCCTAAAACAAGGGTCAATGTTTGGAGTGATTTGTGGAGTAGATGGCTAGGGTGCACTTGTGCAAATCCTCACCCTACACTTGCCTACCACTTGGCTTGATCTTGTCCATTGGTTTTCCTATAAATACCCCCTTAGTTGAAGACTTATTCTTCATCCTCACTTGATAAATTCCAAGGCAAAAATCCCTCCCTTCTAGTGTTTTCCCGCCACACCCTTTGTGAGGCCCTCGGCCGAAGTACACCCCTCCTCCCCTTGCCTTGTTGTTTTCGTGAAATACCCCTCCCTTGGTAGAAAAATACTTCTCCAAGTATTGTTGTATAAATCCCAAATACCTTGGCCCAAATACCTTGTAGTATTCCAAGGTTACCCCTATACAAAAAGCCCAGAAATACTACTATACTTCCCTTCAGTCACAAAACGAAACCCTAAGGAAATCTTCATAGTAGGTTGAAGTATTTGAGTAGAAGTTGGTTAGAACTTCTAAGGGTTGGTTGGAACGGGTTGGAGCGCACGGAGTAGGAGCTAAACCTTGCTCAGGATCGACTTTAAACTTGGATAATTTTGGGCTTATTGAGGTAAATAATCTTGTCCCCCTACTGTAATTGGAAATTACATGTTGTAGTAATATATAGTTGAAGTATACTATATATAGATTGAATATTGAAAAGAATTGAACTGAAATCACATCAGAAGAATATTAAAGAAGAAGAGTGAACTGTACTTACATAGGACTGTATTTACAGTAGACTTGTGTAGTTTGGCGGGTAAGGAAGTGCTGCCCAATTTTCCGTAGAATTATTCTACAGTGTAGTCTAGACATTGATAGACTTGTATGACCATTATAGGTTGAAGTACTGCGAGTAGCGTATTCCACTCAGGGGTGGAAAAGGCTAGCAGGACTACAGTACTTTGTAGCGTTTTGCTAATAGTCGATAATCGTCGCGAGGTGTGTGATTCTTCCTATCCTCTTGAGCATGATATTTTAAAAGAATATATATATAGTACGGTAGACGTACGTGTGTTAACTGAACGTAGTTTTACGGCAATGTCTTTTGACTTAAGCCTGAATAATAAGAATCTTGAAGTATTTCAAAAGAGTTAAGAAACCTTTTTGAAAGAAGAGTAACACTTGGTTTTAAAAGTTTTAAAAGCTTAAGAGTTATACTAGCTTTTGTCACGACCCGAACCCGGGCCCGTGACTGGTGCCTTACCCCGGGCACCCTAGTGATACACCATCAGAGAAAATCAGCGGAAATAAAAACATGAACATGAATTAAGAGACATGATAAAAAAACAAAGCAACCAAAAAGCTTGCCTTCGGATATATACATAAATACCCGACAGTTATCCTTTACGGACTACGCCACAACAAGATTACTACGCACCTCTAAGAAGTGACAACAACTATGACGGACAGGGCCCCGCCATACCGAATGTACAAGAACCTGCACTGTGGTAACATACCAAAGATAAGCCTCAAGGAACGGAGCTTCCAACACGCTGAATGTGATCTGGCGGGGATCGGCGATCGATGTACCTTTACTGCGGCATGAACGCCCCGAAGAGGTCGATACAACAGTACCAAGTATGTGAAATCAGAAATATCAGTAAATGAAATCATAATAGTCTATATAAAGCGGGAGACATGTATGATAACCAAACTACGATTCACAACATAAAAGCGATATGTCAAGTCGTGACTCACGCCTCAAAGTCATCCTCCGCCGTGGAACTCCTTCCTCACCGCCAGTCTAGGTACAAATCATGTGATACGATAACGTGTCTCGGCCCATCTTATGGACCCAATATAGAAAAGTGTGGAATACATTCGGTTACATTCCCGGATGAACCGTAGTCAAGTGAATACATTCCGGATGACCTAATCAAGTGAAATACATTCGGATGAGCCGTAATCAAGTGAAATACATTTTCGGATGAACCGGTAATCAAGTGAAATACATTCCCGGATGAACCGGTAATCAAGTGAAATACATTCCGGATGAACCGGTAGTCAAGTGAAATACATTCCCGGATGAACCGGTAGTCGAGTAGAACACAGTACTTGCACAACAAGGCTATCACACGTAACATGGTCAAGTTTCATAACAACAAGCATAAGCAAGTTACACACAACTCAAGGTACTTTCATTTTATGTCAAAGTCCGGATTTTAACCCTAAAGTACTACGTCCGTTAAATTCCTTTTAAGATCTATTTCTTTTACAAAGGTCACCCGATACCCGTAGTATAAAATTAGAGTGACTAACATTGTTAAGTAAACCAAAATGCTTTCCTTTGTAAAAATCAAGTAACAACCTTATTTTCCAAACGTTCTAGTTTGCCTAATTTCAAATGCTCAAGTTTCTCATTTTAGAAAAGGTTTCGTAGTTCATAGTTTTAAATCCTTTAAAACATAATTCTCCTTTAAACGTTTTGAGAAACCTATGTCTTATAAGTGAGTAGGTTATTCTTGTTTATAATCAATCTTATTAAGCAGCCATGATCTAGGAAATGTCATTTTGTCTCATCTTAGCTTCTATGCAGATGGAAGTTTCTACTGGTTTTAATAATACTAGATCTGTCCAAAACATTTCCTTTATTAACGCCGCAGTGGTTTGTCGATACACATTCTCGATTTCCAAATCAAGAAACATTTTTAAGCCGTTATACCTAACTTCCCATAAAGCTAGTATAACTCTTAAGTTTCCAAAAACCAAGTATTACTTCTTCTCTCAAAATGATTCAAAAAGCTTTTGAAATACTTCAAGTTCTTTATTATCACATAGCCAACCAGTTATAGTTCAAATCAGTTACCTCTTAAAAACCACAAGTATTTTCTTACCTACATAAAGCTGTTATAACCAACTTCCCATAAAGCCGTTATAGCACTTTATGTTTTAAACCAATCAAATACATTTAGCACATGTACGCTCACCGTACTAGATAGTTCACACATATCATGCTAGAAGAGATAGGAAGAGGTTCACATACCTCGCGAAGATTATCGACTAATAGCAAAAAGCTCCAAGTACCTCAAACCGTCGGCTACTCCTTAAGCTAAGTAGACCAAGCCATACGTAGTACTTCAACCTATAGAGGCCACAATGCGCCTATTAACATTTAGATCTCAATGGAGAATATCCTACGTAAAATTCGGCGACCTCAACACATGGCGTAAATCTCTTCTCTATCGAGGCCGCTACCAAGCCAACCGAGGGGTTAACACGCCTGACGGGCGTGTACAATTCTACTACACAATGCTACACAAGTCTACCGTAATACACCCTATGTAATTACTGATTCACTTCTTAAAATTCAGCTTAAGTCGCAAGACATTGCTGTAAGTATTATTCAGCTTAAGTCGAAAGACATTGCCGCACAACTATGTTCAATTCTATATATAGTATACTTAACCATATACTCCTACAACATGTAATTTCCAATTACAACAGAAGGTCAAGAATGTTTACCTCGATAAGCCCAAAATTATCCGAGTTTATATGTCGATCCTGAGCAAGGTTTAGCTCCTACTCCGTGCGCTCCGACCCGCTCCAACCAACCCTTAGAAGTTCTAACCAACTTCTACTAATAACTTCAACAACGGGTGAAGATTTACTTAGGGTTTCGTTTTAGTGACTGAGGGAAAGTATAATAGTATTTTCTGGGCTTTTGTAAAAAGGGTACTTTGGAAAGTACTACAAGGTATTTGGCTAAAGTATTTTGGGCATTATAACAATACTAGGAGAGTATTTCTATACCACAAAAGGGGTATTATGCGAAAACCACTAGGCTAGGGGTACCTCGGCTAGGGCACCACAGGGGAGGGGTTTCGGCCAAGGCCTTCTCAAAGGGGAGAGGCTATTGGACGAGAGCAGCAAGAGGGAAGGAAAGGTTTTCAAGACTTAGACAATTTTTGGATGAATAAGTTCATCAACTTAGAGGGGTATTTATAGGTCAAGAAATGGCCAACCAATGGCCAAGATCTATCCAAGTGTAAGGCAAGTGTAAGGTCAAGATGAAGCCATGTGTTTGTGGGTCCCACTTGCTCATCAACTACACAAAATATCCTACCTAACCCTTGACCACATTTTTTTGCACAAAAAACGTGCTCACCCTTCCCTTTGGCCGTCCACCTTCTTCCAATGTGAGGGTGACACATGTCACCCTCCCGTTGGTCCAAAATGTTTCGTCTCTCGGAAAAATCCAAAAAAATATTAATGACATAGGAATTTTCCTACGAAAGCGTGGAAACGTTTCGTCGAAAAACGACTCCTTTAGGTAGTTATGCACAAATTCGAAACTTGCCTAACTTTAAGGCTCAAATTATAATACGTACGCCCTCACGTACATACTCTGAAGTACGGGGTATAACATTCTCCCCTCCTTAGAAACATTCGTCCCGAATGTTCCTTCTCAAGACGGATAACGATAAAGTTCTTCTAACAAGTTGCCAACGCCACAACTGGCCACGAAATAACACATGCACGCAAATACTTATATCCAAGTCCACGAGGAAACACCTCTAACATCACAAACTTTTGTCACTTTGCCGCGAGGTTCTAGTGTCACTCCGGCGACCCAACAAATGGTACCGGACTGCATGCGATCCCTGAGGTCTAAAATATACATCCTTCGCACCTTCTCCCTTCACAAGAAATGATCACACACGTTCACTTCTCCCCTATCTTGTTGTACCCTTCTCGAACACTCGAACTCTTTCTAGTATCCGTACCACACTTCCGTCAACGTTTCTGTTTTCCAGCACTTGGAGTCACCACCTCCAACTTGGTTATCTGACTAGCCTCAATCTTCCTTAAGGCCATTCCCGGCCTTCACGATCTGCTTCTGGTCGAACACTCCCACGAACTTATACGATGGTCAATTTAAACTTGGGCCTAGCACCCGTGACCTACCACCGGCGGGACCACCGAGTGACCCACTCAAACAGGCTGCGGGTTGGTCCGCAACATGGCCCCAACCCGACCCACTGTCGCGCCAACTCTTGCTCCTCGACACGGAACAATCTTGTTAAATCACAACATGAAAGATACCACTTTCATTTACCCAACCCAGGGACTTATCACACAATACTTTCTAGGCAGAAAATTCACTCTGACAAGGATCACTCGAAAAAAATCTTGTACTCAAGACGGCCTTACATCTAAGGTCTCAACTGTAATATTCTAAGGTTCATCATTTCCTCACCCTGTGCTTACCCTTTTTCCCAACGGGTTCCTAAATCACATTTTAGCACAAAGCTATCCGAACATAACACTTAACACATTAACATAACATCAAAACATACAAGCCTCTGAGGTTAAGGATATACCGAAGCTACCGCTCCACTCTAATCATAAGTCGCCTGCAGGCGCATAATGTAAAGCGATGAACTCGCCATCGATCCGGTAGGCGCGCTTGCCGCATTCTCCTATAAGCACGATCTCGTCACATGGCTCGACGGCCGCAGTGAAACAAGCACCGATAAAAGACGACATTCCGGGATGATGTTTGCCACATCGTGCACCGAGGGGACATGAATCCTTCTGGCTAGCACTCACGTATACCTGTGAACCAGAAGCCCTGGAGCTCAGACCAGCTCCCGAATACCCTGAACGTCCCGAAGATCGGGGGGACCACTGCATCTTGGTGGAGGTACATAACTAGATCGCCACGAGGCGGTCCGCCTCGAAGTTACCAAAGGACCTGCTTGCTACGCCCTCTTCGCGATCTCGGTCATTCCGTCGACCTCTCGTGCCTCGCATCCTGGTGCATGAGCTTGCATGCGGGCAATGTCCATGCCCGGCTGAAGAGCTACGCCCGTACAAGCCTCTGCCAAGTAATCATCTAGCCCGGTGACGTAGCGGTGTACTCTGTCCTCCATATCAGCTACCACGGCGGGAACATACCGAGCTAATGAGTCGAACTCCACATTGTACTCTCTAACCGCCGTCGCCCCGCCTGCCTCAACGTCAAAAATTGCGGCCGAGCCCTCTCATCTGGGGGCAAGAAATGTGCAAGAAATGCCCTCGAGAACTCATCCCAAATCGCTGGAAGTGCATGCTCTTCCGGATAGCTCGCGAATCAAACGATCAATCGCGGATCACGCGCGGTGATGCGAACCCAATACCACCGACTCG